>JARBWK010000003.1:126360230-126960230 GCA_030556195.1 Anolis apletophallus
ATTTCTAATAATCTTGATGCAGTCAGTGGGATTAACTGTGAGCTCCTTGCTTCAAAACTGGAGTTCTAAATTTCTCTTCCTCTTCTTCTTCTTTCTGTTTTTTAATGCTGAAGTTGTTTTATGTTTATGACTGACCAAAAGAAGTAAAACAAGAAAGTAAAGTATCACTGTGAGAAATGTGCTCAGTCAAACAGAGCTGCTTGGAGAGTGAAAAGGAAGCTTCCCAAGCAAAAACATGATCTCACACATAGTGAAAGGGTTGAAATGTCCCTAATTAAAAATTCAAATGAGACCCTCTGGATGAAATACAAAACGAAAAAGAAATAACACAGAGAAGACTAGAATTTTCACAGATGTGATATATTCCCAAGAGGAGTGACTTGAGCAACAATTTACACAGTTATGCTGGCTTCACAAAACAAAGCACAATATTCCAATCCAAAGAGAAAATGCAGCTCTCTTCTCACTTGATTAACCTGTTCACTGTTCTTGGCAGATCTGATTTGATGTAATTGAGAAAGTAATATAGACTACTGAATAGCCAAAACACTCTTTTCCTTTTGTGGGTGTAAACATTTTTGTTTTAAAAGAAAGGGGGCACTCTTTGGCAATATAGCATTTAGTATTTAAGCTTATTTACCTAGTTCCATCACTCTTTGTTGATCATATTTCAGATTGTGAGGAGAAATAAGGAGCAGAGAAACTGCAGTGGTGGTAGCCATAATCAAGAATCCAGCCTGAGCCCTCAAGATTCACATCACATCCCCATGTTTCTGTGCCTTCATTCCAACTCCCCCATTTTTTCCTCTGCCACTTTTTGCTCCCTAAAATAGCTTTTGTGTTTTTGTGCTTATAAATCATCTGACATGATGGTCCCATGGATCAATAAACAGACCAACCAGTGATTATGTCAGATGGAGCCCTGCACAACCCAGGGAGTGAATCCTAGTCAGACACTTTTTAACCAGTCATTAGCCAGCACAGCAATCTTGAATAGCTGTCAGAAATGGTATAAATAAAATGTATGTGTGCAATTGCAGTATGTTAGTTCTTTGGGGTGCTATCTCTGCTGACGTCTTTTGTCTTCCAACCCCCCGAAATAACGAGACAGACACAAAATATATGGTTTCAAATTTTGGGGCAACTTTTATTAAATAGTTACCTATTTAACTTGTAACTCAACTAACTTTTTGGTGTCAGTTCAACTTGGTGTGTGTAAGCTGAGGTAGCGTCTCCTAAAGTCTACCCCTCAGCTATTCAGGCGTACTACCTGGGTCCCCTGTATATTTCAACCTGGGCAACCCATAAGGGAAACATCAGGAGAAATCTCTCTCAACTTTTGAGACTAGACTCTCCCCGCTCCTGGGACATTCACCATCACCTCACCCCTAAAATTAACCGTCTAGGTGAGTGTTTGCATAATGCCCCACACCCTTAAGGGGTGCCTTAAGTGTATACAAACCTTTGAATAACTAAACTATTTACGCCACGGATTGGGAGAAAATGTCCTATTTAGCTCCCATCCCCCACCAAGCCATCCACTATTAACTGAACACCTATCATTAAATCATGAAGAAACAATGAATTGCCCATATCAGACAGATGGATTCCATCCGATCCGTAAAGGTGAGGCCTGTTAAGCGAGATCTGCCCATGGAATATGTAGGAGCCCCTACCTCTTGCAAGCGCCATGCGCATGGCCCAGTTCACCCGTTTCCTAGCCGTCTCTATTTTTTTTAACATCCCCGCCATCTGACCACCGGAAGTGAGGGATGATCGCAGACCAGGCGATGTGTACCCGTGGCCATGCATGCCATATTTTACAAATGTCATTCCAAGCTTGCAAGTACAGGGCCCTACCCTTCAAAAGGCCTAGATCACTGCCCCCGAGGTGAATCACCAAGACGACGGGAGGGGGCCCTCTCCTAGACTGGAACAAAAGCGGGAGCAAACCATCCCAACGCATACCTCTGACCCCTTGCCACTCAACTGTAGCGACGGACGCGAGGCCCAAATGCTGACCATAATGAGTCCTCATGGCCTGCCTTGAAGCCCAGTGAATGAAACTGTGCCCGCAGATGAGGATCCTCCATCTATGGTTCAGCAAAGCGGATCTGCAAAGAGATCACCACAACCAATTCATGACAACGGAGTACGCACATATTTCCTGAAGGCATTTGATTTCATCTGCCCAGGGTTTGTTTTTTTTCTTTTTTTCTTCTTTTTTTCTTCTTTTTTCTTCCTCTCTCCGAGTCACATCACATAGCTTTGGCCACCGAAGCTTCTCCAATGCAGCAAGAGTGGGTTGCAAACCTGTACTGCCCCAAAATACTGACCATAATGAATCCTCATGGCCTGCCTAGCAGCCCAGTGAAAATAACTGTGCCCGCAGACGAGGATACTCCATCCATGGTTCAGCAAAACGGATCTCGACGAGATCGCCACAATCAACTTATTACAATGGAGTACCACGCATTTCCTGAAGGCATTTGATTTCCATCTGCCCGGGGTTTGACCCCCTCCGAATCATGTCCCATAGCATTGGCCACCGAGGCTTCTCCAATGCAGCAAGAATGGGTTGCAAAACCTGTAATGCCCCAAACCCATCATCCTTAGCACCTTACTGGTGCCCGCCCACAACTGGTATGTTGTTAGCGGTATGCCATCCTGCTGGCCAAACTGTAACCAGGCCCATGCTTGCTAATCCGTTTGAATAGCACCAAAGCCTCAACTGGCCATAAAACGGGGTCACCACACTTCACCAACTTAATGACGTTGCTTCTAGACCCCAAATAAGATTTGGATGACTTGACCAGCCACTCTATGCCATTATGCATTATTGTTAGGCCAAATTCAACCAGGGCCCGCATAAACCTGTCAATTTTAGATACTAGGACTATCTTGCTGATCCAATAGGGCTGCAAAGGAGCTGTCCAAGCGTCCACATGAAACAAATTTGCTCCTGTGTGTCTGCATAAACCTCGTGCTACACGAGCTTCAGTCCTTTCAAAATTGCAGGGTGCTCGGTTCTCTGTTATCCTGAGTCTGGCCCTGACTGCGCGACCACCAGGCTAACTTTGTATGCCGCCAACCGTTAGTATTTGAATCTGAAATGCCCTGAGCCCAGAAGCAATAAGCTAGCACAGCTAATTGCACCCTGGTCGATTGTGGGGCCATTCCCCGCCTTTGGAAAACACCAAAAACTGTGTTATGCTCATAATGAAAAGGGGGTAGCCTGCGGCATGGTGTATGCCCATTCCAAATTCCTCAAACTCATTGACCGCCCCGTACAAGATCACATGAAGTTTGGGGCCAGAACCGATGCACTACCCTTAAAGTTTCGTGTCGCAACCGTCCACAGATGGGCTGGATTGGGCCAGACTAACGGCTGGGACTATGCCACTGCTAAAGCCCACAATCGAATGGAACCAGACTGAAGTAAAAACAAAACCATCAAACACCAATATAAGAGTCATCCAAGGTGCAACACCCACAGAACATGGAGAGCGAGCGAACCGAAACATCAAACCAACATATACTTCTAAGCCTCAAGCCCCTGAGGCATAAGAGGCCACCCTTAAGGCATTCTTGACAGCCAATTCCAGTCCTTTACATTGCTAACCCCCTGTTTTGACCCATCAGTATTACTAAATTTAACATTGCTCGATGGGATTTGCTTGCTAAGGGGTGTGTGTGTGTGACGTGGCTTAAATTTGAGGCATTTAATGAGACCAAGAGCCTTGAACTGGAATCAGAGGAACCCTTAATAGGATCCCCTTCCAAGCTGAAAGGTTGGCCAATAGCCCAAGACTCATTCTCCACACCCTTGCAACATGTCTGAAATGAGAAAAAACTGGTTAACTACTGGGGTGAAATATATCACAGTGAATGGGGTCCTATCTTAATAACAAAGGAGTAACCCAGGGAGTTGGGATGCAATGCATAAGGAAGAGCGTGCGAGGATGGAGGGTGGCTCATGCCAGTGCGTCCCTTCTGGGGGGCCCCGTGTGGGAAGTTCGACCCAACTCCATCATCGGTGAACTCAAAATGCTCTGAGCGCAGACGAACTACAAATCCCAGCAGCCACAATTCCCAATGTCAATGTCCGTTGTTCACAAACCCCACCTATGTTCACGTTTGGGCATATCGGGATCTGTGTAAGTTTGGTCCAGTGCATGAAAATACATCCTACATATCAGTGTGTACTTTACAATTCATAACAGTAGTAAAATTACAGTTATGAAGCAATCAATAATTTTATAGTTGGGGTTCACCACAACATGAGGAACTGTATTCAGGTGTCGCCTCTGCCCCCAGGCTGGCTTCGAACGCATGACTTCTTGGTCAGCAGTGAGTTAATGCAGCTGGCTACCAACTAGCAGATGCAACTATCTTTAAGGTTGCATAGGTCAACAGCAAACTAGACTATTAACAGTCGGAAGATCACTCTGCCCCCAGGCTGGCTTCGAACGTATGACTTTTTGGTCAGCAGTGATTTAATGCAGCTGGCTACCAACTAGCAGATGCAACTATCTTTAAGGTTGCATAGGTCAACAGCAAACTAGACTATTAACAGTCGGAAGATCACTCTGCCCCCAGACTTGCTTTGAACACATGACTTCTTGGTCAGTAGTGATTTAATGCAGTTGGCTACCAACTAGCGGATGCAACTTTCAATTAAAGTTGCATAGGTCAACAGCAAGCTAGACTATTAACAGTCAGGAGCTCACTCTGCCCCCAGACTTGCTTTGAACACATGACTTCTTGGTCAGTAGTGATTTAATGCAGTTGGCTACCAACTAGCGGATGCAACTTTCAATTAAAGTTGCATAGGTCAGCAGCAAGCTAGACTATTAACAGTCAGAGCTCACTCTGCCCCCAGACTTGCTTTGAACACATGACTTCATGGTCAGTAGTGATTTAATGCAGTTGGCTACCAACTAACAGATGCAACTTTCAATTAAAGTTGCATAGGTCAGCAGCAAGCTAGACTTTTAACAGTCAGGAGCTCACTCTGCCCCCAGGCTTGCTTTGAACACATGACTTCTTATTTAGTAGTGATTTAGTGCAGTTGGCTACCAACTAGTGGATGCAACTTTCAATTAAAGTTGCATAGGTCAACAGCAAGCTAGACTATTAACAGTCGGGAGCTCACTCTGCCCCCAGGCTGGCTCTGAACACATGACTCCTTGGTCAGTAGTGATTTAATGCAGTTGGATACCAACTAGCAGATGCAACTATCAATTAAGGTCGCATAAGTCAACAGCAAGCTAGACTCTTAACAGTCAGGAGCTCACTCTGCCCCCAGACTTGCTCTGAACACATGACTCCTTAGTCAGTAGTGATTTAATGCAGTTGGCTACCAACTAGCAGATGCAACTATCAATTAAGGTTGCATAGGTCAACTGCAAGCTAGACTCTTAACAGTCGGGAGCTCACGCTGCCCCCAGGCTTGCTCTGAACACATGACTCCTTGGTCAGTAGTGATTTAATGCAGTTGGCTACCATCTAGCAGATGCAACTATCTTTAAGGTTGCTTAGGTCAACCGCAAGCTAGACTATAAGCAGTCAGGATCTCACTCTGCCCCCAGGCTTGCTTTGAACACATTACTTCTTCGCAAGCTAGTCGCAATAAATTGGGGCCTTCTTTTTCTTTTGCCTTATAAGTTTCTAGTATATTACTATTTTGTCAGTGCATCTAGACCTGATCTCCTTCTTTCCTCCTCTTTCTATTAGTGCCTATATCTTGTATCATCTAATCTGTATATGTTAATTACTATTTATTATTATTATTAATTTTATTTAAAATTATTTATTTTGACCTTACCAAAATGGCCACCAAGCCTAACACAAAATGGCCGCCATGGCCCCACCAAGATGGCCACTGACCTCACCAAAATGGCGGTCGAGTCTCCACCCCCTGCAATGGTTGCCACCCTTTAAAGATGGCGGCAATGGCCCAGCCCACAAAATGGCCACGTCCATGGCCCTGGCATGGCCATGAGGCCCTGAAGTGAAGACGACGAGGGTGAGTAAGGGAATCCCCCCAGGGCCCTTTTAAGAAGAAGCTGAGGTTAGCAGTGGGAGCTCACCCCACTCCCTGGACTCGAACCTCCAACCTTTCAGTGAGAAAGTACAGGTTTCTAGGGTGTTGTAAATATGAAATGATTATTGTGGTTGCTTTATTTGAACGCTCATATTGTGTAATATACACTGCTAAATGCATCCTTATTTTCATATCAGACACTCGCCGCCTTTTCATTTGCTTCGTGGTGTGAGGACATCTATATCCATTGGCCTTGAAAAAGACCCGTCAAGGGTTGAAACGAGGGTGGACTCCTCAGCATCGGTGTCCTCGTCGGCCACAGTGAATGCAGACCACACCTGGCAGCCCTCTCTGTTTACATCGGAAGGCTACACAGCCGGATTATTTTGGGCACCAGCGTTCTGCCATCGGTCTCCTCACCCCTGTTTCCCCACAACGGATTACAAATACCCCATTTGGGTCTGGATTACAAATCACATCTCAGCTGCCTACTACAGACAACCTTACTCCATTTGGAGGCCCGCAGGTCTAATTCGAACTGAACTTTGGAAACGGAACGCCCAATACGGACTATACCATATGTAGGATTGGAACTGTATTCCTGCATGTTTGGGTAGGAACCCTATATTGGGGCTTTATGTTGTTTTTCCTACTCTGTTGTCTCATGTATAATACATGTCAAATCTAATACTTTAAAACTTCAATACTGTGTTCAGGTTTATTGTTTCTCATGTGCAGAAGTACAATCATGGGATCATGGATTGGTGAATCAGTGCAGTTGCACTAATAAAAAATGTGCAATATTGAAGATCTCAACATGGTTTATATGATACACACAGAGAGATATATATCCACTATTAAAATTAATATAATTGCTGTGGAATAGTGAGTTCATGTGATAAAGTTTTGAGACTGTGCAGAAAGTTGATTGGGTCCTGGGAAGTCCTGGGGCAGGCTACAGTAGATCAGGAAGGACTTCCGTCTCCTAATTGTTTAGCATCAATCACAAAATGACTTTCCAGAATGATACTGTTGAAAAGAAAATAGCTTGGCTGAAATGAAAGGGGGTTTTCTGTAGAAGTCCATTATAGTGTTGGTATCTGTAATCAATTTTTGTGCTCAGAATACAAATGAAGTGCTCCCCCCTCCTGTTTAATTCATGGATCTTGACATTCTAATTTTTTAAGTTAAATCCTCTGCTGGTGATGTTGTATTTGACCTTTCTCACACAACTGCATCACATGCCTCTGGTGTAGGAATCATTCCTTTACACAAAGGAAAATGGAAATTATAGTTCTGTGATGGTGAGCTAAGCAACTATTACAAAAGTTGCAGTACCCAATCAGAAAGTAATTTCCCAGGGAGATTTTCTGTAGGAAAGACTATAGCAGCTGTTTCAGAGGAAGTGTGTCTTCTTGCACAGCAACTCTCATCTGGCATGGTAAGGGATGAGAGTTGAAATCCAAGAACATTTGGAAGGCTTGCTTTCATTTCTGCTTTAAAATAAACAAATAAACCTTCCCTAGTGCTGATCCAGCTAGTGTGATGTTCACTGCAAAGATGGAAAACCTTAACATCTGGATTGCATTATTCTGCACACTGGCCTTGCCAGTATTAGCAGTATGTTGGCAACCCACAAAACCTCAGTGATTCCTGTAGAAAACTGGCACAGGCACTCCATCCCATCCCCCATTCACATGAATATGTTCTTTTTATACAGCGCCACTTTGCACCAAGGCATGTGAAGGAATTATAAGGAGGGACAGGTGCGGAGCTGGCATCAGTACAGGCCAAAGCAGATGAGGCAGAAGCAAAAGGGCCAAATGCCAGGGTTGCAGCAGTAAACTCTCTTCTGTCTACACATCTCGTATGCATTAGGGGGCTTGGGCCTTGCTCCAGGCCCTTTCCTGTAACATTCCATTATCTCTCGCCTGTTCTGAGTTAGCAACCATGCTGCTCTGCATCCCCGCCACAGCCTGGGTGAGGAAAAGGGCAAAGCTAAAGCCGGGAGAAAAAGGATCTTTTGTGACTTTCTCTTTTTGAACTTTGCTGGCAATTGAGACTGAGCTTTGTCATAGCCTATTGGCCTGTGACACAGAGGTTTGGGGAGGTGGGCATTCTTTGAGATACAGAGCACAAAGCGAGAAAATGAAAGGAGAACTGTAGTTGAGCTGATTAGGAAATGAAATGTGTGCCTACTCAGAACTATTTAACATAAAAAGACAAGAGGAAGAGAGGAAAAATAACCATTTCAACTTGGATCTCTATCTGCCTTTCCAATTGGAAGGATGGACTCATGGGATTGTGATTCTTTGTGTTTTTCTTCTATTTCATGAAATGCTTCCTGAGCTGAACAATACCCACCATCAATTTATTGATTGTCTTTCTTGCGTCCATATGGTATGTCCACAAGTCTTTGACTAACTAAAGGCACTTTCTCATCTCTGTAACTACCATGCAGTACTAGACATTAGGCTTATTTGTTTAAAAAATGGTTCAAAGCTCGCTTTGGATGTAGGGGGCGCTGGTGGTTTGATTCAGAATTGAATTCCAATGTATTTATTTGGGGGGGGGGATTGGAACTTTCCAAAATTTCTGAAACTTCAGAATACTTCGTTAATGGCAGACACACATGCGCAGTAGGAAAAACAGCACTGGCACTGGGGAAACTTCCACTCAGGCCACTCCTGACTGAGGGGGCCCTTCCACTGCCCCTCCAGGCCTGCCTTGGCTGTCAATGCAGAGATGGCAATACTCACTGCAAGGCCCGTCACCTTCTCCTCGTCCTCGTCCTCCTCATGGAGTGGAAGAGCCCCTCATCAGGCTGAAGCTCGACAGTGGGAGCCAAGCAGCTCCAGAGGGGCTTCAGCCTGACTGAGGGGTTCTTCCACTCCAGGCCTGCCTTGGCTGTCAATGAAACCCCACAAAATGAGCCCACATGAGGACAGGTTCCCCCCGCTTGTGATCCACCTTAAATCCAGCCCCATTTGACCCCCCCCCCCCAAGAAATTTCTGGAAACATTTCCAGCCCTGAAATTATACATGTAGGAATAACCAAAAGGCAGCCTAATTCATTAACAAGGTTGGAGACAAACTTGACTGAAAAGGCAGAGAGAAAGTGGGGGTTGACTGGGGCCAGGCTTTGGGTGCTTTTCCCCCTATAGAGGAGAGGAGAGGAGAGGAGAGGAGAGGAGAGGAGAGGAGAGGAGAGGAGAGGAGAGGAGAGGAGAGGAGAGGAGAGGAGAGGGAGAGGAGAGGAGAGGAGAGGAGAGGAGAGGAGAGGAGAGGAGAGGAGAGGAGAAAGAAAGGAATGGCTTCGAAAGGGCAAAGATACTTCGGGTTCCCCAATCGCTTCGAAATCGCTTCAAAAAGGAATTTGATCCGAATATAATCCAACTGGACTTAATCATGCCTACTAGACATACTTACAGTCGCTTGGTCTAGGATATTTTGCTGCCTGAATCAGAACAGCAAATAGCACCATGAACATCCTCATACACAAATCAAGATGCAAATTATCCAGATCCAGGGAAGTTTTGTATCACATGAAACAGGAAATCCCTTAAGTGGTTCTTTCCATACTCGACAGTCAAAATGCAACAGCAACACATTAAAACAGTTTAAATTTGTTGCCTTTTCATAATACCAAACACCTTTCAATTAAGATAACAGATTCATTCTGCCTAATTGGTAAAATGAATATTTTTCCACATGCTTCTTCTCACAACTCTCCATGCTACCTAAAAATTGGTTCACTGGTATTTCTCAGCCTTCTATTTCTTGTATGGGGCATATAGGGTATCCTACAATTGGAAAGTGGATTGCCTCAACTGGCATCAATAGGGGAGTGTGGGGGCTGCTAATTTCAATGGCTGACTCCATCAGTGGGGTGACACCCAAAGGGTAAGTGAGCCGAGGACCACTACTGTTAACGTGAGGTCAGAGTGGACAGAATGCTGGTCGACAAGCACTGCTGCTACCACCAAGTCCCATGATTAAACATTGCCTCTTTCTTTTTCAGACACAGTGAATGTACCCCTGCAGCAGCACAGAATGACTCGGTGCCACTTCCCTTTTCTTTTTCCTTCCTCAACCTCTGATGGTAACAGCTCCTATTCATGCCACCTCTCAGCCCAGCTGGAGAAACTCAGCTAAGCTTGTCATCCAGGGCTCAGAATTTCGTTTGCAAGGAAAGACTGGACAATAGCAGCAGGATGAAATAGATAGAGGTGAAGTGAACAGAATGGAGGAAAAAAGAGGCAAGAAAGATGGCGGGAAGCCTGGGTGGCACATATGTGGACTGTACAGCTGCAACTGAGTGTGTTGTAGTAGTTGTAGAAAATCCTTGAGGTGACACCATGAATTATCACACTTGGTGATACCAACTCTAGTGATGCCATTTTCACAGCTCTGCTAGATTCTGCCATTCCATCCATGAAAGCTACCCCAAGAACTTGTTCATAATAAGTACAACACCCTAATCTGCATATTCAATATTGATAGTTTCACTTACTAATGCTCAAAAAAAATCATCACCCCTGGAAGTATTTGTGGGTCCCTCTAGGTCCTTCAGTATGACTCTGTCTTCAGAAGACTTCAGTTATACTTCAATTTAATCCCTTTTGTAAGCTTCCATATTCATTTCTAGGATAGAACTGATATAGCAATGTACAGCCGAGAGTGGCATTTTGCAACCAATGGCTTATCTGACCTAGATCTGCTAAAGTTTATCCCCATATCTTACATGAAGGGCTCTCCTACAATTTCTGCTTTATTTTATTCTGGCAAGGGTTTTCTAGGATGCCTTTTACTAAAACCTCATAGTTGTTGTTCTTGTTCTGTTGTGGATTCTAAAGGTACAGAGGGGACAAAATGAGGCCATCGCCCCTCCCAAATAAGAATTCTGTCGTCCGTGTTCCCCCCCCCCCCCATGAGAGTTATTTCATTCCCAACATTTCTAGTATTGCAGTAACTTAAAATTTGTGTTTGGGATTTAGAGATACAGTTTAGCTACCCAATGAAAAGTTACAGACAAAGTTATTCCTGTAAACACATGATGTTTTTGTATAAATTATTGTCAATGGCACAATCTCTGTACTGTTAGAAAAGCTAATGATGGGACAGAGAAGAATTAGTATTTGTTGGGAAAGTGTCCTTATCGTTTTCCACCTCCAGCTAAAGCATTATAACAATAACCAACTGGTCAAAATAAAAAGGTTATCATCTGTAAATACTCTTCAGATTGGTGTCATTTTAAGGTCATTTTAATTTGTTTCCTCCAAAGCACTGTTTTTTCTTTCTTTCTGTAATACATAGTCCCATCATTTGGGAATAATTGCCTCCCTTTTGCAAGAGCTGTCATCTCCCATACTTTGGCCCCATACTTCTTGTCTGGCCTCACTTCCTGCATCCAACACATATGAAATGCTCATCCTTCTGCCCTTTCATAAATGGTGCTTCAGCTGAATGTTTATTCTAGGTGGAATGCTTTGGGGGAGGGCTCCTTTGGTTCAGAGCCTTTGGACAAAAGTGAAAAAAGAGGGGGCACCTACAGTAAAGAGAGTAGCACCCCAAGGCCCCTCATTAAGCATTAATTGGAAGGCAGATTTTATAGAATAGAATCTCATTACATTAAATTATAATGTGTCACAAGAGGTCAGAGAACAATGGCCAATCGTTTGGATGCTTCCTCCCATTCAAGAGCAGGCAAAAGTTTTGAGATCATATGGCAGTAGAAAGCAGCACTAACCTTGTTTTGTTGACATATATATGTTTGTGTGTGTGCCACAATTTGGAAAGGATGTCACACGAATGTACCAAGAGTTTGTTGCTTGTTATAATTTTGACACTAAAGCAAATGAGATGCAGCAGATTGGCTTTGAAGTCTGGATTTTGTTTGTTTTTTCCCCATCCAAAACTAAAAAGTAGGATAGGAATCAAAAGCAATAAAATCTAATGGAAGTATTCACAAAAACACTTCATGAAAGAAGATTGTGAATCATGCAGCTTAGATGCAAGTTCTTTCTGCTGTTGCCGTGTCCCAGATTTTGGCATGTGCAACTGGGCTAGTGGAAGCAGACTCCTCTGCCCTTCTTTCTCATGGTAGATATTTCAGTACCATGAGTCCAATTAGAGGTCAGACAAGACAGCAGGGACAAAGTGTAGGGCAGTCCCAATTAATCCTCTGCCATCCCATTTTCTAAGCTGTTTTAAAAATTGTCATTTTCTCTCTCCTTGTCCCACTTCCTTCCTTTTTCTACAGTTTACTTCAGTTATTGCAGGCTGAATTAGATTTCATGCTCCCTAAAAAAATCTTTGGGGGCTGCTGGGAAAAACCAATTTTTGCATGGGGGTTCCTTGTGACCCTCCACAATCCTTTGCGGGAGTGGGGATGAATGCATTCCACTAGCCTCCCATATTGGCCCATCTTGCCATGCCACTTGCTGGGAAACACTGCATTTCTGGTCTTTCCTCCTCCCAGCTAAGCTCCCACAAACATGGGCAATTTGGAAAGATCTCCTCGATTAATGGCATCTGGATCATTCCATGGTTTCTAAGCACAAAGGAAGCAGACCAATGGAAAAGGCATAATTTTGTTCTAGAAAACATCCTTTGTACTCAAAAGTCCAATTCCTGACACCGCCAGACAAGGCAAGACAAGAATTTGGTCTAGAATTTTGCAGTGATGAAACCAATTGCCCCTTGGACAATGTTGTCCTAGCAACAGTCTGGTTGAATATGCCCCAACTATCAGAACATGCGCAGGTAGAATGGTGACTCAGAGGGACTCAAGAAATGATACCATGACATTTTCTTAAACTTTCAAGGATGAAGATTTCTACTGAAAGATGAGGCATACTTTAAGTAAGAAGAAATGTTACAGCTCAACCATCACACATTTTCAGGAATGCAAATCCCAGCATTCCTCGGTATTGATTATGCTGATGATGGTTGTTAGGAGTTATGGTTTGTTCGGAGATGCTCATCCCTATATTAGTGAAAAGCCCTCAAAGACATCAGTAGGTAGTTCCATATTTCCATATAGCATGTGCTGCAAAATAATCTGAACACAACTTGCATTGCTTTTATTGCTTAGCTCATAAGATTATGAATTATGTGTTCTGCGTTCTTGGATTTTTTTTCTTCTTTTTTTCTCTCACCTGAAGTTGGCAGAGCAACACTGCCTCCATTAAATAAACACAAAGAGAGTCAAAGAGGGTCATTGGAAGGGCTAAGCATTAATTATACATGTGTGGTATCCCCTTATTAAGTGCTAGTGAACACTGACAAATGAAGTCAAGATACTGTTTGTTCGAATTTAAAACTCATTAAAATAAAATATTTAACTTCCCTACATTGAACACACAATAAAAAGAAAGACAAGCAAAGTGGTTGAAAGAATAACAATAACAAAAATGGGATGACAAAAGTTGGCTTGACTAAAGAAGAGTATGTCTGCAAGTGATAATTTGCACTATAATTGCCTTACATTCTTGCAGTGATTCCAAGATTAGAGGTTAATGGAAGCTAGTGGAACTACAAATTAATGACCCTTTCTCAAATAAGAATAAAAAGAAAAGTATGAATAAGTTGGAAACTATACCAACCTTGAAGCTTAATTCTTCTATCTATATGAAATTCTAATGCCTAGCCTTGACTGTTTCATTCAGAGGGTTTCCAGACAAAAATATTATACAGGCAGTCCCCAAGATATGAACAAGATAGGTTCGGTAGGTTTTTCTTAAGTTGAATTTCTGGGTTGAGAAGGGCGGGTTAGAAATATGGCAAATAAATAAATGAAATAAAATTGTATGTAAGTCAGAACAGGTACTTTTAAAAGTGTAATTCCAGCCATATATATGGGCTATGCAAAATGTTGTATGTGCTTCGTTTGTCATTTCTATTTTGTAAGATTCGTACATACAACTTGATATTAAGAAACGTGAGGCGTGCCCACACATAAAACTTAAGGTTCAAAACACTGACCTATTACTTTTGAATAAATTATGTAAGTCTCCATGTCTCCGTCACAGGTGCTGCTTCTCCCCCCAAAAAGCTGGGTTTGATTCCCCCAAAGAGCTCCGAGGAGGATGGCAAGGCTGGAGTGGAGGGAGAAGCCCTGCTCTTTCCCCAAGGGGGATGGCGAGGGGGTCCAGCAGAAAGGAGGGATGCCTGGCTGGAGAAGCAGGCAGAGACTATCACATTGATACTTTAACATGAGAAGCTAGCAGAATTCTGTGAAATGTAGTTTAGGGTGGGGCCTTTTGAGTTCTCTGCCACCGGGGTCCATGCCTTCCCAAACTACATTTCCCAGAATTCTGCTTAATGCATATCTTAAGAGATATTCATTGAAAAACTATGGCATAATTTTTTCAATGTTTTTATGATGGAATTAATTAGAAAATGACATTTATAACCCAGAGACAAAAATCGTGTTATATTGTGTAATTGGATTTTGATAAATTTAGCTTGTTGTGAAAACAAGGATTGGTGAGAAAACTTCAGTGGAGATAACTTTTCCCCAAGATAATCCTTCCAGGAGTGAATATCCCTTCCTAGGGGTAGATTTCTCCAACTTCCTGTTGCCTCACCCTTGTTCTTCACTATGGATTGTTTGTAAATCAGATGTTTGTCACTCGGGACTGTTGTCTTGCCTTGTTCATGAAATTTTAGAATATTCAGGAATGTATCCACATTACAGTTACAGCAACATGATAGCATGTTAATTGGCATGGATGCACTCTAAGGATTTGTAGTGTTTTGAAATAATTAGACTTCTTTGCTAGGGTGCTCTACTACAACAGTTCAAAGTAATATAGAGAATGTTAACTACCTAGTCAAACTACAAATCTCAAGAGTTCATAGAACTGAACCATGAAAGTTAACAGTGATATCACATTGCCATCATTGTACTGCATGATACATCCCAAACCTTGTGGTCTTCCATTTGTAACCTTTCTGTGGTTTCTAACTGTTTCTCCCATCCAGGGAAAATCCATTACAAAGCAAAAGACCAAATAGTCCTATTAAATAAATAAAAACAGCTAAAAATTTACAGAAACAGGCACAGATTGGACATGGATAAGAGAAAAGGATTAAGTTCATCCATTGATAGATATGTTCATCCCAGTGTACACTGTACACTTGACAGAGAGTTTTGAAGAATATGCTCCCTTCTACACTGCCATACAATGCAGTTTAAAATCTGTATAGTCATATAACGCAGTTCAGAGTGTACACCAGTGGTTCCCAAACTTTTTGGCCTACCGCCCCCTTTCCAGAAAAAAAATTACTCACCCCTAGAAATTTTTGAATTTTTTTAATAGCAATTAAACAAATATATATGTGTGTGTTAATATTTCTACCTTTTTTGTAAAATATAATAAAGAAAGTTGTAAATTAGAAACATTGAAATTTGAAATTATGAAACTATTTATTGAACCTAGAATAGAAAAGTAATACAAAAAAGTTAAAACATTCAAAATTATCTTAATGAGAAGGATGAACCTGGTATGCTGCTACCAATCTAGTAATCCGCGGCTGTATTTTCATCAGCAGTAATCTCAAATCATCACGATTGACTATTTTGCAATCGGTTTCTTTTTTTGTTAATAAATTGGTTACTGCACTGAATCCATGTTCTACTAAATGTGTTGAAGGACATTATAATTATTCTTATAAGACCCAACCAGTTGGAAGGGAACCCCAAAGGTATTATTATTATTATCCCTTGCTTGGCGAGAGGAGGAGGAGGGAGCAGGAGGAGGGAAGAAGAGAGAGAGACACATACAGAGATGCATGGTAGCCTGTCACCTGGCTCACGCCACTGCCCCCACCGCCCCCATACAGGGGTTCAGCGCCCCCCAAATTCTCGCCTTCCAGCACCCCCCTAGATTGCCCCACCGCCCACCAGGGGGTGGTACCGCCCACTTTGGGAAACACTGGTGTACACTGACCATATAATGCAGTGTAGATGTGGCCTATGAAATCCTGCATAGTTTTTTGTCAGATTTTAATTGCTCCTAATACAGATTTGGTTCATCTGTGGATTTGAGAATTCCTATTCATTCAATAAATCTCCACTCCCACCCCTCGCAGCATACAACATTTTAAAAGCACAATTCAATGTTAAATACTCTGGTATAAAATTAGAAGGTAATTTAAGCACAGTAGTGACCTGACGACCTTGGCAAACTATGAGGCTGTGAGAGCTACAGGCGCACATTTTGTTGAGTAATCTTGTAATGCGTATTTGCTAAGTTTCATACTGGATACAAAATAATCAAAATGTAGCATTCGAACAATATTATTTGCAATATTAACTCACAGTCCAATACACAATGACAGATCAATTTTCCAAGCAACTAAGAAAACTATTAGAGATGGGAAAAATACTTTTTTGGTTGATTGCTTCCAGGTTAGGTATAAGCCATGCTGACTGGGCAATTCTGAGAGCTGTAGTCAAGAAAAGCAACTTTTCCAGGCTCTGGAAATAAGGACGAGGAAGCTCCTAAGTGGATGTCCTTCTTACATTTTGTTATCTGTCATCAGACAAGTTGTGTCATGTATCTTGTTAGTTCTCATATTGCTGCAATCTCATATTGCTGCAATAAAAGGTTATGCCCTAAATGCAATCTTGTTTGAACTCCTTTCTTGGCCTCAGCATTACATCAGTGACTATAATAAGATATAGGATAGTATCTGAAGATTGTACAAACATTAGAAGACTCTTTATGGATTCATTTTACTGAGTTTAATACATACGATTTTATAAAGAACAGTTTGGTTTTGCTTTCCATCAGTTCAAGATCAGAAATATGGTCTGTCTCTCTCTGCATGTAATGTTACATGTTCTTCCTTTGTAGCTCTAGTTCACTTGAAAGCTGAGGTGAGAAGAGATGTGTTGCTGCTGCTATTGATCTATTATTCCTAGTAGCCACTGCTACACATGCCATGTCAGCCCCCAAGTGGTTTTGCTAGCCATATCTGTCTCTCCTCTGCATTGCTTCTCCATTCCTTAAAAAAGTCACTTTGGAATATCTGACTACACATCAAAGAGTATCGGGCATTTTGAGTCGCCAACATTTCCTTACATGAAGAAGCACAAATAGAGGGTGAAAGGAAGAAGAAGGCACATCAAGTAAATCCTTGTCATAACTGCCATTCAACTGGAAATCTATGTCCTCAAGTGAAAGACTATGTGGATCCAGAACAGATCTTCATAGTTATTTATTTGTCTTCCAACCCCCCGAAATAAAGAGACAGACACAGTATATTTTGGTTTCAAATTCTGGGCAACTTTTATTAAAATAGTTACCTATTTAACTTGTAACTAACTAACTTTTTGGTGTCAGTTCAACTTGGTGTGTGTAAGCCAAGGTAGCGTCTTCTAAAGTCTACCCCTCAGCTCTTTAGGCGCACTAACTGGGTCCCCTGTAGCTTTCAACCCGGGCAACCCGCAAGGGGAACATCAGGAAAAATCTCTCTCACCTTTGAGACTAGACTCTCAAGTTCCTGGGACAATCACCATCACCTCACCCCTAAACTTAACCTCTAGGTGAGTGTTTCCTTTGTAGCCCTACACCCTTAAGTACCTTAAATGTATACCAACCTTTGGAAACTAAACTATTTGATCTATTAATTTATTAACCGACCATTCCATCTAAGCCCCTTCTAGACAGTATAGGATAGGCAAAACCCTGTGGGCGCATTCCTAGCCGTCCCCCAAATGTGAAACCATTTGAGAATATCTCATTATTATACTATCCATGGGCGGGAGTGGTGGGCGAACATGGCTTCCATGAATGAGGGAGAATTGAGGGCTGGCACCACGAAGCCAGCCCCACCTCAAGTAAATCCAGCACTTTCTGCCATTCAACCAAATCTCTTCTCCGAGGAGGAGACTATGTGGATCCAGAACAGATCTTCATAGTTATTGTATTTATGGATCTACCGCCAAAACTACCTCTGGAAGACAATCATATTCAGCCATGACTGATCATCCATGACTTAGATGACTGGTGGACTGTGATGCTGAAGAATCCAGGCTTACAGAGGAAAGCAGATGAGAGGATGACAAATGAAAATGTCCCCCGTGATGCTGTGTTGGCTCACATATGGACTATAGCCAGCCATACCATCAGATAGGGTGAGCCATTCAAAAGCATTGATTTGAGGTGTCACAACAAGGCAAAATTCCTGATGATGTAACTTTCCAATGCATTTTTTTGTCAGGAGAGTGGGAAAATGTTGGATGTTATACCTCATGTGCCAAAATTATTTGACTGCATTTGACTTTTATAGAGTTATTGGCCCTTCTACGCTGCCATATAATCCAGATTATCAAAACAGATTAGTCCACATTATCTGCTTGAATTGGATTATATGAATCTACACTACCACATTATCCAGTCCAAAGCAGATAATCTAGATTTTATATGGCAGTGTAGAAGGGGCTTTAGGAAAAGGGGTACCATTTGAAAACAAAATGTCCTGATTTGAGCCCTGGCTTTCCTTCACATACCAAGCTAGGGCACTATAAAAATAACTTGCCTTGTAGCAAAGATGCTACTACATGCCAACCCGAGCTCATTGTAAATCTGTCATCTGCATAGAACCATAGCATTTCTCCACAAGACTTGGGGAGAAGAATCAAATGCAATTCCCCTACTGTGGACTTATTTATTGGAATGGAAACAAACTGTCTTTTGTAGAGTGGACAGATAATTCTTACAATCAGCATAGCCTGATCTAATGTCTGAAGCATGAAAGAATTTGAAAGGGACCACCCAAAAATACCGTGGAGATTTCTAGGCATAAATATTCACAATGATGTACAGTAAGCAAGTGATGAAACAAGCATAGAATGAAGCCTGTTTCATGACAGTACATATAAAGATGTCCATAAGTACTTTGTCTTTTTCATACTTTCCCCCCACCCCTGGACAATAGTTAATAAATTGTCTTGACAAGAAGCAATGGCGTTATGATAGTATTGAGCATTGTTCATTCTCCAAAAGTGCCATAAAGAGATATGTTTTAATGGTAAATTTAAAAATGTCTACCCGTAAATCCTAATCTTTAGTTCAACATTAGCCACATATACTTATCTGTTTGAGGAAGGAGTTAATGTTTCAATTGGCCACTTTTATTAGCATTTAATGGCTCAGCAGTTTCTGGTCTGGCTTCTTACTGCCCGAGGGAATCCTTTGTTGGGAGGTGATTAGCTGGTCCTGGTTGTTTCTTGACTGGAATTCCCCTGTTTCTGAGTGTTGTTCTGTATTTACTGTCCTGATTTTACAGGGTTTTTTTAATACTGGTAGCCATATTTTGTTCATTTCCATAGTTTCTTCCTTTGTGTTCAAATTGTCCACATGCTTGTGGATTTCAATGGGTTCTCTGTGTAGTCTGACATGGTGGTTGTTAGATTGGTCCAGTATTTCTGTGTTCTCAAATAATGTTCTCCCACATTATGCCAAATAATATTAGCCAAATCTATTTCAGTATAATTTATGACTAACAGAATTATACTTCAGCTTGTAGCAGTCTTACACAAAAATCTAGTACATGTTCTTTTCCCATCCATATAACCAGAATTATGTATGCAGAAACCAGGGTGATGTTAAAAGAAGAGAATCTTGTTGAAATATATATTCATATAAGGCATTCCTTTCAGAGATATCCATTCAATCCACTTGAAGAAGACTGTTCTCTTAGATTTGTCGCATTAAAGGACATTATGTGCCACAGTTATTCAACAAAGTACTTTAAGTTAAAATCCTGAGGCAGACTATCATAGCCACTGGGTAATCTTGGGATGATGAAATAGCCATGCAATGATTTAAAGCTCAAAAACAGGCTGTGCCAAAGGTGAGCAAAGTGTATTTGCCTGCCTGGTCCTCTGAATAAATATTTCTTTTTTTAAAAAAAAAACCAACTCAAATTTAGCATTGCCACCTGTTGTCAAAATTTAACAGCAAAAGACACTTAGAAATGGGAAAAAGGGAAGTATTTGACATATGAAACTACCACAGAGGAGCCAAACCAGTCAGCATTTCTGCAATGGTCACTTATGTCTTTTCAATAAGTCATATTGAGTCTATTGTAGTAGTGAGTTGCCTTTGCATTCTTTAAGTAAGGAAGCAAGAAAACATGTCCCATTTTCCATCAAATGATCATTAGTCATTTTCGAGCTAGTCACCTTTATATCTTCCAGCACTGTTCAGCCCAGCAGCCAGAATAAAACTACTGGGACAGTTTGGAGGAATGGAGTTTAGCCTCCATCCAGTTGCCAAACAAGCTCAGGAATGTGGAATGTAGCCCCCAATGATCACCTTTTTCTGTCCTTTCAAGACAAGGTATACCTTGGATGCGCTACTCTTCCATTCCTAGACTCAGCTCCAGGCAAGAAGAAAGCACTCTATGTAAATCTCAAGCTTAGCTAGCAAAGTAGCAGCTTGCCACAATTTGCAAGGCTTAATTCATTGGTTGCTGCCATTGCCTCTCTCAGACAGCTCTTGAGCTCCTGTCCAGCAAAGATGCCTGGACAGTAAAGATACAGGAGAGAGCCAATCTTCCACCTTTTTTCTTGGTCATGGTGCACCTCTGTTGACATCAAACTTGGGCACTCACTCACAATGTCCAGGAGGTCACAGGGAGCTCTGCAGATATCTGGGAGTGGTGACAGAAATGCAGGGAAAGGAGAACAGTGGCAGTGCCCCATGTGACCAGTGGATTGATCCAAATTGGACCTAATCCTGTTATCCATACTGTCCTGAAGCTTCAGGGTTACTCCAGAGCTTCAGACAAACTTTGAAGCATCCCCTGACTTTTTTCTAATATGGGACTAATCTAGATTTACCTGGTTTACCCTACAGTATTAGGGTGGAGGTGAATCATGGGGACAGCCTGGAGTGAACTCAGGGTGACTATGGGTTATAGGACCTCTTCACATGGAGGTCCTTAAGACAGGTGGCAGTGGAGGCATCTGTGAACAGCATGGCAAATCTGTGGGGCAGCAGGGTAAACTGTCAGGCAGCACTCCACATTACCCCTTACCATCCCACCCTGAAATCCATCTGGTCCCAGCTTGATCGTGCAATGTCCCCGGCTTAGTGAATGAGAACATGGGTGCTGCTTAGCATGCTGCCAAGATGCAAGGAGCGGACACACAGCCCTGCCAGAAGTATCCCTGTGTCATGCGATGGGCTCTTGTGGGCTCCATCCGGACTGCATTTCGGCAGCATTTTAGGATGGGGCTAAAAGCCTATGTGATGAGGCCCATAATCAGTGCCAAATTTAGTATTGTGCTCTGTTGTACTTGAGCACAGGTCCCTGATGGCCAATTTTTATGATGGATTTTGCTTATATGGTGCAATTCTAAATTTGAAGGTGTTCCATTTTGGAGCGATTCCAGACATAACGGTAGAGTTGATAGTAGATGGGAGTGTGCCACAAAGCAGGCAGTGTAGGTCTCCTTCAGGGCCCAAGTCAGGGACCTCATAACTGTAATAGCACGGGGCTTCATTTGTCCTAAATCCAGTACTGGTTATAATGCCCATGAAGATGAGCCCTAGGTCTCAGATTTGGCCCAGAAATCTCAGGACCTGAATGACTTGAATTGGCGGGCCTAATCCTGTGGATTTCATGGATCAATAGATGACCTCACAGTCAAACATCACAACTATTAAATCGTCTCATCTTTATTTTTCTGATGCTTTCTGTCCAGGCTAGCTTCAGAAGCTATTTGCAGTCTTTAATTATCAAGGGCTAGCCTTATTTGACCACCTGATAGCTCAAACTGCCTCACATGCCTTCATCCATATGAAAACTATGAATAGGGTGAACTGGAAACTGTTGGGATGCAGAAATATGTGCCACTACTTTCATCCATCCCACAGTGCTGCCCAGTTCAAAGTTGTCAGCCTTCTTATAAATATACTGTATATATGCTTTTTCCATGTCTGCTAGGGTACTGTCCTGCCAAAGAACTCCAGGGAAAGTGACTCATCTTTTGTGAGAAGGTGGGGGCAGTCTCAAATTGGTAGCTATGAATTTCTGACTTGTCAGCAATTGGAAAATGAAAAGAAAATTTGTGTAGAGAAATTTTACAAAAATGAAACCTGGAACACTTGGAGAAAATTCTTGACTCTGTGGTGCTTTTCATAAAAGTAGGGATATGAGCCATGGAGGTTTCAATGATATTTTTTATCCTTTCATTACTGTTCTGACTAGTTCATTGGGATGGGAATGCCACTTTTGTTAGAAAACTGAAACCATTAGACGGTGTCTCAGGACAGGATATGAGGAATGTGTCCTTTATTTCCATGTAACAACCTCAAACTATTAAATATGGTGTTGCCATTCTGAATAATTATATTGTTTATCAGTTTTATAATACTTCAGAGTTTTCAAACTGCTTCACAGACAATACTGTCTCAGTAATGGTAGGGCAATCCCATAAAATCAATCAAGTTTATTGTTCAAATATAAGACACATTCACCACTGAGATTGTGGCACAGCTGTGATTTGAATGAGGTACTTCTCGGCTCATTCTTCACGTAAGAATCTGAAGTTGGCTTAGAAAATCCTATTACATTAAATGGGACTCACAGCCCTTGAGTGTATCTGTAGTGTACAGTTTTATTGCATTCTATGTCGTTTCCTATGGTTCCAACCAGGGGTTGGTAGTTTTGAGAGGTACTTCTGAATGTTCTACTGTAGAAAGCCAAAGTTAAATACAAGAGTGGTTTATAATGTACTAGCATGTAATTCGAAGGACCTGGCCAAACTACAGATCTCAGAACTCATTGGATAGAGCCATGGCTGTTAAAGTGATACAGAATGGGGGACACCTGGCTCAACAGTAGTACTTGTGAAAAAGATCTTGGAGTCCTCGTAGACAACAAGTTAAACATGAGCCAGCAATGTCATGCAGTGGCAAAAAAAAAGCCAGTCGGATTTTGTCCTGCATAAATAGGAGTACAGTGTCTAAATCCAGGAAGTCATGCTACCCCTCTATTCTGCCTTGGTCAGACCACAACTGGAATACTGTGCACAATTCTAGGCACCACAATTTAAGCTGGGTATGTTCAGCCTGCAGAAGAGAATGCTGAGAGGAGACATGATGGCCATGTATAAATATGTGAGGGGAAGTCATAGGGAGGAGGGCACAAGCTTGTTTTCTGCTGCCCTGGAGACTAGGACATGGAACAATGGCTTCAAACTACAGGAAAGAAGATTCCACCTGAACATTAGGAAGAACTTCCTGACTGTGAGTGGAAGCAGTGGAAATCTCTGCCCCGGAGTATGGTGGAGGCGCCTTTTTTGGAGGCTTATAAACAGAGGCTAGATAGCCATCTGTCAGGGGTTCTTTGAATGCGATTTTCCTGCTTTTTGGCCAAGGGTTGGACTGGATGATCCATGAGGTCTCTTCCAATTCTATGATTCTATGAAAGTACTGCAACTGGATATAGCTACATTGTACCTATACACACTAATACTGCTACACATTGCATGTCAGAGTGAGTTGTTGTTGTTCATTTGTTCAGTCGCTTGCGATTCTTCGTGACCTTATGGACCATCCCATGTCAGAGCGCCCTGTCGGCCATCACCTCCCCCAGCTCCTTCAGAGTTAAGCCAGACACTTCAAGGATACCGTCCATCCATCTTGCCCTTGGTCAGCCCCTCTTCCTTTTTCCTTCCTTTCCCCCCAGCATAATTGTCTTCTCTAAGCTTTCCTTTCTTCTCATGATGTGGCCAAAGTACTTCGTCTTTGCCTCTACTATCCTCCCCTCCAATGAGCAGTCGGGCTTTATTTCCTGAAATATGGACTGGTTGGATCTTCCCGTGGTCCAAGACACTCTCAGAACTTTCCTCCAACACCACAGTTCAAAAGCATCTATCTTCCTTCTCTCAGCCTTCCCTAAGGTCCAGCTCTCACATCCATAGGTTAATAAGGGAATACCATTGCTTTTACTATGCGGATCTATGTTGCCAGTGTGATGTCTCTGCTCTTCACTATTTTATCGAGATTGGACATTTCTCTCCCACCAAGAAGTAAGTGTCTTCTAATTTCCTGGCTACAATACTTACCTGGGGCCAGAGACAATTCCAATTTCTTCCCTCTTCCTCGCCAAAGTCACATGTGCATGCATACACAGATAAAAAGACTGATCATAGCTCCCCCAACATCTAGTTTGTTAGCATACATTTGTGCATGTGTACATATGTGTGCATCTGTTATTTTGCAAAAGCAAACCGTTCTATAATCTGCCTTGCCAACTGCATACAGATCTGTTCCTTCTGCTGCCCAACCAGATTGAGTTTCAAGAGACAATGAAAGATGAGGAGACATGGATGTGATCCAAGATGCATAATCATTCACAACAATGCTTCAGAAATATCTCCTTATTGCCAAGCAAGCTACCCCCTTAATCAGTGCATTAAGGACAAATGATTCCCATTGGATATATAAAGTGAACCTACAATAGGCTAACTTTACCTCCAAGAGGCATTACTGCATGTTCCACCTCTGATGCTGTGGTTGCTATGGTATGTCCTTGTTCTTTTCACTAAACTCACGGCAGAGGATCACGTACAATTCTGCTTACATGAGCACTTCACTCAATTTTTATATAAAACACACAGGCACCGCCACAGCCTTGTGGTTAACCTTCTACTTTTCCCAGTTTTTGAAGAGCTGTGTAAATGGAGAGCAAGGAAGGATGTATATATAATTGTGAAAAGATTGGAATGGAATTGATTTTATTTTCCATCTTTCTATTCTGTGCCATTTTAAGGGACTGTGATCATCCAGAAGTCTGTGTGTTTTGTGTGTGATAATGCTTGCAGGTTTGACTGCTTACCCATGCAGATAACACAAAAGCTCTCACATATCAAGGAACTAGCATTAAAGGGGGGCGGGACGGGACAACTGACCCTGAACACACCTTCTTCATGTGTTCTTTGCTGCGTGCAGAATGTACTTTTCCTCCACAAGGGAATCCCCTACTTACAATCTGCATGTACAGCCAGAGAAACACGATACTGCGACGTGTGCAGTTTGCCTGTCCAGAACTAGTTTTTGGTTAGAGGCCCATTCCTGACCCCTCATAAAACAATTCTCAGGAGGGCCACAACAGTTAAGCATGAGTTAGTGCTTGTACTAAAGACATGCTCTTCCATCAGCCAAGTGCATCTACTTGGTGTATCTAAACCTTATGCTCATGATCTTGCTTATATCTATAAAATGAAGATTTTTTAAAGGGGCCTGTTTTAAAAAAAAACAGAAAGAAAGAGGGAAATGCAATTTCAGAAGTTTCTTCAGCAATGATGGAAAATGTGTAGATGTTTTGCCAAGACTGAGTTGTTATTGACTACATGACCAACAAATCAATACTCAGTTAGAGAGAGAAAATCTTGTTTGAGAATACATTTGTGAAGTTTCCATTGTTTTTCATCAAGCTTTTTGTGGGTTGTGCCCCCTTTTAAATTATTTTTGAAAGCCAAAACTAAAAACAGCCAGCATGTTAGGCTGAATCCACACCTGCAAAATAATTTATCCCTACTCAATCCCAGTGCTATTGGAACACATGGTGATTCTCTGCATTCAAAGTTTTAAAAAAAACTTCTTTAAAGCTTGAATGCATTTTTATTTTTAAAAACTTGTTTCAAGGAAACTGGATGGTGGGTTTTTTTTACAATGGGTGTCCTGCAGCCCAAATCAAGGTTGGGGTGATGTTGTGCAAGTGAAGTGGTTGGAGGTTGGGACAAGTTCACAGTGAGAAGGGTCCCAAAAGGGAATTATCTTAACATTCATATCTAGCATGTTTCAAAAACCCTTTTTCTGTACCTCATAGCCATATGTTGATTCTCCACAAACAACAACAATAAATGCCAGCAACCCAAAAGGCAAATGAGTTTTAGCAGTGCATGCCAATCTGTCTTCAACAGAGAGATGTTTATTGCATTGCATGCAAATATACTGTGAGCTTTGGTTTAAATTTAACCTCCCCCGAAACTATTGGCTGATGTTACTTCCCAGTTTTGAATGCTTGATTTAAATGCGAGAGACCAAGAGAAACCTTCACAGAAATAGTGCAAGATACCACTTTTCTTTTTATAAGACTAGGTGTGAAAGAGATGTCATGCTTCTGTCCCTCCAGATTTACTGATGCAAATCAGAAGTATGACCGTTGCACTGATACAGCTGAAATGGTTGCATCAAATGACAAGCAGAAATTTTACTTCACTTGAAACTCTTATGCCATCCCCGAATGCCCAACCTTTCTTTATCTGAACTCACTTGTTGATAACCAGTATTAATTTGGCAGGTCACAGCTGCTTTAACTGACTTTGAGTGGCAGCATGAAGAATTCCTGTTGAATGATCAATCTGGATTGTCAAAAATGGCGTTTATCCCAATTTAACTGTTTATTTTATTTTATTGCAGATAATATGAATAATATGTTGATTTTAGGCTTTGATGATTAGTAGATTGGATTAAGCAGTAGAATTACATTACAATTTACAGTGGTAGAAAGCACATCACAGGCAGTACCTGAGTTACCCGAGTTACAAACATCTGACTTACAAATGACTCATACTACGAATGGGGGTGACACAACAGGAAGTGAGATAAATCTTCCCCTAGGAAGGGAATTTCTCTTCTGGAAGAGTTAACATGGAGAAAAGGTGTTTCAACTGAATCCTTGTTTCCACAAGCCAAATTTTTCAAAATTCGATTATAACAGGGACAGAAAGTGAGGTAGAATCAAAAATGTACCTGTTCCAACTTACATACAGCTTATGAACAAATCTAGTGCCTTTCCGAACAGGCTGTTATCCCAGGAGCATCTGCAGGTGCGGTGGGTGTCCAGATGTTCTTCCGGGACTGGCCCAGCAGAACATCTGCAGACCCTACCCCCCTACCCCAAAGCTCCCAACCCCCCTTTTAAAAGTAAGGAAAACTTACCCAGCTTCCATTACAGTGTTGCCGGAGCTCTTCCAGCATGTAGAAATGACACGTCAGGAAAGCCGGGAAGCGGGGGGAGAGCAATTGACAATTCCCACAAACTGGATCAGACTATTTGTCCAGCACTGTTTATATGACAGAGTAGAACAGTTACATTTTTGGACTAGAGCTCCCATAAACCCCCAGCCAACATGACTAATGGAGTATTCTACAGTATTCTAGGACTCCAAGGAACACATTTCTCTAAGGACTTCATCATAACCAGGTCTCTGTTATACAAGCCAGATCAGCCTGTTCTTCGAGGATTAAATCCTAGATATTTAATGTTTTTCCATTAACTGACCTGGCATTGAACAGCACCAATCTCAACCTGGGGGGATCGCCTTCCTGGGTACTCAGCTTAACTTTGTTGGGAGCCCAGTTTAAATTTGTAAGAGTTTTTCCACAATTTTTTGGCCAAATTGGTAGTTTAGGGTTTTTGCAAGAAGGCCGAATTGGTAATTTAGATCCATCACTAATATTAGGCAGCATTGATAAATTGAGTCTCCCTTTCTCGTATATTCCCCTACCAGTCACCACCTGAATTGGGGGGCCCTGCACAGGACCCACCCCCTCCCCGCTTTGGCCACTTCCCTTATATCTGGTCAATGTTCTGGATAACAAATCCTAATTTAATGCATAATTATTAGATGTTATTATTGATCTCCCCTCAGCACCTCCCCCCACCCTGCAGTATCCACCTCCTTCAAGTTTGCCCTGGTCTTTAGACAATGCACAAAGTGCTAGTACAAATATAAAGTGCAAAGTATGTAGCAGCAATATAGGTATATTGGAAGACAGATGTTCTATATAAAGTGCAGGGCAGGTCACAAATATGTAAAGTGCAATGGGTATCAACTAGGGTTTTAAACTTGAAGGACCAGGCTTAATGATACAGACAAGGGCCGTAGCCAGGATTTTGGTTCGGTGGGGGCTGAGACTGGGTGGGAGAGGGTCTACCCTAGCAAACCTTTTGTATTGTTATCCCAATAACCCCATTAACGTGGGATATAATGAGCATGGTGATCAGATCATGATATGAATAAACATAACAGTTTAAATAATGTACCAGTAAGGCCTTTTCGTGGACCACCCTGAGAATTTCGGGGGGGGGGGCTGAAGCCCCCCTAGCCCCCCCTCCTACATGCCTGATACAGACAATTATAGCAACAGGATATTAATAGCAGCAATCTTGATAACAGTAAGAACAAGTCAACAAGGTCTATACTTGATAGAATGAGGTGATGATAAATTCATTTATAATGGTCTTTGATGTAACTTTGTAGCAGTGATGTGAAAATGAGGGAGCAGTTTAACTGGCCTAGGACTAGAAAAACCACTTCCCCAAGAGACCCATGGAAGACAAACCAGCATCAATTCGGGTCACACGGTCTTTATCCCAACTAGTATATTAACCCCCCAATATAGCTACCAATGACCAAGTTCAATGATTATAGTCCTTGCTGGACCAAAGAATGTATGGGTTCTATGGATAATAGTAGAACAATGAAGTATACGTTACACCTTGTAGAGAACAATACACACAAGAACTGGAATGTAGCAGCAATATAGGTATATTTGTACCTAATGTTGTATTGCCTCTCTACAAATCTATGGTAAAGCCACATTTGGAGTACTGTGTACAATTCTGGTCTCCGCACCTTAAGAAGGATATAACGGAACTGGAAAAGGTACAAAGAAGGGCGACAAAAATGATCCAAGGGATGGAGCAGCTCCCTTATGAAATCAGGTTGCAACGCCTTGGTCTTTTCAGCCTTGAAAGACGGCGTTTAAGAGGTGACTTGATCGAAGTGTATAAAATCATGCATGGGATAGAAAAGGTGAATAAAGAAAAAATATTTTCTCTGTCACACAACACTAGGACTAGGGGGCACTCCCTAAAGCTCCAAGGTAGGAAAGTTAGGACTAATAAAGGAAATATTTCTTCACCCAGAGGGTCATTGGGTTATGGAACTCACTTCCAGAGGAGGTTGTGACAGCTGTCAGCCTGGACAGCTTCAAGGCAGGATTAGACAGATTCATGGATACCAAGGGAATCAGTAGCTACTGAAATGGACATCCAAGTGCCACCTCTGTGTTGATGGAGGCAGGCAGGATTTTCCCCGGGTACTGGTTGTGGGGGGTCGGGAGCAGGTGAGAGTTTTGCCCTCCTTTCTGCTAGAGATCCCTGTGTACAACTAGTGGGCCACTGTGTGACACAGAATGCTGGACTAGATGGGCTGAGGCCCGATTCAGCATGGCTCTTCTTATGTTCTTATGTTCTTATGGAAGTAACGGAAATCACTTCCCAATGTATATAATACCTCAATGGGCAAACAATTAAAGCAATAAAGTTTACATATATACAGTATATTTAATCAAACAAATTAGTACAGGTGTGGATTAGATGTGCACATATATATAATATACAAGTTACTCACGCCATCAACATATGGTGATATAATAGTTCCTGAAGTCCTCTGTGGTAATTTGAATAATTGCCAAAATTGCCAAAATTAAGGTAAGTGAAATTTACTATAATCCAAAAACGTAGTCTATCTTAATACAAGCCTTAAGATTCCAGAGTGTCCGTGATGTAGACCTCTAATTCCAAATTATAATCCAGAAAGCACAGTTGCTTTAGAAGATGTAAACAATATAGGTTCCCAGGCAAAAAATATTTGTAATCCACAGGGTATGATGAAATCAAATGTTGAAATTAGATGCTGGCGTTGAAAATATATCCACACCATGTGCAAATGCAATGAGTGATCCACCTACGGGTTCGTATTTCACGGAACCACCCCGTTTCGATTATCTTCCTCAGGGTGGTCAGAACTTAGTAGTTTAAGGAGATTAATTCAATCTACAAATGTAAACACGATAATAATATCAGATCCCAAATATACAAGGGTAACATGAGGGTCGGAGACATGTAAATCCCACCTACCAATATATAATGTAGAAAATATATGGCCACAATGGCTTCACCGATATAATGCGGTGAAAATAAGGTTTCCAAATGGAGCTGACCAAAAGTCCGGTACACACTAACTCAGAGAAGCTGCTTAAGTACATATCCTGAAGTAGCCAGCTAGATCCCGTGATAAAGTTTAAAGGAGAAGCGTATTGAGATTTAAATTTTCATTTAACCCCCGTGGTTGCTTGCTACAGGCTCTTATTATCCATTTTAATTCGCATTTGAGCAATGCGGTTTGCAAGTCCGCGTGGGGTTTAGTAGTTACTTTTTTCAAGCCTACAAAATGAAATTCTGGTTTAGACTGGTGTTTCTCTTTGAAATGTCTGTAGAGGTAAGTATCTTCATTCCCTGTTGTAATTCGAGATTTGTGTTCCCCTAATCTCACCCTTAAAAACGTTTTGTCATTCCCACATAAAGTAATGGGCAGGAACAGAATAATAGGTATATACTTTTTTCGGAGGCACAGGTGAAGAATTTATTTATTTATTATTTATTTATTTATGGCATTTTACCCCGCTCTTCTCAACCCCCGAGGGGGGACTCCGAGCAGCTTCCAAAAGGCATAATTTGATGCCTACATCACAATTGCAGTATAAAACACAATATAAAACCCTCCAGCATTTGACACTAAAATACATTAAAATATAATTACATTCACACATCCTATGCATTCACCTATGTTAAAAACAGTGTTCCATCCATAAAAGCATTGAGCCCTATTCACCAACTTTCCATTAAAACTACTAAAGTGCTGTCCTGTGCTACTATGCGAACGCCTGGTCCCACATCCAGGCTTTCACTTTTTTCCTGAATGTCAGGAGGGATGGAATTGATCGTATGTCACTAGGGAGCGCATTCCACAGACGGGGAGCCACCACCGAGAAGGCCCTCTCCCTCGTCCCCACCAGCCGAATTTGAGAAGCTGGCGGGAGCGAGAGCAGGGCCTCCCCGGATGATCTTAAAGTACAAGGTGAGACGTAACAGCAGATGCGTTCGGACAAGTAAGCTGGGCTAGAACCGTATAGAGCTTTAAAGGTCAAAACCAGCACTTTGAATTGAGCTCGGAAGTGGATCGGCAGCCAATGAAGCTGGCACAGCAGGGGGGTGGTATGCTCCCTGTATGTAGCTCCCGTTAGTAGTCTAGCTGCTACCTGTTGGACTAGTTGTAATTTCCGAACTGTCTTCAAAGGCAGCCCCAAGTAGAGCGCGTTGCAGTAATCTATTCGGGATGTGACCAGAGCGTGGACGACCGTAGCCAGATGAGACTTCCCAAGGTACGGGCGCAACTGGCGCCCGAGTCTTAACTGTGCAAAAGCTCCCCCGGCCACCGCTGAGACCTGGGGCTCCAGGCTCAGCGATGAATCCAGGATCACTCCCAAGCTGCGAACCTGCGTCTTAAGGGGGAGTGTAACCCCGTCCAACACAGGCTGTAACCCTATGCCCTGTTCGGCCTTTTGACTGACCAGGAGGACCTCTGTCTTGTCTGGATTAAGTTTCAATTTGCTAGCCCTCATCCAGTCCGACACAGCAGCCAAGCACCGGTTCAAAGTCTGGACAGCCTCCTTGGTGACAGGTGGGAAGGAGTGACAGATCTGGATGTCATCTGCGTACAGATAACACCTTACTCCGAAACTCCGAATGATCTCTCCCAGCGGTTTCATGTAGATGTTAAATAACATCGGGGACAGAACTGAACCCTGAGGGACTCCACAAGACAAAGGTTGCGGAGCCAAACAGGTGTCACCCAATAACACCTTCTGGGTGCGACCTTCCAGAAAGGATTGGAGCCACTGCAATGCAGTACCCCCAAGCCCCATATCTACAAGGCGACCCAGAAGGATACCGTGGTCTATTGTATCGAAAGCCGCTGAGAGATCCAGCAGAACCAACAGGGACACACTCCCCCTGTCGAGTTCCCGGCGTAGATCATCTACCAAGGCGACCAAGGCTGTTTCAGTACCATGTCCCGGCCTAAAGCCAGACTGTGCCGGATCAAGATAATCAGTGTCTACCAAGAATCCCTGGAGTTGCGAAGCCACCACACGTTCCATGACTTTGCCCAAATAGGGGAGATTGGAAACTGGCCGATAGTTCACTAACTGAGTGGGATCCAGTGATGGCTTTTTCAACAGCGGTTTTATCACAGCTTGCTTTAAGCTGGCTGGAATTTTGCCCTCCTGTAAGGAGGCATTAACCACCACCTTCACCCACTCTGCCAAACCCCCTCTGGCTTCCTTGATCAGCCAGGATGGGCAGGGGTCTAGGGTGCATGTGGTAGGCCTCGCTTCCCCAAGGATCTTGTCCACATCCTTGAGCTGAACCAATTGAAACGAATCCATTAAAACCGGACAAGCAGATGCTCGTGTCACATCCCCAGAGACCACTGTTAAAGTGGTATCGAAATCGGAACGGATCAGCGCCACTTTGTCTGCGAAGGCCCGAGCAAACTCCTCGCAGTGTACCGCCGAGCCGTCAGGGATCTCGCACTGTGGCGGATTTAGTAGTCCTCTGACGACTCGGAACAGTTCCGCTGGACGGTTTTTAGCAGCGGCCACCTTGGCTGCAATGGATGTTTTTTGTGCAGCCTTCGTTGCTGCGTCATACATCCTCAAATAAGAGACGAGACGCGCATGGGCTGATCCGCTCCGCTTCCGACGCCACACGCACTCTAGCCTCCTCTTTTTTCGCTTCATTGCTGCCAGCTCCTCAGTAAACCAAGGAGCTGGTTTAGCTCGGTTACTCGAGAGGGGGCGTTCTGGAGCGATCATGTCAATAGCCCTCGTCATCTCCCTATCCCAGAGAGAAACGAGAGCCTCAACAGGGTCACTTACCGAGGAGGCGGGAAAATCCCCAAGAGCCGTCAGGAATCCATTCGGATCCATAAGTCTCCTGGGGCGGACCGTTCTAATAGGTCCACCACCCCTGCGGAGGTGGAAAGGCACAGTGAGTCTAAACCTGTCCAGGTGGTGGTCAGTCCATGGCAAAGGAATGGTGGTCAATTCCTCCACTCCGCCACCTTCTTCCCATCCCTGACAGAAAACCAGATCTAGCGTGTGTCCTGCACTATGGGTGGGACCCAATATTAGTTGAGACAGGCCCATGGTTGCCATGGCGGCCATGAAGTCCTGAGCCGCACCAGATAGAGTGGTCTCTGCATGGACGTTGAAGTCCCCCAGCACAATGAGCCATTGGGACTCCACTGCCAGGCCCGAGTCCACTCCGGCTAGCTCCGGTAGGGAGACTGTAGTGCAGCGGGGTGGTCGGCACACTAGCAGAATCCCTATCCTGTCCCAGTCACCAACCCTTAGGCCGACACATTCGAACGTGGTTGACTGCGGGATGGGGCACCTGGTCAAGGGGATGGAATCCTTATAGACCACTGCGACTCCCCCCTCCCCGCCCTCCCAGTCTCGATTGGTGCTGTACGGAGTAGCCCGGTGGACAAATCTGAGAGAGATTAACCCCCCCCCCCCCAGCCTCGTCCAACCAGGTCTCCGTTATACAAGCCAGGTCAGCCTGTTCTTCAAGAATTAGATCTTGCATTATTGCTGTTTTACCATTAACTGACCTGGCATTAAACAGCACCACTTTCAACCGGGACGGGCCGCCTTCCTGGGTACTCAGCTTAACTCTGTCAGGAGCCCGATTCAAATTTATTAAAGTTCTCGCACAAATTTTTGGTCGAATTGAAAATTTAGAGCGCTCGCTTTTAGGTCGAATTGACGATTTAGATCCATCACGAATTCTAGGCCGAATTGACGATGTGGGTCTCCCTTACCCGCATCTTCCCCTACCTGTCACCACCCCAATGGGAGCTCCCCGCCCAGGGTCCATCCCTCCTGCCTGTTCCCTCCACATATCACTTGATTGAGCATCTGATAACAGATCTTGGTGTAGGGTATCCATGTACAATATCGATATCTCTCTCACAACTCCCTCCACCCTGCAACTTTCGCTTCCCTCCAAGTTGCTCTGAGTTATAAACAGTGCACAAAGTGCAATTGCAGATCTAAAGTGCAGCAGGTTTAGTCGCGACATAAGTCGAGTAGGAGGCAATAATTACAATAAAATGCAAGAATTGGGTTAGCTTGATGCTGTCCGTTGAGTGAGGTATATTCACTACTTTTAAAGGGTACACCAAATCGCAGGTCTGGCAATGTCCGCATCTATATGTGCCTGCTTTAAATTTGCTAGTAACCGTTTTATGGTCAAGATGATCCGAATGTAAAAGCCAATCTCCTAAATTCTCAGTGTGCTTGAAAGCTGGCATGGGGAAGTGTTCTAATCCTGTAATTTCAGACACTAGCGGCCAATGTCTCTTGACAATTCTAATCAAATCTCGACTTTGGGTGGTGTACTTCAATGGCCAGATTAATCTTTCTGGATTTTTTTTGTCTTCGACGACTAATAAATCTTCCCTTTTTGTGGTGTCAGCTTTCGTCTTGGCTTTCATAATAATGTGATGTGGGTAGTCTTTCTTTCTGAAATTTTCCATGACGCGCAGTGCTTCTTGTTCATAATAGTCATCTGTTGTGGAGTTCCTTTTGGCCCTTTTAATTCGGCCAAAACATGGTATTTTTGCTATTTTAAAACAGCAAAAATACCATGAAATATATTTTAAATTAATATTTTTGGAAATCCTCAAAACAGTGAATCCGCAATAAGCGAACCGCGAAGTAGCAAGGGAACACTGTATTTTAAATAGTAACTCTCAAGCAAAGAAGAAACTGTGTTTATCTGGCCAATCCCCATTTACCTGCGAGATTACTGTATTTGTTTGCATTGAAATTTATTTTACCATTCTCCTAATTTAGAGAGATCTTTTTGTTCTCAACACTAAACAATTTATTATCATCAGCACATATTACTATCTTATTCAAGTTTTGCATCAGGAGATTTGCATTTTCCTTGTAGAGTATATGGATAATTCTGTATGTTCTAGCATGACATCACAACTTTTGTTTATAAAATAGTGTGGTAAGTAGTGGGTGTGTTAGAAAGCCTTGCAGAAGTGTTCATTTCATAGGGTCATGCGTATTATTCCCTTTGTTTATTTTTTTAAAATCAAATGTTATAAATTTTTTTGAAATGTCCATTTATTGTTTTCCCCCTTGCTTTCAGAGTAAGAAATTTTTTCCTACACAAACTGCTTGTAGTCGTAAATGCAACACATTTGTGTTTTTGTTCCTATGTAAAAGTGTATCTGCAAGTAAGCAAAATTAACAATGACTTGCCTGCCAATGTTTAGGCCTCCATACATATTAAAAACAATGTTGTGGTCCCTGGTCTACTTCCATTTTTGCTATAGGCTGATCATGTACATAAAACAATTCTTGGTACTTACTCTTTACAGAGTGCATTTCAAGTATGTGCAACTCACTTACATGCATTTAGCTCATCAATGTGTATCTAGGGCTCCTACTACACTGGCATATAATCCAGATACAATGCAGATAATCCACATCATTTGCTTTGAACCAGGTTATCTGAGTCTAAACTGCCATTCACCGAGTCTGATGTTTTAGTATTTTAACCATTTAATATTTTAATATTTTTAATATTTTAATCGCTAGTTGTGTAAGTCGCCCAGAGCACAAACGTGGAGGGCGACTCATAAATAATAAAGTTCAGTTCAGTTCATATAATCCAGTTCAAAGCAGATAATCTGGATTTTATACGTAAGTGTAGAAGGGGCCTAGGAAGATGTGTGTTTAATTTGGATACAATTTTAATGTGCTAATTTACACATACGACTGTAAACTGGTGAAGAATTCCTATAATTTAAAAAAGAAGGCAGTGCATCTCAGCTTGTTGGGGAACATTATGACCAACTAACCTGTGTGTCTGCTCAGACTGCTGTCCAGATCTGGCCAGCTTTAAGGTCTTTCTTCTTTTGTTTATTTTTGGTTCAGGCTTGGACTGAATAGCCCTTCAAGCATCACCTTGATTGCGTTTCAAACAGAGGAATGTCCTCTATAAAGTAGTACTCTATAAAGTACTATAAAATCCTCTATAAAGTAGTACACATGGCTACTCTGACTATGCAGCATCTGTGGACTATTAGAAAATGAAACTTCTGAGCGTGCTTCTGGCTAATACAGTTATTTCACATGTAAATTCACAATTTACAGAGAGGCTCTTCTGTTTCTGTACAGAATTTTAATCATCAAGAAGCACCAACTAGATTTGTGCAGGAGAAACAAAGAATTCATCAAAGCAAATAGAAAGAAATGTGTGATACTTTAAAATCCAGCAGAACTCTTGTGGAAGAATCTTTGACAGATTGCACGTCACAATCTGTATGAAGTCTTATATATTAAGGATATATTCATATATTAAATATTAATTACTGGTATCATCAGAGAAGAAGAAGAGACTTATAAACAATGAAGTGCAGTGCCCATGAATTATGGAAAACTTCTAATTTACACAATATACAGATGTATATGTAAACAGTGGGTCTTCTCAATCATAGTAATTGTTGATAGCAACCTAAAGTTATTTATTTATTTATTTATTTAGGGATTTATTAATCGCCCATCCCAGATGGCTCTGGGCGATTTACAGTAAAAACACACAGGTAATACCTAAACATCTAAAACATCTAAAACATCTAAAACATCTAAAAGTATCTAACATCTAAAAGCAATTAGCTATGCTAAGGGCAAAAGTGGGGAAAATTCAAGGATGCAGAAAACTAAGATGGCTAACTTTCCTTTAATATTTGATATGTAAACTTCACATCAAGAATGTTTGCTTAAACATGCTAATATTTAAGAAGAAAACAAACTCCGAAAACAGTAGCATTGACCTATATGTATGTTTGGCTTTTTAAAAAATTGAGAAAATAGTGTAGGTTTTTTCACTCTTGATTTTTTTCATCCTTTTTTCATTTTGAAGTGAGACTAATATAGATCATTTGAAATGTGGTTGTGATAGAAGAGCTTTTTATGGATCCAATGAACTGCTAATTATGGACTGTTGTTCAACTCCTCAAAAAAACCAAGGTGCAATCTCTTCCTAGAAGCCAAGATGATTAACTTCAGGTTGACATAATTTTAACATATCACAGACAACATGATTAATTAGGTGAGTTTGCTAACATGGAAATCAGTATGAAAAGAGGAAGGGCCATTTAAGATGGACAGAGGAGGCCATAGACCCAAGTCATCAACCATATCAAGCTGTCTAGGACCCCATCTCAGGTGAAAGGCAGGATATAAATTCTCTCACTAACCCTTGACTTTTGCCATCACTTCCCAACAATTGCCTTTTGCTACTCACAAACTAAAAGCAGACTTGAAACAAAGCTGGAGCTATAAGGATCCTGCTGATGTTGACTTGAATCCCTTCATACAGTTGCTATCTGTTCCTAAAGATATAGGGCCCTTCCACACAGAGCTATAACCCAGAATATCAAGGTAGAAAATCCCACAATATCTGCTTTGTACTGGGTTACCTTAGTCCACACTCAGATAATGTGGGATTTCATGCCTTGATATTCTGGAATATAGGGCTGTGTGGAAGGGTCCCTAGTTTGTCTTAGGGCCCTTCCACACAGCCCTATATCCCAGAATATCAAGGTAGAAAATCCCATATTATCTTCTTTGAACTGGGTTATCTGACTCCACACTCAGATAATGTGAGATTTTCTGCTTTGATATTCTGGGACATAGGGCTGTGTGGAAGGGCTCCTAAACAGCATTTTGAGGGATAAATATGCAATAAGTAGGGAAAGATGATGGGTCCCCAACTTATCCAACTACATGCAAGATTGGAGCAGCATGTTCTGTTAATTAAGCAAAAAGAAACATATTCTGTGCTCTAAGTAGAAGAACAAATGTAGATAAGTCCACCATTCAAAAAGGGAACCCTTAGAAATCAGAGGGAAAGCATTTTAGTCTCTGTTTCTCATCTGAAAGTCCTCCATCCAGGTGGGTGACTCCTATCAATTAAAAAGAAAAAGACTGTGCACAGAAGCAACAGTGGAAAACCACAGGAGAATTACAAGTGGAAGACAATACTCCTGGGACTATATTTTCCAGGCTTGAAGTAGGGTAATTGCACAACAAAAGTGTTCCCTGGTTGTTCTCTAGTCTCAGGCTTCCAGATCTTTCTTTTTTTTAATTCCACATAAATAATTCTTCTCAACATACTTCTGTCATTGTTACTTGAAGGTGGAAAATCTTCAGATTAAAACCAATCCAATAAACTTTCTGAAACGGTCAGGTTTTATGATGTCCCTGATCTCCATCCCCTCCAGCTGTGGGTTAATGCTGTCCATCTTCTTAAAGAAGTGCTCTACAGTAAGAGAGGTACTTTTGCTTCAGTCTTAGAAGTAATTTTCCCTCATGGCATTATTGATAACCTTTGCATATAAAATCCCCACTTAATTACCAGAAGACTATTTTTGCTAACTCCTTGTTTGCTTTTGTTCTAAGAGCACAATGTCTAACAGAAGCAAAGGAAATTAATTTGAATCAGTCTGAATATATTAACACAGTTTGGAACTGGGCCAGAACCAAGGAAAAGATTATACTTGATTCTTCTGAAAAGTACAGCAGCCTGCATTTGCTTCCTATCAAACATTTTGTGCAAACTATGATAACATCAGTGATGCTAAATGCAAGCCTCTTAAAGCTCAAAATGAAGACAGGTAGTATTCCAAAAGTAAAGACAGACAACTCTTGTGGTGACAGTAGATTAAATACAGTTAACCTCTGTATCCACAGATTCAGATTCAACCATGCATGTCTTGAAAATAATTTTTAAAATCCAAAAGTCAAGCCTTGGTTTTGCCCTCTTCTTCTTATTATTATTATTATTATTATTAACACAACAAGATTAGTACACAGCAAACAAAATCACTATGCTGGATGTTGGATCACACATCGGACACTTTCCAAGTGTCTAGGACTGTGTGATGTATCAGCGAATCATGCATGCAGATCTGAGTAGGGTGGCCTTTTGCAGCTGACAGATGGTAATTTTGTCAGTGCTGATTGTATTTAAGTGCAGGCCAAGGTCTTTAGGCACTGCACCCAGTGTGCCGATCACCACTGGGACCACCTTTACTGGCTTGTGCAAGAGTCTTTGCAGTTCAATCTTTAAATCCATGTTAAAGATATCATGTTAGCTTTTCCAGTTGTTTCTCTTCAATCCTGCTGTTGCCTGGGATTGCAACATCGATGATCCATACTTTGTATTTTTAACACGATCGTGATGTCAGGATTATTGTGCTCCAAAACTCTGTCAGTCTGAATTCACAAGTCCCAAAGTAGTTTGATGTGTTAGTTAGTTTTCTGCAACTTTTTCAGGCTTATGATCCTACCAGTTCTTTGTCACAGGCAGATGATATTGTGACACAAGTTCCAATGAATCATCTGAGCAATGGTATTATGCCTCTGCTTGTAGTCTGTCTGTGCGATCTTCTTGCAGCAGCTGAGGGATATGATGTATTGTTTCATCTGCTTCCTTGCAGAGTCTATACTTGGGATCCGCCGTCGACTTTTCGATTCTGGCTTTGATGGCATTTGTTCTTGGGCTGCAAGAATCAGCCCCCCAATCTCTTTTTTTTCAAAGTTCCATTTGTCAGCCACCTCCATGTTTTTTCTTTGTCAATTTGTTTTCTCATTTTCCCCCAAGGAATTGTCCATAGAAAACCTTTTGCCAGTTTTCTCTTTTGCTCTCCATTGCATTTTTACAGTATTCACTCTTTGTCTTTTGCACTTTAAGCAAGGTTTTCTACTATTGATTTCCATCAATAATGTTGTTGTTTTACTGACACAAAGGGACATTATGACACAGCAAACAAGATATATATGCTAGATTTCATATCACAAAATCACAAGTTGAATGCTTCCCAAGCGTTTAGGACTGTGTGATGTATTTTAAAATGATGCGTGCAGCTCCAAGTAATGTGGCCTTTTGCAGTTTACAGATCATGATTTTGTCTATGTTTATTGTTTCCGAATGCTGGCTGAGCAGTGTGCCAATTACCCCTGGGACCACCTGTACTGGTTTATGCCAGAGCCTATGCAGTTTGATCTTCAAATCCTCATATTTTGTCAGCTGTTTGTTGTTGTTATTATTGTTATTATTATTATGGGGGGCATGAGAGAAGCCTCCCCACAGGACTGCAAGACATCCGGGCATCCCCTGGGCAACGTCTTCATAGATGGCTGATTCTCTCACTCCAGAAGCGACCAGAAGTGACTGGCAGCATGCCGCCAAACAAGCAAACCAACCAATGGCTCTTTTCAGAACCACTCATAACAATAATCTCAATCAGCATTGAAGGCATGTCATCTGCCAAAGAACAACTGCTCTATGAACTGTGCCAAGATAAGAAATGGATGTGATATGTGTCCAAGAAAAACACAGGGATAAACAACAGAAACGTCCAGAAATTCCAGGAGTGATCTTAGTAGCGGAAAGAACACATGCGCAGTATGGAAGCACTGTCTTTGTAAAACCAGGCCTCCAAGTCAGCATTGCCCAAAACATTGAAGAAAACAATATAGAGGTTATAACAGTAGAGCTTAATACCATCACAATAACCTCTGTGTACAAGCCTCAAAATGAACAGTTTTGTTTCTCCTCCCTCAAGAACTTTGATAGGCACCAAAGAGCTGTAGTAATTGGTGACTTAACAGCCATAGCCATGTATGGGACTATGTTCAAGAGGATACAAATGGAGAGACTGTCCTCTCCTGGTCTGAACTGCACAAACTATCACTCATTCATGATAGTAAGCTCCCACCATCCTACAACAGTGGGAGATGGCATTGAGGATATAACCCAGACCTCTTATCTGTGAGTGACAGCATTCTGCAGCAATGCACTAAATCAGTGGGACCACCAATACCAAGCACACAGCACTGACCAATAGTATGTCAAGTGTTCCCAAATATAAGGCCTCAGGAAGTTCAATTTAAACGAAGATTCAACTTCAGAAAGGCAAATTGGACTGAATTCTCAGACATGATAGATGACATGATCATATCAGTTGCGCCAATCCCTGAGGAATATGAGCACTTTATTGAAATAGTGAAAACCTGCTCACTGGCCTCTATACAGAGAGGCTGCAGAACCCACTACCTTCAGGGCATTACTCCTGAAACAGCTGCCTTGTTGGAAAACTATTACAGGCTCCACAACAAAGATCCATTTATTGAGCAAACTCTTCAGAGAGTGCAGAGCATTTTGTCCTCCATCTCTGAAGCCAAGAAAGAACAGTGGATAAAGCTGATAACAGAAGTCAACATGGGCAGGAGCAGTCAGAAGGCATGGAGGCTGCTAAGATGGCTGAGCAATGATCCCACACAAACTAATACCCATGCCAGCATAAAGGCAGATCAGATAGCACAGCAACTCTTGAAGAATGGGAAACCCAACCTTGCCACCAAAGTAGGAAAGAAACCAATAGTCAGACAACCAGATAATGAGAACAACGACCTTCCTGAACCTTTTACATTTACTGAATTGGACATGGCTTTCAATAAATGTAAAAATGGCAAAGCGGCTGGCCTGGATGATCTACAGATGGAACAAATTAAGAACTTTGGCCCAAAAGCAAAGTGCTGGCTGCTGGAGGGTGAACAACTGCACTGCATCTTGTCATATCCCCAAAATCTGGAGGAAAGCAAGAGTCATAGCCATCTTGAAACCAGGCTAAAACTGTAACGATCCAAAAAGCTATAGACCAATCTTCTTGTTGTGCCATCTGGAGAAACTTATTTTGCATAGAATTATGGAAAAAATAGACCAATTTCTGATTCCACAGCAAGCTGTCTTCAGTAAACGTAAAAGCTGCACATCGCAAGTTGCTAAACCTGACTCTGCACATAGAAGATGGCTTTGAAAGGCAGCAGATCACAGGAGCTGTCTTCATAGACCAGTCAGCAGCTTATGATACTGTAAACCACCGCCTCTTCCTGAGAAAAATGTATAATATTGCAAAGGATTACCACCTCACCCGCCTCAGGAAATCTGCTACAAAACAGGAGCTTTTTTGTTGGGTTCCAGGGCCAAAGAAGCAGATGGTGAAAACAGAAGAATGGTCTGCCTCAGGGAAGCGTGCTTGCTCCATCAATGTTCAACATTTACACAAATGATCAGCCACTGCCAGACAGGACAAAGAATTTCATCTATGCCGATGATCATGTCATTACCGCTCAAGCAGGGAGCTTTGAGATGGTTGAACAGAAGCGCTCCAAAGCTCTAGGTCAGTGGTTCTCAACCTGGGGTCCCCAGATGTTTTTGGCCTACAACTCCCAGAAATCCCATCCAGTTTACCAGCTTTAGGATTTCTGGGAGTTGAAGGGCAAAACATCTGGGGACCCACAGGTTGAGAACCACTGCTCTAGGTGATCTTATTGCCTATTACAGGGAAAACCAGCTGATTCCTAACCCATCTGAAACACAGACATGTGCTTTTCATCTTAAAAACAGACAAGCATCCCGAGCTCTGAGGATTACCTAGGAAGGAATCCCACTGGAGCATTACAGCACACCCAAATACCTGGGAGTTACCCTGGACCGTGCTCTGACCTACAAGAAGCACTGCCTGAATATCAAGCAAAAAGTGGGTGTTAGAAACAATATCATACAAAAGCTGATTATTATTATTATGTTTATTTATATCCCACTGTTTCTCCTCCATAAGGAAGATCATGTAAGGGACACCAGTGTCCTATGCCATTGTATATAATGGGACATGAATACTCACATAAATTGAAAAGACATACAAAAACATGTATTCAATATTTCAGCCCCCTTCTACCAGATGTTCAGGTCATCATCCTAAAGTTAACATTGTTATGTACCATCTGATCAAACACTACCTGGATTTTGTTCAGCTAACATCCTCTCAGGCTGCTTGAATTAGAGGTGACATGTCATTTACAACAGTTGTGATGGCATGACACATAGGAATTTCTTTGCTTTTGCCTCAAGTAAGCAAAACCCAACAGAACAGATGTAAGACAAAGCCATCACTGATAGGTCATGACAGCTGAACAGCCATACCAGTTACCCGACATTGTTGAATCTGCTGAAGTCAAAAGGCAGAAAGGCAGCTTTTTATTAAGGGATTGCCAAGAGAGGGAGAGGGAAAGAAAGAGCATATCAATGTTGTGGAAAAAATGGCAGTCCAGAGGGGAAGGATGTATTCAAAAGCAAGAAATCTAGACCATATTATTGCGTCTTCCTTCTTTTCCATTGATACATTCTTTTACTCTTAGTTTTGTCCCATCTCACTCCAGAGTAGTCATTTGTCCATTGTCAAAAAGAAAGAAATGCAACACTAAAATGAAATGACAAAAGTGAAAGCCATAATATGCATAAGATAGACACATGGAAGAATTTAAAAAAAATAATTGCTATAATTCAAATGGAAATATACATCACTTACAAAAGGAACATCATAATACCAGCAGCTACCATGCTCTACTGAACATATTATCTGAAATTGACAGTGGAGGAAAAATAAGGGGGGGATAAGAATGAGGAGGTAATAAGGGGTAAATGTGAACAAATTGTAGGCATCATTACAGAATTTGGGCTGCTATTTTTTTAAAGGAACTTTTACTCTATATGCTGCTTATTTGTTGGCATTCCTCGCTATAATGTTGTTTTTGGAAGTTACGGTACTTGCTAGATTAACATTTTCATTAACATAACAGAGGACAGGAGACAATTTTAAGATTGCCAAAAGATATAAATGTGCAAACATGTAATGCATGTAATGCTTCTTAAAATTCCATTTAAAAGTAACTAGAGAAACCTACTTTTTACCCATTTGATACCTTTCCAACTCTCTTACTTTTGAAATATAATTTTATGGACTTCTGCAAAGCAAAGCAAAAGCAAAAAGAGCAGTTTGTTCCCATTTATTATATTGCTTGTAACGTCTTAATTTCCCTGCTTTGGTTGTTACTGGGGGTTGTTAAGAAAGACAGTATCTAAAAATGGATTTTCTATGGATTATTCTTTTAATCTGAGATTCTTCTCATTCCCTTATTTTTATTTGATTGTGTTATGTATTCTCTTCCAACTATGATTCCATGGTACATCTAGTTCTACATGTCTACACACGCATGCACTAGTTATTGTCAAGGTTTCAGAGAACAATCTTCCCAATGGTGGTTGGTGACTTCTCTGTAAATTGACAGTGAATGAGCTCTAGGCTTCTGTCTGATTTTAATGTTGCTATCCAGGATGCTGAAACTTATATGAAAAAAATAGATTCAGCAACTGAATAGCTTCTTTAAAAGTTCAAATTGAAGCCTAGAGTGGACTGAATCCCCTACTAACATGGAAGTCACCAGCTGCCACTGAGTTTTCACCATCCCTATCCAGGGCTGTCTTCATGTATATCATGAGTTCTCAGGATGAAGCCCATTGAGTTATCTTTGTGTTGGAAAATGAAATAAGAGGACAAAAGCATCCCAAAGGCTAGAGGTCTGAATGTGAGTGACCTCTCCACACAATCCCCACCATGCAATGTAAAAATGCCCAATTTACACCACTTACTAAGTCCTATCTAATGGAGAATGTAGGCATACCTATTGTGCACATGTTCATCATCAGGAGCTTGACAGCCTGCTCATACATTATAGCAGTGTTTCTCAACCAGTGTGCCGTGGCACACTAGTGTGCCGTGAGCGATCATCAGGTGTGCCGTGGGAAATTGAGAGTTCAATATGCCAAGTTTGGTTCAATTCCATTGTTGCAAGAGTTCAGGATGCTCTTTGGTTGTGTTTTAACTATAAATCCCAGAAACTGTAACTCCCAAATGTCAAGGTCTATTTTTCCCAAACTCCATCTGTGTTCACATTTGGGCATATTGAGTATTCATGCCAAGTTTGGTCCTGATCCAACATTGTTTGAGTCCACAGTGCTCTCTGGATATAGGTGAACTACAACTCCAAAAGTCAAGGTCAATGCCCACCAAACTCTTATAGTATTTTCTCTTGGTTATGATAGTTCTGTGTGGGAAGTTTGATTCCATTCCATCATTGGTGGAATTCAGAATGCTCTTTGATTGCGGGAGAACTATAACTCCCAGCTGTTGAGCAAGACCTTCGTGTATGTCTTTCTGCCATTCCTGCCAGGATATCTATGTTGTGTTCATTGAAACAGGCCCAGGTTTCACACTGAGTGTATGAATACATTTTAAAACATATTAACTCTATGTATTACTGTGTTAGAGTGTCATTTTGGTTGGTGGTGTGCCCCAGGATTTGGTAAATGTAAAAAATGTGCCGCGGCTCAAAAAAGGTTGAAAAACACTGCATTATAGCACCATTCAGTGTTACCATACAGAAACTGGGAGCTATTAAATCACTACCCTCTCATTTTCTAACAATTCCTAAAATTATTCACTGAAGCATTTTCCTGATCCTTGACAAAGACAGTTGAAATAACCTATTTTTGTGTCTAGGCACAAATTAGACTCTCCTGTATCCATCTCACTGAACTCAGTGGAGATTTCTTCTGAGTAAATACACATTGGCCATGATCATATATGATTAAGCATAGCATTTTTAAAAATCTGTGAGATCATTGAGATGAGCTATACTTTGCCTCTCTTGTTGCTGAATGATTCTTGTTTCTGGTGGGAATTGAATCAGGTGGATAAATATCTGGCTATGTTCCTATAGTCCAGTGGTTCTCAACCTGTGAGTCCCCAGATGCTTTAGCCTTCAACTCCCAGAAATCCTAACAACTGGTAAACTAGCTGAGATTTCTGGGAGTTCTAGGCCAAAACACATGGGGACCCACAGGTTGAGAACCACTGCTATAGTCAAACATAGATCAAAGACTTATTCCATCAAGATCTGTTTTGGCCTTCCAAATGATTCACCAGATGATGCACTGGTCTGCGCCTGGCTACAGGAACATAGCCAGATGCGTTTCCAATCCCCACTGCTCTCCACCAGAGTGCTGGGGAAGAGGACACAATGTAACAGTGAATTTCATGGTCACTGCAGATGGTCAACCACCACAACAAAAATGCATACACAACTGTGCATAAGGATAACCTTGTGGATGTTCCTAACAGGATGCCAGCTGAAGGATTGCACTCTAATAGTACCTAAGAATGAGATCATAAGCAGAATGATGTGCAACAAGAGCACCACATTGTTTCTTTTAGTCTCTCTGCATTGCTGCCTATGTGTAGATGAAATTCATGTTGAGTTAATGTAGACCTGCTATTTTTGCCTCAGGTAAGTAGAGTACCACAAAACAAATATAATACAAAAAACCATCTCAGAAAAGTCATAGAAATTCAGCAACCTACTAGATCAGGGGTGGGCAATTATTTTTTTCCAAGGGGCCACACGAGAGCGAAAAAATATTATGGAGGGCCGCACCTAAAGGCTGAACTACATTTTGCATAATATCAATTGGATTTCTTTAATAATAATAAAAAGGCACTAAATTGTGTTTTTGATCTATTAATAAGACTGATAAGAGTATATGTTATGAGCAATAAAAAAGAGAGATTGTCATAGGAAAAATGACATTTATTCACTAAAATTTTACAAAACAATGGTTAACAAAATGTGAACATTTGTATCATTTGTGATTAATTATATCAGGGGTCAGGAACCTTTTTGACTCAGAGAGCCATAAAGGCAAAATATTTGGAAATTTATTTCAGTGAGAGCCATATAATATATTTTAAGACTGAATTCAACTAAATGTGAGTATAATAAGCCCCTAAATTTATTCATAATAATAATGATAATATTCATTCAGCCTCTGCTAATAATAATAACAACAACAACAGGTTCCTAGAGTAGGAGGATACCTCCAAAGACCATCCAATCCAACCTCCTTCTGCTATAAGGGAAAAACACAATCAAGGCACTCCTCACAGATGGCCATTCAGCAATAATAATAATAATAATAATAATAACAACAACAACAGGTACCTAGAGTAGGAGGATACCTCCAAGGGCCATCCAGTCCAACCTCCTTCTGCCATAAGGGAAAAACACAATCAAGGCACTCCTCACAGATGGCCATTCAGCCAATAATAATAATAATAACAACAACAGGTTCCTAGAGTAGGAGGAGACCTCCAAGGGCTATCCAGTCCAACCTCCTTCTGCCAGGGCCCTTCTACACAGGCCTATAACCCTGAATATTAAGGCAGAAAATCCCACTATATCTGCTTTGAACTGGCTTTTCTGAGTCCACACTCATATAATCTGGTTCAAAGCAGATAGCATGGGACTTTATTCAGATGTGTGGAAAGGAATTTAGATAACCCAGGGACCTTCCACACAGCCGATAACTCTGAATATTAAGGAGAAAATCCCACAATATCTGCTCTGAACTGGGTTTTCTGAGAACTGGGTTTTCTGAGTCCACACTCATATAATCTGGTTCAAAGCAAATAAAATGGGACTTTATTCAGAGGTGTGGAAGGTAATTTAGATAACACAGGGACTTTCCACACAGGCCTATAACCCTGAATATTAAAGCATAATATTTATTCAGCATCTGATAATAATAATAATAACAACAACAACAACAGGAGAGGAGACCTCCAAGGGCCATCCAGTCCAACCTCCTTCTGCCATAAGGGAAAAACACAATCAGAGCATTCCTCACAGATGGCCATTCAGCCATCTTGAACCAAACTTGACACACTTAACTCTCATGAGACCAACAGAAAGTACTGAAAGGGTTTTCTGGGCATTTTCCTTGAGTTTGGGAGTTCACCTACAGAAAGTACTGAAAGGGTTTGCTGGGCATTTACCTTGAGTTTGGGAGTTGTAGTTCACCTACATCCAGAGAGCACTGTGGACTCAAATAATGATGTATCAGGACCAAACTTGGCACTAATCCTCAATATGCCCAAAGAGGCAGAAGAGGAGGAAGCCGGGAAGGGAATGGATGCCCCCCCCCCCACGCATGCTCTGGCCTTGGCCCCACCTTTTCCCCACTCTGGCCCCGCCCCCTCTCCCTTGATGCACTCCCTCCTTCCCTCTTGCGTTCATGTGGTGGAAGGGGGAAGGAATGAAACAGGGAAAGGGGGAAAGAGAAAGGGAAAGTGAGAGGGAGGGAGGGAGGGAGGGAGGGAAAGAAGGGAGGGAAAGAAGGGAGGGAAGACAAGAAACAGAAGAAGGGAGGGGGAGCGCGCAAGGCGGAAGTGAAGCGAGGAGGAGGGCGAAGGCATGCTCTGCATGTAGCTGCCCCAATGGGAATTTGCCTCCCTCTCTTCAGGACAAAGCCTTGAGAGAGCCCCGGGCCGGACAGCATTGGCTGTCGGGCCACATCCGGCCTGCGGGCCGGAAGATGCCCAGGTCTGTACTAGATGCATTGCAGTCTTGAATCTGCTATAATCAGAAACAAGGAATATAAATCATGAATGCTGGATTACATTTCATGGTATCTAGCTATCTCATCAAATGGGGGCAAATTTGGGGCATGTGCCAATTTGCCTTCCTTTTTGCCACAGAGCCCATTGGCTCCCATTTCATGATGCACAGCTAGTTCCAGCAGAGCTCCGTGGTAAAAGGGAAGGTGAACTGGCATATGTTGCTGTGGCAGCAACACACGAGGCTTCCCATGTTCAATTGAGATCAACTTGGGGGGGGGGAGAGAAGATGGGCAGCTGATGCGTGGCAATTCCGGCGGACCATCTGATGAGGTCGCTTTGGTTTTTTGAGGCTACACATGCTTACATGGTAGTAAGCTTGGATGAACTCAATGGACTTGCTTCTGACTAAACTTGCACAAACATAATATATTTATGTTTCTAGGTAGTAAATCATAAAATCTTATGGGGTATCCTATCACAATAGCTTCTTTTTAGTCCTCACATGTCCATGCACTGCTCGATGTCTCATTAAATAATTCAACACAGTCAAGATGTTTACCAGGCAAGCATATGCTGCCCTTCCTTCCTCAGGAAATGCTTGAAGAACTTAAACATACAGTATATGCCAGAATGACATGATCAATGCCACCTCTTCTTATATAGGAGAAATAGCTGAATTAATATGCCTTGGTGTGTATAAGCCTTCAAAAAAGCATTGATGAGTAAAGGTATACACGTCAAGCACTACTGGTAAGTATATGAGGCAAACCACAGGGCTGTATAATAGGCATGATTAGGTTCGATTGAAATCTTCGTAATTTGGAATAAATTTGGATCAAATTTCTTTTTGAAGCGATTTCGAAGCGATTTCGGAACCTTGAAGTATCCTTGCCATTTTGAAGCTTATTCTGCCATTTCTCTTATGAATCAATAAGTGAGTTGGAAATTATTCAGCTTTTCAAACCAGTGTGGATGGATTCCATTCGTTTCATTTCCCTCCCGCATCAGTCCCGGGCGAGAGCCCTGATAACCCAGTTTGGATGGATTTGCTTCAGTTTCCTTTCTCTCCCACATCAGTCCTTGGCCCCACTGTTTATTCCAGTTTAGATGGATTCCTTTTGGTTTCTTTTCTCTCCTGCGTCAGTCCCGTGCAAGAGCCCTGTTTAACCCAGTGCGGATGGATTTCCTTAAGTTTCCCTTCTCTCCCACGTCAGTCCCGGGTGAGAGCCCTGTTTAACCCAGTTTGGATGGATTTCCTTCGGTTTCCTTTCTTTCTCACTTAGTCCGGGGCGAGAAGCAGTTTAACCCAGTGTGGATGGATTTCTTCCTGTTGCTTCCCCCTTTTTTTCTGGAATAAAGCAACTACTTTCAAAGTAAAGACCACCCAAGAAAAAGGAAATAACACTTTGAAACCATTAACGAAGGATTCAGAAGTCTTAGGAGTTTTGAAAAGTTTGAACTTTTTTTTCTGTGAAAATCGGAATTGACTTTAGATCTGAACCACCAGCGCCCTCTACATCCGAAACGAATATTGAACCATTTTTAAATCAAACAAGCCTACTGTATAACACAGGCCCGGATTAAGCGATTGTGACGCCCTAGGCCACACTCTGGAAGCGCCGCCCCCATCCCTGGGTGCGGGGCCGCTTGCAGGAGGGGCGGGGCTGCTTGCGGGAGGGGCCCTCCCTCCTCGCTCACGTCAGCATCGGTCCCGCCCCTTTTCCTTCACTAAAGGAAAAGGGGCAGGTCTGGTGCGAGCACGAGGAGGGGGCCTAGGACTTCCCTCCGCCCCTCCTCTCTCTCGTCAGCATCGGTCCCGCCCCTCTTCCTTCACTGAAGGAAGAGGGGCAGGGCCAGCATGAGCAGCAAGGGAGGGAGGAGCCGAGGGGAGCAGAGCAAAGGGGGGTGCAGGGCGGCCGTGGATGGCGCTTCCACCGTCGTGCACATGTGCACTTTTTTAAAAAAAATTTTTTAATTTTTTTTGAATTTTTAAAAACTTTGGGGGGCCAGATCTGCTGACCCCTCATGGCTGCCGCCCTAGGCCATGGCCTAGGGTCGCTTTATGGGTAATCCGGGCCTGGTATAACATGAGCATTACCCATAATCCTGTTGGTGCCATAGAGATTATTGTACTTGTTGACTGTGATGCACTGGACACATTAAGTTTGTGTTCCACAAATGAAACCATTTGATGTTAGTTCCATTTAGACTAAAGCTATTGAATCAATGGAATTTACTTATTCAATTGATCACCTCTATTTGGGATTAACAACCGGGTTTTTCCTACATAAGTGTGCATAATCATATTTCAGTGCCTTCAGTGTACCTCATTACTTAGTAAGATTGTAAAGGCAATTATGCTTCCCTGTGGCAAATGGGACATCAAATATCCAAAGTGACAGAGGCACCATTGGTTACACAATGTTGAAGTTAATATTCAGACTAGTGCTGCTATCATATAACTACATAAGTGTAGATTTATACTTCTCAAGCATGATGGAGGGTCTTCTCTATTGCACATGCTGAGGTAGAGCCCCAAGCATGCTCCCTTTTGCACCTCCAGCATGTTTTAATTTTCCTGGATGGGGCAAGAACTTCTAAGATCCCAAATAGCAATAGATATATGCAATTTCCATATGCATATGTGCAAATTGGAGCCATCGGTGGTGCAGTGGGTTAAACCGATGAGCTGCTACACTTGTTGACCGAAAGGTTGCCAGCTCAAATCTGGGGAGCGATGTGAGCTTCCACTGTCAGCCCCAGCTTCTGCCAACCTAGCAGTTTGAAAACATGCAATTGTGAGTAGATCAATAGGTACCGCTCTGGCGGGAAGATAATGGCACTCCATGCAGTTATGCCGCCAACATGACCTTGGAGGTGTCTACTAGGCTTGGTTGATCAAAAAAAATAGTTCAAAACTCATTTTGGATGTAGGGGGTGCTAGTGGTTCAATATCTAAAGTTACTTCAGAATTTCACCAAAAGAATTCAAAACTTTTCGAAACTTCCGAGACTTCCGAATAGTTTTGTTAATGGTTTGAAAGTGTTATTTCCTGTTTCATTGGATGGTCTTTACTTTGAAAGTAGTTTTTCTATTCCAGAAACTTTGTTTATGTGGCACAAACTGTGTTAAATTGGTGGAGAACAGAAATCATAGTACAGTGTTCCCTCATTTATCGGGGGTGTTCTGTTCCACAATAAGTGCCGCTGGCTCCGCATGCCCTCCCACAACTTGGAGCACTTGTGTAGCTGCTCCTCCTGGCCCATGTGCCTGCATGCCTCCCTGGCCTCCGGAGCCACACAAGGAACAGCAGACAGGCCTTCCCCACTGCACCTCAGGCCACCAGTCAGGAGGGAAAAGCGAAGGAGGAAATTCATACTTCTTTCCCATCACACTTCACATTCAACTTCCCCCACACTCTCTTTGAGTATACGTGGGTGGGTGTAAAATTTTCTGTTTTGTTAAAAAGCAATTGTTCCAATTTTTCTCAAAAGCAAAACTGTTAATTGTAGCATTGTAAGGAAACAGAATGCCTTCCTCTTTGCTTTCCTATTCCATTTGTCAATACATCCACTGGAGACAGTCACTGAAAGATAAAGTGTGGGAAGTTATTTTCTGTGCTCCTAACAGGCAAAATATTGGTGATACAGATGGAGCAATATAAACTGTAAATGACAGTACCTTCATGCTCTGTGCTATGAGTGAGTAAACAGTGTGACTTTGAAAAAGAAGTTATCTGCTGTGTGCTTGTTATTAGCACTCATTAAAACAATTTTCGTATCTCATTAAAACAATTTTCGTATCTGCTAACTAGAGACTCAGTTTGCATTAACACAATGTTGTCCTGTTGTTGTTGTTGTTGTTGTTGTTGTTGTGTGACTTCAAGTCATTTCCAAGCTATGGCAACTCTATCATGGGATTTCTGAGGCTGTATGATTTTTGCCCAAGATCCTTCTACACAGCCAAATAATCCAGGTTATCAAGGCAGAAAATCCACATTATCTGAATTAAACTGGATTATCCTAGTCTACACTGCCATGTAATCCAGTTTAAAGCAAATAATGTTGATTTTATACAACTGTGTAGAAGGAGTCTGAGTTTCCATGGTGAAAGGGGATTCGAACTCTGCTCTTGTGGTCAAATGCTCAAATTATTACACTGTACTAATCTACCATTCCCTATATAAAACAAAATCCACAAAAGAGCAATACCTTCATCGTCCAACCAAAAAGGACAATAAACATCATGTAAGCTTTTGAATCTCTGCTGGTTTCTTCATTAAGCAAAATATCTCACAGAAGAAAGAAAGAAAATAAGAAAAAAGTGATGATATTGGAGTCACAGGCCTACATTTTGTACCTGGAAGTATTTCTGTGGTACTCCAATTGGTCCTGGGGGGATCTCAGTGCAGACAGAGGCCAGTGCCTTCTTAACCATGTGGGAACTGAGACAAAGGACAGTAATCCTGAAGCTCAGCAGCAACGAAGTAACTCCTCCTGGGATTCAAGATGTGCCTGTCTTTGGGGAAGCCACGGGCCCCTTTTTAGGTAGAGAACAGGGAATTTCTCGAGAAGTCTCTGCATTGCTACATCTGGGGAAAAAATCAGTGCTATATAGGTAAAACTCAGCCAATTATAGACTAAAGGAATGTTTTTCATCTGTTATAACACTTCAGCATCAATCCAGGAAGAGTTATAGTTTATATTTCATCTGTATGGTAAACTTTTAAAGGCTTGAATAAAGAATATAACAACTGCATTTAGGTTTTCTGAACATCATCTTGATAAGCACCAGTAATGGAGCATCTACACTGTAAAAATGAAGGCGATTTGATACCATTTTAGCTGTAATTGCTCCGTGCACAATGCTTGGATTGTGCACTTGGATTGGCATAGAAGGCTAAAGGCCTTATAAAACTACAACTCCCAGGATTCCATAGCATAGTGCAATAGCAGTAAGAGTGGTGACAAGCTGCCTTAATTCTACAGTGTAGATGCACCATGAGCTATGTCTGACACCATGCAGAGGGGTTTTTATGTGTGGGGCAGGCAAATTCTATTGGTATTAACAATGGTAGTGTGCAAAAGTGGGTTTATGTGAAAGTTCAATTGCGGGACCACAAATAGGCAAATCAGCACAATTGTGCAATTGAAGGGAGGTGTGATATTGAAGGCGATCAACCCAGTGGGATAGTAGATTTGTGCAATAAAGTGTTTAGTTGGAATGGATGCAGCCAATCTAAAAGTAGTGATTGTAATTGCAATTGTACTATATTATAATAGTAATATATTAATTATTGATCATTATCATTACCAATTTATTGATCAATGTTGATTTATAACACACCAGAGTCCCAAAAAAGTTTACTGTGCAGTATGTGATTCTGGGGCATAAATACCATGAAGATACCAAATCCCACTTTATATTAGAAGCTAAGCAAGATCAGATCTGGTTAGTATGTGTGTGGAAGATTTAGTTACTCAGACCCCATCTACACTGAACATTTAATGGAGTTTCAAACTAGTCTTGAAAAAATGATTTCACTGTAGAGATTGCATAAGACCCTGAAACTAATATAAGGTCTGGATAGTGATTACACAAACCACAGAACACTGATGCACTGACACGCTTTTGTGGGAGTTTGTTGTTGTCACTGCAGTTTGAAACTACTTTTGAACTGCATTAAATGGTCAGTTTAGATGGGACCTCAGTATAATTTTTTTTTAAAAAAATTGCCTAGATGAGAGTCAAGTGAGTCAGAACTTTTAAATACACAGAAACTAATAGTCAATTATGTGCATATCAACAGAGAAGTAAATTCAACTGAATTTAATGGGTCATACTGCCAGGGATATGCCTTCAGAATGAAAACTAAGTCCTACAACATTAAATTCCTAACAGTTATTCTCCTCAGATGCAAATGATCATTGGTTATAATGGACTATTACTTCAGAACATTTCTATCATACACATGTGTATTTCAAATAGAACCATATACTATATGTCTAGCTTCTTCATTTCTTGTTCATTTATTTTGCAATGGCATTTATATTAATTAGGGCAAAGCTCAAAAAATGTTATTTGTGGAACTGCAACTCCCTGAATCCTCCAGACAACATAGCAAGTGGTGATGCTATCTGGAAATTCTGTGATATAAAAGCAACTTGAGCTCTGAATTAAAATGCACCACACACATTCATTATATCTCACCAGTCTGATTTTAAATGCTGGCCCTAGAATTGTGGCCCATGGCCAGTGACTTAAGTATATTTCCCTCCCAACCCCCTGCTGTCAAATCCTACTGTGTAAATTTGGATGCCCAATTTAAGACACCTCAACTCTGATTTCTAGCTCCTGAATATGCTTGGCACTGACACTGAAAAGCAAGACCAAAATATGCAGAGCTGGGCGCTCAAATAATAACGTTTTTGAAGTCGGTGGGAAGTGTCAGCCAACTTTCCGTTGCCTTCAAAATGAGGTAAGCACAAAAGGGTAATTAAGCCAATTCATGTCTATACACTTCTTTGAAGAGGCAAAACGGGGGAAATAGCAACAAAAAAGGAAATTAGGTTTTTAGTCAAGCCATTGCTTCATTACTCATGATGTATTCTATTCTACATTTACTGATAATATGCAGTTACAGCAATGGACACCTTTACTAGCTACAAGATTATTCCCACTCCCTTCTTAGACCACTTCTTCATGTGAATTCACTCTATCCCCTTCCTGCTCCTAGCATACCCATTATTATTTTCATGTCAAACATACATTGGTTTATTAGTGTTCTTTTTAAAAAAAATCCCCCCTCACCGCTGTGCTCCCCTCCCCCCTCCCCAAGCCATTGCTTTTACATATCATTCGTCCAAAATTTCATTTCTTCTTGTGGAGGTAACCTTCCTTCTTCCTTTTCTAATCCTTTTTCAATAAATTTTCTCCATACCTCATAAAAATCACTTTGTTTCCATATACCTCTTTTTACTTTTAATATACATGTTAACTTGTCATTTATTGCCAGTTTCCATACTTCCTTGTACCATTCCTCTATTTGTATATTTATTTCTTTTTTTCCAATTCCTTGCTATAAGCAGTCTTGCTATTGTTAATAGGTTTGTTATCGCATCTTTATCCTTTTTTCCAATTGTATACTATTATATAATGATAATAAAGCTATACTAGGACTTCTTTCTATTTTAATATTCATTATATCTTCTATTTCTTTAAATACTTTCACCCAAAATTTGCTTACATATTTACATTGCCACCACATATGTATGTATGTTCCTGTTTCTTGGCATCCTCTCCAACAGTTTTTCGAGTAGTTTTTATTTATATTTGCCATTCTTACTGGTGTAAGGTACCATTTCCATATTAATTTATAATAATTTTCTTTAATCCTTATTGATAAATTTTTAAGATGTCTTTGTCTCCACAATTGTTGCCACTCTGTTTCCTTTATTTTTATCCCTAAGTCTTCTTCCCAGACCTCCTTAAGGGTGTTATTTTTTGTTTTTCCTTCCTTTATTTCAATTATTATCTTATATATTTTACTAGTTATTCCTTTCAAGTTTTCGTGCTCTTCTACATCCCTCCCATTTTGTATTATTTGTTCAAATTGGTTAATCTTACTTCCTTTTTTATTGTTTTTTAGCCAATTTTTAAACCATTGTTCTAATTGTATACAATGGAACCATGTCAATTTTATTTCTCTAAATTCTTCCATAATCATTTCCTTCTTCGTTCCTACTTTTATCCAATCCCCCATTTTATCTATTTTTTTCCCTTAACTTTTTGTCCATTATTTGTTTTAAATTCTTTGGAAATTTCTTTTCCATTACAATTGGGGTTATTACTGATCCATCCGTTATTAACATTCTCCTGTATTTATTCCATACTTCTAATATATTACTCAACATTGGATTTCTAATTTCTTTCCTCGTGAATTGTTTAAAAAATATATTCCATATTTCTTCTTCCACTTTTCCTGAGTAATTTCTTAGCCATTCTACCCCATCTTTTTTAATCATTCCTTCTATTTCTTATTGTTCTTTAATTTAAAAAATGGTTCAAAACTCGTTTTGGATGTAGGGGGCGCTGGCGATTTGGATTGGAAATGATTTCCAAAATCTTCCAGGAAAAAAAGTCAGAAATATTAGAAATTTCCGAAATTTCCAAATTGCTTCTTTAATGGCAGACACGCATGCACAGTAGGAAAAAAACAACACTGGCACTGAGGAAAATTCAAGCAATTGTCCCTCCCTCATTTTTAGACCAATCATGATGACATTTGCTACAGTGGTAGAACACATGGATCAACATTAGCTCACCAAATTTCATAACTTTTGACTTATCCATGAATTTTTGGCAAATTTTCAAAGTTTTTATTAAAAGTTTTTATAAACTGACCCAGCTTAGAAACAAGTTCTGAATAGAAATTTTCTATAGGCAGCCATGACTCAGGGAGAGAGTGCTTGTCTCATAAACATAAGTCCATGAGTTCAATCCCCCTCCCCCACCAAGGAATTTTTTCATTTTTAAAGTATTTTTTTTAATAATAAATAAAATATGTTCCTGGTTTGAATTTTGAAACTGTTTTTCCTGTTTCTTTGTGTGGTCTTTACTTTGAAAGTATTTGTTCTACTCCAGAAACTTTGTGTGACACAAACTGTGTTAATTTGGCAGAGAACAAAAATCATATACAGAGCAGATCCCATCAAGAGACATCTAGACTGACCCCCTTCTTTGGGCTCAAGATCATGGTTTCTCACCAAAGAGAAGGGAATGGGGTCTCAGGAGCACAAGACAATGAGACAACAGAAGACATGTGAAGCTTTTGAAGCAATTTTATATACATGAGAGATGTAATTTCCCAAAGTACCTTAGCAAGCCAGACTCCCCAGTGCAGCAATCCTAGGGGACTGTAAAGGGATGGATGAAAGAAGGAATGTCTTCACGTTTTGGGAGAATCGAGGTAGACTGACCCCACTACAGGAAAAAGAAGAACTGGCTTCCCACTGAAGTATAAATTCTGACTTGGTTTTACTACAGGGCTAGCGTGGCTCAGAGAGAGCGCGCCGGCTTCATAAGCATAAGTCCGTATGTTCGATCCCTGCCAGGGGAAAATGGCAAAGAGAAAAAATTGTAGCAAATAATGGCAAACAGCGAGGGGCAGGGCATGGGGAGTCAAGACACATGTTTTGAAAAAGAAGGTTTGGAGAGTCATGGAGGCTCCCCTTTTGTGCTGGACATGTGCTATCTTTGTTGCAGGGAAAGGGTTTATTGCAGGGAAAGGCTTTGCTGCTTTCTCTTTAGACACCTTTGTAGATTCAGTTTATTTTATATTTAGACAAAGACGGCTGCTCGACCATTTCGGCTAATGAGCAGCAAGGCAGTGTGGAATTATTCTGTAATGTTCGGATGTCTTCCATGGTTAAATTGATTTTCAGAATCATTAAGCAAGCAACTTTGGTAAAGCCTAAACAAACAGTTTTAAAATCTACAAATCTATGGTGAGGCCACATCTGAAGTACTGTGTACAATTCTGGTCACCGCACCTCAAGAAGGATATAACGGAACTGGAAAAGGTACAAAGAAGGGCAACAAAAATGATCCAAGGGATGGAGCAGCTCCCTTATGAAACCAGGTTGCAACGCCTTGGTCTTTTCAGCCTTGAAAGACGGCGTTTAAGAGGTGACTTGATCGAAGTGTATAAAATCATGCATGGGATAGAAAAGCTGAATAAAGAAAAAATATTTTCTCTGTCTCTGTCACACAACACTAGGACTAGGGGGCACTCCCTAAAGCTCCAAGGTAGGAAAGTTAGGACTAATAAAGGGAAATATTTCTTCACCCAGAGGGTCATTGGGTTATGGAACTCACTTCCAGAGAAGGTTGTGACAGCTGTCAGCCTGGACAGCTTCAAGGCAGGATTAGACAGATTCATAGATACCAAGGGAATCAGTAGTTACTGAAATGGACATCCAAGTGCCACCTCTGTGTTGATGGAGGCAGGCAGGATTTTCCCCGGGTACTGGTTGTGGGGGGTCGGGAGCAGGTGAGGGTTTTGCCCTTCTTTCTGCTAGAGATCCCTGTGTACAACTAGTGGGCCACTGTGTGACACAGAATGCTGGACTAGATGGGCTGAGGCCCGATTCAGCATGGCTCTTCTTATGTTCTTATGTTCTTAAAATCTCACGTTTTCCCTTCCCTGGTTAGTGTCGATGCAAAGCAGGGTTGAGGTGGGTGTGGCTAAGTTCAGCTATTCTTGAAGGCCATGCCCCCATTGGTAGAGATTGCAAAAGGTCCTGCTGTCAAACTACAGGAGGGAAAGATCTCTCAGCTCCATAGGCATTGGTGAACCTACTGCTTATTACAGGGACATCTGCCTCAAATACAGAAGAGCTCGCATTCAATCCTTGGATCTTTTTCAAACCTTATGAAAAGGGACAGGGATCAAGATGCAGGAAGATAAGCAAAGATGAACTTGTCTAGGATTTCAGTGAAAAAAAATCACATTAAAGATCTTGTGATAGAACAAGGAAAGAGTCCTTTTTGAAACCCAGGAGAACTATTGCTGACAATACTATACTGGATGAACCAATTGTCTGATTTGTTATCATGAGCTGGTCCTTGGGCACCAGCTCAGATTCTATAGGTCTGTAAGCTCTTCTCAGAAGCATGCCTTACAATTTTAAGGATGGAGCTAAGCTGCCAGGCAGGCCAATGATATTTTGCTGCTTGGGAAAAGGAAAAAGCTTACCCCTCACCCACTCCTTTTACATAAGTTGACTGAATTAGCAATTTTAATTCCAGCACTATATTGCTTAGATCCAGGTTAATTGAAGGATGTCTCTCTCTGTCTAAGAACCTGTCAGATATCTATGATCATCTGGGGAGGGCTTCTCTCTGTCCCACCACCTGCTCAAGCATGTTTGGTGGGAACAAGGCAGAGGGCCTTTTTGGTGGCTGTTCCAAGACTTTGGATGTTCCTCCCAAAAGAGACCAGGATGGCCCCACCCCCGCAGACCTTTCTCTGCCAGCAGACCTTTGGGGAAGGATGAGGGGGACACTGTTGAGAAGGTTTTAGGTGGATTTGTTGGAAGTCAACCTCACACCGCTCAAATCTACAGTCCTCAATAAGGCACAGCTAGTAGTCAGCATTAGGCTAGGTGAGGGAATACACACACACCCCACCCAACTCCTGAATGTTTGTTAATGTATCTATTTGTTCTCTTTGTGTCTTTCTCCTGGTGTTTTCTAACTGAAACCTCATGATCTCACTTCTGCTTTTTCCATCTTTGCATGAAGACCTCTCTATTCTGTGCGTTTGAAGAAATGTAGTGTTTGAAGTTTTTTTTTCATCTTTTGAACCTTAGAAATAATGGAGTTAGAGAGAAGCTTAGACCCAATTCTTTTCTATCAAGAAATGTAATTATTATATCCTTAAATAAATCTTTCTGAAACTTTAAAGATTGAACTCTGTTATCTTTACCTCATAAACTCAAGAATTTGTTTACAGCCACAATACTTCACCTTCTGTTTGCTATGAGCTGACTACTCAGTTAAATATCCTGTTTGTATTTTTGGATGCTCTGCTGTTTTGAGAGAATTCCATAACAGGATTTTGGGAAGACTGTGAATTTTAAATGTAATTTGAATTGTATTTATTGTGTTTTAATTGTATTTTAACTTTATTTTCACACACGAATACTGAATTGTTTTTAATTTTTGTATTTGTTTGTCAATGTTACTAGCCACCTTAAGTCTCCACCTGGAGAAAGATGGGGTATAAATAAAGTGAAGAGGAGGAGGAGGAAGACAACAACTAGAATATCCTCCACTGAATAGAGCTGTATTAGTATGCAAGAGAGTAATAGAATCATAGAAATGGAGAAGACCATAAACAGCATCCAGTCCAACCTTCTGCCATGCAGGAACACACAGTCAAAGTACTAACAACAGATAGCCATTTGGTCTGGGAGGGGGACTTTAAGGCAGCATATTCCAGTTTCAAACACTTCTTGCAGTCAGGAAGTTCTTCCTAATGTATAGGTGGAATCCCCTTTTCCTTCAATTTGAAACCATTTTTCTATGCCCTAGGCTCCATTTACTACAACCACTTAGATTGGTGTAGATAAAGATCTGCCCCATAACAGCCAAGCACCACACAGGGCTGATTGTCACCTTAACACAACCGAGGCAAGATCACCTTAACACAACCTTTTCCAGCATTACCCAAAGTCGGGGGGGGGGTGCAAAATCTGCCCCAGAACCATTCCCACTGCCATCCTGTTTTCAAGACATAGGTGGCCCAGGGAGAGACAATGCAATCCCTGCCACCCCTCTCCTCCTATGACTAGACATCACATGCTCCCCATCACTTGTCCTGATTTCAGCTGGGCTGATAGGGAGTGCTGGGACTGTAAGAGGATTTCTTCCCCACCTCCCTCCCTCAGCACCCTATTGCTCTGGCTGAAGTCAGGGCAAGCAATAAGGAACAGGTAGGTCACGTGTTGTGGCTGGATATCACCATGACATAGAGGCAAGATTTGGGCAATTCCCCCTCCTCAATGTGACATCCTTTCAAATATTTAATCATGGCTATTATTTCCCCTCTCAACCTTCTCTTCTTGAAACTAAACATACTCAGCTCCCTAAACTGCTCATGATACTTGCCTTCCAGATCTTTGACAATTTTGATCTTGCTTTTTCTGGACACATTCCAGCTTGTCAATACACTTTTTGAATTGTGGTGCCCAGAACTAGATACAATTCCATATGGAATATACAGAACTAATGAAAAGGAATGCCCAGGGGATGATACTGGGTTTTTTTCAGTCCACCAGGATCCATCTGACTGAGGTAATAACTTCATTCTACCTAATGACAGTTTCAGCTCTGTAATGATATGTACGCTGAACCCATCCTAGAGTTCACACAAGGTGCAGGCCAAACCTTACCATGCATTCTGCATGAGATCTGCAAACGGATTGTTGTTCTCCTCACAACAGCGACCCTTCAGTAACAAGGATTCCAGACAGCATCAAGAGCCTAAAGTATTTGCCTGCAAGTGACATATGGTACCACTTTCCAGAAGTGGCACCAGTCTTACAGACATTGGAACAATGTGTAATGACAGGACAAGTGGCAAATGGAGAAGACATGTGACATCTGCTTTGTCCTTCCCACATGGAGAAGGACCGTCCTTAAAAGCTGTTGAAGTCAAACATTCAAAGTCTCTCAGGGGTCCAAACCATACCACCATGAGAATTTGAGTTCATGGTGAGTGTTAACTAGAAGTTCTCAGCTGTCAAGTAATTTCCAAGATTTTCTTCCTGAAGGTAAGACAACTAAGGGAATTGAAACTTGTAATGGAATGTTTTCCATATGGTTTTTCCAGACCACGGCTTTGAAGAAGAAGCATATAAAAATTATAGACTGAAGGTATACTGGCAGTAAATTGCATACTGAAGCATAGGTTTTTATTCGTCATCAAACCAACTTCAACTTGCAGTGTCCATATGAATTGGAGACATGCCTCCCTCAATTTGTGGTCATCAACTGCTCTGCTCAGGTCTTGCAAATCTGGGGCCACAGTGTAGTACAGCCTCCCTCTTTTCCTACTGGCATTATAATCCTTTCCTATAAATTTCATGTATGTCCAAAGCATGACAGTCTCACTTTAGTGATGTTTGCTTGTAGGGGGAATTCAGGTTTGATTTCCTCTAATACTGATTCATTTGTCTTTTAAAAAGTTTTCTCCATGACATTTCAAATGAGTTTATGTACTTCCCATCAACTTTCTTCACCACTCTGAGCACCTCACTCCATGTATCTGAGAAAGTAGCCTTAGTATACAAAAGCTTCTGCTACCAATTTCAGTGAATCTCAAAAGTATTGCAAGATCCCTTTGCATTTTCTTCGCTGCCCAAATTGGTTGCTCTCAAGAAACTGTGCATGTGATCATTTTAGTTGCCCTCCTCTGGACACATTCCAGCTTGTCAACATCTCCCGTCAATTGTGGTGCCCAGAATTGAACAAAATATTCTAGGTGTGGTCTGCCCTGAGTGGATATATATTATTATTATTATTATTATTATTATTATTATGGCAACCCCATGAATTTCATAGGGTTTTCTAAGATGAGGAATACTCAGTATAGCATATTTTAAAGGCTTTGTCCCTGCAAGAAATCAATCTTCATTTGCCTATGAGACCACAGCAAGTAGGGAGCCCATCTAGCTTCTGTAAGAAGGGAATTCCTTAGCCTGGAATCATGGATTTTTATTAGTAATATATTAAATAATAATAAACAAATAGTTTTAAATAAATAAATAATACATTAGAAAGCACAAAAACAACCACCTGGAAATGGCACATGACCATTAAATGGACAAGTATGGAAAATCCTTTTTAGTGCATCCTTAGCCAACCTGCTTTTGAAGATGGTTTTGAAGATAAGTCAGAACATTGCTGAAGCTTACTGAACAGATGGAGAGGATAAGAGGAATAATAGGTATCCAGAGGAGCCAAAGCAAAAGTAAACAACAAGGGGGTGGAGTGGTGGGAATAAAAGCCAAAAAGGTTGAAGAAGGGAGGGATAAAACAATGGCAAGATGAAAGGCAGTTCTTTTGCTAAGGACAAAATCACCTTTCCTGGGCTATGCCCTACGTGACAGCTTGTTGTTCAAAATACCACCAAGCTTGACCATTGTATGTTAGCATTTTTAAAAAATGACTAGAAGCTATATCTTCATCTCCTCTTTTGTTTATACAGAAGTAAACATGGATTAGCCAATCTGGATTGTGACCTTAGGTGGGGAGAGGGGGGTAAATCTGAAATGACTAAAAATATGGCTCTAGGGTGCATGCACCCCAAGCCTGGTTTTGTGACTCTGAACTCCTTTTTTAATCAGAAAGAAGAATGAAACATGCAAAGGCAATTTCACACTGTGGTCCCACTTTAACTGCTACAGCTGCAGGCTATGAAAGTTTTGGATTTGCAGTTCAAAGAAAGAATGGCTACACCAACCTATAAATCCTGTTCAAGGACCCCACCAAACGAAAAATCCTGGAATTCCATAAAATATTGTCATTGCAGTTCAGGTAGAATCATAGCTACACGATAGTGTAGCATGAACAGATCCCAAGGACAGGTAATATTTTCTGCTGGTAAGGGAGTGGAAATTTCATTACCTAAATTACCTGGATACTCTGGTCTCTAGAGTCACAGGACTTCATTGCATGAACTTGCTGTTCCATTACACACACATTACCATTTATAGTGAATACATAGTGCGCTGCGCAAATTCAGTATCTCGCCTCTTTTTCTTACCACAACTGCACTTATTCTCATGCCTCATGCCCTTGTAATGTTGCCTTCCTCACTTCTACTGTAATTTGAATTTTAGCAGAATTATGCAATTCTAGCATTGAAAAACACCTCCAAAAGGCAAGTAAAACTATGAAATATAAAATACAAGGTACATGGCTAGCTGGAAATAGTGATGCAAGAGGGACCGCCTGCAATTGTGAGATAAAGTACTGTATGTGGTCCAACTCTCAAACCTCTGAACCACACTGGCTTAAACATATTTACTCCCTCCCTTCCTTTTATTTTCTTTTTTGGATACTTTTTCTCTTCAAACCATCTGCTTTGGAGCCTCCTGATGCTGCAAAGGATGCTGGAACACATTCTATTATCCCCCCCAGATCATTTTCCCAATTTTTCCAATATCACAAAAAGGCACAAATCTTCTGTTTTCGGTTATATACTGTACATCCTTATTTCAATCTAATTGATCAGTGTGCTAAAAGGGCAGATGGCCAATCATCTGCCATTAGTGAATTGGTTGACACTGGAAGTGATTAAAAATACACTAGGATCCTTGAAGGCATCAACTTGTCTTGGATTGTTGCCATCCTACCATGTAAAAAATTAATTGTTGCTTCCTTGACGTAAGAAGCAGAAAAGAACGTATATAAAAGAGACAGAACAAGATAAAGCACACCAAATCAATTTCATCTTGTCCATTCAGTGCAACTTTCTCTTCTGTTAATAGTTATTCTAGCTGTCCATATGTATAATGTATATTAACTGTGACATAGGAATGCAGTGATAGCTGACAGATAAATGTTTTATATAAATCAGAAATTACATCTGTGGAAATACGCTTTCCACATCACTGAGGCTCTGGTTTTCCTAAACTTTTGGGCACTTGCCTAAACCTACATGCCATTGCTTAGCAATCTAATCTCTGAATCTAACAGGTAATAAAATTAAATTTGAAGAAGCAGGACTTCAAGAAAGCTGGCTTAAACTATTGCGTTTTCCTTTGCATCAGTCTCTTAGACCTTCTGCCAAATAGAATATCACCCCACCCCAGAAAGAGATGTACTAGCTTAACTACATAATATTGCAGCACTACTCGAGAATAATGCCAGTCTTTTATAAAGTGTATTTTAAGTGAAAACCATTGCTTCATCGCTTAAGCTTTAAATAAATGCACACAAATGGACACAAAAATATATACTACAGCAATGTTTCCAAAGTGATAGTGCAGGTCTTAAATTTAATTCATGTTCCCTTATTTTGACAGCATAATTGAAAAATTGGATTTTCTTAGATTCAATGTTTTAAAAAATCTTATGGACAGAATAGTCCATAAGCAATTTCAAAGCACATAGTGCCATAAACCTTCACATAGTTGTTGCTGTTGCTGTTGTCTTGTGTGTCTTCAAGTTCTTTCTGACTTATGGCAATCTTAAAGAGAACTTTTTGTGTTTTCTTCTTGGCCAGGCTTCTTCAGAAGGAGTTCAAATCCCTGCTGTTCTTCAGAGGTTGAAACCACTACATCATTACACATATTTATTGTATATTTACTACAGCATGAATATAAACAAGAATAGTTGGGCTGGATCTTAAGTTCCTTGACTGATTATAGAAGGAGTACCTTAGGCTCATATATTCTATAAGGTTCAGTTTACCTCCCACCTGTTGAATCAAAAAAGAGAAAGAAGGCTTGTGGGAGGATTAGGTACACACAGGGCAGCTCTCATCCTTCTCAGGATGGTTCCACAAGGGCAATAAAATCCAGTTCAAAGTTGTCTTGAGGTCAAGATGTCTACAAAACATACATCCCCAATTGCACGGCAACAGCTGAAAACATATTTTTAAAAACTCACCAGAAATCCTTGAATAGTCCATAAAATCTACTGCAGCCAATCACTGTACAACCAATGAAAAACTGGAACTCAAGACCAAAATGCAAGGCACTTGTGAGGACAGGACTAGCACTGAAGCATTCAGGGAGGAAACACAGAAATAGAGTTTTCTGGGAGAGGGAGAGGTAAACAAACACCTGTATTTTTCTCTCTGGGGGAGGGTCTAGAGACAGACATTGTAATCCAATTTGGAAGTGAATTAAAACAAACCAGTTTTTCTATGCAACGGCTGCACAAAAACCCTAGGAATCAATTGGAGGCTGGGGTAATGCCCACAATATCCATTAAGTGCAGACTAAAACTGAATCCAGGAACTGCAGTATCTGTGGCTAGACAGGCACTGGAAATGAATGCATTTTTTTCTTAACCCTGACCACTGAGATGCCCTTATGTGCATGTCCATGTTTGTTAGAGATCACCTGGTTTCTATCTCTGTATGGGATATACACTGATTGGCTGCAGTGCATTATTTGGCTTGTTCCAGTCTATCTGGGGAGTTTTTAATGAGCTGTTTCTGGCTTGATCTACGTTGTAGTGCACAATAGGTGGTGTACACTTTGTGAATACTCTGACCTTGAGCCAGCTTCAAAATGGATTATAGTGTCTATGTAGAACCACTCATAGTTAGTCAAGATGCGAGATAAGGTCTTCTTGGTGGCTGCACCTAGACTCTGGACTGTATAAAATATATTTTAAGCACTTTAACTGTTTTTAATCATGCATTTTATATAACATTGTTATTTCATTCTTTTTAAACTTTTGTAACATTCTAGATTAATCTTTAAAATATTATTGTACGTGCCTTAAATCCCATCTTGGTAGAAAGACAGGATAAATTTAATACAGCAAATAATGTTTTTACCCTTTTTGTGCATATATTTCAGTGATTTTAATATTGTAAACATAAAACTGCATAATAAAATGGAATTAAGGTATTAATTCTATTTTATTATGCATTTTATGTTTTAGCTGTGTTCTTTTTAAAACTGAAAGCCACTTAGAATTAAAATTCTGTGAAAAATGTGATAACAATAACAATATTAATAATAATAATATACAACTTCTGAGAAAGAACCAGCACCTGTAGAACTATTGTTATGTTCTCATAGTGTTCCAGCTAGCCATTATGTTAAGAAATAGATTTACTAAATGGACAGGACTGCATGTACTATAGGATCAGTTCTTCTGAACTGAGAGAATATTATTTTGAGAATCTAGCAGTTCAAGAACAATATTAATTTGGACATAAGACCTACAGAATTTACTGGATTTGGTCCCAAGTATATTTTCAGAGGTTTGCAGCCTTTGGCATGTTGTAGTCCTAGTTATGCCTGCTCTGAAATAAATGCCACCAAATTCCATAAAATGTACTTACCTGAATGAATCAGATGTAGTCCACATTGCAATGAAGCTACTAAAAAGTAGTAAATAACAATGTTCCAGAAGTCTTGCTTTTGAATAAAGAGCTGAAGTATAAAACCTGTGATGAAATATGAAGATAAATAACCCACATTGTTTTGACATATCAGTCTGTGAATTATTGCATCTGTGTTCATACTGAAAACAGACATGTGTCCTAAGATCTCAAATGTGGCCTCAAATGACCTGAGATGGAAAACCTTTTTCCCACTTCATCTACTAAAGCCAAGGCGCAAAGTAGCTAATTTTTTGAAACATGAAGACAATAGCATATTAGCCACTGTCTCCATTGATCCCCTGCCCATAAAAATACAATATGATAATAACAAATTAAACACCTCCCCATTTGGTTCTCTTTCATCAAATCCCCAAAACAGGTGTCCTCACTCTGCCTAATGCAGATTGGTTTTGGGGACACAAAAATCTCAATCTATTTGCATATTTATTCATATTCATATAGACTTGGTACCAAATTTCATTCCAATAACTCTCAACATAAATACTGTGTATTACTCTCTGGCTTTGCAGGATGACGCTTGATGCCTGTAACTGAAATAGTACAAACTACTTTTTCTAGGACTCTTCCCAATTGGTCTAATGAAGTGTAACTTCTCACAATATAAGTCCTTGGGTTTTGCTCGTTGTTGTTGCTGCTCTGTATGCTTATTCCAGTCTTGGAATGAGTAGCTGTTTGTAGTGATTTTTAGGTCTGCAATAGGACTCTTACAAAGTGGTTTTAAAAAAATAGTGTGTGGGTACTGAACAGCATTTTTTTTTAAAAATCAGGTATATTACCACAATGCAAAGGTACTAATTCATTGCACTATAACTCTAAAAATAGAGAAGAAAAGAAATAATCAAAGGGTACTTTTTGTTCCAATATGTATTGGAATTAGAAATAAAATGTAGCAGCTATTTATTTATTTATTCATTAAAAATATATTCTGCCCTTCTCATTCTGCAGGGGACTCAGAGCGGAGAAAAACATATATACGGCAAACATTCAATGCCGGGACATAAAACCATAACTATATATACAAACATTAAAACCACTTATATCCACTTTAAAAACAGTTGCTTAAAAAACCATCTCAGGACACCATTCTATTATTCTATTATTGCCTCATTGCACTGCCCCAAAGGTTTGGTCCCACAGCTAGGTCTTCACCATCCTTCTGAAGGACAGGAGGGAGGGGGCTGAAGGGAGGGGGCAATCACTGAGAAAGCCCTTTTCTTTTTCTGTCGGTAAGCTTATAGATAGAAAACAATTAAAATGCCAAGAACTACAGCGCCACATACTTCAACCCCTCGAATTTATTTGGGACATTAGAAAGTAAGCAACAATAGATGATAGGCTACAGAATTACAAGCAGTCTTCAGCAGACATTTGAAAAGTGTCTAGTGAATACCAACTGATGTCAAAACCAAACATGCTCCTGTGTTTGCAACTAAAACAGTGTTTGCAACCAAAAAAAACCCCTCAGGCCAAAAAGTCAGGGGAAACTGCAAGTGCATGAAAACCCTTTTCTATTTTTCAAAGTTTTCTGTTAGGCCCAGCTGCCCTGTTTCATCTTTTTGACAATTGCTGTTCCTTTTGCAGTCATCTAAACATCTATATTTGCTTTTAAACTGAGAGTGTATGAGGAACTCTTTCATCTATAGAGTTGTAGTTTTTTCTTGTTTTGTTTTTATAGGAAACTCCATTGTTTCAGAAACAGAACAAAATGATAAAGTAAACATCACAGTTGGCAAAAGCATTTCCCATGTTTGGGTGTGGCTGCAACTGGGCTGGGATAACTGCATCCAGGTAAGAATTCACAGACAAAGACACTAAGAAAGAGAAGCCTAATTTAAACAAGGAGTCACAATTGGTTTTAGATAGAATCAGTTGTTTTTCTTATTGTGTTACTGCATGCCTTCCAGTCATATCTGACATATGGCAACTCTAAGAAAGGCATATAATGGGGTTTTAGGGGGCTGAGAGTATGTGGCCAAGTTCACCAGGTTTCCATGACTGAGCAAGGAATTTGAACCCAGATCTCCAGAGTGACAGTCCAAAGTTGAAACCACTACACAAGGCTGGCTCATAAATTATTCATCTTACTACAACATTTTTACACTTGGAACTTTTCAATAGAGGGTAAGCAATAAAAATAAGGCATGCTTAATGTGCTGTCGCACGCTGGGCCTGTAGAATGGCTATTTCTTGGACGTGACTTCTGTATGCCCAACGGGACGCCGGGGTGCCTCAGCTGGAAGGGCCCCTTAGTTCCCCCCAATGATAAAGGTCCTTTGAGGCTTAAAATAAGTTTAACAAAGTTCTTTATTTGGGAACAAACTGGATGGCTTCTTTAAAAAAAACTGGTGACTTTCTCAGTCTGCAGCAACAGGGCCGGCAAACTGGGCAAAGCTGGTCTTCTGTTTCGGGGAAAAATCTATGACCCTTCCCTTGGGCAATCTTTCTTTACCTTGCTGGCGTGAGGACCCTTCTTCCGACTCCAAGCTGCGTTATGGATAGCCAGACGTCCCGTACCACGCAAGGTTTCCTTCGATTAGCCAGGTTGTAGGATTGCAGGTGATCCCTTCACAAAGGATTGTGAAGCTATTCTTTTACCCCAGCAAAGTGGGATCTGTTACAGCAGCAAAGCTGTGTCTGTTACCCCAGCAAAGCTGTGGTCTGTAACCCCAGCAAAGCGGTGGCCTGTATCCCCAGCAAAGCTGTGAGATTTAAAGACTTTTCCAAGTTGGAAAGAACAGGCAGCTTTAAATCACATCCTGTCCTGAAGAGAAGCTGTTAAGACTGAGGAAAAATCCTCTTTCCCCTCCCAAAACCTAGGAATAGGGGCGGGTCTACTGCTCTAGATTGATTGGCAGCCCTCTGGGCCTGTCAATGCAAACTAAGAAAGTCACCTACAACATAAAATGCAAACTTGCAATGCAACAAATGAAAAACAGAGCCCTATTGGCACTGCTGTGCCAGAACACTCCTGGCCTAGATTTCTCAGGTAACCAGAAATCTATACCTTCAATTAACAAATCAAATTTGGTAATATTGTTAATTACCCTCTATCAATAAAACAATGTCGCAAATTGGTCTGTACAAAATGGACACATTGCCACTTTGGCAAACCCTCAATTTGACCTTCCTCACCAATCCATCTGGACTGGGTAAGGTCTCAACAACCTTGGCCAAAAGCCACTTAAACCAAGGTAAGGTTTTGTCCTCTTAACTATTTGAGCTATCTGAGTGGCCAGCACAGCTGCATGCAGATCTAACCTAGGGACGGTGGCATGAGATGGAGCAATTTTGTCCTTAGCCATGACAAAACCTAAAGTGCAAGAACTTGAGTCTCTTTGTCTTGCATAAGCCACAGCTGCAATAGCCTTCTCTGAAGCATCACAAAAGACGTGGAGTTCTGTGTGCAAGTTCTGTAAAGGGCTCCTGGCCATAACTTGGCGTGGGATGCACAACTTGTGTAGATCTTGAGCCTGGGTGGCCCAAGTGGTCCAAGAGTTCTTGATGGATTGGGGCAAGTCTTGATCCCAGCCCAGCTTGTCTTCTATGACCTCTCGAAAGAGGAGTTTGGCTGTTATCTTGACAGGGGCGGCTACCCCCAATGGGTCGAAAATGCCGCCAACCGCTGACAACATCTGTCTCCTGGTGTTCGCGCTGGCGAACCCCGTGGCTCCGACCGACAGGCGGTCGAGATGGGTGTCCCAGAGCAAGCCTAAGCTGGACTGAGCGCTCACATCCTGGAACAACTCCAATACATTGTCCTGTACCAAATCCTCTGGTAGAAAGGCCTTTAAAACATCTGGGGGGTTAGAATTGATCTTGTGCAGCTTAACGTTGGCTTTCTTTAGAAAGGACTGAACAGCCTTCACAATATTAATTGCTGTCTCCGTGGAGTCAAATGAAACAAGAAGGTCATCAACATAAAAATTCTGGTTGATGGCTTGGGTGACCTGAGGGTCAAAGAAATGTCCAAACCTTTCAGCAGTCTTTCACAGGCAATAATTGGCCACAGCAGGTGATGGTGTATTCCCAAAAACATGGACCCGCATCTGGAAGGTTTTCACACCCGCCAGAGCCTGGGTATCCTCAAACCACAAAAACTTCAAAAACTTTCGGTGTTCCAGTGTGACCAGGAATGCATAAAACATTTTAAAGATGTCAACAATGACAGCATACTTTGATTGCCGGAATCTTAGTATGACTCCGACAAGGCTGTTCAGAAGATCCGGTCCCTTCAGGAGCACGTCATTCAACAAGACATCCTTGTACTTGGCGCTGGCGTCAAACACAATGCGCACCTTTTCCGGCTTCCGAGGGTGGGTGACTTTATGGAAGGGAAGAAACCAACCTTCTTCATTGTCTGAACAAGGGCTGGATGGCTCGGCGTATCCTGATTCAAACATTTCATCCATGAATTGGACAATCTGCTGTTTGGTTCTGGGGTCATGCTGCATTTTGCATCTTAAAGATTGCAGCCTCTTTTCTGCTACTTGTCTGTTAGAAGACAGTGTAGGTCTGTTTGCTTTGAAGGGCAAAGGGGCGATCCAATTCCCTTCCTCGCTGAGAGTGACCTGGGTGTCCATGATGTCCAAGAACACTTGCTCGTCTCGGGAGAGTGCTGTGGTTTCGTCATCTCAGGAGACATCAAAGATGGATGAAAATCCAAATGTAACTCCTTGGCAGAAAACAGAAATGTGACTGAGGCAACTCTGCATGAGGGTAACTCTGCCACAACTGAGAGTGTTTGGCTGATCTGGACACAGAGAAGACGGTGGATGCATCCTCTCAACACATACAGGTCCCTGTATGGTCCATCCTAAAGGAGTCTTCTGCACCAAAGGTGCACCAGGAGGACCTCTCTTTTCCGCTCTGATGCTCATCAGGCTTGGGCAGTTGGATCCGATGAGCAGAACTATGTCAGCGTTCGGCTCGAAGGGTGGAATGAAGTCCTGTAGTCCTTTCAGATGAGGGTGTGCTTGCATCATCTCCCTTGTGGCGATCTGGTCCTTATTTCGTGGGATAGGCGCACACTCAATAAGGTCAGGTAGCTCAAAACAGGTTTGCTTGTCACATGGTGAAATGACAAAGCCTGACTCAACGCGGCCCTGTCTCCGTTGTCTGCCGGTGCACGTAGAGATGCAGTACTCAATAGTCCTTGTTTGCCCTTTGAAGAAACTGAAGAATTCAGGAGTGGCCAATGAACCGTCACTCTGGTTGTCAAGGGCCACGTACATTCTTTTCTTCATCCATGGCTTGTTGGCTGTGTAGACTTCCGCCAAACAAATGGGATGGCAGATTCTGGTTTTATTTGAGTTGCCGCACAGCTGTGTGCAGGCTACAGAGGGTGCCTTAGTGCCCGATGGACGTTCGGTTGAGTCCTCTGGCTGTATGTCTGGAGTGCGTTGACTGGCAGCTCCACTCTTGACCTTCAGGGGCACAAAATCCTTATTGTGCATCGCTGAGCAATGTCTGTCGGATTGACACACCTCGCATTTAACCCTTTCTTTACATGACTTTGACTGGTGCGGGGTTGCACCGCAGCACCTGAAGCAGATCCTGGATTTCTTAAGGATCTCAATTTTGTCTGCATGAGGCTTTTTGGCAAACTCTCTGCAGTCGGCCAAACTGTGAGGCTTCGCATGCAGAGGGCACAGAACTTCTTTTGGCGTCGTCTTGGCATCAACTGGAGATGGGTTGGTCTCTGTAGTCTTGACGGCGATGTTTCTTTTGGTACTGCTGTCCTTAGCTGGTTTTTTGGCTTCTTTAATGGGCCTATCTGTCCTTGGAGTCCCATAAAGAGTTGGAAATCCCGTCTGTGGGTCGTTAAGTTGCTGAGCTGCGTTTGCAACGAAGTCCACAAGGTGGGCGAAAGTTGGATAGACTTGCTGGTTTGCCTGTTTGAACCTAAAGACTGCTCTGCCCCACTCTTCTTGCAAAGAAAACGGCAGCTTTTGAGTGATGGTAGTTTGGGACAAGTGCTGGTCCAGGCAGGCCAAACCTGGTAGCTTAGGATTTTCTTTAGTCGACTGGAGCTCAACTAGTAAGTCTGACAAGTCCCAAAGCTGTTTAAAGTCTTTAGATTTAAGCACCGGAAACTTATGAAGTCTGTCCATCAGCGAAGCCTCAATCTGGGTGCTGGATCCGTAGCGCTGATCAAGCCTTGCCCATGCTGTGTCCAGCGCTTTGTCCGGTTGGTCAATAAGGGCTGAGAAGATCCTTCTCAACTGGTGGGCCGATGTTGGACCAAGCCAAGAGACCATGAGAGTCAGCTCCTCCTCGGAAGTTAGCCTCAGGTTCCTTATGGCACGCTGAAAGGTCCTTTTCCAAAGAAGGAAGTCTTCAGGACGGTCAGAAAATTTCTCCACGCCCTTATCCATCTTGCAAAATGTAGCAATTTGCAAAGGTTGAGTAGAGCTTGGAGCAGAGGACGAAGAGCACCCCACCCCTCCCTTCTGGTCACATGGGATGTCCTCCAAGATGGCTGAATCTTCAAAGACACATTCACATCAGGCTGGAGGTATGAAGGCTGGCATAGGCCCTGTGATGGATCCCTCTGGCCTCTCTGTAGACTTTAATGGCCTATTCTTCTGCACTCGAGTGGCAAAGCCATCAGCAATAAATCTCACTGTGCTGTCGCACGCTGGGACTGTAGAATGGCTATTTCTTGGACGTGACTTCTGTATGCCCAACGGGACGCAGGGGTGCCTCAGCTGGAAGGGCCCCTTAGTTTCCCCCCAATGATAAAGGTCCTTTGAGGCTTAAAATAAGTTTAACAAAGTTCTTTATTTGGGAACAAACTGGATGGCTTCTTAAAAAACTGGTGACTTTCTCAGTCTGCAGCAACAGGGCCGGCAAACTGGGCAAAGCTGGTCTTCTGTTTCGGGGAAAATCTATGACCCTTCCCTTGGGCAATCTTTCTTTACCTTGCTGGCGTGAGGACTCTTCTTCCAACTCCAAGCTGCGTTATGGATAGCCAGACATCCCGTACCACGCAAGGTTTCCTTCGATTAGCCAGGTTGTAGGATTGCAGGTGATCCCTTCACAAAGGATTGTGAAGCTATTCTTTTACCCCAGCAAAGTGGGATCTGTTACAGCAGCAAAGCTGTGTCTGTTACCCCAGCAAAGCTGTAGTTTGTAACCCCAGCAAAGCGGTGGTCTGTATCCCCAGCAAAGCTGTGAGATTTAAAGCCTTTTCCAAGTTGGAAAGAACAGGCAGCTTTAAATCACGTCCTGTCCTGAAGAGAAGCTGTTAAGACTGAGGAAAAATCCTCTTTCCCCTCCCAAAACCTAGGAATAGGGGCGGGTCTACTGCTCTAGATTGATTGGCAGCCCTCTGGGCCTGTCAATGCAAACTAAGAAAGTCACCTACAACATAAAATGCAAACTTGCAATGCAACAAATGAAAAACAAAGCCCTATTGGCACTGCTGTGCCAGAACACTAAAAGTATTTATTTGTGTATTTATTTATACATGTACTTTCCCAAAGCTCTAGCAACAACTTTCACTTCCCCGCAAAATCTTCCAACAATAATTAACTGTTTCAAAATTACTCAGCTAGATCAGTTCATATATCATCTGAATAGATTTCACCTCAGAGTCTTTCAAGAAGTAACATTTTGTTGCTACTATTTTGTTCCCTGTAAGATGTCCAACGTGATCTCCTTCACACAGGACAATTTGATACGTGAAATCTGTTAAGAGGACAGTCCTCTGTCTGATGGGTTCTCCACCCCATGTCCGCTTGAAAAGATGAGGAAAAGGAGAGACTACGGACCTTAAAGCTGCCCATGATCTTTGAATATCTGGACAGAACAGTAAACACTCCCAGGTCTTACCATTTATGATGAAATGTACAACATGTCTGCATCAATCGTGTTCATCTAAATTTGCATCTTAACATATAATTATCCTAAACAAACCTTATCTTATTGATGTTGGAATTCTAAGTTCTTCTAAACCCCAAGGGATACCTGACAAGCTAATGTGGATATTGAATCAGGAACCCAAGAGTTCACCAGGATGAAGGCAAATGACAGAGATTTTATTCAATTTGCGCAAAAGGGACACTTGTACAGCATGGGTGCTAGAAGGGTACAAGTGTAAAAATGTATTCAAAAGCGGACATACACAGAAGTTTCCATTCACTGACATTGTCGCATTTTGAAATCTCCCTCCCTCTTCCCTGATTGGCCAGCTCAGTGAAGCCAGATGGCACTTTTCCTGGCCTTCCTGGTGGGATTGGAGGTCTTCAATAAAATTATCTAATTGTTCTGTTGAACTAAAATTGTTATAAACAACATTCTAACTAAAACTTAGCCTACATATTATTCACCCTTACAAGTACAGTATTATATTTCTGAAATAAAAGATGATAAGATTGTCTTCATGTATGATGCCAAGCCTACTCTGGTCTTAACCTATGAAAAGGGCAAACAAGAGTCTCCCCCCCCCCTTTTGTTAAAGCCTACAGCTGACCAGATCTGTTTTCCTAACATAGAACAATAAGAAACACGATCATCGCATTTCTGAAAACTCTGTGTTTGTTTTGTAACCGAATTTCTATGCAAATTAAAGCATTTAGGCAAAACTCAGCAGGTTTGCTATTAATCAGTATAATACTTTTAGCCAAGGAGTAGCTTATCAATCCTTAAATACTTTTTTGACATGCCAAATTAAGCATACACATAATTAATGAAAATACTGTGGAGAATGTTATTTAACCCTGTGTATGCTAAATTGTCCAAAAACATATTTAGAGATGGCTAATATGTTCTGGCCAAAACTATTACAAAAAAAGCTACTTTAAGGCCAGATTATGGAGAAACATCATTGCAATCTTCTATACTGAAGGTAGATGAGAAATTATTTCTTCTAAAGAGATTCTTGGCAAGAGGTGAGTCTAAGGCGCATTTTATCATCCTATTTATTTAACATGTGCTGAGCATATCATACAGAAGACATTTGAGGAAAAAACATCAGCAAATTAAGACAGGTAGATGCAGGCATGTAGCCAGGGGGGCTAAGGGGCTTCAGCCCCCGAAATTCTCAGGGTAGTCCGCGAAAAGGCCTTACTGGTACATTATTTAAACTGTTATGTTTATTCATATCATGATCTGATCACCATGCTCATTATATCCCACATTAATGAGGTTATTGGGATAACAATACAAAAGGTTTGCTAGGGTAGACCCTCTTCCACCCAGTCTCAGCCCCCCGGAACCAAACTCACCCCGAATCAAAATCCTGGCTACGGCCCTGGGTAGATGACACCATACTACTAGCAGAAAAAAGTAAAGATTTGGAATGATTACAAAAAAAATCAAGGAAGAAGATGCATAGTCAGATTTACACTTGAACATAACTGTACAGTTGAACATAACCTACTTGAGGGGCCGCATCTCCTCCTACCAGCCCACTCGAGCCCTGAGATCATCAGGAGAGGCCCTTCTCTCAGTCCCACCACCATCACAAATGTGACTGGTGGGAATGAGAGAGAGGGCCTTTTCGGTGGTGCCCTTGCAGCTCTGGAACTCCATTCTTAAGGAGGTCTGATTGGCCCCTTCCTTATTGACTTTTTGATTTTTAATTTAAACCTTTTTGTAGAGTGAGGCCTTCCCAGATGAATGATAACAGGCACTGCCAGATAGTTGCTGGTAATAGTCCTGAATGGCTATTGGCCCTGGCAATTGTGGCATGGCCTTATGAAAATAGAGTGTCTTAGGAGTTTGTATAATCTGATTTTTATAAATAATCTCAGTGGCTGGAGGTTAGGGAATTTTAAATGGTATTTGTTGTAAGAAATTAATTTGATGTACATGGGGGTGTTCAAATTGGGTTATTTTTAAAATTCGCTGATGATGTTTTAGTTCATTATGTATTTTATGTATTGATATATATGTATTTGTGCTTTAAAACTTTGTACACCACTTTAAATCCCACCCATGAGAGAAATGCGGGATAGAAATGAATAAATAATAATATCAACAACAACAATAATAATAATGAGCACAAGAGGTATACACAGCTTTAAGGTAGATGGTGAAGACATTGGAATAGTTCAAGATTGTCCATAGCCTGTCTCGGTCATTAATGAAGACAGCAGTCAAGATATCAAAAGGAGACTAGGACTTGGAAGGGCAGCTATGAAAGACCTAGACAAGTTCTTGAAGCATCAAGATATATAATTGAATACTAATGTTAGGATTGTCTGTGCCATTGTACTTCCAATATTTGTGTACAATTGTGAAATCAGTAGGAAAAATGGATGCTCAAATTTCAGATGGATAGACTCAATCAAAGAAGTCTCAACCTTGAGTCTGCACCAACTGAGCCAGGCTGTTGGCAATAAGGAACTAGAGCCCCATCTGCAATGCCATATAATGTAGTTTCAAACTGCAATATATGGCAGTGTAGCTGGGGCCTTCGAGGTATGTTGTTTATGGGGCCACCAGAAATCAAAGTCGACTTGTGAGCAGCTTAAAACACATTATTATTTTGTGGAATATATACCTGAGACATAGTTAAAAATGTGTGAATTTGTAATAAGTGTAATACATTTTTCTCCGCTGTATGCATTATTATTATATATAATGCAGTTCAAAGTAGTTAAATGGCATTATACAAGTCTACACTGGCCATATAATGCAGTTTCAAGCTGCATTATATGGAAGTATAGATGGGGCCAAGGTCTAATGGTTCTTTTTCTCTAATCAGACTTCAATTGATCAGCTTTTTAAAGAGAAGGCCCGCCAAAAAAAGGACTGTCCTCTGAAGAAGATGACACTCAGACAACCTGTAATAGACAGCAACATGCAGCCATTGGGGCAATGCCTTAACTGTGGCAGATTTGAAGTTTTGTGCATCCCTCTTTTTATAACCGCAGTTCTTTTTTTGTGGACAAGATAGATGTGATGTTTTCCCTGACATTTCTGTTTTGAGTGTGAATGATATTTGCAGGTCATTCAATGTGACTTTCCTTTCCTGAAGAATACAGCAAAGTACAGTCAACAATGTACAGTAAACATATCTAATCCAGCTATGAGAAAACAGAAGGATGCTTCTTAAACTTATGGAGTCAGGGAGATGCAGCATCACGATCATATCCCACCAACTAACAGTACTGCCAAATATGCCAGGATTAATATCAGCGACTGGTGCAACAGAGGCAATGTGCCTGCCATCTGACTGCAGAAGGCCCAATTACAGGATGACAAAGGACACCATTACTACAAAGTGTACTTTTGCTTTTAAGGATGTGAAGGGGGCATGAGGGAGTTCCTGCTCTACAGATAAGCCATTAAAGAAAATATGGATGTGAATGGCACAATCCCTTGGAAAATTAATAAACGTCCATTCCAACAGTTGAACAAATTTGGACTAATTTTTCCTTGAACTAATTTGGACTGCTAAGTGGTCTTGCACCATATGTACCTCTCAATGTTCTGGAATTAAAGACACAAATATGATCCATAAACTGTGGCACATTCCTCAAACATTCCTCAAAGTTAGGAGTATTCCCACGGCCCAATGCTTTGTAGGCCATAGGGTGCATCATTCTATACTGTAGAATTGTTTGACATCACTTTAAATGCCATGGCTAAATGCATTTAATTATTTAGAACATTTATACCCTGTCCTTCTCAACCTCTGAGGAGGGACTCAGCATGTCTTCCAACATGGAATCATGGGAACTGTAGTTTTAATAAGTCTTTCGCTTTTTCGGCCAAAGTATACTAATGCCTCACCAAACTAGAAATCCCAGGATTTTATAGCATTGAGCCAAGGCAGTTAGAATGGTGTCAAATTTCATTAATAATGTATCCTTGAGCCCCTTCTACACTGCCATATAAAATCCAGACTATCTGCTTTGAACTGGATCATATGAGAGTACAGACACATATAATCTAATTCAAAGCAGATAATATGGATTATCCGCTTTGGTAATCTGGATTATATGACAGTGTAAAAGGGGCCTTAGACATTAGTCTGCCCAACAAATGCCAATGATCAAATGCTTTCAGAAAAACTGGTACTGTTTCATTATCCGGGTGGAGGCCACTAGGAGGTCCTAGAGAGAGAAGGATAGTCCATTTTATGGGGGTGGAGGGTGGGTTGAAGGAGGAAAACTGTTTTCCTGTTATTCCCTCCACTCATTTCCCACCCTCCACTGGTTTATGATATGGGAAGGAGGAATAGCCAGCAAAAACAGAGTAAATGGTTTTCCTCCTTCAACAACACCCCTATAAAATGGAGTACCCTTCTCTCTCTCTAGAGCTCCCTAGTGGCCTCCACCAGGATAATGCAACAATACAAAACAAAAACCAAAAGCAGCTAACATGATGTCAAGAAAAATTGGTCTAGAAAACAACTACACAACTTTGTAGCAGCAATATATGTATACCATATTCATCCATGTGAACTTCCAGAAAGCTGTCCTGAGAGCCCTTCCACACAGCCATATAACCCAGAATATCAAGGCAGAACATTTTAATAATTGGTTTTAAATTGTGATGTTTTAATGTTTGGTTTTATTGTAAATGTTTATTTTATTGTATGTTATTTCTGGCATCGAATTGTTGCCTATAATGTAAGGCCACTCTGAGACTCCCTCGACGTTGAGAAGGGTGAGATATAAATGAAATAAATAAATAAATACTCACAATATCTGCTTTGAACTGGGGTATCTGAGTCCACACTGGCATATATTCCATTTGAAAGCAGATAATGTGGGATCTTTTTCAACTGGGTGGAAGAGGCCCAAGGAGAATGGAGATTGCTGACCCTAGGACAGGTGACTCAAATATTTCAGGATCATCTCAAGCTCTGAAGCCCATGCACATTATACAATGAAAGTGTTTTTATTGCACTTTTACTGCCATGGCTGCATTGTAGGTTTTTTGGTTATATCAGAGGTTCTATAGCTATATGTAGTTGAGAATTTGACCCCGAGTCTGGCAATCCTAGCATTCTATAAGATGGAACAAATCATGCCAAGAAAATCCCATGACAGGGTCGGCTTTGGGTCACCATAAATTGGAAATGACTTGAAGGCACACAACAACAATTCTGTAGTTTCTCAGTTCCAAACTGAGGAAGTGAAAGACACCCTCTGAAGCCATCTGGTTCTGGCTAATTTGAACTGCAAACTTTCTTCAAATAGTCTGCTGATGCTTTCAAAGCTTTGATTTTATTTTATTTTTTACATTCTTGAGTTGTTTCACCATTCACATGCTGGAGTAATGCAGTAACTAAACAGACAGGGTGATAGAACACAAAGGCCTTGATTTAAATCACACTCTTGACTTGGTGACCTTTATTAATGCTGCACTTTCTCCTTTAGCCCCTCACTACCCAATCCCACATCTAGAACAGGAATAGGACTCATGGCTTGCATTACAGAGTCGCTATATAAATTACAATAAGATTCATTATGAAAAATAAAACCACAATAAGTTTTAATCACTAATATTAAGCACAGCATTCTCCTCATCCTTCCTCTACTCCTTATGCTCTATATAAAGGTTGCTAGATCAAAATATGATTGGATTGTGAACATGCAATTGGGATATATCTAGAAAAATGTATAGTATTTGTTTATGTGTAGTTACACACTCACACACATTCTCCCTCTCCTTCCTCAGCCTCTCTCTGTCTTTAATATATCTGACAGTCATTCAGTACTTGAATGTATTTTATTGTGATTCAATGGGTGAAATATCTTATGATTATTTTCCTCTCTGTGGCTGGAGCTACACTGCGATATAAAATCTAGAGTATCTGCTTTGAACTGGATTATATGGCAGTGTAGACTCATATAATCCAGATCAAAGCAGATAATGTGAATTCTCTGATCTGATAATCTGGATTATATGGCAGTGTAGAAGGGGCCTCAGTTAACAGTTCTAGGCATGTCTACTCAAAAGTAAGAACAGCTAGAGTTAAACAAGGCTTACTGCCAGTAAGTGGCTATATTTCTTCTGCTGACCTGCCCCAAGGACTTTAATATATCTATCTTGGAGCATAACTTTATGACTCTAAGCAGCTGTTACCTCATTTCCATATCAAGGTATAAATAAACACACACACACACACACACACACACACATCTTTCAATAAAAAGGTTAGAGAAAACACACAAAATATGTCTGATACAGCCCATCAGTCAACTCACAAAGAAATGCAGAACTCTCTTCTCATCTTAATGATGACAATTACAATGATTAGAAAATTTTAAAACATAAGGAGGAAAGGTCAAGATTGTCTATTATTGTGAGCAAAATCATCAACACCTGTCTAATGTCATAAACAGGTTTTTTTTTAAAAAAAAGATTTGCTGGAAAAAATCCAACCCTGAAGCGGACTTCTAAATGCCAGCACAAAATGGATAATACTCTTTAAATGCTACAGTGATGGATTTTTGTGACAGCCTTTCACCTCAGAAAGAAAATAATAAAAGACATTTATGCCCATCTGTACATAATAGAGGTGCCCAAGATGGCCGCCGCAGGACTTCCACCAGAAACTGGCAATTTTATTAAACCTCTCGAGATGTGGATATGTGGAAATTCAGATATGCGGATAACAGCAAAAGTTCTGTTCTTTTGCCCTCCAGATGTTTCATCAACTATCTCCCACACAAACAAACCTTGTGGGTTATGTCCACTACTGCCTATGTCAGCAGTACACAAACAGAAACGCACACTTTTAAGCCAGGAACAGAGCTTTGTCATTATATACTATTTTTACAGCCTGGCTGCCTGGCCATCTGTCTAGACAGATTTGATTGTGTACTTGTGGCATCCAACAACAGGTTCCTGTTTCTGGGTTATACATAGATTTTCCTATTAGCCACCTGCATGGCCTTGGCTCTCAGTATTTACATTCCTCTCTAGCACTTCAATGTCCCTCCCTTTCTACTAGTAGATAGTACAAAACCCTGGAGGTTCGGATGTGCGGATATGTGGGTATTGGATATCTGCCCAACCACATATCTGCATATATGCAAAAGTTCCGTTGTATGTGCAGGCCAGAGAACCTGTGCCCTCCATGTGTTTCATAAAGTATCTGCCACACAAAGTTTTTGCCTTCTACTCAAATGTCATCTTTTTAGGAACTGACCAATCAGGAACCAATCTACAATCTGGGAACTAACCCAGATTTTAAAAATCCCATGATTTCTGATTGCAAGGACATAGACATGCAAAGATCTGGATATTCGGCTAAAAACCACGATATTCCCACACCTTGAAATCTCATGGTTTGTTTTATTTCCTTTTGTAGCGTTTAATTCTGGGTTTACAGAGAACGGTGTCTGGCCACCCTCCTGATTGCTGTGGAAGCTTCTGGGGAAAAGGTACTCTCTGGATGGGCCCGCAGTTATGCAGTCTTGGCCTGCATTCATCTGAATCAGGTCTATGAACCATTTGGCCACCACACAACCCATTCTATACCAACACTGATTTCTTTAGTGGAAATTGTACACAAGAACACGGTTGGAAGCAACAAACTAGCAAATGTCAGATAACATATAATATAACAGTTTCAAATCGATAGACATTGACATAAAGCCCTCATAGGCACAGTAACAATGTAGTCGAAGTATCGCCCCAGCCAATGGCAAAACCGCAAGGCAGGAAGTGTGGGAAAACAGTCCTGGGAGGGGATGAAAGTAGACGGAGAGGAAAGTCTTTGAGGGAAATGCACATCAAGTCCGTCCCCTGAGATGGTAAATACTCATCCAGGTTCACCACAAGAGTCCCAATCCCGTGCGGAGGGCACAAATGGCTGGTTCGTGTAGCAAGGCCGCCAAGGCCGCGACGGTGTAATAGCGCGCCGAGTCCGTTTCGCCCCCACCGGGGTTTTCTCAAGCGGCTGATGGTATCAGTGCCGGGCAATGTGACGCAGGATACAATACATTCTGAAACATTAAAGGTACATTCATGTATATACAAGCTACCAAATTTCCACAGTGGAGACAATGCAATGAGGCAAACCCTACATACCAGCAATGGTTATGATCCGACATGATAAGTCCCGCGGACCCGAAGGTAAGTTTGGCAATAGAGGCAGAGCCTAAATACAGAAATCCTGATGAGCCTCACATGAGAAGGGCGGATATAGAAAGGGGGTCATTGAGGCCGAGGGGAAACTCGCTCTGTAGATGGACTATCCACCAGGTTTCCCTCCTAAGGAGGAGATTCTGGGCGTTACAATGGGGGGGTAACCTGACCTTCTCCAGGGCGGTGAACTTAAAGGAGTCAGGCCTATGTTTTTTCTCCTTAAAGTGCCTGTAGAGGATACTGTTGTCCATGCCTGTACGCACCCGAGAACGATGCTCCGACATCCTCAAGCGCAATTGGCGAGATGAAAAACCAACATAAACCATGTTACACTCACAAAAAAGACAGTACACACATGCTTCCGAGTTACAGTCGGTGTAGTCCCTCAATGTATAGGTCTTACCCGTGCGGAGGCTTACCACCTCCTTCCCTCTAAACACCTGTCTGCAGGATGTGCAATTCTTACTGCAGGGTCTACACCCTGGAGTAACTATGCTTCTGGGGCGTGTATCGTGTAGCGTGGAGTGAACTAACAGGTCCCTGAAGTTCTGGGTGCATTTGTACGCCACCATGGGGGGAGATTTAAAGGCAGGAATGTCAGGTAAAATACCCCAATGTTTTCTGACTATGGAGACAATTTGTTGGCTATGAGCGGTGTACGTGAGAGGCCACACCACTCGTTCAGGCTTTTTTCGGGGCTTTTTCTGGAGTAGAGTTCCACGTGGGATGGATCTGGCCCTACATTCGGCCCTATGGATGATGGTGCTGGGATACCCTCGTTCCAAAAGTTGGGAACGAAGGTTTCTGGATGCCCTATTAAAGTCTTGAATATCGCTGCAGTTACGCTTAAGGCGAATATACTGCGAATAGGGGAGGCTATTCTTGAGGGGGTAGGGATGATGGCTGCCATAATGCAGTAGGGAATTTTTATCCGTGGGTTTCCTGTAATTGCGAACCCGCAACCTAGACCCCTCCTTGTAAACCTCCGTGTCCAGAAAGTGCACAGCACTATCACTATGGGTAAATGTAAACTGGATGGATTCATTCCAAGAATTCAACCATCCCTTGAATTCCTCCAGGGGGGTGCCCGGGTCCAGAAGGAAGAAACAATCATCTATGTACCTCCCATAATGCCTGATGAACCTACTGGGAGAGGTGGCATCATGGAGATGCTCCTTCTCAAGGGCAGCCATGAACAAGTTGGCTATAGATGGGGCGCAACTTTGGCCCATACTGACCCCATTAACCTGGAGGAAGAACTCACCCCCAAAAGAAAAATAGTTATATTCAAAAAGACAGTCGACAATCTCCAGGAGAAAATGGGGGAACATCCTATCATGCCTTAAATCAAAAATGTCAGCCAGCACCATTCTGGCCTCCTCAAGAGGAATACGGGTGTAGAGCGAGTTGACGTCTGCAGACGCAATGATGCAAGCTGGGTCAATGGTTAATGCCTCGACCTTAGAGATAAAATGGGTGGTATCTGAAATAAGCGAAGGGATCAATTTAGGAACTGACCAATCAGGAACAAGCATCTACAATCTGGGAACTAACCCAGATTTTAAAAATCCCATGATTTCTGATTGCAAGGACATAGACATGCAAAGATCTGGATATTTGGCTAAAAACCACGATATTCCCACACCTTGAAATCTCATGGGTTTTTTTTTTTCCTTTTGTAGCGTTTAATTCTGGGTTTACAGAGAACGGTGTCTGGCCACCCTCCTGATTGCTGTGGAAGCTTCTGGGGAAAAGGTACTCTCTGGATGGGCCCGCAGTTATGCAGTCTTGGCCTGCATTAATCTGAATCAGGTCTATGAACCATTTGGCCACCACACAACCCACTCACCCATTCTTCATGATAAATGGTCAGTATATGACCCCCCCCATTCTAAATTTTGAACTGAATTTAATGTTCCTTCAAATCTATCATTACAGCCCATTAAAGGGATAGCAGTTGCTACTCCATACCACCAAAGGTTCTGCAGGTTTTTCTTCTATGAACTGATTAGGATTTGGTAAAGTGGTTTTCTTTTGCCTTCTTAATCAGAGGCAGTCCTAAGTGGATTGGGAGAGAGAGATTCCATTATGCAATCAACCCATTACATTTAAAGTACTTCCAGTGTGAAGGAACCATTTGTATAAGAGTGAGTATTATTTATTCGATGCACAAATTAAAAGCATCATTACAAAGCAGTTTGCTGAACATGATCTGCTGCCAGCTTGTCAGAGATATTGAATGTGTTGCATTTAACAAGAGTTGCCAACTAAAAGCCAAATCTTATTTGCACACAAGTGTAAATGTTCCCTTTAAAAATATCAATGTTTTGACAATCTAAAATTGATTTTCAACTCTTGTAAATTTTAAATCGAGGATAAGGAATCTGCAGCACTATTTCCATCATCCCTTGTAATTGCTGGAGTGGGTTTCCCATCAACCCTCACAATTGGCTAATCTGGCAAGAGCTGTCTGAAGTTGCATTCCAACAACACCTAGAGAGTCACATGTTCCTCACATCTGAGATAAATGTTGCTTTGCAACTAAGGGTGAGTGTGGGATCACATTAGCCTGTGGGCATCTACAAAATGCTTGCATGCTGGTGTGATTTAATCCATGTAAGCCACTTAATACAGCAGGACCCTGGGTTTTAAAAGCACAGGAAAAGTCTGAATCCTGAAGCAAGATTCAGGCTTTCCCCTGTATCCCAGTCTGCACAGTATAGTGCAGACACCTAGCCCAATTTTTTATGTGAAATACAGCATGCGTGTCACACAGACATATAGTGCTCTCCGGGCTCAGGCAGCCTGGGGAGGTGGAGTGGCTTTCTTTCCTGCTCTGCCCCCTGATTTTTCCCTCAAAGCAAATAAAAGAGAGACATAAGTGATCTCTGGAGCTTGGGAGGAGTGGGAGCTCACTCCTGCCAAACCCTCTTGCTGGTCTCATGGAAGTGGGCATGCCAGAGATTAGGTACATCTCCTTTTTCTTTGTTTTGAGGGAAAATCAGGGAAAGTAGGGAGGGTGAAAACAGACCCATTCCCAGCAGTATTGAAGCAGATTCAGCACAGCTGGGCTGTGGGCCCAGTGTCCAGCTGTGGAGGTGGATGGCAGTTCCCATCTGGTCATAATGCGGGTCAGAATAAGCATTTTTCATGCCAATTCCATCTGCATTATTTGCTTGTGTCATACCATCTTAACAGCATATGCAGACATGAAATGAAGTGTATGTGGATTTTGCACCAACCCATCAATTACCACAATACTCCCTTCTATGCTGAGTCTATTCCTAGAGATGTCAGATTGGGCTAAAGTGACACATGCTGCAATTACAGAGGCAAACCAAGAATGGGCAACTTGGAAGTCCCTGAGCAGACTCGGAAGGGGAGTTGGCAGATCAAAAGACAACCTGGCAAAATGCCATTACTTAGAAGAATCCTCCACCTTGTAGGACTGTGGAGCAGAACAAACAACCTGTATCTGTATGCTTGCCCACAATGCCCTGCCTCATGCTCAGAGGGAGAACTGTTTAAAGCAACAGAAAATGTGGTTACTGTTGTCCATTTTTTGTTCAGAAATTATTTAGCTTTTTGTCCTCCCTCTATTTTATCAGTTTTATACATATTTATGCAATGCTTTTTACATGAAATAAATAAATTACAGTCTTACTTGGGGCTACCTTCCAAATTGCTCATAACTTCAGAGGTTTGAAATTGCTGAAGCTAGATCAATCTCTCGTACAGGAGACATATAACTCCTTTGTTGAAACAGCTTCACTGGTTTCTGAACATAATTCAGAGTGCTAGTTAAGACTTACAAGTTCCTATATACAGCTTAAGTTCAAACTATCTGACAACCATAACTCCAAATATGAATGTACCAGAGTTAATGTCTACTCCTGCTACCATCACAGGCTTCTCTGGATATGGGGGAAAAAACTTCTTGGTGGCTGCTCGTAGGCTGTGAAACTCGGCTGGTTTTGATCCAGCTGTCCACACTTCTGAAACTGTGGGATCACGTCAGTTTCCTGGAAGCTCCAAGTAAATTCCATGGCCCATAGATGCAGATTAACAGTTGGATGCAGCAATTGAGTGGTGAGTCCTTGCAGATATGACCTCGAAATATGGGCGACCAGAATTGCCACACATCATGGTGAATCTGAGAGTGCAAAACTATAGAGGATCCAGCATATGCTGCCGAAAGTTACCCTGTCTGATGAGGTTGATAGCAACCCTTTGGCAGCCCTTTCTGTGAACCAAGTGAGATAGCATCATAAATGGATTGGTAGAAAAAATGTTTTAAGTCATGTTATCCCTGATAATTATCTATGGCAGGGGTGCTCATTAGGTAGCTCGGGAGCTACTGGTAGATCTTCAGCCCTCTCCCAGGTGATCTTCGGGCCTCACCAGCCGGATGGGGCGCTCCTGCCATGCGCATGCACGTGCGCTCCTACTGCTGGCTTCCGCTCTCATGGTGCTTCTTTTGCCTGCGGGGCATTGCAGGAAGAAGGAAGCACAAGGCGGGGCCTCTGGAGGGAGCGCCCTGCCTCTCTCTCATCCAGAAGCAGCTGTGCAGCCTCCGTTGCCAGCGAGACAGGCAGGGCGGAGCATTTCCTCTGGATGCCCCGCCTCGTGCTTTCTCTTTCCTGCAATGCCCCGCAGGTGGAAGAAGCGCTGCTCGGGCGGAAAACAACACAGGAGCACGTGCGGTGGCAAGAGCGCATGGCGGCGGGAGCGCACGACGGCGGGGGCAGGTAGATCTTTTGGACTTGGTTGCTTTAAGAGTAGCTCACATGCTGAAAAAGTGTGAGCACCCCTGATCTAAGGTTTCATCATAGTTCAACCATAGTCAAACTTTATAGCCCATCTCTTCTTATACAGGAATGAGGTTGTGCATGTTGGCTGGATCTTTAGGGAAGCACTACTGCAAGACAATTTTATTATTTTTATATTTGCACATTATCTTGATACAGTATGTATTACAATTCTCCTTTCTCCATTTATTTTCAAAACTCTGAGGTGGATGGAGCTTTATAATAAGAGTGTGTATAGAGGGCCAGCTTGGCAAGTCATTAGTGTTGTAGTCTTCCAATTACAAGGAAGTTGGCAAAGAAGAAGGAAAAAGTCACCACATTACTGACAATATGGAAGACCAGGTGAATCCATGTTGGAAAACTTTAGCCCACGACAAACAGGTCATTTGGTTTAATTTAATCATATAGCAATCAGATCTGATAATGGAGTTCATATGGTACAGGAAACACAGTGTACTGTCCATAGTATAGTCAGCACTGGATAGGCCTTAATGTGTAATGCACACCAAATGCCAGGCTTAAGAAGCAGAACAGATACACCTTGTGAATCTTCAAATCAATAGGTGCTGCCACTCACCTTCTGAATGGAAACACAACTGCCAGAAAATGTTTCTGACACAGTTACAAAGCAAACCAATAGGTCTGTCACACACACTGACACACATCCCCCACCCCACCCCCACCCCGTTCCTGGATAAATAAATTCAGTGAGACAAACTGGTAAAATTGCAGCTTCTGATATGTTCAATATTATTATAATGTCAAGGGCAACATTTTATTAGAATGACTATGGAATCATTTATCTCTGTTTTGCTGACATGGCTGTCACTCTTGAATTATTATTGGTAGTAAATAGCAATCTTTTCAGATCAGTCAATTATGTTTTTAGAGCAGAACTATGGAAATTTCAAACTCAAATTCATTCTTAGTCTGAAGGGACTATTGAGAGATGGACTAAAATCTTCAGACAACTTTTTTGGTTTCTAGCAGTACCAACATATCACTATTATTCCACTAATATCAGCATAGTGTCATCCTATGGAATCTGGGTTTTATAATTTAAAATCTTTGTAGTGATTTTGTCCGGGGCTGAGTTTTTTCGGGGCTGAGGTGGGTGGAAGAGGGTTATTAACACTATTGTTATCCCAATAACCCCATTAATGTGGGATATAATGACTATTATTCCACTAATAAACATAACAGTTTAAATAATGTCATCCTTTTTATGGAATCTGGGTTTTATAATTTAGTGAGGTGCATTTATACTTGAGAGTCAGAAAACCCTATAACAATCCCAATGATTTGACAAGATGCAGCTGTGGAAAACAGCTGGAATCATGGTGTTATAATTATGTAGTGTGGACATTTTCAATTCTATCACTGACCCAGTCTTAAGTAGGATAGGGCCTTCTCAGTGGCTTCTATTAGTTTTTGTATCTCCTCACCTGGGAGGCAACAGTGGCTCCCACCTTGCTGTCCTTCAGTTGAGAAATGAAAACCTTTTGTTCTAAAAGGTTTTGGAGAATTGACTATTCTAAGTTCCGTCCATCCGTCCCCCCCTCAGGGGTTGAGAAGGGCAGGGTATAAAACACTGTAAATAAATAAATAATAAATAAAATAAATATTCATCACTCTAGAGAATGAATCCACTTTAAATCTGGATGCTGCCTCCTGCAGAATTCTGGGGTTTGTAGTTTAGTGAGGCTGTTAACAGCTCCTCCCTAAAATACAAACCCCAGAATTCTGCAGGAGGCAGCAACCAGATTTAAAGTGGATTCATTCTGTAGTGTGATAAGGTCCTTGAGGGCTTTTTACACTGTGCTGGGTTTTAATAGATTTATTTGGCATGGTTTTAATTCAGTGAATAGCTAGCTTGCTTTTAAAAAATGTTTTTCTAAATCAGTGGTTCCCAATCTGTGGTCCATGGACCACCTGTGGTCCACAAGAACAAAAATATGGTCCACGGCTTGACCTTTACTACACCGTTGCCTCAAAACCATGTGGCAATGAGAGTGACTAGTGCCGAGGCAACTGAGATGTTGGGAGGGGAGAGGCTAACTACTGACAAAATATTACTAATACCACATCAGCTCTAGATTATTAAACATGATTTTCTGTAGGTGAGCAGACTGCGACTGCTGGATGGCATATGTTCTGTATCAGAAACTAGGGCTGATGTTGTCTATCCAATGTAATTTTCTGAATCAGCACCCCCAGATGACCAAACCAAATCTAAAATTGACCAAAAACTGATTTGTAACCCTTTTGGTACTAATGTTGGAGAGTGGTCCCATTGTCAAAGTGGCCCCTGGTCAAAATGAGGTTGGGAACCACTGTTCTAAAGTATTTGTATGCACTTTTACCATTTTATTTTATTTTTGTGAATTACTTTTTCATTCTAGCTTTGGGTATAAAGTGGAATAAATGAATTCATCATTATCATCATTGTCATTTTCCACATTGTTGAGTTTTTAAGGGGAAATGTTCAAAATCACAAGGAACCAATGGAATTGTAAATACTAAAATGGCAATGACACAGATATTATCTGGAAGTTGATCAGGATTTACATCATTTGAAAAAACTCTTGGAAATGCTTTTTCCAGGATTGATTGAGACAGACTTGTACTCTTAAACTGCAGTCCAGGCAAATAAGGCAAAAGTAAAGCTATAAAATAGAACAGCTTGCAAATTAGGCAGTAAATTTCTGATTTGACCATGAACTGTATTTTGACATTTAGGTCCAAAATTCACAAGTGTTCAAGGCAGGGCCTCCTTGGTCACATCACCATGGTTTCGTGTTGCCCCACTCTAGCCAACCAACTCATTATGTAGAGTCAGAATTCATAATGCTGCCAGTATTGTATAAAGCAGCTTTGCTGTGGCTGCTCTTCATATATTTTTGCCTCCATTGTCTCAGAGGTTTCATTTCATTCAAGATGAAATTGAAGTAATTTTGCCTGGGAAGGGGAGGGCCAGCACCTGCCTCTCCTTTTCTCTGCAAAGCCATGGTTTAAGTTAGAACTGTTGGCAATGGTAATGCATGGCAAGCATTCAACTTTGTCTCCTAATACAATATATATTGGCAGCATTGCACTGAACTGTTTTGGAGGATGTGGAGTACGTCCCTGAATGTAAGCTTCAATCGTATAACATATTTATAGCATCGTAAAGCTGGTGCAGAACTCGGCAAAGATCAAATGTAAACATAAATCAAGGATAGGCCCATTACCTTACCAGCAGTTCTAGTTGGAAAGCCCTAAATTCCAGAGGTAGATTTTACTGGGATGGCATGGGGACGCAAGTACAATTTTGTTGGGGCAGGACAGAAAGATATTTGCAGTTGTAGCTCTTCCACACGTGAGCCTAGCAGTAAATAAGAGTGTTGATTGTATCCAGCCGAGGAAAGACTTGGGCCATAGGAAAGAAGCTATTGACTTTACTTTTATGTGAGCCCTTCCCCTGGGCTATCTGTGAAAGGAGGCTTCATGGTGAATTAGGGGGAAGATTAATGTTTCAGCCTACCAGCTGGAGAAGGCCAACAGGGTGCTAGAAACTGGAGTTGGAGAGAGAGAATGACAACAACAGGCTCTGATGCTTTAGTGTAACAAAATTAACAAAATGTTCATTTTTAAAAAAAGTCTTACTATTAAAGACAGAAGCCCAGTCATGTCTTGGATCCTGAAAGGATTGTATCCTGGGCTTTTTGTTTTGTTTTGTTTCGTTTCCTGAACTGTGCAAAGTTGCCATGTGCCAGCAGACTGAGCTACAAACAGAGACAGTATGCCAGTAGGCAAATTCATTTTGATGTGGCAGCTAACTCGCAGCACAAAAGCAGGGAGAGAAACAAAAGCCACAGAAAGAAAAGGGAGATTCAAAAAGGGCCTGCAGTCCCAGGAACCTGAAAACGGATTAACTGCGTCTCCAGGCTGTGATTTGCCATGCTGATATGAAAAGCTGAGGCGGCTGCAGTTCAGAACTGGGGTGGCTGGCAGGCAAGCAGCTAAGCCCCAAGGAAGCCTGAGCTGAGAAATCGCTCAGCCTATTCTGAATTATGTGCTCCATCTGTATTTGTTTGCATCACAAATGGCAGCTGCCAACCATCTTGGCAAAACGTTGGCGCCCTTTGAAACTGTAGAGAGATATATGTAGCCTGCCTGCATGTGTGTGAACACACACAGGGGATGCAGTTATACTGTCAGAAATATGCCAGCAATCCTAAATAGACAGAAGATCTCTCTGCCTCTGTTATAAACTTGTAGTATCGCTTGTGTGGCTCCATTTCGTCTCTGTGGCATTTATTGAACACATATTGATTCACAAGAGCCAAAGTCAAGTGCAGAAGAATTCTTTATTCTGGAGATTTCCACTGATTAATTGTAGACATATTTCCCCACAAATATAGGAGTAAGACATCAATCAACCACAGTAGTTCAGTTTTCAAGCAAGATAACATCTAAACCTTCCAAAATTAATATGCTAAAGATTGTCATCTTTTGTGTTTGACTGACAGAAAAACTAATTATATTTTTCTCTTATAAGAAAATTACAGGTACACATGGAATGATTAATTTGAGATAATCCCAGGCTTAACTAAAGGTGTTAAATGATCTATGTGTCCATCACATAACTAAAATACAGGATATTTGGGGCACATTCTACAGCTTGAATGAGCAAATACCGAACCTCTTAGAAGCACAGGAAGAGTTTACACTCTAGAGAATGGGAAGCAGAACAGAACAATATTGCATTCTGCTTGAATTTGCTCTTGTGGAATTTTTGTTAATGAAAAACTTCTAGTGTAATTTAAATATAACCCTCTGGGGAATTAGGTCTATAATAAGGAATTGTCCAAATTCAGAGCACGTGGAAAGACATATGGTACTATATAAACAAATTCCAAGATAATAATAATAATGATATCCTCCCTATTTGGGAGAAAATTCCCAGAATAACAAGGGCCAAAACCCCAGTTTGTCAGGTTTGTTGTCCAGAATCAATAATGGCAAGAATGGGAGATAAAATAGAGTATGGATTATGGAGAGATTAATGCTCTCATTTATTATTTTATCATTCCAAAATTGGACAAAGATCCATTTAATAACTGAGTGGAGTATGTACTCAACAGTGCTGTTGAACTATAAGATCCACTTGCTGTACCCAAAATAGGAACTCATATTACATAACTATTCTGGACCAGTCTACCTGTCCGAATGTATCTCCCCCTATGAACCAGATTGGAGACTAAGATTGTCTGGGGAGGCCCTGCTCTTGGTCCTACGTTCTTCACAAGCGCGGCTGGTGGGGACGAGAGACAGGGCCTTCTCAGTGGTGGCTCCTTGGTTGTGGAAGTCCCTCCCTAGTGACATCAGATCAGCCTACTTCCTCCTGGTCTTCAGAAGAAGAGTAAAAACTTGGCTCTGGGAGCAGGCTTTCAAAAAAAAGGGCAGTGCAGTAATTTTAATGTGGAATATGTGCAATTGATCACGGAATTGCCTTAGACTCGGATCCCTGGACGGCGTGTTTTAACTTAAAATGTATTTTAATCACATTGTGTTAGTAATTTTAATCTAAATCATTTAAAGTGAATTTTTGTATGTTTTGAGGCACTGTGTAGGTGCCATTTCTAAGCCTTCTTGAGTCTCCCTCAGGGTAAAGAAAAGGCAGGATATAAATAAGATAAATAAATAAATAAACTATAGCACTTTGATTTAACTTCAGTTATCAAGTCTATTATCATTTGTCTTTTGGTGAGGCAGTAGAGCTTTCCAGCTAATTTCAAATCTCATCATGACATTACAGGGTGTTTCAAAAAGATGGATCCGATTTGAAATTGCTGTATTTCTGCAACCATGAACTAGCTATGAATAAAACTCTTACCATTGGAAAGGATGAGGCATAGAGTTTTGAATTATTGCTACTAGATGCCTCTCTCGATGCACAAACAAGCCCTAGTATCAGTCATCTGAAAGATGGTGCAACACAAGGCATTTGTGTTCTGCAGTTCAGCAAGACTGAATCCATAATTGCAGTGCAGTATGCATTTCAATAACATTTTGGCATTGATCCACCAATACTAAAGAACTTTCATCATTGGTACCAACAATTTGAGGTAACAGGCTGTTTATATAGGGGGTAGAGTCCATCATCCCCATGTTGGTAGAATTGCATGCTGCAGTGAGACAGGAGACTATGCTGATAGTAGGGTCTCCCATGTTAGGCAGGCTTTTTGCTGAGAAACCAGATTAAATGTGCTCAACAGTAGTTGAGAAACCAGATTAAATGTGCTCAACGGGAGGTAGCAGTAGTGTGAGGTGACACTGATGGAGGATCTCTTGTAGACGACACCAGTGGAACATTGTTAGTATCATGTAGAAGAAAGGACGGCAAACCCGCTTTTGAATGTCTTCTCCTAAAAAATCTTATGATGACACAACCCAAAATGAAACAATAAAGTGCCAGAATACGAACCTCCTAAATTGAGTGGCATTCATTGAGGTCCTGGGATACAGCAGAGGACAACTACAGCTAATGATGCAACTAGACTCAAACTGACAGGATGTTTCACTGTTGACATGCTCAGAAGTGAAAGGAAATTCTGAAGCATCACAGCACATATTATGGGGACATTTCAATGTGAGCAGCAACAATCAGGGGTAGTTAGACATGGGGAGAAAAGAGATTGTCTATATAAAAATTGCAGTACTAGCAGTAAGCTAAATGGACAGGGATGAAACAGATAATTGCAGCATGAAATGAAAGTCTAAGAAGAAAAGTGCTGGCCTTAATACTGATAAGACCACCTAGTACCAATTTCCAATCACTGGTCCATATTCTCACAATTCATTCAAAAACAAATTTGTACCCTTTGTAAGACCCATTGACAAGAGGCATAATGTACAACTTTGTTCTACCAGAGTGACAACGAACCTGCCTTTCAGTGTTTTGAACAATTTAATGCACTCACAGCTATGAAGCAATCACTTGTTCTTTAGAGGATCATAGATTTTAAAAATTGTACTGTAAGATATTCATCCTGCAGGAGCAACTTTCTGATTTATTTCAGATCCTCTTGTCTTGTCTTGTCTTGTCTTGCCTTTTCTGCCAGAGAAGCGATAAATAATCCCAGAATGAACTAAAACATTCATAATTTTTGTAGCTGAGGTTAGGAAATAGAATATGTACCCACAAAAGGAGAGGGTGGTTTTAGCAGTAAAAACAGAGTTGTGTACAGTTTCTAGCTCTATTCTAATTTCATATAGATCTTCCAAGTGTGTCAATGCTTTAAAAGTGCCCTTCCCCCACTCTCCCAAAAATCAATCTACATTGTTGGGCTTTAGCTGTGTGATAAGTCCATGGAATAATCTTCAAAGAGTTAATACATTTTGCACATGAGATGACCTGGCCTGAAATATAACATTCTTATCTGACAGGTGCTCCAGCAGACATCAGCTTTATGCTCATGGGCTCCCAAACTTTGGTCCTCCAGATGTTTTGGACTCCAGTTCCCAGAATTCCTGACAGTTGGACAGTTGGTTCCAAATACCTGGAGGATATAAATATTTTTAAATGACATCCAGTGTGGTCTAGTGTTTCAACTGTTCAACTAGATCTGGATCTACACTGCCATATAATCCAGATTATCTGTTTTGACCAGGTTTATATGAGTCAGAAATAACTTACAGCACTTTAAAAAGGGGAATCAAGAAATTAATAATCAGGAATCCTAAATTAATCCAGAAGTGGTTTTTCAAAAGATAGTAATATAATAGCCAATAACTTCAACCATCAACTTTAAAATAGTGAAAAATACAAAATTAAATAATCACAAGTTGTAGTGTGTGAGATAGACAGAGAGTCAGAGAAATCATTCTGTACCAGGCTTGAGAAGGATTTCTGGAGATGAGGTTTACTGTGTTTGAAGAAATCAGTATAAGCATCTCCAGAAGAGCTTACAAGTTAAAATCGCATAGAGTATGCAAGCAACAAAGCACACAATTAAAAGATAAAATCAGAATAAAACCCCCAAGTGGGGTGTCATTTGGGGCACCGATCAAGTAACACCCAACTGCTAATCCCTTGAGCTCCCGGCTTCAAAAATAGTATGATTATTCGTGTATTTCTTTAATTTCTTTTCTGTCCACATAAAAAAAATAGTGTTTTGCTTCATTTGTTTACTAATGTCATATAGGCTTGACATCATTTTCCCCAGAGCTATATTTGTTAAGAAGGAGGAAACTAAGCAGGTCTTTATACTGCCCCTGAATTCCAGAGTTTATGTCCTCCTCTTTCTTCTTAAGAGTAAAGAATTTATTACACTTAATTTAAAAGACCACTTCTGGTTTTAAATGAGGGACTAACTACTTCACTGAACAGGATCAGTTTTTTTAGGAAAAGGAAAAAATGCAACTCATCTGCACAAGGTCATTAACTTAAATGGATGCAATTTTTAAAAATGTCCACCATTGTTAGAAAACAACGGGAACAGGGAAATGCAGTAAACAGGTAGGTTTGAGGCTGCACCTATGGACCATAAAGAATTACTTTAAATTCTAATTGACAGAAGAAGGTATTGCTAATGTACTATATTAGTATTTAAAAGAGAGTGCATTTCACATTAATTGATGAACTAGCAAGCTTGTAAAATGCAAAAACAAAAAACAAAATGTTGTCAACCAACACAGTTTCCTAGGGCAATTAATTCCACTGGTCTATGATGTGATGGAATAAGAATATTTTGAGGCCATAAAATCTCCCTCCTCTTTATTATGGAATGATTCATTTTCACATAAATATTTTCTCTGATTGTTCTTTTGAGACTTGCATTATCTATAAATTGGTCATATTTGAGTTTTTAAAAAACACAACTAATTTTGAATGCAGTGCAATTGATATGTAGGGAGGGCTTTCACATTGCAGAATTATACACTATTATTTCAGTTTCACTGCCATGGCTCTAGTTTTATAATTTAGTGAAATGTTAAAGGAGAATTATAAATGCTCCTCTCTAAACTACAAAGCCCAGGGTTCCAATAGGATGTTGCCATGGCAGTTAAAGTGGAATTTTAGCACCATCATTCTGTAATGTCATCATCAGTGATCACTTGTATCAGGGCCGTAGCCAGGATTTTGATTCGGGAGGGGCTGAGTTTTGATTCCGGGGGGTGGGGGCTGAATCTGAGTGGGAGACGATCTACCCTAGCAAACCTTTTGTATTCTTATCCCAATGCCCCATGCATATGGGATATATTGAGCATGGTAATCAGATCATGATATGAATAGACATAACAGTTTAAATAATGTACCAGTAAGGCCTTATCGCGGACCACCCGGAGAATTTCGGGGGGGTGAAGCCCCCCCAAGCCCCCCCCCCCCCCCGGCTACATGCCTGACTTGAATGATTGCTGTCCCTTTCCTGCTCTCCGGGTCTCCTGAAGTGCTGCTATGTTGATGTTAGTGAGTCTCAGCTCTCTTGCAGTAATAGCAGTCCTGCATTCAAGGCGTTCACTCTATGTGTTGTCCGACAATATCGGTACAGTCCATGTTCCAAAGTTCATTTTTCTTTTTTGGCTGCAAGGTGGTGACATAGCAGTATAGCCAGGAATAAGAGAGGCAAACTATGTTTAAGGGCACCTTTTCTAGCAGCCTTCCCATGTGGGGTGAGCAAATTGGATCATAGAAAGGGCTGTTCAGTCAAGGATACAGCCGTCGGACTATTCAACTGCTTCGGATCTTGAGGTAGAATTACTGAATTTATATCCATCACCCATGTGCCAGTCTTCCAGATTTCACAGTCCTGCCCCTGTCACAACCGGCTGATTGCCATTGGACTTTTGTTGGTTTTGTTTCATTTTTCTTGAAACACACCAACATGAGAGTTTTTTAAAAAATGTGCGGAGGTCAGTGCTTAGCCGATCAACACACAGTCTTCACAGAATGAGAGTCCATGCAGTAGCAAGGTTAACATGATGACAGTGGCTTCCAAACTATTGCAGCCTTCTTCTGCCTTCTCAGCCATTGCAGCATGTATCAGGTTGTCGTCTGCCTGCTCTGCCATTGAGAACTTCAGTTTGTTTTGGTCTGGATTCCCTCCTTACTCCAATTGTTTCACCCAGAGGTTCATTGGAACACGCAAACCCACCTTGCCACGACAAGGTGACAATCCATTGAGGGCAATTCTGTAATGTAAAAGGAGCCTGATTCAAGAGTGCCCCATTGCCTGGGCCAATGCCACTGCAATCTAATGATAGTTTGCAGCCAGTTGCATTTAGAGGGCAATCTGAATTCTATGGACTTTCCCTTGAGATAAAGTGGGGCAAGGCTACGTTAAGGTGGGCTTTCCCCGTGTTACTCCAGATCAACCATATGCAATATTTGGCCACCATGAAGCTAACCTGGCTCTTCACTAACCTAAAAGTCATTAGTGTAGAAGAGGTCTTGGTTTAAGACTGGAATGTTAGGATACAAGTCCATCCCAAAAAAGTTACACACACTTAACTGAGAAGGTCAAGATTCTTTAAGAGCTAATTTGCTGGTCTCTAGACAGATTCTATCTTCTTCTTTCTGTAGGCTCTTAGTCTGATTATGCTCCCTGTGCTGTTGGGTTGGTGCAGAAACAGAACATTGAAAAATCAGTTTTGCAAATCCAAGCCCAAACCTATGCATAGTGTTTAAAGGATTTGGGGAGGTGCAATCTTCAAAAGAAAATTATCCAAGATCTGTAACAGTGAAGGAGTTATAGGACAGGTCAGGAAGAAGGACAACTGAGGGATCTTGGTTCCATTTTGTGAGCTCCTGTGTACAACCTCCAAGCTCAGTAGCCTTCAGCTTGGTCCTTAGACACAATAGCCACAGTTTTGACTGGTTCTTTCTCCTCTTGCTACCTCTCTGAGTCTGAGATTGGGAGATGAAAGAAACCAGGTAGGAAATCAGATGAGCCACCTCATTTTTCCCCATTTGTCAGCATCTTTTATTTATTTATTTATTTATTTATTTATTTATTGTTTCGATTTGTATACCGTCCTTTCCAGATGGTTCAGGACGGTTTACAATGTATCGAACTACTAACAAAGCATAATACATAACAATTAAAACAGTACCACATAACAGCATAGATACAGGTGAAATTGAAAGCAATTCCATGTAGAACAATTCCAAAAATGGGATAAATCACATTTGGGACAGCTTAATCAACTTATCAGACCCAATCAACATCTGCAGTTTCCCGTGACATAGGGGACCATCTTGGTTAACTATGAATATCCCATGGTAGATTACAATACATCTGCAATATGGTTTATGTATTGCTTGTAAATAAATTATAGAAGAGGGATTCATGGAGTTCAGCAGAAGTTCGCTGCCTCTGTATGCAACCTTTATACAACACGGTATTATTTGAGGACCAATAAAAAAGTCCCAGACATCAGATATTCTCTCTGAATGCCCCAAAACATTAAAACAATTTACAGTTAATTGATGAACCGTCAGCTTGCATTGAATGCTGTTTTTTGAGTGCTACTTCATACTGTATTGTTACCAGTTCCTCCGGTCTGTTCCCTAAGGCAAAAGACTGAGTAAATTGATTGACCTTTCCACAATGCCTTGAAGGTCAACCTATGCTTTGTCAAGCCAATTGATGAGAGATGTTTCAGAACCAAGGCCCTCCCTCTATTTTTTAGCTTAGACATCATCTCCACCTGCTTATTCATAACTGTCTGCAAAAGCATTGAGAGGTTAATGGTTATTACTACCGACAATTAAAAAGCCCAGAAGTGGGTGCATAATAAGGAAGATATGGATGTTTCCTATAGATTGCATGCTTCTGTGTGTGAGATGGAGCAAGAGAGGGAGGGAGGGGAAATGGGAAAGAGGAGTGAGGGGAGGAAGAGAGAGATTTTCATTACATTCTGTGTTAATGACCTCCTCAGCTTCTGCATAAGAGACCAGAAAGCATTTGTGTGTATAATTTATGTGATGTTACACATTAACCTCTGAAAACTGTCTCAGCAGTTATAGTCTTACTTATCATGCACCATGTTTAGCATTAAATTATGCAACCAATCTGGAGGTAGAAAGAAGGGTAGCATTTCCATGTCACCCTTTTATACTGTTTCGGAAGTGCATTAAGGATATCATGATCACATGACTGCTCAGCCATGATGTATCTGTATGGCAATGTTGGTTGATCATCGCACCCACTTTTCAAAAGGCAGGAAAAAATCACTGGGAGATGTGTCACAAATGTACCTTTCTTTAATGTTAAACTGCCAAACTAAAGTATCTCAGTTGTGCAAGCAAGGTCTTCAACAGATTTTTAAAAAATATGAAACAGTTGTGAGACAAGTTCAAAATGAAATGGAATTGGTTCATTATAGATGAAGGTTTGTTTGGAAGATAGTTTCATTCTTGGTTCATTAACAATATATAGAGTACATGACTTTTGCAACAGTCAGGGTAAGTGCTTTCATGCAGGCAATTTATGAGCTGGAAAGATGATCCAGTTGCAAAATGTGGGTAATCAATCATATTTACAATCCAGTTTGGTTGGCCCAGAACAACCCAAGGAGGGGAAAGGGGGTGGTCATAAGGAACAGCTAGAGGGATGTCATGGATACCAAGTAACAGTTTTCTAACTTCTTCAAATTATGGCTTTGTTAAGCTCAAGGATGTTTTGTCTCCTTTTAGAACTATTACTTTGCGTTCAGTCTTTAATGTGACACAATATATTAGGAATATGGGATGTTGCCCAATGGCATGCCAGGACTTCTTGGCTCGGGATTGTCTGTAGCATTGACTCAACCTGAATTCCAGATGTCCTTGGACTTCTTTTCCCAGAATCCCTCACCAAAGGATCTGGAGCCACTTGTAAACCGACTGGCACCTGGCTCTCCGGAGTTTCACACTAAAGCCTTTTTCAGATTTAGAGCCCTCTCACACAAAATGGTTATAGTGCTATATTCCACCTCAACTGCCATGTCAACATTCTGTTGAATTCTTATAGAACAATAGAGTTAGAAGAGACCATATGTGCCATCTAGTCCAACCCCCTGTCATGCAGGAAAAACACAATCAAAGCACCCCCAACAAATGGCCATCCAGCCTATATTTAAAAGCTTCCAAGGAAGGAGCCTACACCATAGAGAGTTACACTGCTGAACAGCTCTTAGATTCAGGAAGTTCTTCCTGATGTTCAGGTGGAATCTCCTTTCCTGTAATTTGAATCCATTGCTCAGAGTCCTAGTTTCCAGGGCAGCAGAAAACAAACCTGCTTCCTCTTCGTTATGACACCCTTTCACATATTTATACAAGGCTCCTCTCAGCCTTCTCTTCTGTAGGCTAAACATACACAGGTTTTTAAGACACTCCTCATAGAGTATAGTCTTCAGACCTTTGATCATTTTAGTTGCACTCCTCTGGACACCTTCCAGCTTGTCAATATCTCTTTTAAACTGTGGTGCCCAGAATTGGACATAGAATTATGACCAAAGCAGAATAGAGAGCACATGACTTTTCTCAATCTAGACACTAAGCCCCTTTTGATGAAGCGTTTTTAGCTGCTGCATCACACTGTTGGTTGATGTTCAACTTGTTGTCCACAAAGACTCCGATATCTTTTACACATGGACTGTTGTCAAGCCAGGCATCACCCATTCTGTAGCTTTGCATTTCATTTTTTTCTGCCTAAGTTTAGTATCTTACATTTGTCTTTGTTGAAATTCATTTTGTTAGTTTTAGCCCAGCTCTCTAATTTGTTAAGGTCATTTTGAAATCTGATCCTGTCCTCTGGAGTATTAGCTATTCCTCCTAATTGGGTGTCATTTGCAAACTTGATAAGCATGCCCTCTAAACCTTTGTCCAAGTCATTAATGAGGATGTTGAACAGTACTGGGCCCAGAACCGAACCCCGCGGCACTCCACTAGTCACTTCTTTCCAGGATGAAGCAAAACCATTGGCAAGCACCCTAGCCAATTACAGATCCACTTAATAGTAGCATTGCCTAGCCCACATTTAACTAGTTTGCTTGCAAGAAGGTCATGGGGGATCTTGTTGAAGGCCTTACTGAAATCAAGATACGCTACATCCCCAGCATTCCCTGCATATACCAAGCTTGTAACCCTATCAAAAAATGAAATTACTCTGGCATGACTTGTTTTTGAGAAATCCATGTTGACTTTTTTTTATTTATTTATTTATTTATTTATTCGTATTTGTCGTCCCGTCCCGTCCCGTCCCCCCCCCCCCCCAATGGCTCGGGGCGGCTCAATAATCACAGCATTTCTTTCTAAGTGATTGCAGACTGCTTCCTTAATGACCTGCTCAAGAATCTTTCCTGGTATTGATGTCAGACTGACTGGATGGTAATTGTTTGCTTCCTCTGTTTTTTCCCTTCTCGGACGTAGGGACAACATTTGCCCTCCTCCAATCTGCTGGGACTTTTCCTGTTCTCCAAGAATTCTCAAATATTATTGAATGTGGTTTGGAAATGACTTCTGCTTGTGGTCCCTGGTCAAAGTGGTTCCTATTTAAGTGGACCCTGGTCAAGTGGTCCCTGGTCAGAGTGGTCCCTGGTCAAAAAAGATTGGGAACTGCTGATTTAAAATAGCCAGGCATTACAGAACTAGTTCTTTACCTATTTTGGGTTGCATTTCCCCTATTACCTTGACTGCTCCATATTGCTCAGGTTGAACACCAATCTCTTTTTGGGAGAAGATTGAGGCAAAGAAAGTGTTGAGCAGCTTTGCCTTTTCTCTATCTCTGATAACATTTCACTACCTTCCTCCACGGAGAGGCCCTACCACTTTCTTTTTCTTCTTTTTTCTACCAACATAACCCTTTTTATTGTCTTTAATCTCTCTGGCAAGCCTGAGGTCATTTTGCATCTTAGCCTTATTTTTCTGCCATATATTGGTTATTGATTATTGGTTTGAATTCCTCTTTGCACATCGATTCTAGTTGTTTTGCACTTCTCCTATTTTTTCTTCTTCCTGGCACTGTTTGCAATTGAGCCTTCAGTATCTCAGTTTTAAGAAACTCCCATCCGTCATTGACTCTCATCTCTTTTAGTACTCTTGTCCATGGAATCACGCTCAGTATTTTCTTAAATTTCCTGAAGTCAGTTTTCCTGAAATCTAGAATGCATGTTTGAATTCTCTTAGTTTCACCCTTCCTTTGTATCACAAACTCCAGGAGCACATGGTCACTCCCACCTAAGGATCCCACTACTTCCACTCCGGTGTTGTTTAGGATCAGATGCAGAATATCTGATCTCCTTGTAACAGTTTAGTGGGGCTCAAGAGCTTTCTTGATGGGAATTGTAAATGCCCTTCCCTAAACTGTAAACCCCAGGATTCTATACAATGTTGCCATGGCAATTAAAATGGAATATAGATGGCTTTCCGTATCCATTAATTCAACCATTCATGGCTTGAAAAGATTGAGAGAGAAAATCCAAAAGGACAATTTTTATATAAGGGATTCTATTTTACTGCACCAGTTTATATACTGAAACTTGAAAATCCATGAATTTGGGTGTTCATGAGGGTTCCTAGAACTAAGCTCCAGTGGATACTAAAAACCCACAGTATGTATCCAAATTATTTTCTTTAAAAAAAATAAAAGTCATCCTAATTCTTCAAGTAGTTATGAAGCCAATCCACTGTACCTCTGAAAATCTCTGAATCACTATGAACACATAGCTCCTATAGCATCCATCCAAGAGGGTCTTCCTTACATTCTTCTACTTTGTGTTGTTTTTCCCCTAAATTTGCTTTGATTCAGTGACCATCTCCTGTAAAACTGACTTACAAAACCAAATTACAAAACTGATTCAATCAAATGTTAGTACTTCTAAGCATTTCTATTTCAAAGGAAGCACATGCTAAGCCTCTTTCATGTAAATAGGGGTAGGAGTCATTCATCTCTTCAGATGACAACTCCCAGTATTCCTCACTATTAGTTATGCTGGCTAGGCATTTGGAGAGTTATAGTTTAAATATTTATTTATTTATTTATTTATTTATTCGGCTTCTATGCCGCCACTCCCGGCGGGCTCGGGGCGGCTCACAACACCAAGCAACAGCATAAAAACAACAAATACATCTGGAGGGTTGCATACTTCCTGCCAGTAACATAAACAAATAGAAAAATCATTAACTTTGACTTGAATCTTAAACTTTTGTTTCATTCCATGACTTGACAGCAGTTTTGTATCTATGATGTTAGCTAAACATAAAATCATCAAAGGATGTCACAGCTTGGGTTCAAATATTTCCTGAGCAATTCCCAAATTACCGATCCTGTGAATCTTATATAATCTTGTATAGCATTACACATACAACTCTTCCTATTGTTAGCCTGTTATCTGACTTGGTTTTGGATTACTGCATGTCTGGAAGAGAAATTTTTCATTTGGGTGGGGGAAGTGGGAAAATATTTCTCTGGTGAATTGGTTGGAGAGTTAATGACAGCTGTTACGAGGCTGCTCAGACTATAGGAATGTCAGCCTCAAAAGCCCTTCCAGATGGATCGACAGGCAACATTCAGGTGAAAGTATTCAATGATGAAAGGCATTTATCCCACATTGGTGTTGTCATCATACACTCACACCAAAATGTGTCCTGCCTCCAACCTTTGTGTCAGAGAAAGGAATAAATCATGTCTCTGAGGGTAGATCTATTTCTTTCTCAGGAGCATTAAATAGCATCTCAATCCAAAAGGATGTAAACAAACATTACATCTGGCTGCAGTCTTGATATACTCACACAGTCGCTATGCAGTGTTGCATCCAAGTACATCTTTCTCAAAAGGATTTTCTCACACGTACTGCAAACCAAACACACAATCTTACCAGTGTAGCTACAAGCACCTTCGTGAACTTATAATGAAACTGATGGTTACTTCAGTTTCCATGTCATCAGAGTAGCAGATGTGTAATATGACCAGAGAGACAGTGGAGTGGGGAGTTTGCTTTCCAATTGTTGAGCAGGTGCTGTATTAACTCTCACTAGGAACTTTCATGCATAGATTTGGAACCAGTTGAAAAGGAGCCAACAGCAAAGCTTCCATTTTGCTCTCTGGAGATCCAGCTGTTCAACTGCATGTACACACATACTCCCCAAAGCAGCTGAGGCAGTGAAGACATGGGAGATCTTCACACTTTGCCATCAGAATTATCCCTCCCTTCAAGGCTCAAGCCTCTTACCCTTGGTCTAAATACCCTCACTGCCCAGTTGCCAACTATGCCTCTTAAGCCATCTGAGTAATCTGGTTTCAAATCAGGGTTGAAACTAAGTTGCCATAGTTTTTCTGGTGATTACTGTATCTATCATCTCAGGGTGTGTGTGTGTGTGTGTGTGTGTGTGTGTGTGTGAATATATATATATACAGAGTGTGTGTGTGTGTGTGTGTGTGTGTGTATATGTTTCCAAATGTGGGAAAGATCAGTGGGTGACACAACAAGAGACTCCTCTGTAAGATTGCAATTTAGAATGCCAAATAATTTCATTCCATCTGGAAACAAAATCTGGGTTCAATCATTATGTATAGAAAACACAGCCTATGTATTCAGTATTCTCAAACTCTGTGTGTCACAGCAAGGGCCTGTTCTCACAACCACATCTGCTCATGGTTGGAAACATTAAGTCCCTATCAGTTTTCAGTCTCAACAGCATCTGGACAGTTAAGCGTATTCATGGCACATGATGCATTCAGCATTCCCAAGCCACTCATCCAAATACCTGCTAAAGCCAACAGGCCCATTTTAAAAAGAAAATAGAGTGAAGAAATCCCATTAAAATGAACCTAAATACTACCTGTAGCACAGAAGAAACCCTGCCACCAAAGCTTTCATAAAATGTAGAAAAATCAGACAAAAACATTTGAAAAGCCCAAGCATATAAACTAAAAAAGTTTCCTTTAGTAATTTCTATGCCATATTTTCTACCCATTAGGTCATACTTACCACTTAATGTACTCTAGATATTCAATACTGTTAAAATTAAAAGATGTTTAATTTGACACAAAACATAAGTAAACAGTATTGTATTTGTATATGGAAATAGTATAATAACATAGAAATATAAGTTTATGCTCTCATGCTGCTTCCAAGGATGAAAGTATTAATGGTATTATAAAGATGCATAGTGTCACATGTATGAATTAACAGCTAACTGCATTGGCTTGTGTATAGCAGAGATTAAAAGAAAACATCCCACACAAGAACTGAAATAAAAGAAGACATCTTGACTGATGTTGGCATGAGGTATGACATCATCATATGACCTACATTTGAAAGAGCTTTAGAATGTAATAGTACACAGAATCAAATGGGAAATCACATTATGTGGGTTCTGAAATTTCCTAGAACAAGCAAATATATCCCATTCCTAAATTTGCAGAAATAAGCAGCACAGAAGCATGCTCAGAAGTATCACTCCCAATGTTTTCTAGAATCCATTTCTGAAGGATTTTTTTGGAATTTTATTACTGGAGTAAAACAACAAAGCTTCGAAAAGATTTCTTTTTGAAAGCTACCCAGGGATGAACTAGGAGTGCAGGAGACAAGAGTTCAAATCTGGGTGACATTGGGCAAGTCTCACTCTATCAACCTAACAAGAAGGCAATGGGAAACCTCTGAATAAATTTGGAAAACTAATTTGTTGGAGTTTAATTAAAGGCGCATAAGACTAACAAACAAACCCATCCACCCCACCCCCAAATTATCCAATTTGATGACTTTATATTGTGATGCAATGTTATGATGATCAAAACTGTGCTTTGGACACCAATGCGCCATTCTTATTTGGCATAAAAATGGAGGGGCAAATGCTTCACTTACATTCCTCCTCTATAGCAGATTCCCCATGAAGACTCCCTGGGAAAGATCATAAATAGCTCCCTTGAGCAAGGAGTCTTCCCAGAGGGATTAAAAGAGGCTATGGTAAAACCGCTGCTGAAGAAGCCGAATTTAGACCCTTCGGTTCCCTCCAATTACAGGCCTGTTTCCAACTTGCCTTTTCTAGGCAAGGTAATTGAGAGGGCAGCAGCGGATCAGCTGCAGCGGTTCTTAGATGACACAGCTGGACTTGATCCCTTCCAGTCCGGCTTCCGTATTGGGCATGGGACGGAGACCGTGCTTGTCGCCATTACAGACCAACTTTGCCGCCAGCTGGACCGGGGTGGATCAGCTTTGCTTGTCTTGTTAGATCTGACAGCAGCATTTGATACGGTAGACCACGCATTGTTGACCCACCGTTTAGCCGGTTCCGGGGTCAGGGGGACCGCCCTTAAATGGGTGGCCTCCTTCCTCCGTGACCGGGGACAACGTGTGGAGGGGGGCGGGGAGGTCTCCGGGAGACTCCCACTTAACTGTGGGGTCCCCCAGGGGGCTATCCTCTCCCCCTTATTATTCAACATTTATATGCGCCCCCTGGCCCAGCTGGCCCGCGACTTTGGTCTGGAGTGTTATCAGTACGCTGATGACACCCAGCTTCTGCTGAGAATGGACGGCAGGCCGGACACCGTACCCGATTATTTCCATCTATGCCTTGAAGCCGTGACTGGTTGGCTGCGTGCCAGCCAGCTGAAGGTGAACCCGTCGAAGACGGAGATCCTGTGGCCCGGTCGGCCTGGGCTGGGTGGGTGCCGGTTGCCTACCCTGGATGGCGAGCGACTTAGCCCGTCAACCTTGGTTAAGAGCTTGGGGGTTCAGTTGGACTCCTCGCTGACCATGGAGACTCAGGTCTCCTTGGTCAGCAGGACGTCATTCTTTCACCTCCGACAGGCTAGGCGACTGGTGCCCTACCTGTCCAGGAACGACCTGGCCACGGTAATCCAAGCGACGGTCATCTCGAGGTTAGACTACTGTAATGCCCTCTACCTCGGCCTTCCCTTGTCGACAATCCGGAAACTCAAGCTAGTGCAGAATGCCGCTGCTCGCTTGCTGATGGGATCGCCAGTGAGGGAGCACATCACGCCCATCCTCCGGCAACTGCACTGGCTCTCTATTGAGTACCGAATTGCCTTCAAGGTGTTAGTATTGACCTTTAAGGCCTTACACGGCCTAGGGCCTGCATACTTGAGGGACCGCCTTACCCCGTATTCTCCCCCGAGATCATTGCGTTCAGATGAACAGAATCTGCTTCAGGTACCATCAATCCGCTCCTGCCATCTGTCTACAGCTAGACAAAGAGCTTTTTCTGTGGCAGCTCCGGTGCTATGGAACTCTCTCCCGGACAGTACCCGAGCCATCTCGGAGCTGGCCCCCTTCCGAAGAATATGTTCTATGTTTTTATTGTAGGGCCACATGTCTACTTGTCTGTGACATGCCGCCCATCTATTTTACTGTTATCCGCCCCGAGCCTGCAGGAAGGAGCGGAATATAAAATTGAAATAATAAATAAAATAATAAATAAATATAAAGACCATAATGGCATTGCAGTCCAATGGTGTAAATATATATTTGGCTGATTTCACATGTTTAAGAGTATTTCCACCCTGTAGAATTAATGCACTTTAACATCACTGTAACTGCCATGGCTCAATGCTATGGTATGATGAGAGTTGTATTAAAAAAGCTTTAGCCTTATCTGCCAAAAAGCACTGGTGGCTTGCTAAACTACAAATCTCAGGAATACATACCATTGATCCATGGCAGTTAAAGTGGTATTAAACTGTAGCAATTCTATAGTGCACATGCACCCTAAGTGAGGCTTTGAAAGTTACACCAAAATAGATATGATGACTTTGAAGATGATTGTGAGGCTGTTTTGTGTCCCATCTATTCAAAGCTATTCAGAGCTAGTCAGAGTTGAGACAGGTCCACCTAGTGTGTTTACTTTTTCTCCACACCTTAATTCCAGAAAATGGCCAACGGGTAACTTTGTTTCAAAGTGTGTCAAAAATCTGAACTCATTCTGGTTCTTGTGTCAACCAAATAATGCGTGACTTGATCTTCAGGAAGAACTGTCTGACAAATACACAGCATAGCTTAGTAAATACATACATACATACATATATATGCCTAGCCTCAAGCACAGTAGAACAATTAAAAATAGCTTTCATCTTTTCTCCAAGTAGTTCACCAGCCTGACTAAGGTCTGCTTTAGATGACATTAATCACTGATGTAAAGACTCACATCCTCAGATTCACATCTTTGTCGGTGCTGAAACTGAGGATGCTTTTCATTCATTGTCTTTGAACCTCTTCACACTTACCTTTTTTGGTGGTGTGATGGGTTTTTTTTACTTCAGCCATGGAGTCCAATGGCTACCACCACATCCCTGAGATTCCAGGGTGGCCCTGTAGCTGAAGTGTGGCAGCCCAAAAAATTGTGGCGGTGGACAATGGCAGGCTCTCCATCTTTCCATTAGGAAAGATGGGTGAGCTGCCTCAAGAAGGCTTCCCCCCATGTGATGAGGCAGGGGGAAGCAGCGATGGAGCGGGCTGTGGGGCAACAGGTTCCCACACCTCCTGCATGAGCACTACCAGGACACAGCAAGACACCACCATTCTGGCGACATGTGTGACAAGGTCGCAAATCTGATTTACAAGAACAAAATGTTAGACCAAAATTCCAAGCCAGAGGACTAATTTTGTGATGAAATTGGCATTGATCTCCCTATTAAAAATCTATGTTGATGGATTTTAAGACATACTTTTAGAACAGCTTAATATTTAAGTAAATAATAATAATAATTTATTTTGTTGTGTGCTTCCAAGTTGTTTCTGACTTATGGTGGACTCTTTTGTGAACCTATTGTGTAGTTTCCTTGGCAAGATTTGTCTAGAGGGGGATTTTGCTTAGCTTTCTAAGGTTGAGAGAGTGTGACTTGCCCAAGGACACCCCGTAGATTTCATAGCTGAGTCATAATGCAATGCTCATACTACCATACCATTCTGGCTCTTTGTTTATACAATCAGAATAATAATTAGCAAAGGCTGGAAATAATATGCTATAGGTTGTCAGTCACTAATAGGCATTAGGTAACCGAAAAGGCTGTCTTCTCTATAGAAAGTGCAACAAGCTATAGTTATTCAGCGGAATTTTCAATAATCTGGAAAACACTTCAATATGGTACAATGCTTAAAGTCTGCAATCTTTTGCATGCTTATATTATACATGGTAGCTTCTAGTTTACGTTTCTCTGGGGGTCTTCACATATTATGTAGCTATATCATCTCATGTTTGTTGCTCTTAGCCATGCCCTCTCCATTTCTCCATAAGTTTGTTTTCTATTTTATTAGTCTGCTCTTCCTTTCTCTATTTTTCATATTTGAAGAGCATATTACAGAGCCTCTCATTATGTTATTAATATTTTACTATTTCTAAGGAAAGCTACTTCACGTGTTTTGATGAAGAAAACTATGGGGAAGTCTTTGCTGGCCAGTAAATTCACAACCATATGCATCCTGATAACTCCTCTGTGGATCCACAGCGGCCCTGCTGGAAAACCCCAATAAACACTCAACCTATGAGTCCCCAGATGGGCATTCAACCTTAACAGCTGGTAAACTGGCTGGGATTTTTGGGAGTTGTAGGCCAAAACACCTGGGGACCCACAGGTTGAGAACCACTGATCTAGAAATACTGTGATGTGAGGACATCCAGGAATTAATTCCAAGTGAGTCCAGATATTTAAGCCTGCTTAGGCTAGATCAGGGCTGTCCAACTGGCGCCCTACAGGCTGTATACGGCCCCCCAACCCCTTCCCCACGGCCCCCTACCCTCCTGCAAGATATCTGCTTTTTAAGATTTAAAAAAAAAAAAAATTAAAATATTTTTTTCGAATGTTTTTTTTGAATATTTTTTCCGAATATTTTTTATTTTTTTATTTCGCGGCGGGGGTGGGGCGGGGGGGCAGGGAGGAGGAGCAGGCTCCCTTCCTCCTCCTCCTACTCCCCCCCCTCCCTCCCTCCTTCTCTCTTTCCCCCTTTCATTCCTTCCCCCTTCCACCATCTGAAAGAAAGAGGGAAGGAAGGAGTGCACCGAGCAAGAGGGGGCATGGCCAGAGCAAAAGGGGTGGGGCCAAGTTCGGAGCGCGCGGGGGTGCTCATCCATTCCCTTTCCGGCTTCCTCCTCTTCTGAGGATTCGTGCCAAGTTTGGTCCTGATCCATCATTATTTGAGTCCACAGTGCTCTCTAGATGGAGGAGAACTACAACTCCCAAACTCAAGGTTCAGTACTTTCTGTTGCTCTCATGAGAGTTTAGGTTTGATTCAACATGGCTGAGGAATGCTTTGATTGTATTTTCCCCTTATGGCAGAAGGAGATTGGACTGGATGGCCCTTGGAGGTCTCCTATTCTAGGAACCCATTGTAATTATTATTATTATCATCATCAGAGGCTGAATGGTCATCTGTGAGGAAAGCTTTGATTGTATTTCCCCTTATGGCAGAAGGAGATTGGACTGGATGGCCCTGGATGGCCCTTAGAGGTCTCCTACTCCAGGAACCTGTTGTTGTTATTATTATTATTATTAGCAGAGGCAGAATGAATATTATGCCTTATCATTCAGGGTTATAGGCCTGTGTGGAAGGGCCTTGGCTTCTTATTTGACTTCCTTTCCACACATCTGAATAAAATCCCATGTTATTTGCTTTAAACCAGATTATATGAGTGTGGACTCCGATAATCCAGTTCAAAGCAGGTATTCTGGGTTATATGGCTGTGTGGAAGGGCCCTGAGTCCACACTGCAATATAATCCAGTTCAAAGCAGGTTGTGTGTGGTTTCCTGCCTGGATATTCTGAGTTATAAGGCTGTGTGAAGGGCCCTGAGTCCACACTGCAATATAATCCAGTTCAAAGCAGGTTGTGTGTGGTTTCCTGCCTGGATATTCTGAGTTATAAGGCTGTGTGAAGGGCCCTGAGTCCACACTGCAATATAATCCAGTTCAAAGCAGGGACTGGGACTTGAGACTGGGATTTTGGTGTTCATCTCTATCTCCAAGTCAAAGCCCCGGTGTCCTCCACAGACACCTTCAAGCCGGGGAGAGGGCGAAGGCGGGGAGGGGGCGGAGCTGGGGAGGGGGTGGAGCCGGGGAGGGGGCGGAGCTGGGGTCAGGGCAGGGGTGGAGCTGGGGAGGGGATGGAGCTGGGGGTGGAGGCAGACCCTTTGGCCCCCCAGGTCATCAGTAACCGGAATTCCGGCCACAGGTCCGGTAGAAGTTGGACAGCCCTGGGCTAGATTGTCTTTCACCTTCAACTTGTATTTACATGCAAATACTAATTCCGAGAAATAATGCTATTGTATGCATTCCTCCAAAAATCTCTTACTTTGAGACCAATGGGACCTGGAAATGCTTCTCTTTGGGCCACATTACGTACTTTTTTCCATGCTACAATTGTCTGACATACAGAAAAATGGAACTCATGTGAAGGGATCTAAATCCATTAAAATACTGTGGAATTCTCCATTTTCTGACATAGCAGACACTGTGTGCAATCTGTTCATAGCAAGAGGAAAGAAGGGAAAACACATGTTCACCAAATGAAAGAAAGATATTATCAGGCTTCGATAGATATGCCACTCCCATAATAACAGTCATTGTTGTATGGAATGTCCAGAATTCATGCATTGGACATGGCATCCCAGGACCTGAAAAGGAAGATAAGGGGGCAAGGACATTTTCTGAAACCTTCCAAGATGAATCATACAGAATGGATATTATTCACTAACAAGTCATGTACCTAACAAACTTCAGAGAGGCAAGTCATAGGCCACAAAAAGGATGTGAAGAAACAATAGTCTTATCAGTTCAAATTACCCTAAATCGAAGGCAACTCAATTAGTCTTAGGAACAATAGAATGATAAGGGAAATCACTATCCCTATTCTGTGAGGAAGAATCCTTCTCAGATCTTATGTGACGCTATCTCTTTTTCTTCAGTCCCTTTCAGATTATATATTTGCTGCAAAGCCTTGCGTAATCATCTAGTTCTAGGAGTCCTACTTATAACAAGGTCAACACACACACACACACATACACTGTTAGGGTGTGTGTGTGTGTGTGTGTGTGTGTGTGTGTATGTATGAATGAAACTAAATAACTATGTTCACATTTATTTTTCTAGAGTACAGCATTTATGCAATGCCTTCCTGTCCTCCAGAGCCACCAAACCAATGAACAGGATCCTGTAATGCAAAGTTCCACCCAAATGGAAATACATGCTGCCTCACTGCTCCCTTCCAGGAGGACTTGTCTTGCTGTTGCAGCAGGGCCCCCCTCTAGGGCCTTTTATTAGCAGTAATTAGCACGGGTGTAGCAGAGAAGCATATGGCAATGTACCTATAGCTAGATGCACAATGATGGCGCTATCCTTCCAAAACCCTAGGAGACTTTAGAGCAGGGGTGCTCACACTTTTTCAGCATGGGAGCTACTGATTAAAAAACCAAGTCCCAAAGATCACCTACCCAGAAATGTAAAACGTATAACTATTTTCTTATTTATTTATTTATATTTATTATTCATTTTTATGTACCGCTCCTTCCAGCAGGCTCGAGGCAGTTTATATAAAATGAAGTTATAAAACATCAACATTTCAATTTAATGACAACAATATAAAACAGCATGCGTGCTGCCTCCAAGAGCTCATGAGAAGTCCGAGAGGCAGAATGGGCGCTTCTGCGCATGCATGCGGGGGCCAGCCATGCATCGCGTCATCCAGGCCTGCCTTTGGTCTCCTACGATTCTGAGTGGCTGGAGAAGGACGGAGGGAGGAGGAGGAATCCAAAAGAGGGGGCCATTCTGCTCACTCTAGACGGAGCTTTTGGAGGCGCGCGTGAACAGGGAGCGGGGAGGAGCAACGACGGAGGACTTCTTTGCAGCGTGCAGGGCACGTGAAGAGGAACAACAGTAAAAAAACCTGGTCAGGGGCCTGAAGATCACCAGGATGAGGCCCAAAGATCACCCTGGTGATCGCGATCACCCTTCTGAGCACCCCTGCTTTAGAGCTATAATTCCCAACCTTTAGTTCTTCAGATATTTTGGGCCTCAGCTCCCAGAACTTCTGACTATTGACCAGGCTGGCTGGGGTTTCTGGGGGTTGAAGTCCAAAAAATTTGGAGGACCAACTTTTGGAAACCACCATCTTAAATTATTCCTTTGAAATTGTGATTCTAACTATAGACACATCATTTGGTGTTTTTCTGTGCTCACACTTCACTGAGGACTAAATGGCTTAGGAGGAGGAGCATAAAACAGGGGTTATGTGGGGTCTGGGGGTTGTTTAACAAAGAAGTAGTGAATTCATCCTTCTACAATGACAAAAAAGATACACACTAACATTAAGCTGGTGTATTTTACTAACTGTCTGTCAACCAATATACAACATAAGCACAATATTACAAACAGAACATAAAAGGCTTCTTTAAATATTGATTTTGGACCCAAAAATGGAGTGCACCCATTACATAGCGGCACTATTGTGCGATGAAATACAGTATTTTGAGTGGTGTCAAGGGGCCAATCTCTCTAGGATAAATTATCAACAATTAGGAGGTGATTTTCTGCTTGTTTTTTTTCAAATTTGGAGACTTTGGTGGGATTCAGAGGCTTTGGAAGTCTGCAAAAGAAGTTGGGGATACATACAAACCTTGGCTCACATTTCTGCCTCCTTGTGCAGATAAACCCAACACATTTTTATCATTAGGGGTGTGCACAACGGCCAAAAATTGTACCATTTTCAATTCCATTTCCGGCTTTTTCTATTCCATTTTTCAAGAAATTCCTTTTACAACTGCAAGCCTGTCAAGTTTCAGAACATTACACCAATCCACTGATTTTGTGGATTTAAAAAAGTTTAAAAGTTTAACATAACATTTTTTTTAAACCCACAAGAGGGAATTCTGGGAATTAAAGTCCCAGCCAGAATGCATCACAAGAGGGGAGAAGAATAGACACAGTCAACCAGGCCTCTGATTGGCTGAGAAAGAAACATGAGAAACAGAGAAGAAAACCTCAACTTCCATCATGCCCCGAGACGGAGCACAGAGGTTCCTTCAATGCCTGTCCCATACAAAGTGCTGCTCGGAAAGCAAGTTTCTGCTGGGGTCCGCTCTGGAGAAGTAGCCTAGGGAAGCTTTCCCCACCTTCTCTCTCTCTCTCTCTCTCTCTCTCTCTCTCTGGCCTTATTTGCCTCAAGCAGGTGCTATGCCAGGGAGGTGGCCTTTAGGAAGAGGAGCTGCTGTCATCAGACACCTGCACTTGTCTGATTTGCGAGGCCACCAACACACCACAGCCTCCGCCACAGGTAGAATGCTGCTCAGCCCTATACCCCCATTAGCTGAAAGATCTGGCTGCTCATGATCCTTTCCTGTTAAGGCTTTGGCTGGGTTCTCTCCAGTCTGTGTTAAGCAAATTTTCCCAAATCCCGAATCACCAAATGTAAATTCTATACACTTCTATTTATTATTTATTAGCTTGGGGACCCGGTGGTGCCCGGGTCATTTGAGAAGTGCAGCAGGATGTAGAGTGGGTCATGGGGGCTCTGTGTGGCAAGTTTGGTCTTGATCCATCATTATTGGGAGTTGCAGTGGTATCATGAAATGACTGAAGGTAGTGGACCCCCAAAGTGTAGTAGGATGTAGATTGGGTCGTGGGGGCTCTGTGTGCTAAGTTTGGTCTGTATTGGTGAATGGATGAGGGTTGCATTGTTTTTGGGAAGTGAGTGAAGGTACTTCAAGTCCCATCATCCGTGGTCCGTCTCACACAAAACAGCACCAGGATGTAGAGTGGGTAATGAGGGCTCTGTGTGCCAGGTTTGGTGTTGATCAGTCATTGGATTAAGTTTGTAGCAGGCTTTTGAAAGTGAGGGAAGGTACTGCAAGTCCCATCATCCATGTTCTGGCCCCCTCCAAAGTTCAGTAGGATGTAGAGTGGGTCACTGGGGCTCAGTGTGCCAAGTGTGGTCTTTCTCGGTGTTTGTTGGGGGCCACAGTTGTCAGTGGGAACAGAGGAGTGTGAAATACTACAAATCCCATAATCCATTGTCAGTCCTCCCCCGAACCTCACCAGGACATGAAGGCAGTCATGGGGGTTATGTGTGCCAAGTGTGGTCTCGATCAGTGATTGGATGAGGGTTGCAGCGAACTTGGGAAGTGAGTAGAGGTACTTCAAGTCCCATTATCCATGGTCCACCTTCCTCCAAACTGCACCAGGATGTAGAGTGGATCATGGGGGCTGTGTGTGCTAAGTGTGGTCTGTATTGGTCCTTTTTGGTGGCCTCAGTGGTCTGTGGGAACCAAAGTGTTTGAAAGTACTACAAATCCCATAATCCGTGGGTCATGTCCCCCGAACTGCACCAGGACGTAAAGGGGGTTAGGGGGGTTATGTGTCCCAAGTTTGGTGCAGGTCCATCACCCGCGCTGGTCGCTGTGGCCTGTGAAAGTGGCTGCCACATATCCGCCCTCCCGCCCTCCCGCCCTCCGCACACATACATACATACAAACATTCCACTTTATAAAGGTATGCACATTTTGTTTGTTTTATACCCTCCCTTTCTTGTGGTATAGATTTCAAATTGGTTTACAACAATTTAACTACCTATTCATTGATTGATTGATTGATTCAATCAATCAATCATTTATATAGTACCCTCACTTTACATAGTGTTTTCCATGGAAAAGAACAACAACAAAAATTCCTGGTTTCAGGTTTACAATTTAAGGAAGAATTAACACAAAATAAAATGAGGATTGTATAGTGAGAAGGAATTAAGCCAGTAAATACTATCTCTTTTTCTCTCCCTCCAAGGCCAGTCCAGTGACAGTTTGGTTGGAGGGAATACCTTTCATCTGCTTCTGGACCAAGCATGGCCAAGTTCTGTCTATTTCTTCTCTCTTTATGGTAATCATCACACTAGAGAAAAATTCTGCCTCCTGCAGAATTCTGGGGTTTGTAGTTTAGTGAAGCTGTTAAAGGCTCATCCCTAAACTACAAACCCCAGAATTCTGCAGGAGGCAGAAATCGTAATTTAAGTGGATTTTTTCTCTAGTATGATGAGGCCTTATTGAGGCATATAATTATCCAGATGAAACTGTGTTCCCAGATCTCCATGACAGATAGTTATGGTGGACATTACTGCATGAGGCTCTACAAACAAATCTAACTGCTCTTCTTACTGTACCAATCTGTTCCTCAAGCACTTGAAGAAACCTGCAGGGGCTTTTTAAAGTACCACAGCTGCTGGGACATAACTCCTCCAAATCTGTCCATGCCTCATCTTTTTGGGGGAAGAATTGCGCAACTGCATGAGTTCAAAATCTCTTAAGAATGGGGCATCATTATTAATTACTTCTGTCAGTTCACAAACACTGTCTCTTTAATCTTTAATTTAAAAGGAAAGTTGCATTTTGCAATTACTAGTCTTTCTCTGTTTTGTAAATTCTGCAAGGGGTTTTTCACATTGCCAAACTAGCTCAGACTGGAGTTTCCATTAGCTGGTTTCGAACAAATCGCTGGAACATTTGCAAAAGAACAAATGAAAGTTACCAAACAGTATTTATTTATTTATTGTTCAAATTTGCTAGACCGCCGCTTCACAAGGCTCGTGGCGGTTTCCGATATAACAAAATACACAGTGAGCAAATACACAGAAACATCCTAAAACATCATAAAAACATTCTAAAAACAATCAATATATCATCGGGCATCCCGATGCAACAGTTAAAATAGCTAAAACAGTTAGACCAATCTTCGGTATGAGGTGGCATAATCTGGTAGCATGGTTTGTTGGTAAAATGCCAGTCATTCACCAAACACCTGTCGGAACAGTCAAAATTTGCAGGCCCTGCGAAAGACCATCAGGTCATGCAGGGCCCGTGTCTCGGCTGGCAGAGAGTTCGACAAGGTCGGTGCAGCCGCTGAGAATGCTCTCTGTCGGGTGCTGGCCAACCTGTAAGACTTCGCACCCGGGACTACGAGAAGATTCTGACCCTCTGAACGCAGCGATCTTCTGGGTATATATGGGGCAAGCCACTCCCTCAAGTACACTGGCTCCAAACCATGCAAGGCTTTGAAAGTCAATCCGAATTTGATGGGTAACCAGTGCAGCTCGCGCAGCAGAAGTGTTATATGGGCTGCTCTGGGAACTCCCAGCAGGAGGCGAGCTGCTGCATTCTGCACCAGTTTAAGCTTCCGGATCGCCAACAAAGGAAGGCCAATGTAGAGTGCCGTACAGTAATCAAGCCTCGAGATGACCTTGGCTTGGATCACTGTGGCTAGGTCGCGCTGGGATAGGTAGGGAGGCAGGCATCTTGCTTGCCGTAGATGGAAAAAGGCCGTCTTGCAGGCAAAAGAAATTTGTGCCTCCATAGATAGCTGGGGGTCCAATCGGACCCCAAGGCTCTTAACTGAGGACTGCGGGCGTAATGCCATGCTGTCAAACATCGGCAGCTGGATCTCCCCCGCGCGCACGTGGGCGCGGCCCAGCCACAAGATCTCCGTTTTCACCGGATTCACCTTCAACTTACTGGCTCGCAGCCATCCACTAACGGCCTCAAGGCAGAGTTGGAAATTATCAGTTACAGATTCCACCCCACCGTCCATCCTGAGAATGAGCTGGGTGTCATCAGCGTACTGGTGACATTCCAGCCCAAAACTCCGTACCAATTGGGTGAGTGGTCGCATGTAGATGTTAAATAACAACGGGGAGAGGATGGCTCCCTGAGGGACCCCACATCGTAAGGGGGCACTCCCTGAGACCACCTCTTCACTCGCTGGAGGCGGTTTTGGAGGAAGGAGGACATCCAGTTGAGAGCTATCCCCCTAACACCCGCCTCCGCCAGGCGGTGTGTCAAAAGCTGGTAATTGACGGTATCAAACGCTGCCGTGAGGTCCAATAACACGAGCAGCGCCGATCCGTCTCGGTCCAAGTGGCAGTGGAGTAGGTCTGTGATGGAGACCAGGATGGTCTCTGTCCCATGCCCGGAATGGAAGCCGGACTGGAAGGGGTCTAGGCAGGATGCGTCATCTAGGAATGCCTGCAGCTGCTCCATTGCTGCCTTCTCAATCACCTTGCCCAGGTACGGTAAATTGGACACTGGGAGGTAATTGGAAGGAACTGAGGGATCTAGCCCCGGCTTTTTCAGCAATGGAGTTACCACCGCCTCTTTCAGTCCCTCCGGAAAAGTATGAAAATACTTGATCAAAGGAGAAATACCTAGCAGTGTCTGGAATTAGCAGCAAAACTGCACAATTCAATGCGTTATTTTTTATATTAAAAAAGAAAGTTAACAGGGCGAAAGAGGAAGGTTATGGCCTTGTAACTAGAGGCCTTCTCGGCTTGCTTGGTGTAAGTTAAATGAGTATCACTATGGCCATGGTGAAGTGCAGCAGTTCAAGGTGATATCAAAATACACCTACAAGGACTAACTTCAAAAATACTTTTGGATAGCTGTATCACCTGAAAAACAGTTTGAACACAGATTCAAAGCCCTTTCAGCAGCCTAAAAATAGTTCCCCATTTTTTGAAAAGTAGTCCTTTGACATGAGATGAAGACTGGTTTGCAGTGACATCACAATGACGTGCAGTGGTAAACTCTTCCGTTTATGACAGGGGAGCTTCAAACCCGTGCTTCCAGCCTTATGTGATATTATCCTATCAATCCCACTTGGTGTTTCAGGAATACTTAGCTCACCAGCAAACTCTGAAAGGATAGTAAAGTCAAATAAAAAATAATTTAAAAAAACATTCACTCCAGCAAAAAAAGGCAAAGGCATAGCTTTGCCACAACTCTAACTCTTCAAGGTTATTAATATAATGGAATATGGCTCTAGTAGAAGTAATTTGAGTCTCTGTACCACAAACATTATGTGCCCTCCCAACTGATGTGCATGAAGTGAAAAGTAAGCTTTTAAAGTGGTTTCTCTCATTTTGGGTGCCTGTATTTTTGAAATCCTTGGTTGGCTTGGGGCATCTTTCCTGTCAGCAACATTCTCTGCCAACAATAAAGGCATCCTTCATTTTCAAGGATCTCATTGGAAACTGTATTCTTCTAATGAGCAAATTTCAAAGGAATTTTTCCCTCTCTTCACATTACAGAAGTAATGGTTTCCATTCACCCAGCTGTACTTTTGAGGTTACAGTAAAATAGTTTGTATCTTTTCTAATCCAGATGTCTCTGGAAACTAGTGCTTTCCAGTCATGGGACACATATTCCAATGTTCCTGACATAATGTAACCTCCTTTGCCAGAACTGCTAAACCAGGCCAGCTCAAAAAAATTCAAGAATGTAACATTAAAGTTGCAATAGCCATTCACATAACTAAACACTATTAGCTAAAGAACTGGATGAAACAATGAACATTTGAACAGTTTTTGTTCATTTTTGTATGTTCATTTCTTTTTAAAGGTTGTTAACCAATTAAACATTTTCACTCAATTATCAAGTTACACTTAATGGACTAATCAATTAATTAAACCAATTGTCATGCTGATAGGAATAAAATAATGTTTGTATACTCAAACAAGGTGTCACATAGGATGCAAAGAATCAGGAAGGTTGCTGTGGGTTTTCCGGGCTGTACGGCTATGTTCCAAAAGCATTCTCTCCTGACATTTCGCCCACATCTATAGCAGGCATCCTCAGAAGTGCTGAGGTCTGTTGGAAACTAGTACACGTGAGGTTTATACAGTATATCTGTGGAATGTCCAGGATGGGAGAAAAAACTCTTGCCTGTTGGAGGCAGGGCCGTAGCCAGGATTTTGATTCGGGGGGGTGAGTTTGGTTGAGGGGGGGCTGAGACTGGGTGGAAGAGGGTCTACCCTAGCAAACCTTTTGTATTGTTATCCCAATAACCCCATGAATGTGGGATATAATGAGCATGGTGATCAGATCATGATATGAATAAACATAACAGTTTAAATAATGTACCAGTAAGGCCTTTTCGCGGACCACCCTGAGAATTTCAGGGGGGGGCCTGAAGCCCCCTTAGCCCCCCCCTGGCTACATGCCTGGTTGGAGGCAAGTATGAATGCTGCAATTGGCTGTCTTTATTAGCATTGAATAGCCTGACAATTTCAATAGAAAGGAGGAAACCATGAAAAGGACAAAATCTGGCTACCAATAATTTTTTTTTAAAAAACCTCTAAATTCAGGACAGTAAATAAATAAAACGGGAATTCCCGACAGGAAACAATCAGGGCCAACTAACAGCTCCCAACAAAGGATTTCCCCAGGCAGGAAGCACCCTGGCTTTGAAGCTGGCAGATTATTCAATGCTAGTCAAACTGGTCAATAGCAACATTCATACTTGCTTCCAACAGACAAGAGTTCCTTCTTCCACCCAGGACATTCCACAGCTATATAAACCCAACTTTCCCAGTTTCCAACAGACCTCACAACTTCTGAGGATGCCTGCCATAGATGTGGGCAAAACGTCAGGAGAGAATGCTGCTGGAACATAGTCATGCAGCCTGGAAAAACCCACAGCAACCCAATGATTCTTCGTCAACACAATCAGGAAAGTGTTTTAAGCTGGGAGCACTGGATAAAGCAAGACCTCTCTGGTTTTGTGTAACCTCACCCTGAAATGTGAAAAACATCTGTTTTTTGCTTATTTCTTTTCATCTTTCTTGTAGTGAGACCTGAGAGGATAAAGCAGTAGAACTCTGCATGCTTTCAAATTTTGTTGCAGCATTACTTCAAGCTGTTTCCAGCAGTCCTAAGGCAAAGCTATCATGGGGTTTTCTTGGCAATATTTGTTCAGAGGAGGTTTGCCATTATAATAGTGTGATGTGTATTACTTTGCCCAAGGTTACCCAATGGGTTTCCATGGCCAAGTGGGGATTCAAACCATATTATCCTGAATTCTAGTCCAAACCTCAAACTACTATGCCACGCTGGCCCGCTTTAAAATATAGTGACATTCATTAACATTTCCTTTCATCTCTCTAATTAAAAATGCATTCTGTGTCAATACAGCTGTGTTTTATTCCTTTGCTTCAAAAGACAATGCACTATTGGCAGTTTGCTTTGCTTCTTCTCCTATAGTTAGCTGCTTTTTGGTGCAAACCATGCTATAAACTGGAAAATCATCCAAAGGTCTTTTTAAGTGCTCAGGGAAAAGGCAGGCAGTAAATACAGTCTTGCACATATGTGTCTTTAGTCATCTATTGCTTGAAGAAATTCCATAAGGTTTTCTTAGGCAAGGAATAGTCAGAGGTGGTTTTGCCAGTACCTTCCTATGAAATAGATGTGGTATTCATTGACAGTCTCCCATCCAAGTAGAAGTCAAGGCTAACTTTGCATAGCTTTCAGGATTAGATAGGGTCTGGTGCCCTTAGAACTTTGTGTGTGTGTGTGTGTGTGAGAAGTGACTTGAGAAACTGAAAGTCACTTCTGGTGTGAGAGAATTGGCCATCTACAAGGATGTTGCCCAGGGGATGCTCAGATGTTTTGATGTTTTACCATCCTTGTGGGAGGCTTCTCTCATGTCCCCACATAGGGAGCTGGAGCTGACAGAGGAAGCTCATCCACACTCTCCCCAGAATCGAAACTACAACCTGTTGGTCTTCAGTCCTACCGGCACAAGGATTCAACCCATTGCTCACTGGGGACTCCGCCTTTAGAATAATTGGGCAAATATATTTTTGCAATTTATTCTACAAGGATTATCCAGAAAGTAAAGTTACAAGGTACGTAGCTCTTGCAGAGAAGTTGGTATCACTGCTGTGTAGTGAGAAGCCAGCGGAAGTGAACGAGCAGTGCCAGTCATCAGTAGCTCATCGACTGGCGTTGTGGTGAAGGTTAGAGATGAGCGTCCTCATTCCATTTCCCTCTAAGTGTGAAGTTCACATTGTAATACACTACCTAAATGCTAAGGGCATGAACGCTGCTGCAATTAATTGCAGAATCATTTCATTTAATGGAGAGGATGTAATATCAAGACAGCATGTGACAAAACGAGTACAAAATATATTGTGAGACTATGAAGTAACTTCACAGAGTCATCCAAAACAAACATCATGGAATGCTGATGGTGTGAGTCTGTCCACACACGACTCATGTAACACAAGAGCTGTTGACTTCATTTGGTTAGGATGTTTTAAGCCACCCCTCTCATAGCCCTGATCTCACACCCATCTGTTCACTAAATGGAAGGAATGCCTTAGTGGAAAACACTTTTCCAATGATTATGAGGTGAAAATCGAAGTGACAAACTGACTGAAAAAGGCAGAGAGAAATCAAAAGCTCATCCCACAGATGACAATATGTATTGAAGTGAATGGTGATTATGTAGAAAAATAATGGAATACCTGTTGCATGGGCAAGGGTGACACACCTCGCGCCAAGACCAATAACACAGATACAAGTGGTTGGATGAAAATGGCCACAACTCATTTATTGAAAACAGGAACAAAAAGTTGGCAGCCACGCATGGGTCCTGGATCAGGGTCGTACAGCCCCCACAAATGTCCAAAGGCACTTGCAAGCCTGGGGTGCGAGCGGCCCAATGCCTGTCCTTGGAAACTCGGCACCCCAGGGGGCCAGGGCGTTATCCCCCCCTTACAACCAAGGGGCGATAACCCAGCCTGCCACTCGCCAAACACGGAGTTGTGACAAAGAACATAATAACGCATAACCATGAACAATGCAACAATGAAGTTAAGTATGAACTAAATGGACACCAACAAGGAATGCAATAAGTAGGGAGGGTGGGAGGAAAAACACAACTGGCCCCTGCCTGCAGCCTGGCAGTCCCGGGCAGCCTAAAATAAGCTGCCCGGGCGGAAGTGCAGGCCAGCCAGCTACAAAGAGGGGATGGGGCGGGGCCAGCCCCGTCATTGGCCGGCCGGCGTTGGTGGTGGGAAACCTTCCCGCCACCGCAGGGGCTTCTGGGAAGAAGAAGCCCCTTAGCTCTCCCCAATATGATGGCAAGGGCAACCCCGCCCCGCAACCTGCTCGGCCGGTAAGTCGGCCAAGCCCATTACAATCCATGTATATTTTATTAAAATAAATTCATTATTTGTATTTTTTTAAAATCTTGTAACCTTACTTTCCAGATAACCCTTGTAATTGAAGCCAAGAAAGTATGACTTGACTAAGGTCATCTAGTAGGTTTGCATGGCTGAACAGGGATTCAAAATTGTATGTTTTATTCATTCCTCTATTCATCAAATGGTACATATTGAGAAATGTAGTAGTGGCATTATCTAACAGAATAATCAAATTGACAAAGCAGACACATGAGAACAGTTAGTCACCTCAGGATTTAGCCCAAAAAGGAAACAAGGGCAAGCTTCTTGATTAAAAAACATGAAAGTAGAGCTACTTACAAATTACTTGTGCATATCCAATACAATGGAGATGAAAGCTAGGACAGAAGGAAATAGCTGCAGGTTAGAATGATGCAGGAAGAGAATGGATGTGGCAAAACAGGATGCAGAAAACATGCAAATTACCAGTTAATATAGGAATTCAAACATTGTTAACTCTAAAAGCACTAAAACCGAGTAAGATACAAATGTGTTTAATTTATGGTTCGTTTTGTTCATATTTTGCCCTTTCTTGCAGGAGCCCAATTAACAAATTTAATCAATTGATTACACCAGAACCCAGTTATTTCATATAATTAATGGATTACTTGATGATTAAAATCCTAGCTTTAAAGCATGATTATATATCAAGTTCTAATCTATCCTCCTCCTCCATAAAAGCCAATCTCTTTTTTATTTCAAGGGTATCTCCAAGAGCTGTATATGCCATGGCATCTGGGGTCAGAGCATCAAAATACTTCAAAGGGAGGAAAATACATATATGCCTTGCAACAGCCAAGGAAGATACTGAGAAATCCATTAAACTGAACTTGAAAGGACAGAGAGCATCCTGCCTGGGAAAGCTGGCTCACAAACTGGTTTCTCCAGCCTGCAAAGAAAGCTCTAATGAACAAATGGATAAGAAATACATTTTTGTTTCACTTTTAATAAGGAGTTCAATCAATTCACAAATTCCTTCATAATCACAATCAAAATAATTTGAAATTTAAAAGAAAAACCTGAATGTGAGTGGAACCAATATCAATAAATAGAGACGTCCTTTCAAATCCCAGAGCTTGGATTGCATGAACATCTTGTGTATTCAGCCATTTTAAGTGCTGAGCTAGAATTCCTAATTATTTCTTTTTTCCTTATATGGCTCTTCATTTTTAAACCCAAATCATAGGCAGGATCAACACTGACCTCTCTATGTTGACATTCGCTGCATCGGTTGAATTTATTCTGATCCAAATGCCAGAAAATATTCTTTCATATCATTGGGGGAGGGAAGGAGTATATATCTAGTTGTCAAATTGTGCTAGTAATATAATATATTGTATATACATATAATAATTGTATATATTATATTAGATGTAATACTACTAATAATATTGCAGTGTAGTGGTATAGTACAATATAGTAATATATAATACTAATCTTGTGCTATGCTAATAATTATAATATATTGTATGTACATGTAATATTGATCATATTTTAATACAATACTAATAATACAATGTAATAATTATATATTTTATATTACATGTAATATTACTAATAATATTGCAATATAGTGGTATAGTCAAACATAGTAATATATACTAATATTGTGCTATGCTAACATAATATATTTATGTACATATAACTCGTAAACCACTGAGTCCCCTGTGGTGTGAGAAGGGCAAGATATAAATGTAAATAAATAAATAAATTCCTCTTGTTCAAGATGTGAAAGATCTGAGGTTTTAAAAAATGGGGGGAGGGGTGAAAGAAAGCACAACTAACAGATTTTCTGCTCCAGATATTGCTGGACAACACCTCTCCCTGCTTCCAACTAGCTCTGCTGTCTTTTCCATCTGGGAATTGTAGTGCACTAACTTCTAGAGGGGCTCACAGCTTTACTGTGATGAGTCTAATTCCATGCCCAACATAGGACAGGGCCTTGGCAGAAAAATAAAAGCCACCGACACGGTCAAAAAATAAATCTCAGCTGAGAGATGGAAAGGAATTGCTTCCATGTCATACACTTTTGATTAAGGAAAAAACTCTGTTAATATCATAGCAACACAGGGATTTCCCAAACATATAAATGAAACGTCTTCAGAGCAGAGCGAGGAACAAGCGATGCATCTTGACATTGTTCTTAGAGCTTCCACTCTCCGCTGCACCTTTCTGCCACTTGCTGCTTCCCATCCAAATGTGTGAGATGTGACACATATTTTCCTCTTCATTGATAAAGCAAAGATGCCTGCTTTGAATACTCACGCTCCACACACACAGCTTCCAAGCAACTTGCTTTTATAAAGTGAAAGCTAAAAATAACCATGGGTGAATGTTACATAAGTTCACACTGAGGACCAACCGAGATGCTATGGTAGATGGCTTAGTTTATCTCTGGGCCTTCCTCCCTTTTCTCTCTTCACCGCAGGGATGGGTATTTCTTCCACCCCCATTTTGTAGTCCTTGAACCCTCCTTGCTCTCATCACTGGAAAAGGTAGGAAGTAGAACTACTGTTCTTCGGCATCTCCAGGAACAAAGATTCTCCTTTAAATCAAGGATCAGGGTATTTTTAATGACACTGGAAATGAATTTCTAGGTACTTCTGGTTTTAATTACTTGGGAAGGGGTTGCTACTTGCTATCCATGACAGGTCCCAAGGAAGAAAATTGGCTGCTGTCTCTGGAGGTCATTCACTTCTGGTTCAAAAGGTCATCCTTTGAGAGGCTTTTTCTATAATGGAATGATGATATGGGGAGGGGATCTTAAGCCTAACTCTGACTTATGTGATATAGTGGTTAGAGTGTCACATTAGGACTAAGGAGCCCAATTTCAAATGCCCACACATCTATTGAAGTAGCTAGCTAGTTGTTGCGCAGGAGCCTAGGAAGCCACACTTTCCAACTGTCCCAATTTAGCTAATTAACTCTCTGCCATCCCACTTTTTCAGCTGCTTTTGAAATGTCCCACTTTATTTTTCCTTTCCCCCTTTGTTTTTACATAGTTTTAGTTGTTGCAAGCCAAGTTCAAAGTGCAAAAATAACTCAATAGAGAGGAAAGAAGGAGGACAAAAACAAACTGCTGCAGACTCTCCTAGCTTGTGTGTTCTGCCATATTAAAATCTTCTGCCACCTTGACCATACTCAGGCGTTGTTTAGCTACATGCTCCAGTTTTCATCCGTGAAATGTTAGCAGGTATAGGAAACTTCCTTATCCTGAGCCAGTAACCACTTGTCTTCCTAACCCAATATTGGAACCTATGATTGACAACAATGGGTCACCAGCAGTTCAAGCTGGATTTTTTCCATTTGATTAACTAGCGTCTTCCCTAGTGGTCTTGTTTCCTACTGAATGCCCTTGGGGTTGGTTTGCACTTCGCAGGTTATTGTGAGAATGTGATAGGAGATGTGGAAGTGAAGAAAATCATGTATACCACTTTGTGCTTCTCAGGCAAAATGTGGAATATCAATGTCATGAATAAATGATGCTTCTCCTGCACCATTCTCCCCACTGAACCTTTCCCATGTCCTGGAAGCTTTCATTTGCTCCCAAATGTCCAGATTCAACCCATGGGTAAGCAACTCTCAGCCTATGTTTTTATGTTTGAAAAACTGGGCTGTTGCTAAAATAAACGAGGTATGGTTGTAGAGCACTCTCTGCACTAAAAAAGAATGCTATTAAAAATTAAAACACATCCCTCAGAGATATGAAGAGAAACAAAATTATCTCCTCAACTGGAATGAAACGGTTTCCCCTGATGATTCTAAACAAAGGGTGGGCAAAGGGCAACCCTCCAGTTGTGGTAGGATTGTAGTTCCCACTAACTGTAGCCAACATAGCAAATGGAAATGAATGCTGGGAGTTATAAATTGGAAACATCTGAAGGGCCACATTCCCCCCTCCCCAATTGTTAGTACGACATACATTAATTAGCCTTTGTTGTACCAAGGTCTTGGTGTTATTGGAAACACTTTGGCACTTGGCCACTGTTAATAACATAATTCTCAATGCCAATATTGTCTTCATTTACTTTCCTTCTAAACTCACTGTCTACAAACGCCTTTCCATCCTTGTGTACAATCGCTAAAATTTGGGTCAATACTTCATGCAGATGATGAACCATGTTGTAGTCCATAAAAACAAGGGCTATAATATGTGTGTTAGTCTTTGAGATGCTGTGTGACTCTTCTTTCCACTGCCTCTGAATTATGGCAGTAAATGTGTTGCTCATGAGCAAATAGTCATTTTTTTCTGGCACATTGCTTACAAGCAGAGCCCAACCTTCCCTCACTGAGAAGATAACCTTCCCAATAGGAGAACCAATATGTTTTCTTGTCTCTTTTAGCTGTTATCAGTCACAAAGAATAAAAGCAGTGATCACATCAAGTCCAACTCTCAGGCAGGCCCCATTCATTGAAAAGTGGTATTTTTGTTGTAGTTCTTTTAAAGGTTAATTGGGACAATTAAAATGGCAGAATCAATCACACATAGTCAAACATTTCTCCAGTGTAAAAGGGAAAAAAACAACACTGCAAGGCAATATTTATGTTAAAGGAATATCACTATTGTAATATTGTAATCCTTGAAATGCATCTGGGAAGGATCCATCTCCTTTTCATCTAGAACTGGGATTCTTGCTGTGATTGTTTACTCATATATGTGAACTGATTGAGTTGGAATGAATCTGTTCTACATTGCTTCATTTTCGCTTTTATCTCCCCCTATTCAACATTCTCTCTGATAGTAAGATAGGATTGTCTTTTCACTGTTGCAGCAACTTCAAGCATCTGTATTCCTTTGGAAGCCACAGGAATGTTCCCTTGCCTTGCTGTTCTTGGATATTTTTTTACTGCATCAGACCCCGCCACAAAAATTTGAAAAGAGAATTTGAAGTGCATACATGATCCTGAGTGTTTTTATGGTCATTATATATAATTTAACAAAACCAATGAAATAAGACTGCACTAAAAATAGACAGAGGGGTCTTAGGAATGAAATACAACTGTTGGTAATGTTCAGTAAAAATAACATTGAATTTAAAAACACATAAATGTTCCAGTCATTGAGATCCAATGTCTGCCTAATTCAGAATGCTGTCAGGCTACACACAAGTATTGTAAAATGATAAAATAAATGTACAATCATTTCTTCAGTTAGTGCCTCTGAACAGATACACTTTACGTAGCAATCATGGTTCAAAACTGAGGATTAATGTCTAATATAGAAGATACATTCACTGAAGTTCTGGAAATAATTCTCAGACCTTTGACTGAACCAATGGAGAGGATCTTCCACCCTATTCCATTCTCCTTGTCCTCTTCATCTTCAGCATTACTGAGGTTCTAAATTGCTAGATTACTGCAGCAATCTCCCAAACATGAGATCTTTCAGTGACAGGGCCGTAGCCAGGATTTTGATTCCGGGGGGCTTGTCACGATCATGGACTTAGCGGGCCCCTTAATCACACACACAGAGACGTACTGAAGGCTAACTACTTTATTGAGTATAAAAACAGTTCCAAAGAGTATATAGTTCAATGATAAGCAATTGTCCAAAAGGTAGCAGGTAAGATTGTCCAAAGTAACGTAGCAAATAGGCTTGAAGCTTGGCAAGGCTCCGCAATCCAATGCGGATCAGGAAACAGGGCAAGACTCCGCAATCCAATGCAGTTCAGGAAACAGAGCAAGGCTCCGCAAACCAATGTTCGGATCAGCAAACAAGGCAAATGCAAGGCAAATGCAAGGCTTGATGACCACGGCTGGCTTGTGGTCCCACTCCGCTTCACGCCTATCCAGGAAAGACGTGGCCGGAGAACTGAGGATGCGTTCCCACGGATCCTCTACTTAATCCTTCGGCCGAGGTCCGCGACGCTCTAGGCTTCTTCATCTCCAATCTCTGCTCACGGACCTCGGTCGATCTAGGACCCTAGACCAAGCCCTCCTGGTAGACTCAATGTCCCGTCTCCTATCGAAGGAGCGACCTTGCCTCTCAGCAGCTGTGTTGCTATCTTCCTGAGAACTTTCCTCCCTAGCACTTTCCCACTCGGCTTCGTCCATGTTTTCACTTTCAAGTTCTTGGGAATTCCTCCCCCCGGGGTGTTCATAACTCCCTTCGCTGCTTCCCATCTCCACCTGGTGATCGGAATCTATGCTAGGCCCAAACAACATCTCATCCCATGCCAAGCTCTCTGTGGGCGAATGAGGCCCATCCGAAGGGCCCTGTGCTTCGCCCCAGTCATCTAGCTCATCCTCTGAATCCACATCTGCTGCTGCAGGCCCTAATGCTAATGGAACCCCAGGACCTATTCCCTGCCCTCCAGGCACGAACTGGAACTGCTGTGCTACACTATCCCCCCCCCTCAGGGCCCCTCCGAGGCCGCCCTCGCGGTTTGGGTTTGTCAGGGTACTTGCGGTGAAAACGAGCCACCAGATCCGGAGCATGGACATCCCGAGCCCGGGTCCATGAACGTTCTTCCGGGCCCAGCCCCTTCCAGTCAAGCAAATACTCCAACTTCCGGTAGCGGATGCGAGCATCCAAGATGTCCTGGACCTCCAACTCCTCCTCGCCATCGCGCATCACAGGGGGAGGAGGCGGCTGCGTCACGTCAGGCCGCACCCCCTTCGCCGGGCGGAGCAACGAACGATGAAACACCGGGTGGAGCTTCATGTCCGCTGGGAGTTGTAGTTTGAAGGAAACAGGCCCCACCTTCTCCAAAACTTTGTAGGGACCCAAAAATCTCGCGTCCAACTTGCGGCTGGGTCGCTGCGTGGGCAAATTCTTGGTGGACAGCCAAACTTTATCCCCCACGAGGATCTCAGGACCCTCCTGGCGCCGCCGATCAGCCATCCGCTTGTAGTCGGCCTTCGCCTGGTCCAATTGAGTGCGTAGCAAGTCCTGGAGTGCAGTGAGCTCTCGAAGCCAATCCTTAGCCTCTGAAACGTCCCCAGACGGGTCCACCGGCGGGTAGAACCGGGGGTGGTGTCCATAGTTAGCAAAGAAAGGAGTCTCCTTGATGGATTCCTGCGTCGCATTGTTGTAAGCAAACTCTGCCAAAGACAACAAGGATGCCCAGTTGTTTTGCTGATAGTTGACATAGCAGCGCAGGTACTGCTCCAAGGTGGCATTAACCCTTTCGGTCTGCCCATCGGTCTGCGGGTGATGAGCCGTGGACATCCGCACATCAATCCCCAGCAACTTCTGAACAGCCTTCCAGAACTGGGAAGTGAATTGGGTGCCCCGGTCCGTCACCAAGCTCTGTGGAAGTCCATGCAGCCGAAACACATGTTGCACAAACATATCAGCAGTCTCCTTGGCAGTAGGCACCCCACACAGGGGATGAAGTGTCCCATCTTGGTGAAACAGTCCACCACGACCAGTATCGTGGTGAAACCCTTGGACTTGGGGAGATCGGTGATGAAATCGGCCGAAATCATCTTCCAGGGCGCAGAGGGGGTCGGGAGCGGCTGGAGCAAACCGGCCGGCTTGCCCCCCTGGTTCTTAGCCCGTTGGCACACAGGGCAGGATCCCACATAGTCCTCCACATCCCTCCGCACTTTAAGCCACCAAAAGTCCCGTAGGACCAGTTGCAGAGTCTTGAAAAGCCCAAAATGGCCTGCGGCCCGGCTATCGTGGCAAAGCTTGAGAATGTCCTCCCGCTCGGGCCCAGGGGAAACATAGACAGAGTCCCGGTGGTAGAGCACCCCGTTCTTTACCTGGAAAGGGGCTTGGGGCCCCTTAGTCAGCTGCTCTTGCACCCACGGGTCGGTCCGCTGGCGAGCGTGGACATGAACACTCAAAGGCCTCTTGTCTCCAGGGGCCGGCGGAGCCGCAGGAGGGTGAACAGGGAGCGCCCGAGCAGCCGCAAAGTTCTCCGCTTTGAGCAGCCGAGCCTCCGACGGCCCGGCCCCATCACGAACGTACTCCGGCTTTCGGGACAACGCATCAGCTTGCTTGGTCTTCTTGGGGGTCACATAGTGAATGCGGAAATTGAATCGCTCAAAGAACAGGGACCATCTCTGTTGCCTCTGGTTCAATTTGCGCTGGGTCTTCAAGTGCTCCAAATTCCGGTGGTCAGTGTGAACCTCCACCGGGAACTTGGCCCCTTCAAGCAGGTGTCTCCAGACTTCAAACGCCACCTTGATGGCCAAAAGTTCCTTCTCCCAAATGGTATAGTTCTTTTCCGGAGCCGTCAGCTGCCGGGAATAGTAGGCACAGGGCAACAAGTCCGTCCCCTGAGGCTGTAGCAGGATCGCTCCCACCGCCACATCCGACGCATCGGCCTGGACGATGAAAGGGGTGCGGGGGTTGGGGTGCTGCAGAAGCGGCTGAGTGGTGAACAGCTGCTTTAACTTGCGGAACCCAACATCTGCCTCCGGAGTCCACCGGAAAGGCACCTTTCCCTGCAAACACTGGGTGATCGGATCAGCCCACTTGGCAAAGTCAGGAATGAACTTTCTGTAGTAGTTGGCAAAGCCCAGGAATCTTTGAATGTCCTTTTTGCTGGCCGGGGCCGCCCAGTCAACCACGGCTTGGACCTTGGTGTCATCCATGGCGATGCCCGTAGGAGAGATACGGTAGCCCAGAAAGTCCACCTCCCGCAGATCAAAAGCACATTTCTCCAGCTTAGCATAGAGCCCGTGAGCTCTGAGTCTCTGGAGCACCTCCTTGACATGGCGGTCATGGGTCGCCTGATCTGGAGAGAAGATCAGCAGGTCGTCTAAGTAGACCGCCAAATAGCGGTCCAGCAGGTCTCGGAAAATGTCATTCATGAAATGTTGGAAACAGGCTGGGGCGTTGCACAAACCGAATCCCATCACCAGGTATTCGAAACTTCCCCATTTGGTCTGGAAGGCCGTCTTCCATTCATCGCCCTGGCGAATCCGGACAAGGTTGTAAGCCCCCCTCAGGTCCAGTTTAGTGAACACCTTGGCTCCCCGCGTCGGCTCCAGGAGCTCGGGGATCAAGGGCAGGGGGTCGCCGTTCCGGATTGTGATCTTGTTGAGTTCCCGCTAGTCATTGCAAAGCCGCAACTCCCGATTTCTTCTTGACGAACAGAATCGGTGCCCCGGCCGGGGATTGGGAGGGCCGAATGAACCCCTTCCGCAGGTTCTCATCCAGGAAATCTCGGAGAGCCTGTTGCTCTGGTTCCGAGAGAGGGTAGAGTCTCCCCCGTGGGATTGGGGCTCCCGGCTGCAGTTCAATGGCACATTCATAGGGCCGGTGCGGAGGCAAGTGTTCCGCCTCCTTCTCACTGAAGACATCCCAAAATCTGGCATACTTCTTGGGCAGGGTGGCCACATTTTCCACTTCTTGAGCCTGGCACGCCCGAGCCATCATGCAGTGGCCTTGGCAATGTTCAGAAAAAAAAATTAGCTGTCTCTTGGCCCAGGAGATCTGGGGGTCATGGAGCGCGAGCCACACAATGCCCAGGACAATGGGGAAATCTGGGAGCTTGGTCACAAGAAAAGAAATGTCCTCTTTATGGGAGCTAGTCCACATCCTGGTAGGGGCTGTATATTGAGTCACAGCCCCCGTTTTCAAAACTCTCCCATCGATAGTCTGGACACCCTTGGGCTCTTGGAGATCAAGAAATTTTAATCCAGCAGACTTGGCATAGTCTGCATCGATGAATTTGTTGGTGGCCCCCGAGTCTATCATGGCATGAACCATCATCGGCCCCTTTTCGGGTGACCACAGGCTGACCATTACAAGGAACAATTGTCCAGTCTTGGGTTCAGGGGGGAGGTTAGCGACGTCGGCCGAGTGAGCGAACCCTCTTACACCCGGCCGGCCCCTTCCCCCGTCGCCTGGATGGCTTCTTCGGCCTCTGGGGCCCCTCCGAGGGCGGCAGAGGCCCGAGGAGTCTTTCCACGCGGTTTCTGGGGGCACTCCTTAGAAAAATGTCCAGCCCCCCCGCAGTACCAGCATAGGTTGAGACGCTGACGCCGAGCCTTCTCCGCCTGGTCTACTTTGGGCCGAACTGTCCCCAACTGCATGGGCTCCGGGTCGTCAGGGCCAGCGGGGATCGGCAATTGCCGGGGTTGGAACTGCCCGGCCCCCCCCTCCTTCCTGGCCACCGGTTTCTCCAGCGGGGCCTTGTCCCACCGCCTCCTGGTCTGCAGTCCTGCTTCCACACGAAGGCTCAGGGCAATGGCTGCCTCAAGATCATCGGGCCGAGGGTGTTTTAACATCTCCTGTTGCAATTCCGAGGTCAGCCCCGCAGTGTAGTGATAACGCAACGCCGATACGTTCCACTGTACCTGGGCAGCCAGGACTCGAAAGCGGGAAATGTACTGGGACAGGGAGAGATCCTTGATCGTCAGCCGAGCCAAATCCCTCTCAGCCAGCTCTTCATTCACGGGGGACCCCCATGTCGCCCGGATCGCGGCCAGGAAAGCCCGCAGCGTGTTGGTATGGGGGGACTGGGCCCGGATCAACGCGGTGGCCCACGTTGCTGCGGTCCCTTCCATCAGGTTGTAAACAAACACCACCTGGGCTCGGTCATTGGCGAACTCGTTGGGGCGCTGCTCCAGGTATAATTCCACTTGGCAAACAAAAACCTCCACCTGAGCCGGGTTGCCATTGAAGCGGGCGGTGGGCTCACCCCGGTGCCGTCCGGCCCGGGTACGTAGTTCTCCCAATTCCTGCTGCATCGCTTGCACTTGTACATCCGTCAAGTTAGCCATGGCGACCACTGTCGTGGAGCGCTTCTTGCGGCGTCCCGAGCGGCGTCCCGTGGTGTGATAAGGGGTTCTTGGAGTTCTCCGGCCAGCTGTCACGATCACGGACTTAGCGGGCCCCTTAATCACACACACAGAGACGTACTGAAGGCTAACTACTTTATTGAGTATAAAAACAGTTCCAAAGAGTATATAGTTCAATGATAAGCAATTGTCCAAAAGGTAGCAGGTAAGATTGTCCAAAGTAACGTAGCAAATAGGCTTGAAGCTTGGCAAGGCTCCGCAATCCAATGCGGATCAGGAAACAGGGCAAGACTCCGCAATCCAATGCGGTTCAGGAAACAGGGCAAGGCTCCGCAAACCAATGCGGATCAGCAAACAAGGCAAATGCAAGGCAAGGCTTGATGACCACGGCTGGCTTGTGGTCCCACTCCGCTTCACGCCTATCCAGGAAAGACGTGGCCGGAGAACTGAGGATGCGTTCCCACGGATCCTCTACTTAATCCTTCGGCCGAGGTCCGCGACGCTCTAGGCTTCTTCGTCTCCAATCTCTGCTCACGGACCTCGGTCGATCTAGGACCCTAGACCAAGCCCTCCTGGTAGACTCAATGTCCCGTCTCCTATCGAAGGAGCGACCTTGCCTCTCAGCAGCTGTGTCGCTATCTTCCTGAGAACTTTCCTCCCTAGCACTTTCCCACTCGGCTTCGTCCATGTTTTCACTTTCAAGTTCTTGGGAATTCCTCCCCCCGGGGTGTTCATAACTCCCTTCGCTGCTTCCCATCTCCACCTGGTGATCGGAATCTATGCTAGGCCCAAACAACATCTCATCCCATGCCAAGCTCTCTGTGGGCGAATGAGGCCCATCCGAAGGGCCCTGTGCTTCGCCCCAGTCATCTAGCTCATCCTCTGAATCCACATCTGCTGCTGCAGGCCCTAATGCTAATGGAACCCCAGGACCTATTCCCTGCCCTCCAGGCACGAACGGGAACTGCTGTGCTACACATTGCCTACATATGGCAACCCTATGGTGATCCTACCACATGATTTTCTGGAGTTGAGAGGGTGGAACTCACCCAAGGTCATCCAGTGGGTTTCTGTGGCTGAGCAGAGAATCAAACCTTGGTCTCCAGAGTCATAGGCCCATTGAAACCACTACTCAAATAACATTTCTATTGTCCCAATCTATATTCTGGCAATTTCCAACATCAACTGCAGTATCTTATTCTTATCTGCCATAAGTTTATTTTTTTAATGTCAAGATAGTTTGGAATAATATGTTCTCTTCTCCTTTAAAAAAAACATTGTAGAGCTATAACACATTACTGAGCTGCTACTTTATCACTATAATGTTCTAAAATGTTAAAAAGAAAATTCAAAAAAGAGAAAATCTGCCCTTCATATAATAAGACCACTTCAGGAAACCACATCCTGTTGTTTGTTTTTTAAAGAATTTTTGGAAGGGCTTTGGGGCAGACCCAAGCAATTGCTACAAACAGCTTCAACAAAAAAGTAATGCAAAATAGGTAACAACTAGCAAAACCCTATGAGCTTTATCATGAGTACTCCTGCTTCTTTTGACCCAGTTTGAAAGAGCCATTAGAGGCATAGAATACAGAAGAATGAGCCCAATTGAGAAAGCAATATTGTGGTTTCTCATCTCATTGCTTGTTGTGAAGACTACAGTCTTCTTTCAATGATGAATTCTATAAGGATAGGTTAACAACATAAATGTGTTTCTGGCATTGCTTCTTTAAGGCAAAATGTGATACCAGAGGTAGACATAATATGGAAATGACGGGTTCATACACCACAAAAATAAGAACAATTACTTATTTATTTTTATTTAGAACTAAAATTACTGTATTTTATCACATAATAGTCACACTTTTGTCCTCTTTTCTCAAGGGGAGTGCAACTATGAAAAAATCATGCCAATTTTATGTATTAATATAACATACTAGCCGTCCCCTGCCACGCATTGCTATGGCCCAGTCTGGTGATCTGGAAAATAAAATAATAAGAAAGGGTTGGTTTCTAATATATGTAATTTCTTTATGCTTTTGGGTAAACAGTATTTCTTCTTGTTTCCTTGTCAGTATTGATGTAGAGGTTGTCTGCTTTGCCTACTCTGAAATTTGCAACTTATGAATTGTTCTTCTTTAGGGGTTCCTTTCAAATCTATGATACTATATCTGTCGTGTGTGTGTGTGTGTGTGTGTGTGTGTGTGTGTGTGTGAATCATCAATATCTGGATGGCTCTTTGTCAGGAGGGATTTGATTATGTTTTCTTGCCTTGGTGAAACGAGGTTGGACTGGATGACATTAAGGCAGTATTTCTCAACCTGGGAGTTGGGACCCCTGGGGGGCGGTCACGAAGGGGTGTCAGAAGGGTCACCAAAGACCATTAGAAAACACATTATTTTCTGTTGGTCATGGAAGTTGTGTGTGGGAAGTTTGGCCCAATTCTATTGTTGGTGAGGTTCAGAATGCTCTTTGATTGTAGGTGAATTATAAATCCCAGTAACTACAACTCCCAAATGTCAAGGTCTATTTTCTCCAAACTCTCATCTGTGTTCATATTTGGACATATGGAGTATTCGTGCCAAATTTGGTCTAGATCCTTCATTGTTTGAATCCACAGTACTCTCTGGATGTAGGTGAACTACAACTCCAAAACTCAAAGCCAATGCCCACCAAACCCTTCTAATGTTTTCTGTTAGTCATGGGAGTCCTGTGTGCCAAGTTTGGTTCAATTCCATCGTTGGTGAATTCAGAATGCTTTTTTATTGTAGGCTAACTATAAATTCCAGCAATGACAACTCCCAAATGACAAAATCAATGTTTTGAGTGACGGTCACTCCTTGGGTTAGTAGGTGTCTTGTGGCCAATGTTGGTGGCAATTTGTCCTGCGGATTTTGAGTTATGATGTCACTCAAAACAGATATAGATAGGGGGAGGGGGGGGATTACGCTACTTTTGGAAACAACTTGAAAAAATTTGCAAGTGTGTCCAGAAAAACACATTTACCTATTTCCATATTCATTCATTCATTCATTCATTCATTCACTCACTCGCTCATCTGCTCTTTTTCTCACCTCCCCCTTTCAGGCACAGCCAGCACACTCACACCTTTTTAGGCACAGCTAGTGCTTCATAATTCACTCACTCCACCACTTTCAGGCACAGTTCTTCATTCAGCTGCATAAAGTGTCATGCCTGAAAGGTGGGCTAGAGAACAAGTGAATGAAGTGCCACTTCCCTTGCCCACATTGCCACTCACCTTTCAGGCATCATGCTTCATGCAGCTGAATGAAGCACCAAGCTTGAAAGAGGGTGGGTGAATTTAAAAATCTGTTTAGGACAGCAAGACATGTGGAAGGGAGACTTCCTAGTAGACTGTTTACAGCAGTGTCAAAGCATTGACCCTCAAATACCAGCAGAGTATACCTTAACAGTCCAAGGTCAAGCTGATAGTCTAACAGAGATGCAAACATTAACAGAATAACACAAGAGATAACCCAAATGTCTGTTTCAGGGTCGTGAGCCAATTACTAGAGTGCCCAGAGTACAAGGTTTAATCAGAGTCCATAAGCCAATGTAAATCCAGGGTTCAGGAAACACAAGAGATCAAGAGACCAGGGTTGTCACATCTAGAACTGACCTTGCAACCAGCATCTAGGAACCAGTCTTCGGTTTCTTAAATCCTAAATTCACAGGTGTTACATGTTGCATGCTCTCTTCTCAGCTAATCCCAATGACCTGAACAGCTGAGACCTTTTTTTTTGCAGGTCCACAAAAGCTGGAACAGTTAACTCTTCCTCAGCCTATTCAGAGGAACTCACTTGCACTTGTTCAACTGCCTGAATAGTAATTCCTTCCATGGATGTGCTTCAGAACTTGGCTGAGAAAGGTGCTGGGCTCCACCTCTACTGCTAGCCCTTCAACCAGCATCTTCTCATCCATGCTTTCCAAGCTGTCCATGACAAGCTGGAAGGCTATTTCTTCCACATTGTTTGCTGGACATCCCCTCTGCCAGCAGTACATTGGGGTGATGAATCAAAGATGTGACTATTATGTGAGGAACACAAAAATACAAATTTTGTCACCCAAAAATGGGGGTGCACTATTACCCGATGGCAACTATTATGTGATGAAATACATATGAACTGAAAGAAGAAGAACAGTAACACTTGCATAAGAAAACAAACACATTTTGAACTTTACTGAGATGGCTCAAAAGCTTCTTCCACAATGCATCAAATGACAATTTTTTTCTGTCACTTTGCTACTTTTCTTATTTCAACATCACTGGACATATTTATAGATGTATGCTTATTTTAACATGCTAAGGGGAGCTGGTGAGGGAAGTAAATCTGCTTTCCAGTTAGTTTTCTGATTTACTATTCATGGATGGCTGTTTACTTTGCCTGTTGTAGGCAGGCACAAAAAGCTATGGTAAGATCACCTAGGGCAGAATACTATTCTTTCCCAACTCACACTTTATTATACTGTTTACTGTGACAACTCAGTACTGACAGTCTGTGTTTCTCCAGCTCTCCTTCTCCACCCTCCCAGGGCCAGTGTTGCTGTGACGAAAATATCCACCTAAACAAAAATTAAGAGGACAAGCAGGTTGAGTAGAAATAAACCTTATTCTCTTTTGGTCTGTGGCATGACAAACAATAAATATCCTGGAAGAGATATGGCAGTAAAAACAGAACAATAGTAATATAATTGTGTAGTTTAAAAGGGCTCTGATATAAGTCACCAAAAGAATACCGGATACAGAATATCTAACTTCCTGAGTATAAAACTCAAGTAGCAATACATTTTGAAAGTTTTCTTTTTTCTTTTATCATGTCAGGAACGACTTGAGAAACTGCAAGTCGCTTCTGGTGTGAAAGAATTGGCCATCTGCAGGGACGTTGCCCAGGGGATGCCCAGATGTTTTGATGTTTTACTATCCTTCTGGGAGGCTTCTCACATGCCCCAGCTTGGAGAGCTGGAGTTGTCTGAGGGAGCTCAACCCGCTCTCCCTGAATTCAAACCGCTGACCCATCAGTCATCAGTCCTGCCAGCACGAGGGTTTACCCCATTAAGCCACCATGAGAAAATATTATTGAGATATTCAAAGTCATAATCCTCAAACCTTTATGAAGACTAGAGCAGCCATGCTTCACAAAACTGTAGCATTGTGTAAGTTGATGTTGTGACTGTGTTCAATATCTAAAACAAGTGTTTAAATATTATCTGGTCTGATAACTTTAATGATGGATTATTTACAATCGATGCAGCGAAATTATAATCTGAATGCTTCAACACTATTCTAATCATATTCCTATTTCAAATATTTAATATTTCTCCCACTGTCCTTTCTAAAGGAAGCAGAAAACTAGTTTTTACTGCAATCCTCTATTCATTTACTTCAGAGTAAACTGCGTTTAATGGGATAGCCTTATGATATAATGGAAAACGTACTGTCTTCACTGCCTTCCCTTCCACACAGTTTAAAGAAAACACAATGGATTAGATGGTTAAAGAGTGAGAACATGGTACATTTTTTATGATACCTCCATTATATATGTTTGTATTTATTAGTATATCTATTAGCTATGCCCCCTGCTTTTTCCTCAGTGAGTTCAAGGCAGTTCATATAGATTTTTGTCCTCCCCTGTGCATCTTCACAACAGGTAGTTCAGGCTGAGGGAGAAGGACTGGTCCTGCATCCACCACTGAATTTTATGGCTCAGTAGGAATTAGAAACTGGATCTCCCAAATCTGACTCATTTATTCTAACCTATAGCTCATTGGATACATTGATCTCCAGCTTATTTGGCTTTTTTCTGAATGGCCAAATTACATGAACAAAGATATGTTTTTAAAAGTGGAAATTATGACACAGCACTTTCTCTACCATGTCCAAGCCTATAAAATGCCAATCCACATCAAAGAAGGGGATAACAGCATATAATTTGTTTCTTTTGAGATTTAGTTCCCATGAAACACTTTCCACTGTCAGAGGGGAGGAGGACCTGTTGGATTTACTCTATGTGACTAATCATTTCACTGAAGCCATAGGAAAAGTACAGTTTCCCAAAGACTGTCTTTTCAGCCTTGAATCCTGTCCAGATTCCACACACCATCTTTCGCTGGCCAAAAAATAAAGGACAAATTGCTTCTCCACTTAGCTATCTGATAAGGGTGTAGCTATGAACAGGAGCAAAATGTGAGCACTTCCCTCTCAAGTATGAATTCTACACACAAGCACATGAAATTTATTTCAGCCTCCAAATTTCTAACATTGGAGTAATTTAAAATTTCAGTTGAACATTTAGAAAAATAGATTGGGCACCCAAAGAAAAAAGTCAGGCAAACTACCAAATATAAAAATGAGCCCCTGTTGGTGCAACGGGTCAAACCACTGAGCTGCTGAACTTGCTGAAAGGTCAGCAGTTTGAATCTGGGGTATGAGATGAGCTTCTGCTTTAGCTCCAGTTTCTGCCACCCTAGCAGCTCGAAAACATGTAAATGTGAGTAGATCAATAGGTACCACTCTGGCAGGAAGGTAACGGCGCTCCATGCAGTCATACTGGCCACATGACCTTGGAGACATATATGGACAATGCCGGCTCTTCGGCTTAGAAATGGAGATGGGCAACAACCCCCAGAATCAGACACAACTAGACTTAACGTCAAGGGGGAAACCTTTACCTTTATTATAAAAATGTGAATCATTTGCAGTGTCTAGCAGTCTGTCATGCTAGAAATTTGAGAACTAAAGGGGGAAATCATTCAGGGCTAGAATTCCTGTAAAGGGGTAATTTTACATCCTCTACCCCAGCAACAACCATATTGCAGAGTCAGAGGGATAAGGATCACTTATGTATTCCACTTTGTGATTTATTTATTTATTTCCACCGTTTCTACCCCCTCTTCTCAACCCCCGAGGGGGGACTCAGAGCGGCCTAACAACGGCAACAATTCGATACCAAAAACACAGTATACATATAATAGAAAACCAAAAACAGTCAGAATTAAAATACATTAAAATACAGTTAGCATTAAAATACATTAAATACAATTAGCATTAAAATACATCATATACATTCACGTAAGTTAAATACAGTATTCCGTCCATAGTAAAAGCATTGGGCCATGTCCACCAGCTTGCCATTACAATCCAATCTAAAGTGCTGCATTGTGCTAATGTGCAAACGCCTGGTCCCATAGCCAGGATTTCACTTTTTTTCCTGAATGCCAGGTGGGATGGGGTTGATTGTATATCAATTGGGAGTGCGTTCCACAGACGGGGAGCCACCACCGAGAAGGCCCTATCTCTCGTCCCCACCAACCGCATTTGAGAAGTAGGTGGGAGCAAGAGCAGGGCCTCCCCGGATGATCTTAAATTACAAGGTGGGACGTAGCGGCTGATGCGTTCAGACAAGTTGTTATTATGTGCCCTCAAGTTATCCCTGCCTTATAGCAATCCTAAAGAAATCTGTTATAGATTTTGCTGGGGTTGAGATTATGTGATTTTCCCATGGTCATTTCATGCATTTCCAGCTGAACAGGGATTCCAACCCTAGTCTCCAAAATTTGTAATCCAACACTCAAATAACTACTGCGCGCAAGCTCTAAATTATTCCACCAAGTGGAGTTTTTTTAATACACACACAATGTCATTAGAATCTCTAGAAAACTTGGAGGTGCTTTTGTGTTTTATGATGTACATTTAAAAGAGTGCTCAATCTGCTCTCCCACCCTTTCAGATTTCTGTATCATTTGTTTGCACATTTATATTGAAGTTGTTGAGCAAGTCTGAGCAACTTAAAACAGGAGGATGGAAAATCCAATTCAAGAGAGGAAGCATTTGCATCCTTCACACACTCTTTACTTCAAAATAAACACACACAGCTAGCAATGTGGACAGAATTGAAGGAAAATTGACCACTGCCTTACCACAATCCATATATTCTGTCTCACATATTCATAGCACTTTGATATCACATCATGATTTCATCCTATGAAATCTTAGAATTCGTGGTTTAGGATGTAGTGGTTTGAGTGATGGACTACAGTTCTGGAGACAAACATTCAAATCCCAACTCAGCCATGAAACCTGCTGGGTGACCCTGGATAAGTCACACACATTCAGTCCCAAAAATCCCTGTGATGGGTTCATCACAAGTTGAACAACTAAAAGGTACACAACAACAAAATGCCCAAATAACGTATCACATTGAGGTCAAGAACATGGGGGAACAGTGGGAGAAACCAAAAGGCAGCATCACACTGCATTCTCTTACCATCAGGTTTGTGGGATCCCTTCCCATGACATTTCCCCGCTGTCCTCGACTTATCACTGCATCCTTCCCGGCTCTTCAATGAGGAGTTTCTCTGCACTTCTGGCACAAAGCCCAAAGTAGTCCTGCATCATATGATGGGCTCCAAGGGACTCCATGCTGGCATACTGATATGCTGCAGAAAAATGGAGTTCCATATCAGAATTTAGACCCAGACTTCAAAATATTCTCATCTTGACTTATGTCCAAGGAAATAAAAACTGGAATAAATTGGAACTGTGGGCCTTTTAGAAAACAAAGGAAGAAACAGGGGTAGAAGATGTTTGCCTCTTCTTTCAAAACTTCTGCCAGGGGCCTCATGGCACAGGAAATTGTGAACATGATCCAGATAGAAGGGACCACCAAAATGTGCCTAGGCTCCCATTTACAAATGGATAGCTCTTTGTGAAACCTCATATCCCCTCATGTTATGTTACTATGGAGGAGTAATAAAGAGTGGGGGTGGGGAAATAAATTATGTCAACACACACTTGAATGTCACCTGTAGGTTTTCAAGCTTTCAAGAGCTAGAAGCAATGTCCTGTTCAAGTACCCTGAGGACACATCTCCCAGTTCAGCCCAATGTCTTTTTTCTTCAAATAAGACTGTGACATGAGGAGATTTCTAGAGAGCAAAACTTAATGTGAAATAATGTAATTTGTCTTCATTGTCCAGTCCGGACTAGCAATACATGGTTTGAAGGGTATGCATATAATTAATATCTGCTGCCTTGAACTGCTTGAACAAAGGAAAGGATATTAATTGGAGAAATAACTGAACATGCTTCTGGACCTCAGTGGGATGAGATCTTGAATACCTTAAAGGCTCCAGATTCCATTTGATCTGGGAAGCTAGGCGGGGTCAGATCTGGTTAGTATTTGGGTGGGAGATCACCAATGAATACCAGGTACTGTAGGAAGGAATTGGCAAAGCCACTTCTGAGGATTTCTTGCTTAATAAAACCCTATAAAATCCACAAGGTAATAATAATAATCTTTATACCCCACCACCATCTCCCCAATGGGGACTTGGGGCGGCTAACATGAGGCTAAGCCCTTCTAAAATGCAATACAACACAGTAAAATACAAAACAAAATACATCAGAAATAATCATAATAAAAATACAATTACAATAACAAATGGAATGATACAGGAAATTCACACAATAAAAACCGAATAGGATGGCCAGGCCAAGTGGAAAAAATAAAATGATAAAACCCTGGGTGAGATAGAAGTAGGAGATAGCAAATGGGGGGTGAAATAGTGGGGACAGGCTTTCAGTTTACAATGGGGGGAAAGTGCCATAAGTCAACAGGGGATGCAAAGGTACATACATGTACAATGTGCTTGAAGTTCAGCATGGTGCAGTGGTGTGTGTATTGGTTTGCAACTCAGGAGATTAGGGTTCAAATTCTTGCTCAGACATGGTGACCCATTGGGTGACCTTGGGCAAGTCACACTCCATTCTCCAAGGGAAGGAAAAGACAGATGCTCCTCTGAACAAATCTTGCCAAGAAAACTGCATGGTAAGTTCATTTTAGGGTCATAATGAGCTGGAAATAATTTGAAGAATCACAATAACAACTGAATTTCAGATAAAAATATATTTACCTACTAATGGAAGAAGAACAGTGAGGAAGCGAGTCTAGGATCCTGTGGCAGAGAGATCTACAGTCTGGGAAAAGACTTTTCACATGTCCTTACCAAATATACTTGTGACAAACTGGGGCCTGAGGACCTTAAAATGCAAGTAGGCTCTATTCTTTTCCTTTTCCTTTGATATTTTTACTTAGCTATTTGGAATTCTTTGCCAGATAACTCTACTGGTTCCCTGAACTCCAAACAGCAGTATAATGATCCATCCATGCCTGCCAAGCTGGTGTCAAAGTGCTATGATTGGGTAACATGAATGAGACCACACTTCTTTGTCTTGGAAATTTGTCTTGTGCTATGAAGTGAAAGTACAGAAAACAAACAAGAAAACCAGTGGAACTTACATCTGTTCTACAAGCCTGTGGAAAGAACCTATCGAATGTTGTGGTTTGAGCTATGTCTTTGGAGATCGGGGTTTGAATCACCGCTCAGCCATGAGAATCCACTGGGTGACGTTAGCAAGTCACACTCTCTCAGTCTCAGGAGAAGGCAAGTTCAAACCTCTTCTGAAGAAATCTTGCCAAGAAAACCTGGTGATAGGATCGGAAATGACTTAAAGGCATGAAGCAATAACATGTCTATAGAGTGAAGGCTCTCCTTGCCAGCCAACATGTTTTGGTATTCATAGGACTGTATTGCAAAAGTTCCCTTGGCAGTGAATCAGAGCAAAATAATCTAAAACCTAGAGCCCTTTGTCTCTGGCATCCACCCACCAACCCTGACCTGCCATTTTGAAATTACTGATCTGGCAACAGACCTGCCCTACACTGAAATGTCAGGGCTTGATCCTGAGTGCTTAGAAAAGACATATGAAATATTTTATTTTTCTCTGCTGTGTCTCTTGTGAGAACTGAGAATACGCTTGAGGACCGGGATGTCCTAAATATGCTTTGTTAACAAGGAAAGTTTGAGACAACTGGGATAAATTGTGATCCCACAATGCGCACACACACACACATGTGCATACAATATATATATGAGTATATGTGTGTCTCAGAAAATGTGCTGAATTTACTCACAGCTCAACTTTAAAAAATAACATATAAATCATACCACATTCTTAGCTGTTGTAAAATAGAAGACAGTGAATCATCTGCTTAAAACAATAAGGATTTAAGGTTACAAAGTTACACATACTTTCCCAGCTATAAATTTAGTAGTTACTTCTCAAGAAACAAGTATAAGATTGCTTAACATCAGCTGAATAATGCCTATCAAGATCAAAATTATGAAATGCTGCATACAGGTTCTTAAAGAAAATATAGTACATAATGACATCTTGATATATACCAATAATTCTATGGGATGCAAAGCAAAAGAAAAAATATTAAGAGTTTATTTGCACTTTTTCTACAAATAGGAGGAAACAGTTTAACATGTGGACATCTGCTTATGACTCTGTTATTTTGCAGAACTCCACAAGTTTAGCGGTGTCTCTAATGTCACGTAACTCAGAAAAACAAGAAGCAACAAATGCCATGGAAGATCTTCAATCATTTAATGTCAAGTTCTCTTATGTTCTTCTTCTTACTTTTCCTTTTAAAAAGTAACCTATATGTCAGTCAATATGTTTTTGAAATTATGCTGCAAAACATAAAGCAAAATGTCTTTTTGTTAAATATTTTATGGAAATACATGTCCAAGGACTTCAATTCAGTAGTTGTGATCAAGCCCCATTTAAACCAGGAGAGGGATCAATTAAGGCCCCTTGTTTTTAATGAGATGTGCAATACAATACTAGGTTACTCAGAGTATCACGATACACAACACAGTTTGCTTCCTAATATGAGTTTATGCTTGCAGTTTTGGCTATGGATACTTTTATCCAGATTTGAACAAAATGTTTCTTGTGTTTCAAAGACACAGTGTATTTCACATAACCATATAAGATTGTTACAATATAACATTGATCTATAGATACAGCATTGCTAAAAAGGTAACGGTTTCTGCTTGAGATTACTCTTTGTAATCAGTTGGCTACAGAATGGATAGAAAAGTTCACCAGAAGGGTTTTTTTAAAAAAAATAATCAGATGAGACTGCCAAGTGCTTTGTGGTAAGGTGCCATGTGCTAATTAAATAAACATACTTTTTGTCATCTAGCCTATCTTACATTTGGAGTTTGCGTAAAAGGCTTCTATGAATGTTCACAAGTTCCATTAATACTAATTGGATGTTGTTTTCATTTGCCATGGTGATTGTCTAACTACAGTTCATACAAAGCTTGGGTTCCAGTAAGGAATTCGAGGAACAAGCCAATACCTAGCTCGGCATCTGCAAGGGGAGCCAAATATCTTCTGGGTTCTGTTACAGCATTTAGCTGAAAGCACATAAAGCTGTTTTCTGTAGAGAAGCAAAACCAAATTCCACACAGAGAACTGGTTACCTTAGAGAGACAGAGAATGCAAACCAGCAATGCAATTGTGGGTCTAACATACTTTCACAGTGGCTCTGGAATAGACGTGGGCAAAGTGCAGCCTAGATCAAAGATGACTCAGATTCCCTTTTTGCATCCCTTATGCCAGCATATCCCTCAGTTCTCCCCTGCAAAAAAAATCATTGACATTGTGACCTTCTCTAAATGAACTATATAGTCAACGTGAACTTGGTGCACTATGGTCAATATCATGATCAATATCACACTCAGTTGTCAATATCATACTCAATATCATACTAATTAAAGAAGGATATATTCACTGCAACCAAGGCTGCAATTTTATACTAGCTTTCCTGGAAGAAAGGTCCACTGAATACTCTGGGTCTTTCTTTAGAGTGGACATAACAGGTCCTGTATTGTTAGTTGCCAAGAGCTTCTCTCCATAAAATAGAGTCCCCCAAGAATGACCAAAAAAATAGAGGAACTTACTGTATTCGATTCTAAAGATGGAACCAGATGGAAAGGCTATTCTAAAATACGTTTCTGGAGAAGCATTTGGTGGTTGGAAAATGGGATGCCACAACATTTTCCCAGAGAGATTTGAGCCACTTATATTTTTTTTCGAAATTGAAAACTGAGATTCTCCAGGTTATAAAAATGGCCTGGCTATAAATCTTTCATCCGCCTCTGCCAACCAGATGGCTGGATTTATACATGCCTGAATGAACACATTTTCAGTCTCAAAATGTCCTTAACTATTTTTGTTTTCAAGAGTTGTTCTAAGTGGCAAGTGGGAGCATTGTTCCTAATACTTTTTCTGCTACTGATCCAGTGATATTTATTTATACTTGCAGAAATATTATTAGAGATTAGACACAGGGAAGAGATATGCTCACAAAGGCAAACAAAACACCACAGTAGGTTTCTCATATTCATGGAAGAGATGCACTACATTTTAATAGCATTTTCTGATGCTATTAAAATGGTGGCAAGTCTCATGTGTTCAAATGTCAGTTGTACATAAGATAAAAAGACAGATTTGACAAAAACATATTACTCATGATTTTACCCTACAGCCAATGGAAGCTGGTATCTTATATGTTAGTGGACTAATGAACTGCTCTTGTTTTCAGTCTGAACTTTAAAAGAGTAATCTAAGGGTCCAATTTTTTTATGAAATGAGATTCAGCTACTTGGATGGTTTGTTAAAAATCTGGAGCAAATTTACTGTTAACTTGCCACCAATTAACTTGCCACCACTGACTGCTTCTCTGCAGCCAAAACTTGTCAATTGGCAGAAAATCTGGAAATGTAGTTCTGAGAAGAGATTCTGGAGGAAAGGGCAAGCTGAGAAAATGTTCAGAATCCCTTAAGGTTGGCATTCCACTATATGAACAATATACTAGTTAGGATTTTAGTCATCCAGTAGATTTTCTAACATTCTTAGAAATGTATGTTATTGCAACATCCTCATATTTGTCTCAGAATAGCACTATGTAAAATGTAGATTTTCTTATACTTCTTATTCTGGCTGCTACCAATAGAATTAACACAGGGAGAATTTTTAAACTGGCAAAAGATTCTCAACCATTTTTATCACAGAGATAAAAGACCAAAAATAAATAAAAAGTTATGGTATATATCCCAGAAAGGATGATTGATTATTCCAAACATTAGTTGGTACTATATAAGCAGGCCTTCAATTTAAGTGCTTCCTGACAAGTCTGTTTTGCTCTGCGTTTTTATATAACAAATTGTTTTATCTGTATTTTATCTTGTTGTATACTGTTGTTTTATGTAAACCGCCCCGAGCCTGCAGGGAGGAGCGGTATATAAAAGTGAACAATAAATAAATAAATTAAATAAATAAGTAACAAAATAAGACATGTCCCAAATATGATACACATAATAGAATTTGGGGAGAAAAAGAGTTAGGACAGATAAGGAATATTGTTTATTTTTTTACCCAAGATAATAAATACCTTATGGCAGTGGTTCTCAACCTTCCTAATACCATGACCCCTTTATACAGTTCCTCTTGTTGTGGTGACCCCCAACCATAAAATTATTTTTTGCTATTTCATAATTCTGCTATTATTATGAATCGTAATATAAATATCTGATATGCAGGATGTATATTCATTCACTGGACCAAATTTGGCACAAATAACTGATACAACCCAATTTGAATACTAGTTGGGTTGGCAGGGGATTGGTTTCGTCATTTGGGAGTTGTGATTGATGGGATTTAGTGTTTACCTTCAATCAAAGAGCATTCTGAACCCCACCAATGATAGAGGTGAACCAAACTTCTCAGACAAAACGCCCATGACCAGCAGAAAATACTGGAGGCATTTGGGAGGAAACAACAGTGATTTGGGGGAGAGCGTGCCTGCTCTCTCCTCCTTGATTGGAGTCTCAGAAATAGCCTTCCTGTCACGATGCAGGGTCTCGGCCCGGCCCCTTAATCACACACACAGAGACGGTAATCAGCTAACTATTTATTGAATAATAAAAAACAGGTGAAAAGGATAATTGTCCATAAAAGTATCAAAGTTGCAATAAAAAGGTAAAGTGTTCTTAGGTAATTCCAAAGGCAAAAGTTTGGCAGAGATTCCGCAAAACAATGCGGATCAAAAAAGACTTGGTCCGTGGCAAGGCAAACAAGACAAAGTTCAAGAAAGCACGCCCAAGAAACTTCTTGGCAAGGCACGAGCCTCAGTCCTGGCTCCGTGGATCTTCACTCGCTTCACTCCCTTCAGATCAGAAGTGGCCGAGTAACTGAGGATCCGTCCCCACGGATCCGATACTTAATTCCCCTGATGGGACCCTTGCCGCTCTAGGCTGTGGCGCCAATCTGTGCTTCGGGACCTAGCGCTCCTCTGGCACTCTAGGCTTCGGTGCCATTCCCTCCTGCTAGACTCAATGCTCCGTCTCCTATCAAAGCTCCGTCCTTGCCTCCCAGCACCTGGGTCGCTATTTTCATGAGAGCCAGACTCCCTCTCAGCTTCCATGGGCTCATCCTCCGCTGTTTCCCTGACCCTTTCCTGTGACCCGTAACCACCTGGTTTCTCATACTGATTATCTGAATCAGCACTTTCAGTGCCAGCCTGACTTTCCCAGCTATCATAGCCATCAGGCCAGCCATCATCCCAGGCCAAGCTCTCTGTGGGAGATGAAGGCCCAGCTACCTCATCATCCCCTTCCTCCATGTCCTCATCAGCTACAGCTGGCCCTAATGCAAGTGGGACCCCCGGTGCCGCCCCCTGCCCCCCAGGCATGAAAGGGAACTGGGTTGCTACACTTCCCCATGGCCAGCCAATCACAGCAGGAGGAGGGCTTTTATTGGGGGGATTCACTGTTTGTTTCCAAAATGGAAGATAAAGATATGTGAAGAGATCTTCAGCCTTCTCTGCCAAAGGAGTTCCTAAAACCATCAGAAACATGTATTTTCTGATTATCTTTGGCAACACCTTTTAAAAAAACCCTGTGTGACCCCCCCCCCTCAGGTTCTGACCCCCAGGTTGAGAAATGCTGCCTTAAGGAAATACAAAAACCAATCAGTAGAACCACAATACAGATTAGAGGAAAACATAAAAAAAACCCTTAGTCCTGGAATATCACCACTGTCTGGATTTTTATATCTAGAGAAAATTATTCCAGGTAACCTTAAGACATGATTCACAAAGGACATGGAAAGAGCTGGAGTTATTAGACTAAAAGAATGGATAAATAACATCTCTAGAAAAGAAGATGTAACATAAATATTTAAACAGAGTAGAATATCTTGGTATAATATACAACAATGGATTCATGGAATAAGATAACATGGTAAATGCAGGTTACTAACAAAATTATAAGAATTAACAATACAATTAAAGCAGAATGGTACAGATCAAGCAACAAAAGGGTTAAGAACATAAATATTTTTCTTTATTCACCTTTTCTATCCCATGCATGATTTTATACACTTCGATCAAGTCACCTCTTAAACGCCGTCTTTCAAGGCTGAAAAGACCAAGGCGTTGCAACCTGATTTATAAATTTTATTTTTATAAATAAAATTTATAAAAATAATGATAGAAAGTGATCCAATACAATTCAGAACAAAAAATACATGGGAAAGAGACTTAGGAATCAATATTACAGAGGAGGAATGGTTAAAATTTTGGAAACAAAGATTTATGAAAAATATGTCCTTTGGAATTGAAGAGGATTGTTATAAACAATTTGGAGATGGTATATGACTCCAATAATGTTAAGTTATTATAACTAAAAAAACTAAAAAAAAATGTTGGAGGTGCAATAAGGAAACTGGGACTCATACATTTATGGTGGGAGTGTGAAAAGATAAAAAAAATGGATAAAGTATTTGTTGAAACTAATAACATTCTATAGATTAATCTACCAAAAAATCCAAATATAACGCTTCTATTAAAATTTGGAGATATAATAATAAAATGGCAAAAGAATTGATAGTAATTTTTGTTACTGCTTTAAGATTAATTATAGCCAGAAAATGGAAATAAAATTATGATTACAAAATTGATGATTGGTACAAAGAGATGTGGAACATCACAATCAACAATAAACTGACGTGTGAAATAGAATGCAAAAAGGGATTTGAAGAAATAAATGATTTTGGGGTAATATGGGGAAAATTCTTTAAATATATATTTATCAAAGAAAAAGGAATAAAATCAAATCAACATATACTAGCATTTTGGAGAAGAGGTCAATATAAGAATCATTGATATTAAGGATGAATATATTCCCATGGAGCTCCTAGTGGTGTAGCAGGTTAAACCGCTGAGCTGCCAAACTTGCTGACTGAAAGGTCAGTAGTTCAAATCTGGGGAGCAGGGTTCCACTTCTGCGGGAAGGTAATGGAGCTCCATGCAGTCATGCTAGCCACATGACCTTGGAAGTGTCTCTGGACAACTTTGGCTCTTCAGCTTAGAAATGGAGATGAGCACACCCCTCCCCCACAGTTGGACACGACTAGACTTAATGTGAAGGGGAAACCTTTACCTTTATCTATATTCCCATGGTGGTGGGTGCACGTAGAAATTACAGATATAAACATATATGATGAATTGTTTAATTTATGTATTGTATGTTGTGTGTTAATGTTGGTTGGGTGTGATTTGTATAATTTATTTATTAAAAAAGAAAAATATTTTAATAGAAATAAGCTTACACACTAAATAGAAAAAGTAGTTGACTCTATAAAAGAAGAAGAGGCAAAGACGACCTGAAAAAAAAATTTTTTAAGCATACACAATATTTTGAATTTAGAGAATGTGTTAGAAAGATCCTGAAGCACAATTGGAAACATTCACAAAAACATTAAAAAAAACATCTCTGTGAGATTAAATAGCTTTCAACATTCTGGTCCATCAATATGGAAGACAGAATTTTAAAGCCAATCACCAGGCCTCATTTCAAGGGTGACATTGAAATCTAAAAACCCTGTAAAAAAAATTGGGACTGTAACTTTCATATCCATGACCAGCAGTGAGCCAGAAGAGTCACTGCTACACTGATAGGAACATTCTGGGTCTTTTAGTTTAAAAAGAAAAATTAAAAATTTCTGAAATAAACCTGCATTTACTGTAAATATTCTGCATTCTCTGGGTATGAACTGTCTTAAAAGGAAGCACAAAGGAGCTAGGCTGGGCATCTGATGTCAAAAGAGGCTCTGTCCAGTGATACAGGCTCCCCCTTGCCTCTTTTGGCACAGTGAAGTGAAACGGTGACATGCCCTCAGTGCAAGAAAATCAGCTTGTTCATATTTGTGGTTTGCCCTTGAGCAATGGCTCTAGCTGGAGTGTAAATTTAGAAGCTGTAGGTCAACTAACAGTGTAAATTATATTGTTACAGAACTAAGTTAAACAGAGCTGATTGCTTAAAACCAACCTAGTGGAAGGAAGGTTCATATAAAGAGGAACAGGTAGAGGACTCTGCCTGGACTTCAATTATTCATTATGAAGGCACTGCAAAACAAAAAGGGAGTCCTGTTCAAAGTCTATTCAGGTCACCATTTTGGTTCACGGTGCCCCTGGTGATGCAGTTTCTAGTCTCTTATATTACGGTATTCAAAGTGTTAGAGCCTCTTATTGTCAAGAAGATCATTTTGACGCAGGTATTTTCGGTGTACATGAGTTTTTCATTGATTATTCAGAGAGGCCTTTGGTAACTATGCAAAGGGCAACTTCAACCAGGTGTTCTCTCTTTATTAAACTGTGCCTTTAATGAAGCTTTTAATCAGCTTTCCACATTATGATTTGCTCTTACCATTGTCAGTCACTTTGCATGTAAATTACTGGGAGAAAATCAGGATACAAGGCAGAGAAGAGTCATCTGTGCAGCTTTCCCTGAGTTATATTGGATCAGCCTGAGTGCATTTTGTAGACCCCTGTAGGCTGATTCACATTCACACTGACCTAAATGTTCAGTGTAGAAGCACCCCATCATTCTGGAGCCCCTGGTGGCACAATGGGTTAAATCTTTGTGCTGGCAGGACTGAAGACTGACAAGAGCGCAGATGAGCTCCCTCTGTCAGTTCCAGCTCCCCATGCGGCGACATGAGAGAAACTTCCCACATGGATGGTAAAACATCAAAACATCCAAAACACCCTGGGCAATGTCCTTGCAGATGGCAAATTCTCTCACACCAGAAGCAACTTGCAGTTTCTCAATTTGCTCCTGACCTGAAAAAAACCTCATTTGGCTCACACAAAGCCCAGAACAGTAGGTTACGGTAAGTGCCATCCCCTGTGCCCAGGCTGCCAGAACCCAGGGAAAGCAGGATGGCAGTGTTAACAGCCACAGCCACTTCCAAAGTAGGAAACAGCATACCTGTTTAGACTGACCCAAAACATAGATGAGCTTCAGTACTTATTTTAAATGTGGAAGGCCACATTAAGGTGAATAGAATCTATGTGTCACGGATTATGGGTATGATGGGTAGATTACAACACTTTTGTTACTAATGTTGTAGAGTGGTCCCTGGTCAAAGTGTTCCCTGGCCAAGTTGTCCATGGTTTAACCAAAAAAAAGGTTGGCAACCACTGTTCTATAGGCAGATTTGATTTATTTGTTTTACTTGAGAGGAAAACTCTTTCCCTACAGCTCTGTTTTTAACCAAATATTGAGTTGATTCAAGAATACTTGAGAGAGCAATGTGTTGTACCATGGCAATATGATTGTTCTCATTGTTCTTATTATTTGCTAATAGCATGTAAATGAAACATAACCAGCACATTTTCATTCACAGTCAAGGAGCTAAAACTGTGGTATTATAGAATGTGCTCTACATTGAAGCAGACTATATTTGGATCATGCTTGCTTTTAGTATATGAGAGGACTCAATGCCCAGAACAATTTGAGAAACAACTAAGTTCAGCAATATTCTGTCTTGATATATTTATGAGTCTACTAGATTGTAGTAACTAAAGGATATTAAACTATAGAAAATGCATCTAGCTATTCATTTATTGCCTGTTTTTGTAGTATTTAAATTCTCATGCAGGATATATATCTTGTAGAAAAGCAGACATTTTCTGTTTAAAATAAAATATCATTATGGGAGAAGGCAATTCTGTATGTAACCAGGACACCTACAACGAAGGTGTCCTGGTTACCTACAGAATTGTCTTCTCCCATAAAAGCCACCCTGGACACTGTGGGGACACTTACTCCAATCAGCCAAAACCCAACAAGCAACCCTCACCCAGAGGACCTTTTCACCAGCTGCCCCAGGACTGTGGAATTTCATATTGCAAGAAAACCTGAAATGGTTGATATACATAAGATAAACTTAATCAGGAAGTGCTCTGAAGATAGATCACAACAAGGAGCTTGTCATGGACTGGGAGACTGTAAATGACAAAAGAAAGAAACACCTGAATTGAAAAAGATTGGAAGTCATATTGTTGTCGAACAACCAGACAATTCCACAGGCCGGTTGTCGAACAACCGGACAAGTCCCACAGACCGACTGCGGGACAGAGGCCACGAGGGTTCGGTTAACCTGGTGAGCCAGGAGCGACTAGGTCCTCATAGCCTACCCGCCTCCTGTAGATCCAATTATGCTCACCAATCTGCAAGGTAGATGCCACGAAATTGTTTATTCTGCTCAGCTGAGAGGATGCGAACCGCAATACCCTGATTCCCGCAAAGAACGCATGCGTGTACATTCAAAACATTGGTTTTTAAAGGTTACAGAACTGTCAAAACAATTGAATTTCCGCCTGCCCCATCTGGGCCGGCTCCGTCGATGATTGGTCGGAACGTTGAGACCAGCTGATGGATGGGGTGTTGACCGGCTCTGGGGAGCCTATCGGTGCTTACTCCCATTCGCCACCCTAGCCAATCAGGAGTCTGTGGCCATATATGGAGTTCCAGGAAGGGGAGCTCAGACGGAAATCGCTGTCAATATAGCATATGAATAAAACAAAGAGTCCTGGTCAGGTAAACGACCTGAAGTGACACCTGGGAGTGATGAAATCATTGAGTTGATGTGTCCCATCCGTATGTGAATGGGGAAGAAGAAGAAGAAAGGCCTGGTGATTCACTCAGACCCCTTTGGTGACAAAAGGGCTTATTTTGGGGCACACCTGGGTTCCGAGGCCAGCTGTGGCACCTGCTGTGAAGAACAAACTTTCATTGTCCAGGTTCCAAAGGCGAGCTAAGCTTGACGACTCAGACCGGCGAAGCTGCCTCCAGATCCGGCCAGACGTGGAGTTGAAACAAGAGCTCAATTTCCATAACAAGACTCTGACCGGGCAACGCATGCAATATGAAATGGTGGTCAATAAAGAGGTGTGGAACAGGGATTGGCAGCATTTCCTCTTGTCAAACATAGTAAACATTCTCAAAGCAGTCTTTCTTTAACAAGGGCAAGAAGGGGAAGGGTTACAAGGGGTCAAAGGGAAAACTTATGAAGCCACACTGTACATACAGGGATACAGGGGTACAGAAATGAGTCTATGATCCGTGTCCTTGGGCGAACTACATATCCCAGCCTGCAAAGGCTTGGGCTGCAGGTTCAAAACCCCTCAAAAGCCCATCGATGTATTTTTTTGGCTCTCTGGCTGCTTCCAGCCAGGAAGGGATTTTGAGTTCGCTTCAGGGTCCTTGATGAAACTATCTTTTCCAGGGCAGGGAGGGTCCATGATGAATAGCGAGGCTTCTTGGCTCAATCAGCCAGGGAGAAGCGTCAGGAGCAGTCAGGAGAAGAAAAACAATCAGAAAAAGGCAAATAGAGGCACAGTACTTGGGAGAACTAGATCTTCTTTTTGGCATCAATCTCTGCCCATCACCCACCCCCCTGAAGAGATCTCTTTGGGCCGAACTGCCCCAAAAGCTGTCGTTTTTGAGCTGGGATATGCTTCCCCCAGGCTGGAGAAAGGATAGGGAGAGAGGAAGAGAGAAGAGGAAACGATGGGAGAAATGGCAGAGTGTTTATTTATTGTTTTGTAATGTGTGGCCAAAATGTCTTCCATACTATGTGCTGTATGAAGTGTTGTAAATGTGGAGATGGGAGGTAATGGTGGCCGGGTTTACTGGGAGGGACGAAGTTGGTGCAGTGTGATGTATGGAACTGAGTGAGGCAGAAGGGAAGGGGGGGGGGAAGGAGTCTGGTACTGGTGCAACTTAGGCCATGGGCCAAAAGGAATACTGGGGACTCTCTGCAGTTGGTTCTTTTTGGGTTTGGGGCTTCCTGGCTCGACTACAAATCCCCACTTTGGAGCTGGAAGATAGAGGCTTCTATCTGACATGCTCCAACATTCACGAAAACATTTTAGTTTTTCCCAAGTATGATCTGGCCATCTCTCTGGGGGTTTTGCTGGTGTATTACTCAAACAGGCCCCACTTCCGACTAGGAAAAGGGGCAACTACAGGCAAACCCGAGGCTAAGGATAGGAAATTAGCAACCCAAAAATGCCTAACTACAAACTGTGTATGCTGATGATGCTGAATTGGTACAGGGCTGAAGGGGAAAAAAGAAAGTGTGGGGATGGAAAAACAGGAGGAAAAGGGGCATAGAGAGGAATAGAAGCCTGGAGGGAAACCTTGTCACTCACGCTCAGCGGTGGCCACCCAGTGAATACTGTGCCTGGTGTTGTTTGGCAAATGTGGAGGTCCCATAGGGTGAATGGGAGTTCTTGAAGGAGGGGAGATGCAGGAAGTTGGTCTCTCAAGTAGCAGTGAAGAGGAAAACAAAGTGCTGGTCCACGAGGGGTGAGGCTTGGCCTTCGCAGGTGTTTCTTTAAGCTGGCTCAGCAGACGTCCTGGATCTGTGGCAGTCCTCATTGGGGATTTTCCAGAGGGGCATTTTCCGGAATAATGCCTCCCAGGTTTCTCTCCTTGGATTCCGCCCATGATCTTTTCCGTCTGGCAAGGAGCTGGTCCATCAGGATGAGGTCAGCCTGGCCTCGTTGACGTGCCCATTTTGCAGGATTTGGGAAAGGATAGTTCTAGAAGAGCTCAGAGAGAGTCATAGTTTCCCTCCCACCCAGCCCTCCCTTCAGCCCTTGGGGGAAGTTAGTACAAGGGAAAGGAAACCATACATACCTATGTGAGGATTTCCACCTGTCCCCTTTGCATTCTTCCTGACACAGCACAACAATGGCAGGCCTTCTCCTGGCCTTCTCTAGAAAGTCTTTTCTGCAAGGCGACCCATCCTGGCTCCTGGCACCATGTAGATTTCCTGATGGCACTCTGGGTGGTTCAGCACTCCTTCGCTGGGGTCCCCTACCCTCCAGCAGGGGATTCCAGCCTCGAACGCTGAGGACCGACTTCCTCCAATGGTGGCCAGGGATTCTGGGTCCTGCAGTCCGCTCTTTCCTTGGGTGGTCTTCAGCTGTGCCAGGGCTCCTTCTCCTGGGACGTTTTCTAGAAAACTCCTCAATTTAAGGCCGTTAGGGAAATGGTTTAAGCATTCACACGCACATGCAACCAGGGAAGATATCCAAAGACTGAAGGAGGCCAGAGAGAGAGAGAGAGAGAGAGAGAGAGAGAGAGAGAGAGAGAGCCCTTGCCATTTAAGTTGGCCAACACATATAACAAGAAGGAAAGACTGATAGCAGAATCTGGAGAGAAAGGCAGTCCCTAGGAAAACTATAATTCCCAGGGAGAAAAAGACAAAAAAAAGCATCTTTCCAGCACGCCCACACACATACATACACACAAGAGATTTTCCTTTCAGGCATCCTTGCAGAGGTAAAGGGATGGAGACAAAAGGCCTCGCCCTGGCTTTGGCCTCAGGGCGAAAGAGGAAAAATGGTGGAACAATAGGATTTGGCCAAGAGTGGGAGAAATACAGGAAGTTCCTACTTAGTTCAAACAACCCCAGCAGCAACCCATATTCCCATAGAGAGAAAGACAAGAAGAAAAACCCAGACATACTGTACATATACCTTTTTAAAAGAAGAACTACATTTCACAATTCCAGGGAAGAGGGGTTTGAAGAATGGAAACAAAAGAGAAGAAATGCAAAGGTATCCTCTCCACAGGGAGGCAGGAGGAGAGGAGAAAAGGGAAAGCCAAAACCCACTTCACAGAGGTAGCTCCATTCAATCGGCAGAGAGTTCCCCACTTCCTCATCCCAACCCCCCTTGCAAACTGAAAGAGGAAGGGAAAAAAACATACACATTTCCCAATTCTAAAGAAAACCGCTTCAAGTAGCATCCACCGCTTTCCTTCAGAAGGGGAGAACACTCACACATGCATATATACATACATACACAGAAGAGAGAGAGAGAAGGTTAAACTAATCCCTGGCTACAGGCCTCAGGGCAGGTGAGAAAACAGAACAATGGAGGCTGGTCAGAAGCAGGAGTTCAGGAAAGACAAAAACCCAGACATACATATACACCCATAGAGGAAAAACAAGAACCCATTCCCTCCCTTCTTACAATTCCCAGGAGGAGAGGTTTGAAGATCAGAAAGCACAAAGATGCCCTTCTTTCATTGCTTCAGGGAGACAAAGGGGAAGACAAAGAGAAACACACCAACTAGAACTCACACACTGGCCCTCTATCCCTGGGGCAATGACTCAGAGTCCCATCCTTACTGGTTGTGATTTCCCCACTCCCTTCCCCAACCCTTATCCCAATGAGAGAAATGGCTAGAACCCACCCCATTTCCCAAGAGGGAGAAAAACACATATTCATACATTTGAGGAGTTTCAGAAGAGAAAGTGAGCGTAGTAAGGAAAAAAACAAACAGGCAGTCCATTCTTCCTTTCCACTGAGCAGGGAAAGGAGAAGAGGAAAACCAGTGACCAGTCTATAGGCAAGAAGGGGCAAGGGGGGCAGGAGGCCACATAGAGTATTGGTAGGAATGAAAAAGGACCTTAGTCAAAGGGAAAGACCAAGGCTTGCCTTTGGAAGAAGAGAATACATAAGAGGGTAGAGGCAGATTTACAGAGTAGCAGAGGGAAAAAGACATGTGGCTTTGGAGAGACAGCAAAGGATAGGAATCACCAGATTTATCCAGAAAATTAGGGAACAAAGACTCAAACAGTTGTAGAAGGGAAAATAGTGATTTTTAAGGACCAAGAGAGATGGGAGTGAGAGACCAAGGAGGGAAAACTTGGCTTAGAGCAAAGCAAAAGGAATCCACAGGAATGGGAGAAAACAGACAAAGTACATGGGAAAGAAACCTTTCTCTTTTGGCCCCTAGAGGGGCAGAGAGGAGAAGAGTCAAGAAAACCAAAATGTGGAAGCAGGGATGCGTAGTTTGCTAAGGGCAAAGGAAGGAGGGAACTAGAGGCAGGAAACTTTGGGGATGGCAAGGTTAGGGGTTCTGGAGAAGGATACTGGGGGTTTTCTACTTGGGGCCCCTGTAACTAAAGCAGGGGGCCATGTGCCTGATGAAGCAGACACACAGAAAGGAAAAAATAAGGAAAATGATGCTAGAGGCGAGGCAAATTTTTGGAGCCATGGACATGGGAGAGAGGAAAAGGGTTTCTCAAGAGGACAGGCAGGGAGAGGAAAAGAGATCTAAAGCATTTTGGTAAAGTTCCAATTTCCAAGAGTGGACAAAAGGTGAGGAAAGTCACCCTCTAAGGTTCCCTTTGAAGGGGCAGAGAAAAGCGGTGGGATTCAAGGGGGGGCTGTAGCAAGGAGAGGAAGTGGGAAGGGGGAGGTCTGGGGGCAGAGAGGGCAAGGAGAATGGGACAAGGAGAGAATGGGGGCAAGCAAATGCAAAGAGGGATTCTTTCCTCCGAGGAGGAGAGAATTTAAAAAGGGTCTGGAAGGGATCTCTGAGAGGGAGGGGGTGACCCCAGCCTCCTTGCATGGCAGAGATTGGTGACTTTTCCCTCTCGGCTCACCTTCCGGCTGCAATCCAACAACACACAACACAGTCTAGCTTCCTCCACTCGGTTTCCTAAGCCAAGCTGCCCTTACCACCACAACAAAAGGCCGGAGGGGCCGTTCCTGCACACATGTTCTGACCACTATCTTGGCAAAGCAAGTGATTTTCCTGCTAGCTCATCCCAGTCGCCAAGAGCCTTCCTACCGCTGTTTCCTCTGGGATGAGGCGCATTTTGCGGCTAGAGCAAGCTCCCATGTTAGTGGTAAGCCCTCGACCCGTGGCCGATTAAGGGGACGCCTGACGACAGCCGTACACACTCAAGGATCCCCAAAGTTCGGTACCAGTAACCTAAGAGGCCAATCGCCTGGGGAGATCCAGACAGGAGCTCGGGCCTAGTGCGCTGGCTGCTTCTTTCCTCTCCCCAAGCCTGTAACCGCAAGATTGGACTGCCCTAACTCGCCGTGAGCGCCAGATGTTACCGCCCGGGACGTAGGGTCCCTTTTGTTACAGGAGACCTGAAGATCCACGCAGAGATCAACCCGAATCCGTCAACCTACGTGCGGGGCAACACTTCCCGGCTGATTTTTACCGGTTTTCAATTTCGGTGGCACTACCTTTGGGAGTCAAGGCGCTCCCCGGCTCCTTTGGCCAGAACTTGAAGGCCAGCCAGATGTTTGGGAATGTGATCTGAGCGAGTCTAAGGCTCTGAATCCTGGAAAAGGCGTCCCCTTCCCAAGAACCCAATCGCTTTCCCAAATAGTCTGGCCAAGAAGTTCTTGGACCAGGTGCCTTCTGGAAATTTAGTTGTCCCTAAAATTTGCTCGGAAACCCCTCCAGAAGGGTCCCATCTGGGTAAGCCAAAAACTGTTGTCGAACAACCAGACAACCAGAGTGACTAGGTCCTCGTAGCCTACCCGCCTCCCGTAGATCTAATTATGCTCACCAATCTGCAAGGTAGATGCCACGAAATTGTTTATTCTGCTCAGCTGAGAGGATGCGAACCGCAATACCCTGATTCCCGCAAAGAACGCATGCGTGTACATTCAAAACATTGGTTTTTAAAGGTTACAGAACTGTCAAAACAATTGAATTTCCCGCCTGCCCCCTTCTGGGCCGGCTCCGTCGATGATTGGTCGGAACGTTGAGACCAGCTGATGGATGGGGTGTTGACCGGCTCTGGGAGCCTATCGGTGCTTACTCCCATTCGCCACCCTAGCCAATCAGAGTCTGTGGCCATATATGGAGTTCCAGGAAGGGGAGCTCAGACGGAAATCGCTGTCAGTATAGCATATGAATAAAACAAAAGAGTCCTGGTCAGGTAAACGACCTGAAGTGACACCTGGGAGTGATGAAATCATTGAGTTGATGTGTCCCATCCGTATGTGAATGGGGAAGAAGAAGAAGAAAGGCCTGGTGATTCACTCAGACCCCTTTGGTGACAAAAGGGCTTATTTTGGGGCACACCTGGGTTCCGAGGCCAGCTGTGGCACCCGCTGTGAAGAGCAAACTTTCATTGTCCAGGTTCCAAAGGCTTGACGACTCAGACCGGCGAAGCTGCCTCCAGATCCGGCCAGACGTGGAGTTGAAACAAGAGCTCAATTTCCATAACAAGACTCTGACCGGGCAACGCATGCAATATGAAATGGTGGTCAATAAAGAGGTGTGGAACAGGGCTTGGCAGCATTTCCTCTTGGCAAACATAGTAAACATTCTCAAAGCAGTCTTTTCTTAACAAGGGCAAGAAGGGGAAGGGTTACAAGGGGTCAAAGGGAAAACTTATGAAGCCACACTGTACATACAGGGATACAGGGGTACAGAAATGAGTCTATGATCCGTGTCCTTGGGCGAACTACATATCCCAGCCTGCAAAGGCTTGGGCTGCAGGTTCAAAACCCCTCAAAAGCCCATCGATGTATTTTTGGCTCTCTGGCTGCTTCCAGCCAGGAAGGGATCTTGAGTTCGCTTCAGGGTCCTTGATGAAACTATCTTTTCCAGGGCAGGGAGGGTCCATGACGAATAGCGAGGCTTCTTGGCTCAATCAGCCAGGGAGAAGCGTCAGGAGCAGTCCAGGAGAAGAAAAACAATCAGAAAAAGGCAAATAGAGGCACAGTACTTGGGAGAACTAGATCTTCTTTTTTGGCATCAATCTCTGCCCATCACCCACCCCCCTGAAGAGATCTCTTTGGGCCGAACTGCCCCAAAAGCTGTCGTTTTTGAGCTGGGATATGCTTCCCCCAGGCTGGAGAAAGGATAGGGAGAGAGGAAGAGAGAAGAGGAAACGATGGGAGAAATGGCAGAGTGTTTATTTATTGTTTTGTAACGTGTGGCCAAAATGTCTTCCATACTATGTGCTGTATGAAGTGTTGTAAATGTGGAGATGGGAGGTAATGGTGGCCGGGTTTACTGGGAGGGACGAAGTTGGTGCAGTGTGATGTATGGAACTGAGTGAGGCAGAAGGGAAGGGGGGGGAGGAGTCTGGTACTGGTGCAACTTAGGCCATGGGCCAAAAGGAATACTGGGGACTCTCTGCAGTTGGTTCTTTTTGGGTTTGGGGCTTCCTGGCTTGACTACAATATTATACCCCCTTCCGCATAATACCCCACTACCCAACCCCACTACCCCCAACTTTTTCCTTCTATTTTTTCTTTTTCTTTCCATATTCCTACTTTCCTATACCTTAAATGGCTCCCCTTCTTTTATTGTTATATAAAAACCTTAATTTTTTTAAAAAAAATTAGCTCTTAATTCTAATCTGCATTTATCAATGAATTTAACCTGCATTTTAACTCTGTGTATCTTGTATTTTAATAGTGTTTTAGCTCATTGTTTTCACAATGTTGTATCCCACCTTGTGCTGCCAAGGGAGGCAGGTAATACATGTATTATTGACTGGAGGCTTGACAGTAAGAATTACTGCAACCTTTCTCAACTCTGATTCTTTTTATGTATCTGATTCCAAATGCAAACAGTGCAGCCATGTTGATTGGCAAGGATGGGAGTTGTAGTGCAACATATATAAATGGCAAAAGCTTTGAAATGCTAATAAATCATTAAGTTTTACTAGAATTGTTTAGAATAGTTTGACTCCTTCCATTTAAAACATTTCATTCCTTCGTTTTGTTTTCTGAGTAGCCAATTCCCCTCTTGCAGGGGAACAACCATGTTACTCTGCTTCAAGATGGAGAGTGGTACGGAAGCAATGGGACTTAATTCATTCCACACCTAGTGTTATTTCCTCAAATTGCTCAATGTTCAAACATAGATTTGAAAGGCCACTGGAAAGAGCTATTTAGAGCATATAAAATGTTGGAGTCAGGAAGAGAGTGGAGTTCTGTGTTCTTCCTGTTTTTCTCTTCCTTCCTGGTGCAGCTTTTCTTTTTTAAACAGAGTATCAGGTGTCCGTTCTATAGGTTAATATAAAAAACCAACTACATCTTAGCAGAATTAGGTCAATAACTTCTTTGATGGTAGTGGAACCTGATTCTTAAGTCAAAGGTCTGTGGAATGAAGGAAGTCTGGAAAGACAACTGATGTGAGGGTAATGGGCATGGAAGGAGCTTTCTTACTCCTAAGGAACAACCAGTAGACATTTGGACCAGTGCACAGAGTGTGTATGTGTTGACTGTGCCCAGCAGCTAACTGCCTGCTGTTACGGAACCAGGAGGAAACTCTTATATACAACATACTTCATCACACTAGAGAATTAATCCACTTTAAAGCCAGTTTCTGCCTCCTGCAGAATTCAGGGATTTGTAGTTTAGTGAGACTGTTAAAGGCTCCTCCCTAAACTACAAACCCCAGAATTCTGCAGGAGTTAGCAACCGGATTTAAAATGGATTCATTCTCTAGTGTGATGAGGTCCTAAGAGTTATTCAGAAGTGGAATGGATTGTCTTAGAGAAGTGGTTCTCAAACGTTGGACCTCCGGATAGTTTGGACTCCCAGAAACTTCATGAAGCTTAGCTAATAGTCAGGAATTCTAAGAGCTGAAGTCCAAAGCATCTGGAAGACCAAAATTTGGGGACTACTGCTTTAAAGAATGTTGGACTCCACATCTTTGGAGATATTGAAGCAGAAGTTTGATGGACACCTTTCAGTTGTGCTTTAGCTGAGTATACCTGCACATGCAGAGATTGGCCTAGATTACTCTTGAGGTCTCTTCCAGCTATAAGATTTAATTATTCTAGTTCATCAAAAAAACCTGGCAAAATTTGGATGAGATGTAGCTAGAGCTCTATGCTACTATATCAAACAATCACAGACACTTTTTAAAAGACAACACCTTCTTGTATAAGTGTACAACAGTGCTATTGAAATACAACCATACACCAAAGTGATCTCTTTCCATATGAAATCATTTTCACACTATTCCGTTTTCAAGTGGCTTGTGTGGTACAATTGTAGTGTATGTTCTGGGTCCCCAAACTGTATAAAAAGACAGTTTCTATGGTTCCTAAAATGAGGCATGGACCCATTATTGGCAACTTTCACTTAAGGTTTCTACTGTAGATGTGCTCTTTTAAGGATTAATTACTAATCCCTTTTCAGAATAAGCACAAGATTTTCAACTCTATTAATTTTAATTAATTGGGAAGGGAATGAGAGGACACTTAGAGTGCACAAGAGAGCCTGATGAGTTTTGCTATGCACTGTAATTAACAATAGACCCAGGAAAGTTTCCACAAGTGAGATTATAGAAAGGTAAAGGTCTCACTAAAAAGAAAATCTAGGCAAAGTAACCTTATGGGACCTTTCTCAGATCTTGACAAAAATACAATAGCCCAGTCAGCAGTGGCATAAGAGCTGCAGTGGCACAATGGGTTAAACCCTTGTGCTGACTGAACTGCTGAACTGAAGGTCGGTGGTTTGAATTCTCGAGGCCAGATGAGCTCCCATCTGTCAGTTCCAGCTCCCCTTGCGGGGACATGAGAGAAGCCTCCCACAGGATGGTAACACAGCCGGGTGTCCCCTGGGCAATTTCTCCACAGACGGCCAATTCTCTCACACCAGAAGCGACTTGCAGTTTCTCAAGTTGCTTCTGACACGTTTTTTAAAAAGCAATGGCATAGTGGTAAATATGGAAATGCAGATACATATCATGACAGTCAATCACAATTTAGTACAACAATCCCATAGTGCAATGTGACACACATGCCAAGGGTAGATCAACTGTGTTGATCCATGGGATTGTTGGGGGGGGGGGGTGGAGGTCAGTGAATCACTCCTGGTAATTTTAATTTCTTCTATGAATACACCATTTCTAAATCTAGAAAGCCTTTATTAAAAGCCCAAAAAACTCTCTAGAAAGTTCTGCTGAATCCAGTGAGACCCAGGCTGGATCTGCAAGGCATATTTTCTGGTATCTAATCCCGTATATTCCACTTTATACTGGATTTTATGAATCTACATTGCCATATAATCCAGTTCAAAGCAGATTATCTGGGATCGGAAATGGAATTATGTGACAGTGTAAAAGGGGCCCCAATGTATGTACTTCATAAATTGAATTCATGTATAAATCAAGGGCAAGTTCAGGGGCAAAAATATAGATTTTGATATGACCTGTGGATAAACTGAGGATCATTCAACAAAGAGTGGAATGAGTGGGGTAACATTGGCCAATGCTACCCCAGAGGACCATCTATCAGGGCCATCACTGCTATGTCCTCTCCCAAATATTCAAAAAGGCCAGGTGTGCTAACAAGGTGGAGAGAGTAGAGGGTGTTGATGCTTCTTTTAGATACTCCTTGAATGGACTGAGCATTTGCCTTTTGCCACTCTACCCAGAGAAGGGGATGGTTAGTTTTTATTAGAGTTAAGATACAGTAGTTACTTCAACCCGTGGATAGGGTAATCCAGGTTTTTGCAGCTGATTTTTGGCTAAAAATTCAAGACTTCTACATGAATAGGTAGGTACTTATCAGAAATCATGGATGAAATTGCACTACCTGTAGGTTTGTTCTTAAGTTGAATTTATATGTAAGTCTGAACAGGTACATTTTTAAAGTGTGACTCCAGCCAAAACATAGGTATATTTTAGCTTTGGATAGCATAAGGAAGGGTGAACACCCCTGTGGTGTTTGTTTTGCTATCTGTGTCCCTGTTCAGAAGATTTCACTCAACTTTCTGTCCCTCTGATAACTAGATTTTGAAAAATTTGTCTTCTCATGGAAACAAAGTTTGGTGATAAAGCCTCATTTGATACACCTTTTCCCCATGGTAACTCTTCCAGGAGTGAATTTCCCTTCCAAGAGATAGATTTCTCTCATTTCCTATTGTCTCAAACTGTGAGTCATTTGTAAATCAGATTTTTGTAAGTCAGTGACAGCCTGTATTGGGTTTTGATACCAGCTGACAGCTTCCTCAAAGGACAGTGTGTGGGGGACACGTTAGTTTTTCAAACTACAACTCCCAGAAACTCTTACCAGCCACAAGGACATAATGACGGGATGTTTAGTGTGTTCTTATTCAAAGAGTCACTTTTTCATGCTCTACTCTGGGTGAGAAGTAATATTTAGGTAGAAGTCTGAGCATGGAAAAGTAGTTGCAGCATTGCTTTAATTACTTACTATTGCAAATAACACTTTACTTGTGCATTCTTTGCTTTAGCAATAAGATTTTACTTTTTAAAATATCAGAAAGCTGCAAGCCTATGATATAAAACATAAAAGAAGTGAGGGCACATAATCCATAATTTGTGGTCTCTTCCAGCTCTCTTATTATATGAAAAGCGATTAAAAAGTTATAATCATGCTAAAAAGTAGTTATGCCCCTTGTTATGAAACAAATTGTAATGTAACTAAGTTATGCCCTAGTTATAGAAGCTGTCATTATTTGTAAGTAATCTGACATTTAAGAAGTTATTTCAAGTATTGGAAGGGATGCATGAGAATGGGGACTTAGTACTGAAAATGTATTGCATTGTGCCAACTATACCAATTCACTTGATTTACAATTTACCACCCATACCAATCCTGCTAACCTGTTTGAATTAGCAAGAATCACCACAGGAAATATGGCTTGAAGGAATGAGGAATGTTGGCTGTGTTTGACAGCTTCCTTAAAAAAATCTCCAAGCTCGGCTACCTTTCTTTGGTCAAACACACTTACCAAAGCAATTTGTTACGCTCATAAGCCAATGAAGTTTTCATAATGGACATAAATTCATGTGGTGTATTGAAGTCTGTATGTATAAAAATCACAATTTTGAAAATTATTTTTTAAAAAACAGTAATTTGCCACACAGAATGAATTTTAATATGTATAAATATAGTGTAACAAGATATATTTTAGCCCAAGCAAAAGTGCCAGAAAACTATAAAGGGTTTCAACCAGGAAACCTGAAAAAGGTTTCCACACGGAAAGTATTTTTAGGCAGCAGCTGACCATTTGTCTGAATTAGCAACATATTTTTATTTCATTTTCTTTTGACAAATGTATACGTTGGAATACATGGTATGGTTTTTCCTTTGTGTCATGGAAAAGTAGGCTCTATAAAAATATGGCATTTGAGCACAGCTGGTATAATACTCCTTGTCAAACTGAAAAGTGAATAGATTTAAAGGGTTGTTTTAAAAAAAACAAATGCTTTCTAAAATATTTATACTAACTATAAAACAGTTCTATTTTGTATAGATTGGTGCAGTTAAAGAGTGTTGCATGGCATGTATTGTGCTTTATTTATTATATGGAATTATAGCCTGTCTTGGCTCTCTAGCACAGTGTTTCCCAACCAGTGTGCCGTGAGCGATCATCAGCTGTGCCGTGGGAAATTGGAACCTCCAATACCTTTACTTATTAAAGGAGCACCGCTATGTCACAGTACAAAATGCACAATTAATCATACATAATCATATGCAAAAAAACACATTCAAAGTACCCAATCCTGCTGAAGAAAATCAAAAGTCTTACATAAGGTAGTTCGGCGTGGTCATCACAGAGAGCAGAGGAGTTGCGAACCAGGAAGTAGCGAGTTCACGGAGCGCTCCTCTATGGAAAACTCGCGATATTTTATGAAATCACGGAAGTGAGTGCAAAAAACTAAGTGTATCCTCACAATGTTATCCAATGTCAGTTTCGAGATCAGCACAATAACACAGTCAATTTGCGGACAATTTATAGAAGCAGCACCATAATCAGAGTGACAAAATAGAAAATCACGTAGATAAGCACATATATTCAAACTGCCAGAGGCTGAAGCTAGATATGGCGATGGAATCGAAAGCTAGCATGGGCAAACTTGGATCTTCCAGGTGTTTTGGGTTCCAACTCCCACCATTCCTAGCAGCCTCAGGCCCTTTTCCTTTGTCCCCCTCAGCCACTTAAGCAGGAAAGGGCCTCAGGCTGTTAGGAATGGTGGGAGTTGAAGTCCAAAGCACCCAGAGGGCCGAAGTTTTCCCATGACTTACAGCTGTTGAGCAAGACCTTCATGTGTGTCTTTCTGCCATTCCTGCTAGGATATCTATGTTGTGTTCATCGAAACAGGCCCAGGTTTCACACTGAGTGTATACATATATTTAAAAACATTAACTACGGTATATGTATTACTGTGTTAGAGTGTCATTTTGTGTCATTTTGGTTGGTGGTGTGCCCCAGAATTTTGTAAATGTAAAAAATGTGCCGCGGTTCAAAAAAGGTTGAAAAACACTGATCTACATATATGACCAAATCCATGTATTTATTGCATGTACTGTATACAATATACGTATTTGTATGTATAGATAAATGTTATTTTTGTAATATAGCATGCAAAGCACATCAAAGGCCCCATCTACACTCTTATATAATAAAGTTTGAAATTGCATTAAATAGTCAGTATACTCATATAATGCAATTCAATGCAGTTAAACCACATTGTATACACTGTGACCATATAATGTAGTTTCAAACTTAGTCTTAGAAGTAATTTCTATATATATCTGTCAACTGTAGTACATGCAGATGGATACATACTTGCCTCCCACCCCCCACAGGTCATATCAAAATCCATCAAATACCTGTCCTATAGATGACAAAATGTATTGAATTGAATGGTGGTTGTGAGGAAAAATAATGTAATTGTTATCTTACATTACATGTAAGTTTTATTAAAATATATTCATTCTTTGTACTTTAAAAAAATGTAACCTTACTTTCCAGATAACCCTCGTACATTCATTGTTGTTGTGTTTATAGCTATGATTGGTGGGTTGTGTATGGCAGCTACTTTAACAAAGTTTCATTGGAGAACCCTGATTTCGTTGCTGGCTGGTGTCCATCCCCCTTTCATGGGGGGGGGGGGGGTTGCTTTCTGGGCGAGGAAATGAGTGTTAGGCTATGACAATTATCATTGATCAGCTATCTCTAGGTTAAATGGTCTTCAGGTGATGGCATTTCCTGCTCCCGCCTGAATGGGACAATGGAAAGCTGGGTTGTCATTGTGGGCATTAAGATTACTTTAGATTAGATTTATTATGTCCCCGAATGATCTGCTGGTAGCCAATATTCTGAATCATTGTGCCAGCTGAGTGTTTGCTTGGTAGTTAGCTGATAAGGGCATTCCTTTGTCCTACATGTGACCTGAGCATATTGTGGTGTTTGTGAGGGAAGAAAAAAAAAAGAAACCCCAGACAAGGCTTCCTAGCAGGCGTTTCCTATTTCTGATGTTAGGCAGTGGCATCAGGGGATCATCCATCCAATCCCCATTTTCAGTGTCTCTGACTTTTGGGTTTGTGTTTTCTGATAGCAGTCTTAGCCATACTTAGGTACAGACACACATTGGAAAAATATGCTTGACATACATCCATTGGAAAAATATTCTTGGTATGCATCCAGTTGAGTTCAACAACCCAAATCCAATTGCTGGTCCAATGAGTAAACTCACTGAACTGGCTACTAAATGGTAAAAACGCTCCTATTTTAATCCTATTAATTTAATTGTTCCACTACAATGGGAGATCCAGTTTGGTATAAGTGATTTGAGTGTTAGAGTATGGAAGAGCAGGATTGTATTCTGAGCTTGGCCATGGAAACCAACCAGGTGACCTTGAAGAAGTCATAGTCCCTTTGACAAAGGCAATGATAAACCAGCTTTAAACAAACCATGTCATGAAAAAGCCATGATAGATTTGCCTTAGTGTTGCCATAACTCGGAAATGATTTGAAGGCACACAGAAAAATTGAAATGGGACAAACTAGTAGTTGATTTGTCAATAGTTCTAGTGTAAATAAGATGATTTGGGTATAACCCATTGTATGCTCATTGCATGTACTATTCAGAACACTGCATTTTGCATTTGTACTGTACATATTTGCCTGCAAAAAGATATGTGAGCTCTATGTTTATATTATATTCTTTGACAATGAATTATACATATTCAGATGAAAAGTAGCCATGTGGCCAGTTGGGTATTTGCTTCCAGAGTGCTGGTTAAAAAAAATAAATTGAGCAATATATTTATTTATGTGTATTTTATGCTTATTTTTCACTCATGATTTCCAGAATGTGTCAATAGCAAAGTATTTAAAGTCTCATTCCTAATAATGAGTTGTTTAACATGGTATAGTACCATCTTAATGAAAGTGAGCTATTTAGTTTCAAGATATGATGATACATGCTGAGCTCAGAGTCACAGCAGTTCAGCACAGTCATGTAAATTCTTTAACACTCAAAAAAGAGTTGACAAAGCATAGCTGGGCATTACTGAACTCCGAGAGACTCTGACAGCGCATCTGCAAGCTATGTGATAGACCAAGGTATCACTCTATACAGTTTAGAAACACAACAAAAAAGCACAGTTTTCCAAATGTATGCCAAGGACTACAATAATAAATATGTCTGCAGCTGTGGTAAAATGGTCTTGCTTGCATTAACTGCCCACAAAAAATTATTTGTTGCAATTTGGATGCTGGATTTCTGTTGAACGTTCACTGAATATTTTATATCTGAATCAGCACCCAATGTTTTATGGCTCTATTAAGAACAGAAGAAAAGCTGTGACAGTCAGATCTTGGAAACTTTTATCTATGGGATTACGATCTCCAGAATTTCCAGCATGACAACCTTTGTAGGGAGAAAAGGGTAGTATTAATTCTGCTTCACTTCTCAGTAATATACTTGGGAATATAAAAACAAAAATACTTTACACAATAGCATTTTAATCTTGATGGTATAAAGTAAAATGAAGTCTATGTGTTTTGTTTCCTAAAGAATGGCTGGTCTTGGAATATTGTTTCGCTATGCACTCTCTATTGCTATGGATGCTGAATTCTTTGGATCTTTGCAAAACACTTTTGTAAGAATTGCAATGTGAAAACCAAGGAAACTTCCTTTGTGTTCAACATGCCTCCATGCTAATTAGGCAGTCCAATCAACCAAAAAGAAAACACCAAACTCCAAACTTGTTTTGTTGTTTTCAGAAAAGACATATTTCCTGTCCTTCTATTACAATAGTAAAAGAAAAGACAGTATTAATGCTTGGTGTCTATCCCCAGATGCTTCAGGTATACTGGACTTTATTCTCACACCTGCCTGAATTTTCCAGATTGTCATTGTCAATCTCTGCAAATATCGTAGGACTTTCTCATTTGCAATCCATCTTGGTCACTACTTTTAAAACTGTGGAGTATCCTTACTACCAGCATGGTGTTATGATTGGAGTGTTGGGCAAGGATCCTTGGAAACCAGTGTAAGAATTCCCACTTGGCCATGGATCACTGGGTGATCTTAGGCAAATCATACACTCTCAGATGAAGGCAAGGGCAACCCCCTCTGAACAAATTCTGGTAAGAAAACCCCATGGAACTTTTCTCTTTGGGTTTCTATACGTCAGAAATGATTTGACATTCACAACAACAATCCACACTGCACTTTAACCTTAAATAGTGGTATTAGTAATTCAATGAAGGACTTTAGATTATCTGCTATTTATTTTTTATTTATTTACATTATTTATACCCCACCCTTTCCCCCCGAAGGGGACTCAGAGCAGCTTACAGAACACATATATGGCAGACATTCAATGCTGGTGATACAATTAACAAGGACAAACAACACAAACAGAGGTAAAGGCAGTTTTCCCCATCTTATTTACGGCATCTTGGAGGCTGTGCTTGACTTTGACCATTGGGGGTGCTGTGGTGCCATCTTCCATTCTTCCATGCAGAGGAGCTTTCCTTCTATCAATGTCCTTAAGTGCACCTTTAATACCTCCCCGCTAAAAGAGGTACCTATTTTATCTACTCACATTTCTGCTTTCAACCTGCTAGGTGGGCAGGTAAGCTGGAGCTAATGGTGGGTGCTCATCCCAACCCAGGCTCAAACTACCAATTTTTCTATAGCACAGTAGTAGTACTGCCATTCAACAGAGTGGAGTAGAACCTCTTGTAGAGAATCCCAAGTCCCTTGCTGAACTACAAATTCCAAGAACCCCAACAGTTCAAAGTGGTGTCAGACTGTGCACCTTTATTCTGTTGAACAATTATTATAGCTCCAGGGTCCACACAGGAGAAGCTAATACAACCAAAGAGACAACCTGATATAGTGTTTTGAGCATTAGACTATGGATTCTTTACACACACCTGCTCAGTCATGAGAGACACGTGAACATGATGGTTTCCTTTAAAGTCACCATAAATTGGAAATGATTTGAACAATAGTATAGTCTTGGCCAATAAGTTTCCCTTGATAGACCTGGTACAGAAATCAATTGAACTGTCACTTGAAATTTACTTCGCCACAGGAAACAGGAACTTTTCCCACCCTAAAAGCAGTAGGTTGTGTTAGGAAATATGTAGCAAGCTCAGTGGCATGCACAGCTTTTTCCTCAAATAAATAGAAGCTACTAAGGGGACTAAGGAGGAAAAGCTAAAGGGGCTACCACTGTTACCCAGCATATTCTGCTGGAAGCAGTTGCTTTCCTATAGTAGTATGAGTGAAGGCATTGAAAGCCCTGTAAGACATAGGAAGGGAAAGGTCAGAAGCTGAATTGCATTTCAAGGAAAACACACCATTAATTCCAGCTACTAATTATACTACTAGAAATCACTACCAATCCCACCTGAATCTATCTCTTTAAGGAGTGTTCTTATCAAGGATAAGTAACCAACACCCCATTGGCCATAATGGCATCTCTCATTTGGATTTTTGTAAATTCTTCTGTTTAAAATTAAGCAATGGTTAAACAATCTCAACAGCCAAACAAAGAATCTGATTTGACCTCATGGCTTAAGAGCAACCTAAGGCCCTTCCACAAAGCTATATAACTCAGAATATCCAGGCAGAAAATCCCACAGTATCTGTTTTGACCTGGGTTATCTGAGTCCACACTGCCATACATTCCAGTTCATAGCTGAAAATGTGAGATTTTATTCAGCTGTGTGGAAGGGATCCTAGATCATTGTCCAGCCCAAATCTGGTCCCAAATTTTAAGCTCCTTTGTCTTTTACAATCAATATATGTTCTTCATTTCCATTTGCAGAGCAGTGACCTGTGTTTTATCATAGCAATGTTTGTTGCCAATTTTAAGTCTCTGATAGTAAATTTGGGAGGGGAGGTTTAAGAGTTTAGATAGGACTACCATGTCATCCTCAATCACATTTCCTCTTAACTGCTGGAAATATGGCACCGAACTCTTCAGTGAATAAAATTCAGTGTCATAAAAATACTTCATCTACCTGGGATGACTGTCACTACTAGCACATTAATGGTGACAGGTTCACTGCTTCCAAATGGAAATTGGGGAAGCTTTATGTACTTGAGGAAGCAGGTTCTATTTTTGGAGAAATTCTCCCTGAAGAACATGTAGACAAGTTGTTCAAATAACCCTGTTTTAATTTGGATGACTTGTGAACACACCGAAAGTTATTTTCCCTTTGAGATACACAACAGTCAAATAATTAAATATCCAGTTAAACATTGTGTCTCATTTCATACATATCAGGAAAGTTTCATAACTACCCATGTTCAAAACAAATCAGGATTTCAAGCCACTGTAAGTATGCTTACTTGTCAAATCAGTAGCCAATGTGCTCAGTTTGGATAATGCAAGAAGCTATAGAACTGAAATCTTTCTGGTTTGCACCATGCTGCAAAAAGGAAATGGAAAGCCTGCATATCTCACCCCATTTTTATCCCTTTCTTGTCTATTTTAATCTGTACATGTGGCCCGCTCACTGTTTTGTGTTATGAATGGTTTGATTTTATTGTAATTTTTATTGGTTGTAGTATTTTATAGCTTATGTTTTATGTAATTGTTTATATTGCCTTATATTTGATTTTACCTTGCTGTTGTGTTGTCGGGCTTGGCCTCAGGTAAGCCGCCCTGAGTCCCCATGGGGGAGATGGTGGCGGGGTATAAATAAAGATTATTATTATTATCATATGTGGCTAAATGCTCAATGTGTGTCTCACTTATTACAGTAAACTAGATTATCTCAAAGTATCATATGAGAGTTACTGATACTTGTTAGTACAGTTTATAGATGAATGGATAGACTTCAGTTCAAACCTGAACCCACTTTAATATTATAATAATAACTTTATTTTTATACCCTGCCACCATCTCCCCAAGGAGACTCGGGGTGGCTTACAAAGGGACAAGCCTGAATACAGATAAAAACAAAACACAATAAAATCAATCAAATAAAAACATAACACAGTAACAAACATCATCATAAAACAATCTTACGGCTGAGATTAAGAAGATACTGGGTTGGGTACAAGTAAGTGCAAAGCCTCCTAAATGGGGCTGATGGAAAGATCAAGGTTCAAATAATTAAGGAATAGGAATATCCTTCGAGAAAGTTTCATAATAAGCCAATAGCAGGGCCATAATAAAGTGCAGGACTTAGAATAGCATCAAAATGGGTCTCCAGTGAAAAACTGCCTAATTGAAAGCACAAGGGAACATCCAGGTTTTTAACAGCCATGAATGCATCCTAAGAAATCCTGGAGTTTGTAGTTTTTTGAGGCACTACAGCAGTGATTCCCAAACTCTGGTTTTCCAGGTGTTTTGAATTTTGACTCCCAGCAGCCTCAGGCATTCATCCAATGGCCATAGATTTTAGGTGCTAAAGTCCAAAACACTTGGAGAACCAGATTTGGAAATAATTGCACTAGAATTCTCTGGCTGAGAATTACAACTGCTTTCCCCTAAACTATAAATCCTATGATTCCATAGGATGGAACTATGGGGGCTAAACTGGAATTCTTCAGGCTCCACCACATCATCAGGCTGGCTACTCAGAAGTGTGTGGGGAGGTGGGGAAGGAGGGAGGACTGCCTTTCTTTCTCCAGTTTAGACAAGGGAGGAATCAGAGAATGAAAGCTTCTTGCCTCTGCCTCTTGTTACTGCTTTCAAATTGGGTCCCTATTCTAGCAGTGGCTCATGTATACATCGACCCAGGACTATATACTGTACTTAGGGAGGCAAAATTTGCCAGAATTAAAATATCTTGACCAGTGTTAGCAATGAAAAAGCCACATGGGGCCCTCCCACACAGCCCTATATCCAAGAATATCAAGGCAGAATATACCACATTATCTGAGTGTGGACTCAGATAACTCAGTTAAAAGCAGGTATTGTGGGATTTTCTGCCTTGATATTCTGAGATATAAGGATGTGTGGAAGGGCCCATAGACTCTAACTTTCCCAATATAGCAAGGATGGTATCAAGTAATTCTGTATTGCTCCACCTTTTCAGCTGTTTATAAAATGTGACATCATCTCTTTCCTCCTTCATCTTCAGTTTATGTCATTTGCTAAAAAATGAGCTCAAAATGCAAAAGTATTTTGTGTACAATTAACTTAGCAAAAAGGATACAAGAGAAAGAGAATCAATCTTTCCCTTCTCAGGGCCCTTCCACACAACCCTATATATCCCAGAATATCAAGGCAGAAAATCCCACAATATCTGCTTTGAACTGGGTTATCTGAGTCCATACTCAGATAACGTGGGATTTCCTGCTTTGATATTCTGGGAAATAGGGCTGTGTGGAAGAGCCCTAAATCTCAGTCTCAGGCAAAATCAAACTGCTGCATTTTCCCCTAGCTTGTCCATAGAACCATAAAAATATTGATCTCCCTCTGCCTGGGGTGCAATTCTTACTGTCCAATATTTCAAATTCCATCTCTGACATTATCTGAGCAGCTGACTCAGTAATGAAAATATGCCCTCTGTGCTGCAAAAAGTCATGGTCACTCTCATTTTAATGTGCACATTTTATTTGAAACCATGTTTACACATGATAAAATATTTTAATGTGCACAAGGCCATTAAGTATTAGATGTCTGAGTTCTTCCTGGCCTATCGGTTGTGGTTTATAACAAACCATTAATTTTCCAAAAATATCCTTGGGGAGTCTTTTTTTTTTTACATTCCCTCAACATTTCTTTTGCACGCAATCCTTGAAACATCAGGATGATTAAAATGAGGAATTACAGTGTTGTGTGTTATTTTGTAAAGGCTGGAACTTTCAAAATTTTCATGTTAAGTTGGGTTTTTAAAAAGAAAGTACTAGTACATCTCTTGTTCCTTTTTGCAGCAGGGATCATGTGCACACTTATATGCCCCACTGAACATGGTTCTAAGAAATGTTTCAGAAGCTAGGTTTCTATAGCAAACAAGTACCAACAAATTAGAAACTGAGACCAATGTGTATATAAAACGCTCATTCTTTGACATACAAATGTGTTAGTGGAATGCGATATATAATGCTTATCAATAGATTCTTGTCTTCTGGTTGTATGCCAATTTCACCCTGTGGGTGTAAGATCATAGGAATATCATCTACAATAAACTCACCCTCGTTTTGAAGAACTGCTTCTGGGTTATTTTTACTCACTTCTTATATAGTGAACTTTTTCATTTCAAATTCGAGGGTCTTTCAAGACAACAAAAATGCACTATGTTGCCTATTGGATGGCCACGTTCTACATCATCTTTCCTCATAAAGGAGCTTTCATCTCCTTTTCATAGCACTGGATGTGTAGTATTTGTGCATTTTAAGTCTAAAGTTGAAGCAGAGAAGGTGGATTTGTATGCCCAGGATAGAAAAAGACTCAGGGCCCTTCTACACAGCCCTATATCCCAGAATATCAAGGCAGAAAATCCCACAATATCTGCTTTGAACTGGGATACCTGAGTTCACACAGCTATATATCCCGGTTCAAAGCAGATACTGTGGGATTTTATTCAGATGTGAGGAAGGGGTCTGAGTTCATACTCAGATAATGTGGGATTTTCTGCCTTGATATTCTGGGATATAGGGTTGTGTGTAAGGGCCCTCATACAGCTCTTCAAATTTTGCTGAATTGCATCTCTCATCCACTTCAGTTAGTATAGCCAAAGACGAGGTATGTTGAAAGTTTCATTTCAGCAATTTCTGCCTCTATAGTAAACCAAGTAAACACAGCTGAATTTTATTTAGGGCCCTTCCACACAGCCCTATATCACAGAATATCAAGGCAGAAAATCCCACAATATCTGTTTTGAACTGGGTTATTTGAGTCCACACCCAGATAATGTGGGATTTTCTGTCTTGATATTCTGGGATATAGGGCTGTGTGGAAGGGCTCTAAGTCTGGATCCAACCCATTGTTCCACCTTTGCAGTTAGTCAATATTATTGTAGTTGCCAAACCAAATGCAAAAATAGTAGAAGTGCACTAAGGATCCTTATAGTAAATTGCTGATGATTTCAGGTCTCCCAACCATCCTTGTGCCATTTTATTAATCCCAATTTCAGAGGCTTAATCTTCCCCTAGAATAATGCTTTAGTGCAGGAGTAATTGAACTAGCCATTTTCTTTTTTAAATCAGTTTGGAATGTCAGGGTTTTTTTAAAAAATCGTTTTAAATATAAATAAGTAAAGATCAGAGCACCAAGCAGTGATAGTCAAATCAACTGTTGGGTTAATAAAGGAGCAAAAGGGTTACTCCTTGCTGTTGGAAAGTTGCTGAGTTGAAGTATTGGAGTTTACTGAAGGTTGGAGTTCTGGGAGGCTTGTGGCTTGAGGAGACTGAAGGTTGGAGCATCAAGAAGAATTGGACTACAAAACCAGCCTTCTGCAAGTAAGAAGTCTCCAATTATTTTGGAAGTATCAGGAGAAGAAAGCTGGAGAAGTATTCCAGTCTTCAACCACTGTAAATAGACTCTGTGTATGTATGTATGTATGTATGTATGTATGTATGTATGTATGTATAAAGTCTGCTACAAAGACAAAGGTGTGAGTTTGCTCCTTGGCTAGAGGGGGAAAGCTTCCATGACTGTTTGTGACTACACACTAAGCTTCATCACGACATGGATATAATCATCCTAAATTTATTTAACTGAAGATCAAGTACAGCTCCATTATATCTGATTATGGAGGAAAGACATGTCAATAGAAGCATGTTTGATAGCTACCCATTATCATCATCACCATCTTCTTTCGCCAGTTTTCTCTTCTGTTCTGGATTGTGTTTTTATGGTATTCCCTCTTTGTCTTTTGCACTTGAAGCAGTTATTATTATTATTATTATTATTAAACAGTTCTTCTACATTAAAATGAAGTTAGTTATGCTACTAATATGCTGCCTCCAAAGGCAGAATATGTAATATAGAGCCTGTATCTTTAAGAGTAGGGGAGGGGTAAGAAGCCCTAGCTTTAGAACTCTGGGAATGACAATTAGAATGACAATTGGTTGGGGATTTCTGTTCAGTTTAAGTTTAAGATTAGGCTTGAAAGAAAGCAGAGGTTTATTGGTAGAGCATAAAAATCCACATCATTTTGTAAAACTCTTTGATTTAGCAAGAACATCTGAAAAAATATTTCAAGACAACTTGACTCTTCCAAGGCAAAGTTCAAGACAGATGCATCGGGCAAGTCCAGGGACTAATTCTGTAGAAGATTATTTCAGAGTTGTGGTGTTCATACCATGTGTCGATTCACCCATACAGAACAGTACTGAAAGGTTCATGTCAAATGAAGACATTTTAACCAGTTTCCAGGTTCTCCTCTCTGGGTTTTCATATCTAGACAAAGTTCACTATATGGAACAATTGTCAGGATACTTTGAAAATGATGCAGCACTTGCTTTAGTCAAGGCTGAGAACATAATGTGGTGTAATATGACACCATCAATTAAGAAAGGTACTTAAAGTGTTGGAACTGTGTGACAAAACCTACTATCGGTCAATAAATTTCCTTTTGACTGTGTTTGCTACTCTACCAGTAACGACATGCAGTGTGGAAATATGGTTTTCAACCATGAAGAGAGTGAAAAGTGTATCTAGAAGTTTAATGTCAGACCAGAGACTTAGTGGACTAGCAATTATTTCCATCCATCGGGACATCACTATCAAACCAGAAAAAGTAATTGACAAAATGGCCGGGGAGAAGAAAAGAAGACTGTTGATGTAAAGTAAAAAATACCATATTTTTCGCACCATAAGACGCAGGTTTTTTCCTCCCAAAGTGGGATGAAAAATCAGCTGCGTCTTATGGAGCGAAGACGCAGGCCGGGGGGGGGGGGGAGGCGCTGGAGCAGAGGGAGGGCGGCGATATACTTACCCTGTCGCTGCCTCTCCTCTTCTGTGGTCCGTTGCGGCGGCGGAGGGACGCTGGTTCGCTCGCCCTCTGCCTCCTTTTCCTTCCCCCCACCCTCAAGGAAAGGGCGGAGGGAAGGAAAAGGAGGCGGAGGCGGAGCGAACCGCGTCGCGTCACAGACGCGACGCGGTTCGCTCTCCCTCTGCCTCCTTTTCCTTCCCCCCGCCCTCAAGGAAAGGGCGGAGGGAAGGAAAAGGAGGCGGAGGCGGAGCGAACCGCGTCGCATCAGAGCTGACGTGACGCGGTTTGCTCCGCCCTCTGCCTCCTTTTCCTTCCCCCCACCTTTTCTTCCCTCCAGGAAAGGGTGGGGGGAAGGAAAAGGAGGCAGAGGGCGAGCCAACCAGCAAGCCCTCTGAGAAGACGCACCTGCTGATATGAGACTTACCTAGATTTTAGAGGGGGAGCGAAAATATTTTTTTCCTATTTTCCTCCTCTAAAATCTAGGTGCGTCTTATCAGCAGGTGCGTCATATGGAGCGAAAAATACGGTAAGTCAAAAAGTATTCTAAACATTTTGTTAATGAAAGTAAATAAATAGCATTTATTATTTAAACTGTTATGTTTAGTCATATCATGATCTGATCACCATGCTCAATATATCCCATATGCATGGGGAGATTGGGATAACAATACAAAAGGTTTACTAGGGTAGATCCTCTCTCATTCTCTACTCCTCCCTGCCCCCCAAGAATCAAAATCTTGGCTACGGGCCTGTCCAGCATAATTGTCTTTGCTACGCTTTCCTGTCTTCTTATTAAGTCGCCAAAGTACTTCATCTTTGCCTCTATTATCCTTCCTTCCAATGAGCAGTTGGGCTTTATTTCCTGAAGTATGGACAGGTTGGATCTTCTCACAGTCCAAAGCACTCTCAGAACTTTCCTCCAACATCACAGTTCAAAAGTATCTATCTTCCTTTGCTCAGCCTTCCCTATGGTCCAGCTCTCACATCCATAGGTTACTATGGGGAATACCATTTCCTTTTACTATGCGGATCTTTGTTGCCAGTGTGATGTCTCTACTCTTCACTATTTTATTGAGATTGGTCATTGCTCTCCTCCCAAGAAGTAAATGTCTTCTGATTTCCTGGCTGCAGTTTGCGTCTGCAGTCATCTTTGCACCTAGAAATACAAAGTCTGTCACTGTCTCCACGTTTTCTCCCTCTATTTGCCAGTTATCAATCATTCTTTTTGCCATAATCTTGGTTTTTTTATATTTAGCTGCAATCCAGCTTTTTCACCTTCTTCTTTAAGTGCATTTGATATTGTACCTGTATTCCTGTTGTCCTTTCTTTATCTTTTTATATGAAAAGAAAAATCATATTTAGCAAGATTTCAGAGGAATGCTGGAAGTGATTGGAGTTGTTCCCATATCTTTGAGTTAGACAATAGCCAATTAATTAAAATGAAATTAATTAAGGATTACAACCCCAGAGAATATTTCAAAATGATAGCACACTGCTGTTAACTTGCTTCAGGAGATGAGTAGCTGAACAGATGGAATTGTCACAGTTTCTGGGGTGTCTGGCTTTTTTTTTGGTTTTTTTTTTTAAAAAGGAATTCCTTGTGGTCACTGTTATGTAACATATAATAACAAATATTGGAGTAGGTTTCCAAAAGCTGACCATTAAAACTCTGTATTGTATTACAAAAAGCAAAATACTATGTTCCAGTACGAATAGTATTGTAGCACAGCTACATGTTTGGTCCTTGAGGATTGGCACCAGTTGATCTATTGCAGGGGTCTAGTATTGGGGAGGGTATCATATACCCACCAGATGTTCTTGGACTGCATGTCCCAGCAGTCCTTACCCAAAATAACTATCTAAAATATATTTCCTGCCATTCTGATGTTTATAAACCATGCAGGGCACTTAATAATAGTAGAAATAAACTGCAAAATTTAATAAAAATTGTAAAGCAGACAGATAGGGCAATTAAAAGATGAAGTAAAATGCATGCAGTGAAAACCTGCCTAAACAAGAGCTTCTTGTGACAGCATGAAATGCTATCAAAGAAGATTCCAATCTAGTTTTCTGAGGAAAGGGATTTCACAGTTCAGCCATGACTGCTTTCTTGTATCCTCATCAGTTCTGTCTTTCCTAGTTTAGAAGAACCTCCTCATCACACCTCAGTGCCTGGGGAATCGGATTTGGGAAAGGCAGTACTTCTAGTATCTGGGAGCTAAATCACTTAGGTCTTTGCATTCACATTGTACTTAACAGGTACAATGCAATCCTGTAAGGCAACGCCCACTGGCATGCTTGCCATCCGGACAAACCCATGGAGATATACCACAGCATACATAGTAGAATACAAATCATGAAATTAAGCTCATGTTTCAGGAACAGAGGAAAGGTTCTGTTTGTTTTTTGGTCTTTCAGGAGCAAAAAAAAATCTTGCTGTATAATCCTATTTGTGTTCACTCAGAAATTAACTCCACTTAATTTTATTATTAGGTTTAACTTTATTCTCTAACGTGAACAATTTTAAAAAGTAAAACAGGGTGATATAGCTGCACATTGTTGTTGTGGTTTTACTAAAATTCATAGTCAAACATATCATCAGTTGTCCCAAACAAGAAGTACGTTTTATGGTGAGGTGCACATAGGGTCCATGGTGAACACTTCTAAGAGACTTGGTGTATCCTTTAGTAGTACAGCTTACATTTTGTCTGCCATCTGGTGAGTAGAGCCCAGAAATTGACTGGAGGAAAATAGCCATCTGCTTATGTCAATAAAGAAGCCACATGGATTGATTGAGGTCTAATGCCTCTTGCAGTTTTGTAGTAAAGAAGTAAGAAAGCATTGTCTCAAAAAAAGCAAAATATTATAAGGAAAATATTTGGATTAATGTTCCCATGTAGCTGTCATTGTTCCTTTCCATACCCACAATCAGTGTGTAGAGACCTCTTTGATGTGTTGTACATGATGGTCCATGACATTCTGATAGATTGTTTCTCACATCTAAAGCAAGGTTATGCTGTCAAGAATATTTGTATCTAATGGCCAGATCTGGATGAATATTTTACTTTCATAAGGAATTACACATATATGAATTTCCTCCATTTAGCTGTTTTTCAGAAAGTATTAACTTTCCCTGCCTTCATGGACTCCAAGAGATGGAGGGGAATTTGCACACCATCTGCTTGATCCAGGAAATCCATACCTTGAGTTCTCCTGGGGAGATAGGGTGGAATATAAATAAAGTATTATTTTATTGTTGTTGTTGTTGTTATCCTTAACAGATATCTATATAAAGACCTCTAATGAGGGAGAGTTCATGCTCATGCCCAACCAAGGATTTCCTTATCAGAAAACTCTTACTATCAGAAAACGTTCACTTAGGATCAAGTCTCAGTCCTCTTCTATGTGATTGCCTTTTAAGTATCTGAAGAATGCTGTCATGTTTCTCCTCAGTCTTCTCTCCTCCTTGCTATACCAAAGTCTTCCAACATTTCCTTAAATTACATATTTTAAAATATTGCTATCCATTTCCAACACGCTCTTCTGAACCTTTTCCAATTTGTCTTCAATCTTGGCACTAAAGACTGGACATAGTTGTCCAGCAGTGATTCTATTAATGAAACCTGAAATTGCATTAGCCTTTTTACAGCGTATTTTTCATGTTCAGCTTGGGAAGAACTACATGATAACATGTATAGAGTTTGACATGATCACCAAAGGACAGTTCTCCATTTATTCAGTGGATCCAGTTGAGAGTAACAATTGGAATTAGGCTGTGATCATTTCTGCAGGCATGAATGAATATTTTTTCTACTTTGAACACAACAACCTCTGAATTCTTTTCAAGTATACTACTGGCAAGAGAATGTCTTCATTCTAATGCACCTGTTTTGGTCTAAATTTAGAATTTTTATATTTGTATCCATCAATTTTTATTTTGAGTTGTTTCCACGTGGAACTCATATTATTACCCAACCATAATTGTTCTTCCATTGTAAACTACAAGGCAAATTATATATCTAAGCTAGCTGTTTTTGCCAAGTACCAGAATACAACAAAATTGAAAATAATAATAATCTTTATTTCTAACTCGCCACCATCTCCCCGAAAGGGGACTCAGAGCAGCTTACATGAGGCCAAGCCCAGTGATACATTACAACAATATAAAATGTAAACAACAAAATAACATCACAGTAAAATAAATAAACCAATCAAATAAGAACAGTACAAAATAACATATTGGAAAATCAAACACAGTGGGTAGACATAAATGATTAAAACTCTGGATGAGAAAGCAATGAAAAAGGTACATTTGTGGGGGAGGAGCTCGTGAGAACTGAACAGTGGAGTTAGGCCTTCAGTAAGGTGGAGGAAAATGCAATATGAGGCAAACAGTGTAGGTGAAACAACAGGGCTGGAATATATGGTCACTCTCCAGAGGCACATCAGAAAAGCCAAGTCTTTAGATCTTTCTTAAAGGCTGCTAGGGTGTGGGCTTGCCTAATCTCCCCAGGTAGTGAGTTCCATAGCCGGGGGGCCACATTATAAGGATACATTTATTAGGGTAACAAAAAGTTGCAAAATACATTACGTGAGTTTTTGAAGCTGAAGGGCATCTTCATCAGGTATGCACGTTAAATCATTTCTGGGAGGAAAGTGTGACAATAACAAGTCATATTTTTGAAACATTAAAGATACCTTGTAGGAAGACTTGAGACAGCAGTCAAAGTTCTTTCATTTGTAGCTGTTTGCATGAAAGAAGAATAAAATTTCTTTTTTCATTCCTGCAAACAGTTACAAATGAAAGATCCTTGGACTAGACCAGTGTTTCTCAACCAGTGTGCCGTGGCACACTAGTGTGCCGTGAGCAATCATCAGGTGTGCCGGGAGAAAAGCTCTCTGCCCCCCTTCCTCCCCCCCCCTCCTGCCGAACTCCTGCTGCTTGGAAGAGGAGGAGGAAGGGACGGGCAGCCGCAAAGAAAAAGAAGAAGGGACCAGGGCACCGCCTTCTTCGGCCGTTTCCCCAACCAGCCTCCAATCTGCCATGACTCCCGCCATGACTCTCGCCCCTTGCTTGTTGAAGCTGCGCAGAGGAGGAGCCCTGCCTACTGAAGCCCGTTCACCGCTCATGCTCCTCCTCTGTGAGAGAGCTGAAGCCGGGGGGAGGGGGCATGACGCAGCCTGGCTCCGCCCCCTCCCCCGGCTTCAGCACTCCCACAGCTTCGCCAACCTTGAGGGGGCAGTGCCAAGCCAGCGATGGCAGAGCCAGCACAATGCTGGCTTGCCCCCTCAAAGCTGGTGAAGCTATGGGAGAACTGAAGCCGGGGGAGGGGAGGGGCATGGTGTGGCCTGGCTCCGCCCCCTCCCCCAGCTTAACGCCCTCACAGCTTCACAAGCCTTGAGGGGGCAGTGCCAAGCCAGCGATGGCAGAGCCAGCACAATGCTGGCTTGCCCCCTCAAAGCTGGTGAAGCTGTGGGAGAACTGAAGCCGGGGGAGGGAGCGGGGCATGGTGTGGCCTGGCTCCTCCCCTGGCTTTGGCACTCCCAGCAGCTGCTCCCAGCAGCTCAACATCCCCCAGCCGTTCTTTACAGTATTACAGTGTCATTTTGGTTGGTGGTGTGCCCCCGGATTTTTTTAATGTTAAAAGTGTGCCGCGGCTCAAAAAAGGTTGGGAAACACTGGACTAGACGAAGCAAATAATGGCTAGGACTTAAGTCACTTCTATACAAACACTATAATGCACTTTGGAAATTGATTAAAATGAATTGATTTCATTGTGCATCACCTATCTGGTGATGGTGTTCTCACATCTGTAATAAAGTAAGATTGTTCACACTATGTGGAAGACATGTAGTATTACATTGAAAATTACTCCATGTAATTCAAAGAAATGCAGTTTTAACCTTGCAAAGTAAAAAGACCTAACATGCTAGTTTTGCTACATTAATAGTAAATGAGGTTAATTAACATGAGTTTAAATAAGTCAAATTGTGTTGTTTTAAGTAGAATTGGCAAGCAGGTTTACCACCAACATAAAAAGAAATGCTGTCTGTTACTACCTTCTCCCACACATTAATGCAGTAGAGGAAAAATGAGATTGTACCACGTCTTCTTACATGTGTCATAAAGCTGCCTTCCTCTACCTACCTATACTACGTATAGTGGAAACCTCTACTTAAGAGCATACCAACTTAAGAACATTTTGAGTTAAGAGCTGTTGCTCAACCCAGTTTTGCTTTGACATAAGAGCAGTGTTTATCACCAGTGCTTCTTTGTCAGCACTTTGTTCTTCTACCATTTAAAAACTGATCTTTCCAGGGGAGGATAAAGGAAGGGAAGGATAGAAGGAAGGTAGGATGAATGGAAGGAAGGATGGAGGGGAGGGGAAAGGAAGGACAGAGGGAAGGAAGGAGGGGAGCAGAAAGGAAGGAAAAAGGAAGGATAGCAGGAAGGGAGAGGATGAGAAAGGAACGGAAGGATAGAAGGAGGGAAGAAGGAAGGTAGAATGGATGGAAGGAAGAAAGGGAGGAGAAAGGAAGGAAAAAGGAAGGACAGCAGGAAGGAAGGGAGGGGAGGGGAAAAGAAAGGAAGGATAGAAGGAGGGAAGGAAGGTGGGATGGATGGAAGGAAGGATGGATGGAGGGGAAGAGAAAGGAAGCAAAAAGGAAGCATAGCAGGAAGGGAGGGGAGGGGAAGGGAAGGATAGAAGGAGGGAAGGAAGGTGGGATGGATGGAAGGAAGGAGGGGAGGAGAAAGGAAGGAAAAAGGAAGGATAGAGGGAAGGAACGAAGGAAAGGAGGGATGGAGGAGAAAGGAAGGAAGGAAGGAAAAAGGAGTGATACCAGGAAGGAAGGGAGGGAGGGGAGGAGTAAGGAACGTAAGGATACAAGGAGGGAAGGAAGGTAGGATGAATGGAAGGAAGGAAAGAAAGAAGGAAAGGAGTACTATTTCATTTCCTCCTTCCTTCTTTGCCTCTTTCCTGCCTTTCCTCCCCTTTTTCTTTCCTTTCTACTTTCTCTCTTTTCTTCCTATTACTATTACTATTGTGGTGGCTGTTGTTCTTAAGCAGACCTTCTCATTACTTAATTTCCCATACCACCAGACAATGCCACAGCAATGCGTGGCCAGGTACAGCTAGTTTCCTTATAAGTATACAAGCAAAGCATAAGGCAGCGTTTCTCAACCTGGGGGTCGGGACCCCCAGAGGGGTCGCGAGGGGGTGCCAAAGGGGTCGCCAAAGACCATCAGAAAACACAGTATTTTCTGTTGGTCATTTTCTGTGTGGGAAGTTTTGGCCCAGTTCTATCATTTGTAGGGTTCAGAAGGCTCTTTGATTGTAGGTAAACTGTAAATCCCAGTAACTACAACTCTCAAATGTCAATGTCTATTTTTCCCAAACTCCACCAGTGTTTACATTTGGGCAGATTGAGTATTCCTGCCAAGTTTGGTTCAGATCCATCACTGTTTGAGTCCACAGTGCTCTCTGGATGTAGGTGAACTACAACTCCCAAACTCAAAGTCAATGCTCACCAAACCCTTCCAGTATTTTCTGTTGGTTGTGGGTGTTCTGTGTGCCAAGTCTGGTTCAATTCTATCATTGGTGGAGTTCAGAATGCTCTTTGATAGTAGGTGAACTATAAATCCCTGCAACTACAACTCCCAAATTACAAAATCAATCCCCCCCCCCCCAACCTCTCCATTATTCAAATTGAGGTGTACCAGGTATTTTTACCCAACTTGGTCCAGTGAATGAAAATACATCCTGTATATAGGACGTTTACATTACGATTCATAACAGTAGCAAAATTACAATTGTGAAGTAGAAACAAAAATAATTTTATGGTTGGGGGTCACCACAACATGAGGAGCGGTATTAAGGGGTCACGGCATTAGGAAGGTTGAGAACCACTGGCATAAGGGAAGGAGATCTATTCCTAACGTGGATCCTACCCTTCTAAAACCATTTGTACCCAAAGAAAGTTTCAGAATTAATCAATTCCATCTCAAATCTCTTGAGCTTTCTAATTCTAGCTGTGTTTTTGTTCCCCAAGTGCAAACCAAGGCCATGTTCTCAAGTCTGGAGCTATTAAGAAACTGTCAGACCTCAGTTTGCACATTATTCACCAAGTAAGTAAAACTACATTGATAAATCTACACAGAAAGCCCACACTCCTAATGCCTTGTTACAAGGAATGCATTGTTGGATTCTCATTTAGAAATTATCTTGCGTTCTCAGCCTTTGGAGAAACATAAGTCATGATCCTGGATTTGTTCTTTTATTTCCATTATCTTCAGCAGCTTCTTCATTCCAGTTGACAGTTTGCATTGGTACATTTTGGAGCCAAGGTCTATGAATTTGGCTGAGTTTGTAATGATTTGATGAATAAACTTATGACTAATTTCTGTAAGTGTTTCAAACTCCCTTTATCTAATTTTACTTTGTGAAAATTATTTTGAGTACGTCTAACCTATGCTGATCTATATCAAAACATTATAATTCAACTCCAGAAATAGCCAGGTTATTTTATATAGTGACTTAGGCATATGTTATCAAGAAAAAATGTTTCAGAAGTCATTACAAAATTAGGAGGAACTGGCATTTCATTTCTAAAATGTTTCAAAAGCATAGTTAGTAAAGCTTTCATTACTATAACAAGAGTAATGAAATTTCGTTACTTTTGTTACTGTGTAGTAATTGCACAAAAGGGGAAACTTCAGGGGCTCCCTTCTCCCTCATTGTTACATCTATTGGGGTGAAACTTGCTACAATGGTAGAATACATTTACCACTGTTATCCCATCAAGTTTCAGAACATTTTCACTTATCCACAGATTTTTGAGGAATTTTCAGTTTTTATAAACAACATTTTTTTAAAAAAAACCTACAAGAGCTACCTCCTTGAATTTTCTATACAATGCCACAAGATAACAGGGGATCATTCCTCCCAATTTTCAGAAATATTTATACATCTACTAATTAGAGAGAATTTTTAAAATTTTGACAAATATGTGCTTTTTTAAAAGCCCCAACAGCTATCTCATTGAATGTCTCTCATATTAATTAATAGAACTTCCATTTAAGGATTTCCCCCCAACCATACACAGAGATTTACCTACTGTAAGTATCAGTTGGTTCTCCTCTTTGCAGATTCTTTTTTAAAAAATTCTTTTCTTTAAAAAAAAATTCTTCACAACTAACTTCATTCGTTTCCTTTTCAAATCTCTCCCATTTTTTATTAATCACTTGTAGTTTTATTACTCTTTCAATCCCCTCTTTGCAGATTCAACAATTTATTGGAACTCTGGCTGGCTGCTACATTGGAGGGACAAATCTCTCCCCTATCCTGATTGAGATTTACTGATTCTGAGCAGATTTCTGCAAAATGTAGTTTAGGGCAGGGCCGTTTGAATTCTCTAGCATAGGGCTCCTCGCCTTCCCAAACTACATTTCCCAGAATTCTGTGCTTTCTTTCCCAGCAAACTCTGCTTTCTCCCTGCTGCTTTCCTCTCCCAATGGCGTGAAGCCATTAATTCAAAGCAGAAAGGCAGCCTTTTTGGCTTTGCTTTGCTTCCTTGCACTGAAAATGAAACAGAGGTTTCAGAGATTTATAAAATGCAAATGGAAAAGTATTTGATAAATTTCGATTTTTAAGTTTTTGGCACAACATGATATTGCGTCATAAGCTTGGCTTTGGCGTATTGGCATGTTAATTTATTGTTAATGAATTGTTGAATCTGTATAATGTTTTAAAATGGATTTTATAGTTTTCATTGGGATTTTATTGGTATATATATATATATATATATATATATATATATATATATATGTATGTATATGTGGATAGCATCTTTGGATGCTTATGTAAGGCCACCCTGAGTCCCCTTGTGGGGAGAAGGGCAGGATAGAAATGTATGTAATAAATAAATAATAAAGTACGAATTTAATGAATTTCACATGACTTACGACAAGTAATGAAAAAAATGGACACCCCTAATAGTGACATTTGTTTTTGTGTCAAGTTCTTTCCCAGTTAGAGCAACACTAAGACAAACCTATCTCAGGGTTTTCTTCGCAAGATTTCTTGCCAAGAAAGGTTTGCCATTGCCTTTCTCTGAGGGTGAAAGTGTGTGACTTGTTCAAGGTCACCCAGTGAGTTTCCATGGCTAAGCAGGGATTTGAATACTAGTCTAAAAAATACTTGACAAACAATTCAAATGTTATGTTTTCATATATGCTGTGAGTGCATGCCATGTGTATGTTAGAATTTGAAGCCATTCTGCAAAACTTATAAAACACCCTAAAATTTATGTAAATGACTATGTGATGAACAGTTTCAGTTTAAACTAGAGCAACATGACACTGGACACCCATTCATTGCCAATTATCCCAGATGCTCTTTACTGAACCAATACTATGTTGGACAGGCAACCCGCCAGTTCAGATTAGTATGGGAAAGGGATAGTTTAAGACACATTGCTGCCTGAGGCAGAGTGGCAAATGGTGCCACGTTCCCATCCAAGTCAAGGTACACAGTACCTAAAATGGGCCAAGTTATGCTGGCACATGAAGCTGAAAATCCCACAAGAACTTTTTCCTGGCAATTAAAAAAACCTTTTTCTAATATTAAAATAACTAACATTTTTCAGCTCTTTCTTTACAGAATCATTTGCCTGGCATAACCAAATTCATTCTGCCTAATGATAAGGCCAACATTAGCAAGTATGTTGTATACTCAAGAAGCATAAGTAATTCTGACTAATGTGTTAATCTATGTGGATCTGGATGCAGCCCAATCTTGAGTATGTTTAGTTAGAAGGAAGTATCACATCTCAAAGGAATTTTAGGCTATGTTCACACTGCAGAATGTTAGGAGCTCAATACCACACTAACTGCCATTGCTCAAAACTATGGGATTCTGGGATTTTTCATTTTTGTGAGATATTTGTCTTTCTCTATCAGACAACTCTGGTGCCACAACAAGCCACAATTCCCAAGATCCCATAGGATTGAAGCCATGGCAGTTAAACTGGTATCAAATTGCTGTACTTTTGCAATATGGATTTTTTTTTCCTGAAGTGCACCTATGCTGAAGAATTAATGCAATTTGATTCCATTTTAACTAACAAGGCTCAATGCTATGGAATCCTGGAAGCTGAAGTTGGTGAGAGACCAGCATTCTTTAGCAAAAAAAAGTCAACAAACCTTGTAAAACTTCAACTCCCAGGATTCCATAAAGCTGATCCATGGCAGTCAAACTGCATTACTTCTGCAATGCAGATTCACACTTACTCTCATCAAATTCACAAAGAATTGTAACTTCAGTCAGTACACAATAACAGAGTATGTGATGGGAACAAGGCATTTCCTTCTTAGGACAGAAGTAATTGTCCAAAGCTTCCTCTTTCACATACACAATGAAACAGGCATAGGCATTTTGTGAGGTTATTTTATTTATTTATTTATTTATTTATTTATTGGACTTGTACACTGCCACTCCCAAAGGCTTGGGGCGGTTTACAACATAGTTCAATGAAAACAACAATGGGTAAAGCAAAAGTGCAATAGTAAGTAAAACAGTAAATAAAAAGCACAACTAAAATCACAGGCTTTTGCAGGCCTGTCTAAACAAGTGCGTCTTGCAGGCACTGTGGAAGGTGGCCAGATTTCGCAGAGCCCACGTTTCCAGTGGTAGCATGTTCCATAGAACCGGGGCAACGATCGAAAATGCCCTGTGCCTTGTTGAGGTCAGGTGGAAAGACTTCACACTAGAGATGTCTAGAAGATTCTGGTCTTCTGAACGAAGTGATCTCGGAGGGTTATATGGAATCAGGCGATCCCGTAGGTACACTGGCCCCAGTCCATACAAGGCCTTGAAAGTAAGAACTAGCACCTTGAAAGTAATCCGGAATTCAATTGGCAGCCAGTGCAGGTTCTGCAGTATAGGTGTTATGTGGCAGCTCGTGGGTTCCCCCGCAAGCAGCCAGGCTGCAGCATTTTGCACTAGCTTAAGTTTCCGGATCACATTCAAGGGTAGGCCAATGTAAAGAGCGTTACAGTAGTCAAGTCTTGAGATGACAGTTGCTTGGATTACCATGGCTAGGTAATCCATGAGAGATAGCCAGACACTTCGCCTGTCACAGATGAAAAAATGCGATTCTGCTGACATTGGAGATTTTAATCTCTCCAGAAGTGACTTCTGGACAGAAGTACCATCAGGAATAACGTGCTCACTTCCCTGGAACTGACTGCCGTGTAACTTCATAGAAAGAGTATGTATTCATAGGAACGGCCAATGCATACTGATTCCCAGTTACTCCATCTCTAAATCTTGTCAATCTTCCTGCTACAGAAGATATAGGAGCAATGTGGACCTCACCCAGCAAACAATGTTGGCCTTATTTAGTAAAGCCTTAGTAAATATTAGTGAAGGGCTGAACCCAGGCTTCAGTAGCTGCAATAGATAAAAAGACTAAAAGCTCTGAATTGTACTTCACAATGGTGGGAGAGAAAAGTAACAAACACAATGAAAGGGGAAAATATGATGGATTGTTCAGAAGTCACAGTGCTAACCTACTGCAGGAGTGAGTAAACAGGACTATTAAACTTTGCTTCTATCAGCACAAATGACTGCCCTGGTTCTCAGTATTAGACAAATGCATCCAACACAAAACAAGGCCTAAATTGTTTCTCCCTGACAAGCTGAAGGTTCCTGGGGAGAACAAGATACACTGGCTTTCTTGTGGATATGCTATATTGTTTCTACAAAACAGAGCAGACAATAGAAACATCATGTAAATGTAACCTGCGATTGCTTGTACTTATTTGTTGCTTTTCCATTCTTTTCTTTTAAGGCCTTGAATACATACGAAACAAATGGCCTTTTCATTTCTTTTTCTTTTTCTCAGGCAACTGAGGGGCACCAGAAGGTAGAATGGTAGTATTGTTTGGAACTTTGGGATAACTTTTGGAGAGGTAATCAGGGAGGTTTTTTTCCTTCAAAAAAAAGGGAATATACCTATCTTAGCAGCTGGGTTTTTTTTTATTTATAGCCTATATTTTTTTCCTTCTTTCTTATTTTTTTGTAAGGTGAACTTTCACAGGGTTTTCTTGGAAAGATTATTTCAGAGTGGGCTTGCCTTTATCTTCCTCTGAGGCTGAGAGAGTGTGACTGGCCCAAGTTCACACAATGAGTACTTTGGTCTCAAAAGACATAGTCCATTGTTCAAGTCATTACCCCGTGCTAGTTCCTCTTTCTTATTACAATATTTTAAACCAGTTTTTAAATTATTTTTTTAAGAAACAAAAGTCAAAAATTTATTTAAAAGAGGAAAACCAGAACCCATGTCATCATGTAATATCCAAGTGTGGTAATGAGAGCAAAAAGTTAGTAATGAAGAACACACAAAATATTTAGATTAGACAGTGATTCCCAACCTTTCTTTGACCAGGGACCACTCTCCAACATTAGTACCAAAAGGGTTACAAATAAGTTTTTGGCCAACTTTAGATTTGGTTTGGCTATTTGGGGTGGTGATTCAATTGCCTTGGATAGACCACATCAGCTCTAGTTTCTGATATAGAGCATATGCCATCCAGTAGTCACCACCTGCTCTCCCACAAAAAAAACTATATTTAATAAGCCTCGGCACTTAAGCAGGTTTTTCAAGACCAGTTGCTCTTGTTGCAATGGTGTAGTAACAATGAGGCCGTGGACTATATTTTTGTTCTTGCAGATCACTGGTGGTCCACGGACCACAGGTTGGGAACCACTGGATTAGCAGAAACAGATTCATGTCTCACTTTTCAATCCTTGTGACGTCTACTCAAAAGTTAATCCTACTGCATTCATTAGACTGATTTCTAATAAATACACATAGGACTGTGTTTTTTAAGTGCCTGTTCTATTATTTGTTGCCCATGAGCTATCTTTGCCACCTCAGCAACCAAACTGTGGATAATTTTTGATTTGCACATTAGTGTATTCACATTAATAACAATATTTTTTCTTTTCTTATGTAAATGGTAAGAAAGAGAAATGCTTATTAGTTTATCAAATTGTTTCTAGTCTCCTGTATTATTCAACGTGTTAAAGCCTCTTCTTGTTGAGATCACTTTTACACTGGTATTTTTGGTGTGCATGTATTTTCCACTGATTATTCAGAGAGTTCTTTAGTAACTACCTAAACAGCAACTTCAACCAGTTGTTCTCTCTTTTTCAAAATGTATCTTTAATAAAGCTTTTAATCAGCTTTTAATGTTTTGATTTGTTCTTAACATTGTCAGTCACATTGCATATAAATTATTGGGAGAAAGTCAAGATACAAGACAGAGAAGTGTTCTCTGTGTGGCTTTCCGTGGGTTATACTGAATCAGCCTGAGTGCGTTTTGTAGATCCCTGCAGGCTGATTTGCATTCATACTGACCAAAATGTTCAGTGTAGAAGCATTCCATCATTCTGGGGAAAAGGCGGGTTCCACAGCTGAGCAAGGATTTGAACTCTGAAGCTCCAGAACACTCAAACCATGACACTACAGTGGCTCTCAAAATATAACTCATCGTTTACCCAAGATCAGGTGAGTGACATTTACTAGTAACGCAGTTGTGGTATCCCAGCCTAGCAGGTGTTTGTGCCTAGTGGTCAGAGCCAGCCCTCGGGGGTCCCAGCTGCCCCGGAACAAGGGGCTGATGGATGGCCTGAGGGGTATGGGTCTGCAGAGGAAGATTTAGAATGGGACAATGTCTGGCTTCAGGGTTATGATACTACAGCAGAGGAATTTGATGACTCCATGGAAGTCAGCTATGAACTGGATGATGAGAGAGCTAGCAACCTTGATTCCCAGGATAGATTCCTTACCCCTTTGCCAGATGCTGAGGATGAAGATTGGGATGTGAGGGAGGATTCTGCTTCCCAGGAGCCGAGCTCCGCACCTGCCCAGGCTAATGAGAAGGAATTTGATAGAAGGGGGAGCATCCGGGCTTCGAGGAGAGATTGGGGCCTGAACAGGGGGGGGTGTTGAACGCACAAGAACTAGTTTCCTTTAATAATTGGTACTGGGGCCGTCGCTGGTCAGATCCAAGGCTTCGTTGGAAAAGGAAAGACCGTTGCTATATTCCATGCTCTCGTAAGGCTGCAGGAGCGGTCGGTTTCAAGTTTCAAATCTGGTCGCAAGGGTGGTGTTTATGCTTTTGGATTTTGGTCTCTTTGGGTTTCAAGCCTCTTGGATTTTATGCAAAGAGCTTTTGGACTATTTTATTGATTGATTATTACTTCTTCCTATGGACTATTTCTCTACTTATTCTAAATAAACATTATTCATTGCATCTGCCTGGTGTGTGTGATCTAGGGGGGAACTGTCAGTGTTCTGAGGTGCAACAGCAGTCCCTTCAGCTGTAGCCTTATAAGCAGAATATTTGTGTAATTGACTCATTGTATGAATTTAGCAATTTATTCAGTTGTCTGATTCCCTTCTTTGCAAAATAAAGATGTTGGAGCTTCCTCATAGCAACAGGGCTATAGAAACTGTTATTTATTGCAGATATTACACAATAAGCTCCTTTGGATAATAAAACCTAAAACATAACATAACATTTAATTAGGTGTATAAAACTTTGCAATGTCCCAAAATGCATTCCTGTCTTCATCAAATTGTTCACCCACACAATATCACACTTTTTTTAAACAAAAAAACAAAAAAACACCCCGCTAATTTTTATTACAGGTTGAGAAATAAGATTGAAAGATAGTAATAAAAACAAAGTTTTTTTCTATTCTTCAAGATTTAAATCCTAAATTACTAGTCCCAAGTACTATACCATCATACTTGTAACTGGATCTATAAGTCTCATGATCAAACAGGTAAATGAGGTTTATTGAAATTGTCTTCTACTTCCTACAAATCAACTTCTTGGGAATGAGGGGAAAGTAGTTGGTCTTTACTCTACAGACAATCTCATAAAAAAAGTAGGTCTAGGGTTGCATGCCTGACACCCTCTTGATTTCACGTATACGAGTATGTTTCCTCCTTTCGTCTTTTGAGCAGTTACTACTATATATACACTTCAGTTGGCATAGTAGGATACATTATTCAGACAGATAGCTGAAATCCTAAAAAGCCACTACATAGGAGCAGCCATCCGTTTTCCTCTTATGGCATTCATGTGTGGAATGGTTTGTCACCCTGTATCAGCCCTCCTGGAGGTACTTTCTATCCTATATCAGTCCACAAGGAAGCTGCTTAAAATCCTTTGTTTTTCCACATTTCTAGAGAAACCTGTTTCCAAAGGAATTTTAAAATGTTAAAAGCTGCCTTTGCCCTTGTTCTGAGTATCTGGTTAATGTCTTTCAAAACGGTTTTTAGTTTTAGTTTAATCTGCACATGCTTGTTCAGATGAGAGGGAGTAAATGTAAAACTGAAACTTACACGTGAAACTGGAGTGTACCAAAGTGAGATCACTCTGTTCATTCTTACTGAACAGTGAGTTGCTGGCCCCAAACACTTCTGTTATACATAGCGTATGCGTGCAGAGTTAAAATCAGGACTTGAGAGATTTTTCTTTTTCTACATCATATGTCCTCTCAAGGAGTTGCAGTTGCAGAATCTATTTTGCCAAGACAGGAGACAGTGGGAAAGATAACAAGTGCATCTACACTGAATGCAGTTTGACACAATTTTAAATGCCATAATGCTATGGAATCCTAAGAGTTGTAGTTTGGTGAGCCACTAGCGCTTTTTGGCACATAGAGCTTAAGATGTTGTAAAACTACAGCTCTCATGATTTCATAGTATTGAGTCAGAGCTTTTAAAGTGGTGTCAAACTGCAATAAGTTTACTATATAGATATACCCTAGGAGGGAGATAGCCGATAGGAGCAACAAAGCACCACAATTGTTAGGGACACTGTGCCTGATATTGACTTGAAAGTCCAAAACTATATATGAGGAAATGTCAACCCATACATACCCACATCTGACTATAAATGTAAACTATCCGATTGCATGTGTTTATTATGGGTGGGATATGTGTGGGAGAAGATTCATATTTCTACTGACCTCCCATACAGGGGCCCTGTTTTGTTTGTTTAGTATAATAAAGGACCTAAAGATATTTTTATCAGTTTGCTGTGACCATCCTAAGTAGCATCCACAGAAAAACCAGTGTGTTGCTGATACTGATAGTACACGGAGCTATACAGCTCACTCTTTTTTCCTGCGTAGCCAGCATGATGCTGTGGTAGTGTAGACTCCTATAATGCAGTTAACTGCATTATGAAACTGCATTATATGGCAGTGATTTTGGAGGAACAGGGTTTGAATGCCCACTTGGCCATGGGAAACCACCGGATAACTTTAATCAAGCCTTAGCAAAACAAACAAACAAACCAGTTATAAGGCTGTCTTAGAGCTGTCTTTGAAGCCACACAGAAATAGTACAGAATATATCACAGGATTTTAGTGTGAGCAAGTCACAGAATACTTCTCTGACCTTTCAAAAATGGAGGACACACATGTAATAAAATAAATAAAAGTATGAAAAATAAGCTCTAAATCAGCAATCCTTACTTTAATATAATGCATGCAGAATCAGGGTGTAAATTTTCCAAATTCTACCCACTTGCCTCTGGGAATCGTAAGTGCTCCCTCTTTATATAGCTTATATTTATATCTCAATTAATTAAGCAGTGTGAAATCCTTTGGGGAGTAAAGGCACGGTGCACAGAAAACTGATGCTTATAGCAGATTTCTTTGAGATTTGTAGTGTGGATGTTAAATGAATGCTTAAATTCTTTCAAATTGAACTGGGCAAATTATTATTGTAACATTACAATTTTTTACTTAGATGTTTACTGGTAGAAAATGATGTGTAGGGTAATAAAATCTAGGTTTACTCAGATGTAGGTCCCATGTGTTCAGTGAGACCAAATGCAAAGTCAGGATTTGCAGCCTGAATGGAGACTTTAAGAGATTATATTCACTATACCTGTATAGGGCACAGGTTTGGGAGACAATAATACATGGTGCTACTATTTTAGTTATTTGTTAATACTTGAGAGATTTACCTTATATACTCACGTGCACATCTAGAAATTTCAGAACAAAACAAACCTGGTTTCTTGGAGAAATTTACTATATATAATTGAGTATAAGCCAAGTTTTCCAGCCCTTTTAGGCTGAAAAAGCCCCCCTCGGCTTATACTCGAGTCAAAGTTATTTATTATTTTACTCTGTGTTGTTGTTATTATTATTATTACATTTGTATTGTTGAAGGCTTTATGGCCGAAATCACTGGGTTGTTGTAGGTTTTTCAGACATTCTAGAAGCATTCTCTCTTGACGTTTCACCTGCATCTAAGGCAGGTATCCTCAGGGGTTGTAAGGTTTATATGTACCTCTGAAGACCTCACAACTTCTGAGGATGCCTGCCATAGATGCAGGCAAAACGTCAGGAGAGAATGCTTCTAAAAATATGGCCATACAGCCTGAAAAACCTACAACAACCCATTATTACATTTATTATTTTACTCTATTATTATTATTACCATTACATTATTTTACTCTGAATTTTTTTACTCTATTGTTATTACATTTATTATTTTACTCTATATTATTGGACGGATATGTAAGCCCATTTATGTTGAAGATTTTTACTGGTTTATCTTACAGTTTTATGTAAATATTAAAAAACATTTAACCTATGGATGCCACCATTATTGGTATCTATTTTTATTTTGAAATTTACCAGTAGCTGCTGCATTTCCCACCCTTAGCTTATACTCAATGCATTTTCCCAGGTTTTATGGAAAATTAGGTGCCTCGGCTTATATTCAGGTCGACTTGTATTTGAGTAAATACGGTAAATATTATATCTTCTTTATAATAAAGAAAAGGAACCTTTCCCTTCTCTGTGTAGTTGTGAAAGGCAAAGCTTTGTCTGTCCCAGGACTAAAAGAAGCACCAAGGCGCTCCACTCTCCGCACACACTGCTTCTGGTTTATTTGAATGCCTGGGCAGGGAAATGGGGCAGAAGCCAAAGTCAGTTGGCCCAAAAGCAGCATTAATGCTCTCTCCTGTTCACAGATTGATCCTTGGCTTAGCTATAGATCATTTCAAAATCCATAATTTCGGCCCCAAAACTTGTCCCCTATTTATATAGGACATCAACTTATGCATGAGTATATATAGTACTATATTTAAATACATTGATAACACAAACAGAATGGTGGAGCTGGAATGGTGAAATCCATTGATTGTAAGACATGATTGCTTACCTTAACATAGCTTTGGTTAAGTTAAAACTTTATGTGGCACTTTGGACATTAGTGACCGTTGCCTGCATGATCTTTTTGGCTATGCTGAGAAGAGTTTTTGGCAGCTATAGCCCAACACCTGCTGTATATGAAGGTTTCAGATTGCTTAGGCACAATAGCACTTCACACAGCAGGTAAATGACTACAGATCCCTTACAACACAATTTCAGTGATTACCTAGAGGCTCTCTAAGCCAGTGACTCTTCAGCTAGGTTGCCTGGTGTGCCCGTTAAGGAGAGGTTGTCAAAGCCTATCATTTCATCCTTGGCACAAAACAGTCCAGGAAAACACTGTTCAAGCCATGGCTGTTTTTGAAAACACATACTAAATCGTTTGGACAAAGCCTTGAGACAGACTCTTCAGTCAGCCAGGAAAGTAAACAATCTATTAGCCATGCACACAAGGGCTGGGTGGGAGTGGGAGAATTAGTCTCAAGAATCAGCTCAATGAACCACAAATCATGCTTGCATTAATTGCTACAACCTGTATTAGCAAAATGGCAACCATCCTGTCTAAAAGGGCCTATTCTTGCCTTGGAATTATGTGAAATACAAATAATCATGAAGAAAAGCTATACCCACCACCAGCTTCACAGCAGCAGAGCCTTAAATAGAAGTAGCAACAGGCAGAAATGCAACAGTTTCTACCAACTGTTCTGCACCTGTTGAAATTCTGCTTCTCACGAAAAGAAATGAGAGTGTCACTAGAAGAGAAAGGTAATAAACCCACCCTAAATGAGTGCCAGGGCGGTGTATTGTTTTGAACTGGGGGCTAGAACTAAGAAGGAACCACCACTTAGCCCTGAAAACCCACTCAATGAATGGGGCAAATCACACTCTCAGCCTCTGAGGAAAGCAATAGCAAAACTCCTCTCAACAGATCTTCTCAATATGATCCTACAATAGGGTTGCTTTACATTTGCCCTAAATCAGAAAGGATTTGAAGATACACAACAATGTCACCACAGAGCAGAATTGAAGGCAAACAAGAAGTGCATTAAAAAGCAATTATGTACCTGTTATTTACTCCACGAAGGGAAGTGGGTACAAACGTCATGGTTCATGGGTGAATTGATTTGAGAGATTTGTATTGTGAATGATAGGCAAATGCTTAAATGCAGTGCACTCTACTTGCTGTAGGCAAGGCAAGGTTGAACTTGTGGCATGGTTCTGAGAGACAGTGTGGCATAGCGGTTTGAGACTTGAACCCTGGAGGTCTGGGTTGGATTCCTCACTTGACTATGCAAGGAAGCTCCCTGAGCATCCTTGGACAAGTCACACAGTCTCAGGAAACCCCTGAATAAAGTCATCTTAAGTCAGATGTGGCCTTTTTTCCATGTCAGGAGAAACTGCAAATTGCTTCTGGTGTGAAAGAATTGGCCATCTGTAAGGATGTTGCCCTGGAGGTGCCCAGATATTTGACGTTTTATCATTCTTGTGGGAGGCTTCTCTCATGTTGCCGCATGGGGAGCTGGAGCTGGCAGAGGGAGCTCATCCACACTCTCCCCAGATTCAAATCTCTGACCTGTTGGTCTTCAGTCCTACCGGCACAAGGGTTTAACCCATTGCACCACCGGGGGCTCTTACCTCTCACTGATTATGATAAATAAGAATTAGAACACATACCATTTCTGTATTTATTCATTTCTTTAAATAAGAACTACGTTTTTCTACTCTGGATTTCAGAAAGAGAGAGCTCACAATTTACACTTTCTCTCCCTGGCATCAAACCACTGAGCTGTCGGTCAGCAGTCCTGTCGGCACAAGGGTTTAACCCACTGTGCCACCAGGAGCTCCTAGATATGACCTGAAAGCAACCAACAAGATCAAATATAAGCCTCCTTTCCTGGGCAGAACAAGTGAACCTCTTTGCTGTTTTGAGAGCCATCCTGATGTAGTGGTTTGAGATTTGGACTCATGGAGGCCAGGATTCAAATGACCATAAAAAACACTGGCGCAACCTTAGGAGTATCACCCATTCTCAGCCCCAGAAAAGCCTTGTGATAGGATTCATCTTAAGTCAAAGTTAACTTCAAGGTCCTGGTAGTGCAGTGGGTTAAACCACTGGGCTGCTGAACTCGCAGACCTAAAGGTTGGTGGTTCGAATCAAGACAGCAGCATGAACTCCTGCTGTTTGCCCTAGCTCCTGCCAACCTAGCAGTTTGAAAACATGCAAATGTGAGTAGATCAATAGGTACCATTCTGGCGGGAAGGTAACTACACTCCATGCAGTCATGCCAGCCACATGACCTTGGCTCTTCAGCTTAGAAATGAAGCTGGGTACCAACTCCCAGAGTCGGACACAACTGGGCTTAATGTCAGGGAAAACCTTTACCTATATTTACTAACTTGAGGGCACCATGCAATAAAACATACAGTACTGTTTTATTACCATGCTCTACTAAGGGGGCAAGACTGGACAAATGTGTGGCTTCTATCTACCCTTCACCCTTTTCCCATCCTGCTTCATCCTCTTCCTAGCATTGCCTCTTTATCCATTGGCATTGCACTTCCTGGGTCCGGAAAGTATCCGTGGGTGGATCTAGATCAGGCATGAGCAAACTTGGGCCCTCCAGGTGTTTTGGACTTCAACTCCCACCATGCCCCCATCTCCATCCTGTTCCTGGCATTGCCCCTTTATCCATTGACACTGCCCTTCCTGGTTCCAGAAATTATCTGTGGGTGGATCTAGAAGAGACATGGGCAAACTCTGGCCCTTTTCCAGGTGTTTTGGACATCAACTCCCACCATTCCTAATAGCCTCCGGCCCTTTTCTTTCCCCCCTCACCCTTAAGCCTGAGGCCAGGCATGTAGCCAGGGGGGGCTAAGGGGGCTTCAGCCCCCCCCCCCGAAATTCTCAGGGTGGTCCGCGAAAAGGCCTTACTGGTACATTATTTAAACTGTTATGTTTATTCATATCATGATCTGATCACCATGCTCATTATATCCCACATTAATGGGGTTACTGGGATAACAATACAAGAGGTTTGCTAGGGTAGACCCTCTTCCACCCAGTCTCAGCCCCCCGAACCAAACTCAGCCCCCCGAATCAAAATCCTGGCTACGGCCCTGCCTGAGGCTATTAGGAATGGTGGAAGTTGAAGTCCAAAACACCTGGAGGGCCCAAGTTGGCCCATGCCTGATCTAGAATGAATGCAGCTTGGCACAACTTGAGCTGCCATGGCTCAGTGCTGAGGTTTCATGGGAGATTCAGTTTCAGGGGGTCTTCTGCCTTCTTTGCAACAACTCCCTTATTATCATTATTATTTCATATCAAAAGCATTGTATAAATTAGTATAAAACTGATAAAAATAGAAGGTGCACAGGCAGCTAAATATCTTTTGACCAAAAACAATCAACAGTAACGGCATTGTCTGTAGCCTCCAACAATTCCTCCTCCGTACATGAGGCAGAGCACAGTGGATAAGCATACAGGTGTGTAGTTGTCTGTTCTGCTCCACAGTCACACAAGGTATGGGATTCTTTTAGGTAGTGCCATTTTGCCAGGTTGTCTTTAGATCTGCCCACTCCTCTTCTGAGACTATTCAGGGACTTCCAAGTTGCCCATTTTTGATTTGCCCCTGGAGGAAGACCCTCGTGGGAGGCCACCCAGTTGGGATTTCCTGGTTTAGCTGCCCAGAGAGATACCCTTGCTGTTGGGGGGGGGGGTGGATGGACGGACGCAAAGAGTGGTAGTTCTCATAAAGCTTTTCCTTGATTTGAATCTACTGGGAGGAGTCTGGTAGCCATGTAGTGGATGGCTTTCACAGTGTTCAACCTTATTTTTCTCACATTTAGCAGCAACTTCATGTTGTACATCAGAGGGGGCAATGCCAGCTAACTTGTAGTTTATCAACAGATGTAGGTTTAAGACATCCTGTGATTGTTCTGCATGTTTCATTCAATGCTAGGTTCACCTGTTTTGCGTGGGCAGACTGATGCCAAACAGGACAGGCATACAACTCCCTGGATTCCATAGCATTGAGCCACTGCAGTGGAGATTCACCCCTGGCCTGCTGGTCTCCTCAGAGACCTGCAACCTCCTCTCCTTAGGCGAGTGCAGAAGTGGCCCTCCTTGCCTCCTTCCATGGAGGCGTTTCCAGAGAGCCTGGCTGGAAGAGGAAGAGAGAAAGGAGAAGTCACTTGCTTTGACTCGGCCAAGCGGGTCCCCTTTGGCGCCTCCTCCTAGCCCCCTCCTCTCCCCTCCCTCTTTCCCAGGCGAGGACCCATCTGTTTGGTTCCTGGGCGAGCCCCTCGGCGCCCCCTCCCTCCCTCCCGTTCTCCTCCTGCCTCACGTGAGCCCCTCCCCTCCCTTTCGAATCTTCCCCGGCCGGTGCCTAGGAAACCAGCCGATACCGTGTAAATAGGCACCCTTGCAAAAGCGATGCAGTAACAAAGGAGCAATAACGGAGCCCAGCCCTCTCTCTCTCTCTCTCTCTCTCTCTCTCTCTCTCTCTCTCTCTGGGCAGAAAAGAAAGGAAGTCAAAGGAGCGGGGAGAGAGAAAAAAATCAAGAGAGAGGGGGGGGGGATTCCCCAGACTAGCTCCGTTTGCCCTCTTTCTCCCTTCTCGATGCTGGGAAAGGGCGAGATGCCTCCAGCTTCCTCCTCCCAGCCAAGGCTTCGCAGGGATTTCAAAACCAACAGCCTCCACCCCTTGAAATGCAGATGGACGGGGGGGGGGGGAGCCGGAGTGTTTGCCTAGGGACGGGAAAGCAACAGGCTCCGACGTGCGTTTTGCAAGCAACGGGATGTTGAATGGATTGATTCAGATGGTTTGCATCTCTGATTGTGTGTATGTGTGCTATACAAACGAGAGGAGGAGGAGGGAGTCAGCCGGCTTCCGTCCGCCAGCGCAGTTGCTGACTGCTTGCCCCAATTCCCTCCAGGCTGGGTTTGTTGGCACGAGGCGCATCTGATTTCTGCCCTCTTCCCCCCCCCCTCCCTTCAAAAAAAAAATCCCAGCCGCCCAGAGAACGTGAATAAAATGCACCCAATGGAAATCAAGGGGGAGGGATGAGGGTCTAAAGCCCCGGCGAGGAAAACAAAAGAAGCCGCGGTTGGCAAGCAGGCAGGGCAGAGGTTTCCAAGCCTGGGATCCTCCTTGGAGAAAGGGATTGAGAGGCTGTTCAAAGGGGGAAGGAAGCAGAGGAAGGAAGATCTGAGGGGGAGAAGAGGGGGGTTGAGCTGAAAACCAAACGCCTCGTGCTGCCTTTGGCCCACCCGAAGCCCCGCATCCCTTGAGCGAGCGAGGGCCATCTTTGCTCCCATCGACCTGGACTCATCCCGCAAGGAAAAGGAAGCCGGGAGGGAGGGAAGCTGCTGGCTTCTTGGCACCTGGAGTGCTTGCCTTTCTCTGCCTTGCCGAGGCATTATTCTTTCCCTCAGAGTCCAACAACACATTGAGGTTGTTGTGAGTTTTCCGGGCTGTATGGCCATGTTCCAGAAGCATTCTCCCCTGACGTTTCGCCTGCATCTATGGCAGGCATCTTCAGAGGTTGTGAGGTCACTACCTTAGAAAGAAAAAGGGTTGCTGTAAGTTTTCCAGGCTGTGTAGCCATGTTCCAGAAGCACTCTCTCCTGACGTTTCACCTGCACCAATGGCAGGCATCTTCAGAGGTTGTTTGGTCTCAGGATTAGGTTTAGAAAGCAAGAAAAAGGCTTGTTGGGGAATCTGGAGTGCTTGCCTTCCTTTGCCTTGCCGAGGCATTATTCTTTCCCCCAGAAGCCAGCATGTTGTTTTGGGTTTTCTGAGCTGTATGGTTTTCTGAGCTGTAAGTTTCCCAGGCTGTGTAGCCATGTTCCAGAAGCATTCTCTCCTGACGTTTCGCCTGCACCAATGGCAGGCATCCTCAGAGGTTGTGGGGTTTAGATTTAGAAAGGAAAAAAGGGGGGTTGCTGTGAGTTTTCCGGGCTGTCTGGCCATGATCCTGAAGCATCCCCTCCTGACATTTCGCCTGCATCTATGGCAGGCATCCTCAGGGATGGTGAGGTCTGCCTGCCATAGAAAGGAAAAGGCTTGTTGGGGGGAAGGTAGTGCTCGTGGCTGTCTTCAAAAGCTGCCTCTCCTCCCGCCCGATTTCCAGCATTGGCTCCATTGTCGCCCCTGCAATGGCTGAGGAGGGAAAGAGGGAAGGAGGGAGGGAGGGATCATCCCTGGCTCTGGATCAAGCTCGAGCTGGTCTGAAGCCTCGGCGGGAGGGCTTTCTCGCCCTAAGAGATAGCAGCAGAGATGCCCAGCCCCCTCCTTTCCTGCCTTCCTCCTTTCTTTCCTTCCTTCCCCCCTCCATCGTTGTCCAAACCCAGACCCTATTTGCCCAAACCATCATGGCTCCGAGAGCCCATTCCACCCAGTCCCCTTCCATTGGCAGCTTTCTCTGTTCCACGTGGGTGCTTTTTCAAATCACAAACACATATTATACATATACACACACATTCGGATGCTCCATCTTTCTTCTTCTTTTTTTTTTGGTCTTGTTTTCTGCAGCCTCAGCAAAACAATCACCTTATTAAAGAACTCCAAAGAAGCCTCGTTTGATGAGACTTGAGGCCAAAGATGTATTGACTTCCAAGCCAATATCGGGGGGGGAAGCAGGCTCCTGATTCCCTCCCCCCTTGTCCCTCCCCCTCCCCCTCTTTCTCAGCCATGGCAGCTGCTCGCAAGGCTTTTTTCCCCCCTTTCTTCCCCCTCCCTTGCAACATCTGGCCTGCAGACCTCGCCGTTGTGGATCTCGTTGGGCGAAACTCGAGCTTGCCTTCCTCAATGGGGGACGCTTTGCATCCGAATGAAAAACAACAATCTCCCCTCCCCACCCATTAAATCTCCCCCCCCCTCTCCCTCTCTCTTCCCTCCCCATAGCCTTGCTATCTGTTGAAAGACAAGGGCGGGAGGAGAGGAGGGGGATGAAATCACAAACACGCACAAGTCAAACCATTGTCTGCAAGGGGGGGGGGAGGAGACCAAGAGCCAACGGAGGCGAGACCATCAAGGCCTCCAGCCCCCCCCCCTCCTTTTCCTTAAAGGAGAGGGGGGAAATTAATGGGATTAGGGCACGCTCCTTGGGTTTTCTCTTTGGAAGGAGGTTTGGGTCGCCTTCTCCAAAGTGCCTTAATCCCATTCATTTATTGGGATTTGATTATTAATTTGCGTGGCCCTCAATGTGTGTGTGTGTAGCTCCTTGGAGTATTAATGCTCAGCCCAAGCCCCGATTTCAAATTATTGCCATCGCGGCTCCATTGTTCGCTCCCCGCGCAAGCCCCGCCCCCTCCTTTGTCTAGCGGCGCCCTGATTGGCCGCCGGCGGGCGGGGGGCTGCCCGTCACCGCTCGGGAAGCCCATTCATCTGTGCACTTGGGCGTTGGACTCCGCATCTTATTAGCGACCAGGGAGATTTCTCCATTTTCCCCTTGTCTACAGTACGGCTACAAATCTGGGATATCTCTTTTTTTTTCTTTTTTTTTTGGGACTCCGCTTGGGCTTCTAAGAGAGATCTATATATATATATACATATAAATATCTATTTTTGGTGCTGCTTCTTTTTTTCCCCGAGCTTGATACAAAACAAAAGGAAGAAGGGGGAAAGAAAAGAGAGAGAAAGGAACCCAACCCAGGAGTGAATCTATTTCCATCGCATCGGCTGGCTGTCTTCTCTCTCTCTCCCCCTCCCTCCCTTCTGGTGTGAGTGTGTGTGTGTGTTGCGTGCGTACGTGTAGCTGCTCTTCCAGGCGTCGGCGGCAGCGGTGGTCTCTCTCTCGCCTTGCTCCTCCGAGCCCCCTTTCCGCTCTTTGTTTCCCCCTTTCTTTGGGATCTGCCGCGTTCCTCTTTGTTGTGAAGCCAACCAGCATGGGTGCCCAATTCTCCAAGAATGCCGCCAAAGGAGACGCCGCGACCGAGAAGCCCGGCGAGGCGGTGGCTGCATCGCCTTCCAAGGCGAACGGGCAGGTAAGAAGGAGGAGGTGGTGGGGGGGACGGGGACGGGACGACGACCAGGCATCGCTGGGGATGAGGGCTTGTTTGGATCTAGGTGTGTTGCGCCGCAGTCGGAGCCAGGTTTTACATTCCCATGTTGCCCCCCTCCCACCGCACCCTCGGAAGGGCTTCCCTCCCCCGTCCCCATCCCATCTTTTGGACCCCATCTCCAGATGAAGCCTGGGGCTGCTTTCAAGATGTCTCGACGGCTTGGTTGTGTTGATTGGTGGCATCTTCTGTGGTGGTGGAGATGGGTCTCCTCTTGTTTTCTCTTGCCTTCCTCCCAATTGTGGGGAGAGGCTGGGGGAGAAGGGGGGGTAGAATGGGCTTTGGTGGCTGAGATGGGGGGCGAAATGGCCACTGGCGAGGGGAGGGGGGATGGAGAGAGGGAGAGAGAGAGCGGGGGATGGAGAAGAGAGAGCGCGAGGAAGGGGCTTGCTGCCGAAGAGGGGGGGGGGAGGAAGAAGAAGAGACGGGCGCCTGCCTTCTTCTCCATCTTGTTTGCTCCTCGCCCTTTCCCCGCAGGAAGCCCTGCTCTTGGGGGATCCACGGGGGAGGGATTTCTTGTGGCTTTGCACTTGTGGCTTTTGGGTCGAAGGAACCATTCGGAAGTGCTTTTTCGAGCAGGCAAAGCGGCGTGCCTGGTTTCCCATCCATTGAGGCGGATCTGGCGCCCCTCGGCCGCGTTCCTGTGCGGACAGGCAGCCAAGAGAAAGGACTGTTTTTCTTGATCCCTCTCCCTTTGCGCCTTCTTCCACCCCCACTGTTTACAACCCCCACCCATGTGTTGCCAACCCTTGTGACTGCCAGTGTGGGCTCCAGCGGGGATTAGGGTGCCCCCCTCCCTCCCTCCCCACCCAAATCTGCATTTGCCCATCTCCCCCTTTCCAAGGGAAGCCTCTGGTTGTGGCAAGGGATGAGACGGGATCAGGATGCGCCTCGCTCTGGAGGAACAATGGCTGGGAGAGGAAAAAAAACTGGAGGGGGTCTTTCAGCCTTCCTCACACGGAGACACACATATGCCTATCTCACAAATAGGCTCGGACGAGCTCGAAGAAAGCGGGCGGGCGGGAGGGAGGGGGATAAGTGGGTCGCGGAGCTTTGTTCGCCCCACAGCGCGGATCGCTGGCCAAGGCTTGAGCGCAAAGCTGCCTCCTTTTCCTCCTCTCGCTGCTGTTGCTTGGCCACAGCGCCGCTTCTGCCTCCTCCTCCCTTCGCAGCGCCGCCCGTCTCTCTCTCTCGCTCGCTCTCTCTTCCTCGCTCGCGACCCCCTCCCCAAGCCAGTGGGCTCTTTCCCCAGGTGGAGCCACACTGCCCCCCTCAGGCCGAGAGGGCGCGCTGCAAGAGCCGCGCTTCCTCCGCGCGCCCGGGCCTCCGGGCTGGCCTTCCATGGCTTGCAAAGGAAGAGAGGCAGGGGCGGAGGGAGCGTGGACTCCCGCCAGGGTGGCGTCGTGGGTTTCGTAGACGCGGAGGCTGGTTGTACGCCGCCAAGTAACGCCGTTTAAACTGCATTAGATGGTCAGTGTAGCTGCACCTATGTGATACATCTCTCAAGCCGCATTACGCGGTTCTACACTGACTATACACATTATTTGGCAGAGTAGACCCAGCCCAAAGAGTTGAAGGGAGACCTCAAGGACCATCCAGTCCAAGGCCATTCTGCCATGCAGGATTTCACACTTAAAGCACCCCCACCCCACCCCAATAGATGGCCATCTAGCCTTTGCAGAAAAGGAGATTCCACACCACTACAATGGATCCCTGGATCTGTTACCAGTGGTTCTCAACCTGTGTGTCCCCAGATGTTTTGGCCTCCGACCCCCAGAAATCCTAACAGCTGCTAAACTGGCTGGGATTTCTGGGAGTTGTTGGCCAAAACACCTGGGGACCCACAGGTGGAGAAACACTGGGTTAAACCCTTGTGCTGCCAGGACTGCTGACTGAAAGGTTGGCAGTTTGAATCCAGGGAGCAGGGTGAGCTCCCATCTGTCAGCTCCAGCTTCTCATGCAGGGACATGAGAGAAGACTCCCACAGGATGGTAAAACATCCGGGCGTCCCCTGGACAACATTCTTGCAGACAGCCAATTCACACCAGAAGCGACTTGCAAATTCTCAAGTCGCCCCTGTCACGAAAAATTTAAAAAATCTGCTTTGAGCTGGATTATATGAATTCCCACTGTCAGATAATCTGGAATCAGGTCCTGGGATGTAAAACAGTGTAGAAGAGGCCTGAGGCAACATATTCCGCTACTACTGATCAGCTCATTCCCTCTACTTTGGATCCATTGCTCTGTGTCCTAGTCACCAGAGCAGCAGAAAGCAAGCTTGTCCCCTCCTCAATACAGCATCCTTTAAAGTATTGGTATTTAAACATGGCTCTTCTGTTCCCTCTCAGCCTTCTTTTCTCGAAGCTAAACATGTCCAGCTCCCTCAGCAATTCCTCCTAGGGCCTGGCTTTCAGACCTTTAATTGTTTTCATTGCTCTTCTCTGGACACTTGACAGCAGTGGTTCTCAACCTGTGAGTCCCAGTTGTTTTGGCCATCTCACAGAAATATTAACAGTTGGTAAACTGACTGGGATTTCTGGGAATTGAAGGCCAAAACACTTGGGGACCCACAGATTGAGAACCACTACTTTACATCTTGTCAAAATCCTTCTTGAACTACTATGCCTAGAATTGGAATCCTGGGTGAATATTTCCCACTGGGCCTCTCAGGAACTGGGCTGCCCTGAAGAGAGAAGGCAACGGGAAAGCTTGGGAAGGACAGCTGCCTAACCTACTGCCTTGTCACCAGCATTGGGCATTCCCTTGAGCGAGCAGGAAAGCATGTGGCAAGGAGGAGCCAGAAGAGTGGGTTGGCTCTTCCTAGTCCACGCCCCTCCTCGGAACTGTCAGAATTGAGATTTCCGGGAATGGTGGTTACTCCAGCTGAGTGAGTTATCCTCTAAACTATCAATTATGTTGGAAATGTGGGATAAAAAACAAAACAGGTGAGGTGTTTCCAGCTCGGCATGAAAGGCTGAGAGGTCTTCTGTCTAATAATGCTGCTTTTATGTTTCTTCCAGGAGAACGGCCACGTGAAAGTGAACGGGGATGCCTCTCCAGCTGCAGCTGAGGCTGGCAAGGAGGAGGTGCAAGCCAATGGCAGCGCGCCCGCTGAGGAGTCGGTGAAGGAAGAGCAGACTCCGTCTGAGCCTGCCTCCGAGAAGGAGACCGCGGAAGCCGAGAGTACCGAACCGGCTTCTCCAGCCGAAGGGGAGTCCTCCTCGAAGGTTGAGGAAGGGGCCACCCCTTCTTCCAGCAACGAGACCCCTAAAAAAAAAAAGAAGCGCTTTTCATTCAAAAAGTCTTTTAAGCTCAGTGGCTTCTCCTTTAAAAAGAACAAAAAGGAATCAGGGGAAGGCGCCGAAGCTGAAGGGGCGGCGGCGGCAGCGTCTGGAGAAGGGGGGAAAGAGGAAGAGGCAGCTGCCCCGGAGGCTGCAAATAACGAGGAGGGCAAAAGTGCTCCCGAGGCCTCGCCTTCTGCGGATGCGGCCGCTGGTGCTGGCAGCACAGAGGAGACCAAGGAGGAGCCGGGTGGTGCTCAGGAGGCCAAGTCGGAAGAGACTGCGCCAGAGAAGGCCGCAGGAGAAGAGGCCAAGCCGGCCGAAGAGGCCAAGCCAGCAGAGGAGAAACAGGAAGAGGCGCCGGCCGCTTCCGCTCCTAGTGCCGCCGCCGAAGCCAGCTCAACCGAACCAGAGGCCCCCAAAGCAGAGGAGCCGGCGGCGGCTCCGACACAGGAAGCCCCCTCCGAGTCTAGTCCAGAAGCTCCACCAGCTGAGTCGGCAGAGTAAAGGGGGGAGAAAAGATGATGATAATGATGATGATGATGTTGATGATGATGATGGCAATTTTGAGATGATTGAACTTTTCTTCCCCCCTGTTTGTTTGTTTGGAGTGGTGCCAGGTACTGGTTTTGGAGAACTTGTCTACAACCAGGGATTGATTTAAAAGATGTCTCTTTGTCTCTACTACCCACACAGATCCCATCTCAGATCATTCTGTTGCCACCATTCCAACGGGCGGAGGAGAGGCTCAATGCCTCCCTCTGCTTTGTTCCTCCTTTTTTGCATCAGTATTAATTTTTTTGCATACTTTGCATACTTTATTCAAAATGTAAACTTTTTTCCTCTCTCTCTCTCTCTTTCTCTCTCTGTCTCTTTCTCTCTTGTCAATCTATGGACATGCCCATATATGAAGGAGATGGATGGGTCAATAAGGGATAGCAAATGAAGTGATAGGGGTCACAATGGGGAATTAGTGGTGCAGATAATTTGCCAAGAAAATGTGCCACAAGAAATAAGGGGTTAGTCTTTTTTTAAAAAAAGAAAGTTATTACAATGTATTTTGTGAGGCAGATGTTCTATAAGGTTTACAACACTACAAGTCTTGACTAAGAAGGAAGAAGAAAAATTCCAATACTCAGATTAAAAAAAATCATAGTCTTAGGAAATTCATTTAAACCATAGGAACTTTCACTTTATCTCATGTTAGCTGTACCAGTCAGTGATTAAGTAGAAATACAAGTTGTATAGGCTTTATTGTTTATTGCTGGTTTATGACCTTAATAAAGTGTAATTATGTATTACCAGCAGGGTGTTTTTAACTGTGACTATTGTATAAAAACAAATCTTGATATCCAGAAGCACATTAAGTTTGCAACTTTTTCCACCCTGCCCATTTTTTGTAAAATTGCAGTAATCTTGGACCTTTAAAAAAAGCCACACAATTTTAAACTCAACCAAGCTGTGATAAGTGGAATGGTTACTGTTTATACTGTGGTATGTTTTTGATGACAGCAGATGATGCTTTCTTTTTCCAGTTGTCTTTGAGAATAAAGAAGAAAAAAACCAATTTCAGATGCAATGGTTTTTGTGTAGCATCTTGTCTATCATGTTTTTGTAAATACTGGAGAAGCTTTGACCAATTTGACTTAGAGATGGAATGTAACTTTGCTTACAAAATTGCTATTAAATTCCTGCTTAAGGTGTTCTAATTTTCTGTGAGCACACTAAAAGCGAAAAATAAATGTGAATAAAATGTAGAATTTGGCTGTGTTTCTTTTTCTGGATACTCTGGATAGCTTAGCAGATTGCCTGAACTGTCTACATTTGTATTACAAAGACAGTTTGTTTGCCACTTAACATTACTCTTATTAATTTCTAAATTATGGATTGTGTGGTCTCTTGGGCCTACTAAAAGTTTCTCTGTGGTGTGAAGATCTGTAAGGCTTTTTAATAGAGATGTGCATTGGATTCTAAATTAACCTCTGCCACTCTGGGCTCCCAATTGCCCAATGTCAGATTTTGAGGAAAGAGGATTGGAAAGAACTAGTATGTGTTTTTAACAAGCTTGCCCCAGTTGACAATTAAGTGGGGTATGTGTATGAAAAGCCTTGAGGACCACTTTATGTTATATTAGGTTGTTCTTTCCTAGCTTGAGTTGACTTGACACTTTGACTGTGGTCGTTTGGGAATCTTCTGGGCCTTGGCCTGAATTTCCAAACATTGGCACCTAAATTTGGGTGTCAAAACAGCAAAGGTCCAATCTTACCTGCGAGTTCTTAACCATTTCAGCATCTACTTCAGTGCCTGACTTTAAGCAACCAGCCTTGGAAGTTTGGGCTAAAGTGAATCATTTTTTGTTCTACCAAATTGTCGAGCAATACTTTTTTTGTATGTTACTCCCATCTGTAGGTGAGTTAATGGAAAAAAACAAACAAACAGAAATTGCTATATTTGTCTGTAAGAGTCATTTGGTGCTTGCCTTTTAACTGTTTAGACTTTTGGGCTAATTTCCACCACACTGCTCAGGGGCAAAATATGCCTTAATAAAACAGTAGGCTTTTGTAAAAAAAACAAAAAAAACACAAATACACAGTAGTTAATGGCATTGGAGGGTGGAAATTGATTCAAGGAAGTGTTGCTCCTAGGTTTATAGGTGAAATTTAGTGTTACACTTAACGTGCTTCCACCTATGTTTTCAGCAGTAACTTGCTTTGGAAGCAATTACACTTACTTTATGAGAGAGTGGCACATTAGCACCTTGTTCCCTAAAGAACAAAGCCCGAGCTGAATGAAGTTCAATGGATTCCATACTGAATACATACTCTTATTCAGCTGTCCACATCTTTTTATTTTTTATTTTATGGCTTGTATATATACTCTGGTCACCCTGGTATTTCTCTGTAGTGTTAGAAATGTATTGATTATTATGCTTTAAATGGCCATGGGATGAAATAAATGGATGTAAAATGAGATACTCCATACCAGTGTCATTATTGGACTCCATCTGTTGGGGGACACTTTCAGCTCATCATTCTTGATATTGACATAAGTAGTTGTACGCCTCTGATTTGTGGCTTTGGCCTATCATAAGTATGTTTTCTAGAGTCATAAAAAATAAAGCCAACCTGACTTTTATATTTTATGCACAATGTGACTTAATTCAGTTATCTTATTTGGGCCATAATAAGATATAAGGTTAGTTTGTACACTGTGGCTATAGACAGCACATGTAAGTCACACTTAGCATGGAGCCCTTGTGGGGAGCAGTTATGTGTAGTGCAGTGATTCTCAACCTGTGGGACCCCAGGTGTTTTGGCCTACAACTCCCAGAAATCCCAGCCAGTTTACCAGCTGTTAGGGTTTCTGGGGACCCATAGGTTGAGAACCACTGGTGTAGGGCAACATCTGGTGACAGATTGTCACTATAATATGAAGAATTGATATTCTCATGGAGCATAGATTGAAAGCTTTAATTTCTTAATTCTGTTATATTGAGTTGCCCATTTATTTAAACCTTCCCAAAGTTGCTAATCTGCATTATTCTGGTTTCTTGGTCTTGTATAGATTAAGTGTATATACAACCCAGAAAGCACAAAGGCAGTGCTTTGGTGCCACCAGTATGCTGGTTTGGGCATTAGAAAGGAAGATGCTGGTGTAGAAAGAACCAAGGTCTAGCAGTTCTTTCATAGTTACTACTCTTGTTTTCTAAATTTGGATGACTAATCTTAAACCGCTTGTCTGCTCAGATGTAAGTCCTGTTACATTCAATGGGACTTGCTCCCAGGTAAGTGGGGTTAGAATTTCAGATTCACGATAGTCCTCAGGAAACACCCATGCAAATTTAGAGTCTTTACATAAATATTTCTTTGCCTTCTCAGTTGCCCCATAGTTTTACTAACTAGCTAAATGGACATCCCTGTATGGTAATTGGTAGATGAAATAGTTAAATATTTACCATACTGTCCTGTAGAAGTATGGGAGCAGTTTATCACATAGACAGGTAACAATAATTCATGCTCAAATGGCTATAAACCAGGCATGGGCAACCTTCAGCCCTCCAGGTGCTTTGGACTTCAACTCCCACAATTCCTAAATCCTATTAGCTGAAGTTTGCCCATGCTTGCTATAGACCATTTCTAAATATTATTGCCTAGTTCAATTATTTACTGATACTTCTAAAGCTTCATGGAATTTCTTTTTTGAAATTACAGAAAAAATAAGGTTAGTTTAGTTTTAAATTTACATGCCATCTTTTCCCCAAAGAAATTGTGTTCAGTGTAATGTTGGCTTTTAGTCCAATATATGCATAGGTAAAAGTTCCACTATGGTATATTGACTCAAAAATAACATTATGTGTGTCAATGGGCTTTCCACAAAGGTGTGCTTGGAGTTAAGAAATTCTGACAAATGAGGTTAGATATAGATATCCTTCAGAAGTTTTGAACTACCATGTTCTGGGATTATGAGTGTTGTTGGACAAATATGGAGGCGTCAAGTTGACTACCCCTGACTTGGTTGTATTAAATTGACATTTGAACTCAGTGCTCAGTAATGGCTAAGATGATGTTTCCTGGTAACCATGTGACCATACTAAATTACTATGAATGAACAACTTGAGCATGCAGGTCAGGTTTTTTTTCTATTCAGTTTTTAATGTTTTTAAAATGTTACAATGAAATGTGTATATAACACAATTGACTTTAAAAAAATACTCTGGCTATGTAGGTAACAGTGGAAGCCCCTGATGGCACAGCAGGTTAAACCTCTGAGCTGCTGAACTTGCTGACCAAAAGGTCGGTGGTTCAAATCCAGGGAGCAAGCTCCTGTTAGCCCCAGATTCTGTCAACCCAGCAGTTCGAAACATGCAAATATGAGTAGATCAATAGATACTGCTTCAGTGGGAAGGGAATGGTGCTCCATGCAGTCATGCTGACCACATGACCTTGGACGCCTCTATGAACAATGCTGGCTCCTTGGCTTAGAAATGGAGATGAGCAGTACCCCCCAGAGTCGGGCATGACTAGACTTAATGTCAAGGAGAAACCTTTACCTTTACTTTAGGTAACAGTGGATTTAGTCATACAGGACCCCCCCAACAAAGAAAGAACAAAGCAATTGTCTATATTAGGAGCCTTGATAGAACCATTCCTCCTGAAATGATAAAAAGTCATGCTGTTACCTAGTTGTCGAATCTGCTCACATCTTTTAAACTTCCTCTATTTCATACCCTTCTAGTATGCTAACTGCACAGATTGTGACATACATTGTTTGGGGGGAAAGCATTAAATTATTGGCTTTTCATCTCGATCACAAATAAAAGCAAAAACATTGAGGTTAATGTAAATTCATAGGGCTCACCAAGCAAGCATTATACAGCAGCATGTAATCCTTTGTAACTATATGTGGTTTCTGCTTTTGTTGGAAGCAAGAGATGTGCAGATCAGTAAAAGATTTTTTCCTGCATGAATTTTATCAATTTTGATTCAGTACAATCTTTGGATAGAAGATTAGGACAAGCAAAAATCATAAAAGCTTTTTCTCTGCACTCCAGTGGTACACTTAACATGAACCTGCATTTCAAATGTCAGATTTTCCATTTTCCAAGACAGCTTTTAGATTAACTCTTTCTAACAGTCGTCTAAAAGATTACTTTTAATGCACTGGATATATGCATGAAATAAGTGTGGGTGAAGGGTGGTACATGTTTTTTTTAAAAAAAATGTATTTGTGAAAGAAAATGTTCTAGTGGACATATTAATATGTAAGTGTGTTTTAGTTATTGAGAATATTTTTAATTGGAATTTTTAAGCATTGGGTTGCTGTAAGTTTTTTGGGCTGTATGGCCATGTTACGGAAACATTCTCTCCTGACGTTTCGCCCATCTCTATGGCAGGCATTCTCAGAGGTTGTGAGGACTGACCTCGCAACCTCTGAGGATGCCTGCCATAGATACAGGTGAAACATCAGGAAAGAATGCTTCTGGAACATGGCCATAAAGCCCAAAAAACGTACAGCAACCCAGTGTTTCTGGCCATGAAAGCCTTTGACAACACATTTTAAAGCATTCTTTCACAGCTCTCTCCTTCCTCATCCACACAACCCTGTGCAATGTTTGGTGAAAATCAGTAGCCAAATGTCAGATACACTTGAAGTTTTTGGAAAATCTCCTGTCTGACTGATTAATTTCAAATATTCATGTGAGATGAGGCGATTGCTATGTATTTATGAGACCTCAATGTAAATAATTGCCACTCAGAAATGAATGTATCAGGGTTCTTGTTTTCTTTCAGTCATGATCTTGCTTCCAGACCTTTGAATAACCATCTTTGCTGCTGCTTCTCTTTGGCTGCTTCAGAAGATTATATTTTGCGCATTATCAGAAGACTTCAGGAACTATGCTAATCTATACTTTAGATTGATTACTGTGGTCCTTAACTCTGTCTCTCCAGCATCCAATTTTTCTACTGCACATGATGGAGAAGTGCTTAGCTGCAAAATTGAGGAATTCCATATTGGCTATTCTGGAGAATTTCATCATTTATGTCAAACTCCCCTTCAAAGATGTGTATTGCGACTTGGCTGTGATGGCAGTTACAGCCATGTTTAAAAATATTTGTCCCTATATATATAATAATGGCACACTCTTGATTCAATATATTTTATGAAGAAGACCAATTGCCACACAATGGAACTTGATATAGCTCCACAGTCCAGGACAGGCATTTTGTGGGATTCATTTTTATGGGAACTTATGGTCTTTGCAGGGTAAGTCTGTCCTATGACTTATCAGTGATTCTGGTGGCATTTTTGTTTTCCTGAGTGTTGTACCACTTGTGGATTTCTTGAATGGGGAGATGATCTGGATGGGTATTATGACTGCTTTATTCTCCAACTTCCTTCTTTCACTACTTAAAGTTCAATCAACTTGCTAACTTTCTGAAGAACCCAGAGTGATGAAGCAACATGGATAATGGCTTGCATGACAATGGAGAAATTCGAGCTGAACCTGACCGACCATGGGGTAACCTGACACTAATTCTGGAGCCTATTTAATAACTGTGATTGTGAAGAAAGATTGCTGTTCTATTACCAATTGCATCTGCTCACTGCCATCCAGTGCAATTGTTCCAACTACATGCTGCTCTCAGGGGAAGTCAGAAGATATCTATCTGCAGAACATTTTATGGGTAAAATCATGCATAAAATGACTCCAGTATGGATTCCAGATTAATTCATGTTTTGTTCTAGGTGTTGATGTTCAAGTGTGTGTAATGATTGAATAAGAAAAAATGGTTTACAACCAAAGGCATGTAAGAAGGAAACACAGTTGAGTATCCATTATTCAAAATGCTTGTGACTAGAAAGGTTTTGGATTTTAGAAGACATGTATTTGTGTGTGTGTGCATGTGTGCGTGTGTGTAGACTATCTTGGAGATGGAACCCAGGAAATTTACTGATGTTTCATATACACTATATACATAGCATGAAGGTAATTGTAAAAATTAGATAATTTCATGCATGAAACAATATTTGTGTACACTGAACCATCAGTAAGTAAAGGTATCATAATGTCACCCAACCATATAGGTCTGCAACCCATTTTAGTCAATGACAATTCTCTCACATAAGCTTTGGCAACCAACTTTGCTTATCCCACTGTTGTGTTTCATTTTAACACCTGTGCATATATAAACTTGCCAGTTGGCTCCAAACACTAGTCTGAAGAGCAAGGGTAAGAAGTGATGCTGGGCCATTCCATCACTTTTGTAAGAGAGCAAACTGCCTTGACTCTGCAGAACTGGCAACATTACACCAAGCTCTCTGAACTGTTTCAATTCCAGTTGCTTGTGATAACTAACATTAAGAACCATTCACTTATTTCATTTTTTCCCCTTCCCCATTGTTTTCATCTTATGGATCGCTTTAAGATTGCAAGCCCAAGAGCAGGAACTTATATTTTATATGCTACTTGGATGACTTTAAAGTATATAGTATAGTATTTGACTTAAATGAACAAATAACCCTGATAAGGAAGGACAACCCTTCACATATGACATAAAGAAAGCTCTAGTCTACTATTGTGTATTTCATAATAAGAGTGCTGGTCTTCAAGATGTTACAATGAAAACCTTGTATTTCCTGGGGTGTGCTTGAGCAGAACTGACTTGTATTGACTACATTCATTTCTGGAGAACACCAGTAATAAGCATTAAATCATAATTAATGTAAAAAAAATCAACACTAAAGTCACTGGTTGAAATTCTGCACCGGAGATTACAATACATATCTAAAATAATGGAACTATGTGCTCTCAATACAGTTATGTTGGCGAATTGTAGTCATGCACAATAGGCATGGTTAGGTTTGTTCGGAATCTTCGTAATTCGGAATAAATTCAGAAATATTTCCTTTTTGAAGCGATTTCGAAGTTTTTAAGGAAACCGGAAGTCCCTTTGCCCTTCTGAAGCTTTTTACGCCATTTCTCTTCTGAATCAGTGAGTGAGTCGGAAATGATTCAGCTTCTCCCCCACTTCTGTTCCCTGGCCTCGGTTCAAGCCAGAGAAGCCTTCTTAACCAGTGTGGATGGATTCCTTTCCTTTCCCTCCTGCGTCAGTTTAAACCAGTGTGGATGGGATGGATCTGTGTCAGTTTAAACCAGTGTGGATGGATTCCTTTATTTTCCCCCTCGCTTCAGTCTTAAGCGCGAGAAGTGGTTTTAACCAGGGTGGATGGATTTCTTCCCTTTACTCCCCCTTTTCTGGAGTAAAACACCTACTTTCAAAGTAAACACCACCCAATGAAACAGGAAATAACACTTTGAAACCATTAACAAAGGATTCAGAAATCTTGGAAGTTTTGAAAAGTTTTGAACTTTATTCTGTGAAAATCGAAATTGACTTTAGATCCGAACCACCAGCTCCCCCTACATCAGAAATGAGTTTTGAACCATTTTTTAAATCAAAAAAGCCTAATGCACAATTAAGTGCCAGGCAAAATATCCCACAATGCAATGGAACACATTACACCACAGTCCTACTGGGTCTGCTTATGCAATGGTCTCAATGATATAATTATGTGTCTGCCCCCTTCCTAATACAAATGTTAGTTAATGGTGCAAATCAAATGCAGGTAAGTCAGTTTTGTTTTGTGCCTTCAAGCTATTCTAGATATATAACTACTCTGAGGAGTTTTCTTGGCAGAATTTGTTCATCAGGAGTTCCCCTAACCTTCTGTGACTGAGAGTGTGACACCCTGGTCTCTCAGTGTCCTAATTCAACATTCAAACCATTATACCATGCTAGCTAGCTGTGGTGTTTTTGTTTTTCAACAAGGTGGCAAACTTGGTGTGAATCTGATTCCAATCCAAAGTCTAACGATATTTAGCTCTCAGGCTTTTGGGAAAAAATTAGCAACCAAAAAATTTAATGATTGACCAATAAAATTCATTTCCCCCCCAAAAAGCACATGGTTTCAAAGGACACAAATGTAGAATAGCAAACACAGTGGCAACCTCCTTTGGACCTTGCCATTCACCTGCAGATGCAGATAGTTCAGGGAGTTGCTCATTCCATTCTCAAAGGGTATTTGCCAGCATACAATCTGTTTGGACAATTCATGCTTCCAAGTATGTATTTTGTTGTTGTTTATTCATTCAGTCACTTCCGACTCTTCGTGACCTCATGGACCAGCCCACGCCAGAGCTCCCTGTTGGCCGTCACCATCCCAGGCTCCTTCAGAGTCAAGGCAGTCAGTTTAAGGATACAATCCATCCACTTTGCTCTTGGTCGGCCCCTCTTCCTTTCTTTTTTCATTTTCCCTAGCATCATTGTCTTCTCTACTCTTTCCTGTCTTCTCATTATGTGGCCAAAGTACTTCATCTTTGCCTCCAATATCCTTCCCTCCAATGAGCAGTCGGGCTTTGATTCTTGAAGTATGGACTGGTTAGATCTTCTTGCAGTTCAAGGTACTCTCGGAATTTTCTTCCAACAGCACAGTTCAAAAGCATCTATCTTCCTTCGCGTAGCCTTTTTTATGGTCCAGCTCTCACTCCATAGGTTACTATGGGGAATACCACTGCTTTATCTTTGTGGATCTTTGGATGCATGAGAAATCCAATTTGATAGTCCTTAATTACTGGAGTTTGTTCAAAGATGTAGGAAGACAGAAATTACCTATGATGCAAAGTGAAGGTAAGCAACTATGTGGATCAAAAACCAAATTGCTCCCAATGGGGTTCATACCTTAAGAGCAAAATCAAATACTTCAGTTTTCTACTGCAGTCCCTCTCAAAATGGCAAGTGGAAATGACACCACCACACTTCCTGCTGCCATTTTGAGAGGGACTTCAGAGGAAAATTAATCAGAATAAGAGGATTTACTATTATTAAAGATGGGAATAAAATGTGGTTATCAAGTAATCCTCATGAATATTTAAAGAACATGTTTGCCTAATCCAAATCTAGGCATGTACCTAGAAATAATTGCCATAACACCACCAGCATAGAGATTGCCTGGATAAAGTGCCTACGGGCAGTGAAATGGTGGAGGTGGCAGAGGTTATATGCAATAGCAGAGACAGCTGACAGGGCAGCTTTCCCCCCTGAAATAGTTTTCACAGCTGCCCCTCCACCATCAGTCAAAAAAGTGGCCAGCTATGCCAAATATAACCATTATATTGAAGTAGTTAATGTGTTTCTGGCCATTGTTCCCATAGGAAGCAAAAGACTGGATTGAGAGAATTTAGAACATGTGAAATAACATTTGCATTTCATTTAGTCAAATGATCAAATTATTGTAATAAAATTCCTGTTGTGTAGTTCTCAATCTGCCCTGTCAGCAATAATTTATACATTTCTTTCTATCATAGCTTCCATTTCTCCCCACTCTACAACCTCTAGTCATATGGCTGTTTTTTTTTACCTCTCACTTTTTTGTGTCAGGAGTGATTTGAGAAACTGCAAGTCGCTTCTGGTGTGAGAGAATTTGCAGTTTGCAAGGACGTTGCCCAGGGGATGCCCGGATGTTTTTGAGGTTTTACCATCTTTGTGAGAGGCTTCTCACATGTCCCCGCATAAGGAGCTGGAGCTGACAGAGGGAGCTCATCCACTCTCTCCCTGGATTCGAACCTGCAACCTGTCGGTCTTCAGTCTTGCTGGCACAAGGGTTTAACCCATTGCGCCACTGGAGGCTCCTTCTTCTCACTGATTATGATAATAAGAATTAGCACATATACCATTTCTGTTATTATTAATTTCTTTAAATAACTGTCTCTCTAATCTGGATTTTAGAGAGAGAGAGAGCTCATAGTTTACGCTTATTGCATGTGCAGAATTGATGTCCCTAGAGGTTGCAAACAAGTTGAGTTCACACTTAAGTATTTTGTTTCCTGCAATTGTAAACGTGAGATGTCTAGCAAAATATTTACAATACTTTTTTTAGTACAAACTAACACTCCATCAACTCCCCTATTGTCTGTTCTTTGTCTGTAGAGCTCTGCTTGTGAAAAATATATTTATATTGTCCTGGGAAAGAAAAAGGTTACATTCCTATGTTTTTTAGTGCTGATTGATAAATCTGGGGAAATGCACATGGATTTTGTACTTTAATATTTGGCATTCCTTTTTTCTCTAGAGATATTTTTCCATGAAGGATTGGTTTAGGATCAGAACTAGCCCCTAGAGGGAGATTTTCAGTTTGACCATCTATGTAAATCTGGCTTGCACCATTGATTTCATATGTCCAGGATTGTTAGACTTCCAGAAGACCTGAACTGTTAGGCAGAGGTGATATTAACAGATCTGAATGTATCAGTTAAATAATGAATAGGCAGAAGCCATTATATTAAAGTCAGACCCATTTTGATTAAATTGGATCATAACGGTGTGGAAAGAAAACATACAAAAACATAGACATCTTAAAAAGTTCTCTAGTGACACAGTGAGGACACTGTAATGTACTACAGCAGATGCCCATTTTCGTAGTTTACTGTGAATTTTGCCACACAAATTATACTCAGCCCCATACTGGATTATTTCATAGTTGTTGCCATCACAGTCTCAGCAATGTTTATCATGCCGCTGGTCATCAAGGGTAAAGGAATCAAGTATACATAGCATGCGTATCAGTCTCAAGCTTAATTAAAATGGATGTGGTTTAAGCTTTAAATTCATTTAAATGAGTGATTGTTGGGCATTGCTATTTTCTGTGCAACTCAGCAGTTGCTGTCAAATCAAGTTCTGCAAAAATTTACGTTTATTCTTAATACATGCCTGGTTAGTATCCTATCTCTTAATATTCCTCCTTTGTGAGACTATCTTCCCAATCCTTGTATTGTCAAATATAATTCCAATAGCTTTCTGTTAATGATATATGCAAGTGTACATTTTGTGTCCTTTTTGGGCAAGTGTGGAAGTTAGTATTCTCTTCTCTCCCTGAAGGACTCGCTGTTTTGCTGTGATATTCAGTGGCTGCTGCCAGGTGGAATTGGAGAAACCTCTGGCTATGGCCTTTTAGCCAGACACAGAACAATTTCATTATCCATTGATACCTCTGGACTCTGGAAAAGCTTGCAAATGAGTCCTGGGATTGGTGACATGGGAGCCACCGTGTAGTTCTGCTTTTGAAACTTTGACATTATACTCTGTGCTGTGGGATCTTGATCTATAAGAGGAGGGTGCACCATCTTGACTTTTCTTCTGGTTGCAAAAGGTCTCAGGGCTATCCTGAGTGGCAAGGGTTTGCTACCTCTAAGAACTGCTGCATGAAGAAGGAAATCTGCCTCCCTAGGCCAGCACTTAATGTAAGTTGAGTGAAATGCTGAAATAAGCAAATAGAGTTTGCCCCACTGCAATACCCACAAGATGCAGAGAATACCCCTTTAGGAGTTTTTAAGGTCCTCCAGCAGAGCTGTAGGGCAGCGTTTTTCAACCTTTTTTGAGCCATGGCACATTTTTTACATTTACAAAATCCTGGGGCACACCACCAACCAAAATGACACAAAATGACACTCTGTCATTTTACTAACTGTCACCCTCCCCACTCGTGACGTCGTTGCTTCCGCCAAACCCCCCTCCCCCGGGTGGCCCACATGCAAGGGGCCCATCACCGTCCCGCAGGGGAGAACTGTGCTGAGTTGCCGAAGTGCGCGTGGGCTCGGCTGAGCAGGACAAATAGGAATTGAGCACATGGGGTGGCTCCGAACCTCGGAACAAACTGCGGCGGAGGCTTGCAGCCGTCGCCACCCCCAACTCTCCTTACCGAAGGGGTTCAGCCCTCCCAGGAGTGCCCCCCCCCCCGTGTCCCTTCGGCTTCCCTGCTGTCGCCTTGGGGCCAGATCGGGAAGGAACCAAGCTGGGCTGTGGAGCTGCGCATCCTGGCCTCTGCTCTGCAGCGAACCCGGAGCCCAGCCGGGTGAGGCCAGGAGATGAGTGGTTGCTCCCCTTCCCCGGCGCAGAGGGGCTAGAGGGCAGAAAGCTTCGCCTTGAGCCTCCGGGAGCGGGGTCGGACAGGGGCTGCTCCCACAGACTCCTCCTCCCTCTCCTCCTCCCTGCTGCTGGAGGGGAGGAGGGCAGAAGAGCGCCCAGGAGCCAGGAAGCAGGAGGAGCCGCAGCCCAGCCAGGTAGCCCTTGGTGCGCAGAGGGAGTGAAGGAAGGAAAGGAAAGAGGAGGGAGGGAGAAAAGTTCTGGACGCTGAGGGCTCTCCCTGACTGCAGCCAGGCTGGCTGGCATTGCTGCTTCGGCCAGGAAAGCCTTATTTCCGCTGCCTGAAGTTTCCTGCTAGGCTCTCTCTCTCCCTCTCTCCCCACTGTAATTTCCCACAGCGCACCTGATGATCGCTCACGGCACACTAGTATGCCCCGGCACACTGGTTGGGAAACACTGCTGTAGGGTAACGTCTGGCAAAAGTAGTTCATTTTGCTATAATCGATGGTTTCCCATTTCCGCAATGTCCAGAAAAGGATCCCCATGAATATTGGTGTTATATTCATGGAATGATAAGAGTTAGAAGAGACGACACATGCCATCCAGTCCACAATCAAAGCACCTCTGACAGATGGACATCCAACCTGTTTAAAAGTCCAAGTCTACATTTCACTGACTGAGCAACATTTGGCTGTTTCTGTAACTCTTTTCAAATAGTGTTTGAATTAATGTTCCTGATTCAGTGCAAACTGCTCTTTTTAAAAGGGTATATGATCATCTTGTATCCAGCAGGCCTTTTTCAGCAGGAAACACCTTTGAGTGAGCCACAGAACTCTTGTTTGCTTAGATGTTTGTAGATGTCATGTAAGAGCCAGCCAACTAGCTAGCTCATAGGTAAAAAGTTCGGGACCACAGGCTTATCTCCATCAGTTGGATCCTAGTTTCTTGTTTATTAGCCAAGTTACACATCCAAGGAAAAAAAACCCTACATATATACAATTAATCCAATATAGAACACTGCTTAGTGAATATTGTACCAGCCCTAGCCCAGGCATGGTTCTCTTGCCTCCCAACTAGGAAACATTTTACTTTTGATCTTTCAAGCAGCATAATAACCATGTGTTTTAAAGGCTGGGAAATGCTTTAGCTCAGAACACACACACACACATAAATAAGAAAAAGCAGGGTTATGTTTTCAGAAAAAATGATTTATTTGCTTATTATCAACTGCTCAGAACTACTTTGGGAAAATGCAGCAGATGTAGAAAATCTTTTTAATTTATTTTTATTCCTGCTAAACATTCCAATGATGTAGATGTAGTGGTTGGGATATGGATTTGATTATAAAGAAGATTGATTTTGGATGGAACCCACAGTGTGGGAATAGGAAGGAAGAAACGATAGCCCTTGCTTTCTGTCTTGTTCTTGGTTTGATTCCTTTCTTTGTTTTCTCTCCCCTTTCCTGTTGTAGATTGGCAGTCTTCAGAAAAGTGAACAGTATTGCTTTTCACTTCTGTATATTACTATTTTCCTATGATATTTAAAAGGGGCAGGCTGGATATTATACATTTTTAAAAATGGTGTGTACGTAATTCTAGAAAACAAATATTGAAATTACAGTATTTTTCTAAGAAACACTGTTTAAAGCTAAAGGCACCAGATCCCCTCTGATTTTGGAAGCTAAGTAGGGCTTGACTAATTAGTCCATGGGTAGATCAATGAATACTTGGTGGTGTAGGCTGTATTTCAGAGGAAGGAACTGGCAAAACCACCTGAGTATTCCTTACCTGAGAAAACCCTTTGAAATTTATGGGATCACCATAACTTGATAGGCTTACATGAAGTTACATATGCACAAGGACCCTTTTACATACCCATACCACATGCAACTCTTCCTTTGCATCAAAACACTTAAGAGAACATGAATGGGGCTATATTTTCCGTTTACATGCTTGTTGGGATGCTAATAATAGTAGGATCTTACTGATTATGTCCCTATCAGATGTTTGTTATCTTCTTATAGGACAATATTTGTCTGTGCATACACACATGGTTGTGCAATTAAATTTGTATACAAGTTCATTGAAAATTCAGCTTGGAAATTTTCAAAAATGATTACTTTGACTGCTGATCACAGCATTTAAAAAGTAATCTATTTTCATTACTAATTATAATGTTGGAAAAACTAAACCCATTAATCATAGTATTTTTGCAATTTGCTTGCACCGCTTGTAACTTACAATGCTTTCTACGTTGATCAAAATCAGCTAACCCCATTGCTTTCTGTACTGGCAAATGTCTCCTGGCCCCACTTCCCTCTCTTACTTTACCAGGCAGCAGCCTCTGTAAGCAGTGCAGTCTGTTCTTCTCTCAATCAGAGTGTTACAGTCACATTCAGTCTTAGGACACCAGCTAAAGAGTGCCAATACACACGTTGGGAAAGTCTTGCCAATGTCCTGTTACGCATTTTTGCAATTCATTAGCAGTTTTCTTAGTGCTTCTGCTATGTAGCTAAATATATGTAAAGTTACACAACACACACACTTGATAGTGTTCTGGTCTTCATGTTCAAATTATGTGTGTGCGCGCACGCACACACACAGAGGCTTATGATGACTATGAATTCCGTAAGTTTTCATAGGCAAGGAAGACGAAGAGGTGGCATGGTCAGTTTTTTCTTCTGAAATATGGCCTATAGCACCTTGTATGCTTGGTGATCTCCCATTCAAGTATTAACCAGGGATGACATGTTCAGCTTTTAAGAGCAGATTAGATTTGGTGGCTTTAGGGTTATACTGGCTTATTTGAAGACGAGAGGGGGCCAGTACGTGCTCCATGCTTGATGCCTACTTAAATCCTGCAACTTCCAACTTGAAATGTTTGCTGGATTGACAGTAGGATCAACTAAAATACTTCTGATGTCACTTCCAATTCTACAGTTCTACGATTTTATCATTCATTGATAGCTTCTTTACATACTTTGCTTACCCTTTCATGAGGTCCCAGTTCTGGATTTCAGCTCAATAAACTTGGTCTTGTTTATTGCTAGGGTCTTTTGTTTTACTGGAGTTACTTTTTTGGAGTACAGTTCCTAAAATCCTTAGGCTGGTCAAGCTGGTTGGTAGACTGGGAGGTCCAAACAAAGAAATATATTTTTCCAAGCTGTCACTTATTGGTATATATATATTCTGCCATATAACTAACACCTTACTCAGAACTTGGCCTTTAGATAGCAAGCCCAAAGTGGAGGACTTTAGGCTCTCCAGATGTCTTCTATATATTGTGTAGAGCCACAGGGCAAGTCATCTATAGGACCAAATGATCTCCATTCTTGTCAAGGTCACAAATGCATCACCTTTAAGTTTCACTCTTCCCATTTTATTTATTATTCTCATTGCATGTCCTGATCTAGATAAGTTTAATTTATTTATTTCCTGCCTTCCTTCCAACAGGGAAAGCTAGATATGATGAAAAACCTCATGGTGCAGAAGTTTTTAAAAAACTGAATTGGCAATCAAGTTAAAACATCTCAAATATTACAACAGTATAAAATCATGTGAGAGCCCAGCTCTTCTGACCAGGTCAAAGAGAACAGCATTTTAAATCCTTATTTATCCTGATTCTTTGATGTTCAGTTGAAATAGACTATATTTTCTTGCCCCTTCCCTTGCTCCCCACAGTTCCACTTCCTTGAGTAAAACTGTGAGTCTAAAAAACATACCAAGTTAGCAGCTGCATACATGTTTGGAGCTGGGAGACTAAATTCACTCATGCTGGGAACAAAGGCACACAGTTCTTTTTCTTCTTTTTAAAAGAAGTAGAAAGTCAGAGTTCAAACTAGAGCTTACTAGTTCTACAAAAGGGTTTCAATCAACAAATCCATGATGGCATTTTACAGATTTGTTTGAAAAGTTATCATAACTTTAATCAGTCTGCATTCCTGTACACTTAACAAAATATTCTTCTTTCAAAAGCAAAAACCCTCCCTTCAACCCAATCAAAAACTTAGAAGAGATTCCAAACTTTTTGCGTTCTGCCTGTAGAGCCAACTTAGCCTTAACATGACAAGAGAGCAAAGATGATTGCTGCACAATAATGTCATTGAAACAGTATTGCTTTTTTAAGGAATGATGGGAGGTAATTGCTTTTAGCAGCTAAAGGCATTATAGATGCTTTATAAATTTCTCGCATAGTTCAGATAATACCTTTCCCATCTATGCAGTACATCTCCAAAGTCACTCTGCTTTCTGTCATATGTACAGGATAATACACGTATCACATTCAAGACATTGTGTGGATATGTGAAACTGCAGATAACAAAGCTTATTCTTTTCAAAGAAACATGGAGGTACCAAGAAGAGAGTGTACATGAAGCCTTTTGTGAATAAGTAAAACTGTGAATAAGTGAAAACATGTATATCAGATCTGCAGATACGGGATTTGTATAGTATTTACTTACTAAAATTCAAACATTACCATTTAAATAAGTTATTAGAATAGAGATTACTTTTTAATTACAATAAAAACAACACATTAAAAGCTAAGACAGCAGTCTATTATAGTAGCAAAACAACAGTTTGAGCCACGGGTTGCTGTGAGTTTTCTGGGCTGTATGTTCCAGAGGCATTCTCTCTGAAGTTTCGTCCACATCTATGGTAGGCATCCTCAGAGGTTGTGAGGTCTGTTGGAAACTATGCAATGTGTTTTTAAAACAGAGTTTTAAAAGTTTGAATAACGTGTTTTTTAAAAAGAACTAGTGAAGCTTTTTAAAAAGTTGATAATGCATGATAATTCCAGAGATTAAACTCTGGGCAGAAATTTCCAAAGACACAACAAAGGCTCCTCCTTAGTATCATTCAGAAGTTGTGAGGACTCTAAAGCAGGGGTGGAAATCATGTGTATACCAGATGTTGGTTTGCAATTCATAGCAACATAGCCAATAGTGCACAACATTGGGACTTGCATCTCAACATCTAGAGTGCCCACCTCTTCTCTTGTCAATGATCTCTAAGTAAGGTCTTCTAGAACAGGCAGACACACATGGAGACTGGTGGGCTATCCTTCCCATATAGTACTAAGTAGAGAAACGTGTCATATATAAAAATGATCTGTCTGAGTAGAGGCCAGAACATGATTGAAATGCTTATGTGTTGTCTTAGTAATCACAGGCAGGTTGTAAGGAAACGTATGAAAAGCTTTCTGTGTCATGTTGATGATGTAAGGGACCTTTTGGACACACTGTTTTTGGGGAGGGGGAATCAGTTGCTTGTAGTCACATAAAATCATATAATTGGAAGAAAACACAAGGGACTTCCAGTCCAATCCCCTGCATTTCAGGAACACACAGTCAAAGCATCCCTGACAAATGGTCATCCAATTCTGCTTAAAAACCTTCAGAAGAGACTCCACTGGACTCCCAGGCAGCATATTCTTCTGCTGAACAGGTCTTACCGCCAAGAAGTTCTTCCTAATATTTTGGCGGACCTAAGCATCAGACTTACGAGCTGCAGTTTCACCACTCTTGGTCTATACCAAGACATTATGCCAAAGAACATGTGTCACATAAACATCATTGCTCACTACTCCCAACACTGTCCTTTGTTTTCAGCATTGGCCGTACAACCCCCTCCTCATTCTCTGTCATACTGTTTTACATTAAGATTACTGCTGGATTGGATAAGAAGTCAACCCAAACTAATATCTGTTTCCCAGTGTTTCCCCATTGCCTCCAAATTCTTCTGGGGAGTCTGTAAACAGGACATGAAGCAAAGACCTCTCCAGTTCCCATCTGCCCCAGTAAAAAGGGTCAATAGTCAGTGGGAATTACGATCTACATCATCTGGAGAGTCTCGGGGCTATCCTTCTTGCCATAATGCACTTACAGAAAAATCTCATGGATGTCTACAAAGGAAATCACCAATCAGTATAATCAGACTTCCCTCCAGATAGAGTGATGGTCACAAGACATCAGCTGCCAGCCTGCAGTGAGTTTTCAAGGAAAAAAGTAGCAATTGTGGTCAATAGACAGAATTGTGGAGTTAGTTCCTGGCACATTGGGGAAAACGCCCTGCCAGCACCCCACATCAAATAGCTTAAGAAGCACTGACCCAGAAGTCAGTGGCCTCAATTAGTTAAGAGTTTCATATGCAAGAAACAAAGGGATGATTTGACTACAGAAACTGGGTGAGGCACAACTGAATTCCATTCACAGGGGTTTCCAGGTATCAGTGGAATTGAATAATAAGCCTTTCATTCTCTGTGAACAACAATCATCTGCAGACTGAAATAAAACTTCAAAGACAAGAAAGTTAAAGACTTTTTGGATATCACACGGCAGTACTGGAAGGTCCTGATTTTTAAAATATTTGTGAATGAGTCTTCCCTCATATATAATCTTGTTTCTTAAATCCTGGGAAAATCCTGTTTCAACAGAAATACAAGTTAACTGAAGCGGAAAACCTGGCATTAGCCTCTTTATGTTATGTTGGTGATTCTTTGTTTACATTTCCACCCACCAGGTGACATTATTCTTACCAATATAAGAGAAAACATTCTTAGCACAGATCATTTACATCCCAATACACTGCAGTTTTACTACAGACAAATTGTGCAATCTATTCCTTCCATTTCAGAATTAAACTCACAAATGTAATTGACATACAAGGTACATACTAGGCAGATGATTTGACTCCTTTTTACTTGTTATTACTTGTTGAACCAATTTTGGGATTTTTGGAAATAATATAAAGTTCAGTCTAACTGAAGCTAACTCATAGTTTCCAAATAATTAAAATGTTCTACAAGTTCTATAACTAGTGGCACCAACAAGTGTTTTATTTGTTGTTTAACCTTTTTCGTGATTCAGTATTCTGTTTCAGATACCAAGTTTAAAAATCAAAAGTTGATAAATTGAATATTTAGGATATCTAAGAACATTACAGGAATGGGTATATCTAGATGAGATTGTGAAAAATAACATTCTGAATTATTTCTGTTAGTTTGGGTTCAACAACAGTAAAAATATAAAAACATAGGAAGAGCAATACTGGATTTTTAAAAAAATCATGTCTGAAATGACTTGAATCAGTTGTCTTCAGAGATGTTGCCAGGGGACGCCCGGATGCGTTACTATCCTGTGGGAGGCTTCTCTCATTTCCCTGCATGGGAGTTGGGGCTGACAGATGGGAGCTCACCCCGACTTGCAGATTTGAACCCTGACCTACAGGTCAGCAGTTCAGGTGGCACAAGGGTTTAACCCATTTTGGCACTGCGGCTCCCAGAAATACTGGATAAGATTAAAGGTCAGATGGACCATGTTAATCTTCCCATGGGAAGAACATGAACATCTCATATAATTCTATCTCTTGCATTCTGGAGTGTTGGAAACAACAACTATGGGCTGGACAGTGCACAGAAACTTGGAATCAGAAATACGATGCTTTACCTTTACAGATTAGAACATAAAAGACCTTCCTTTGAAGATGAAATATTGAAATAAAGATTGGAAAAAGACAGCAATCACACCTTGCAGCAAGGTGATACTTTACAGATGGACTCAAGAAACCTTCTCAAGATAAGACAACACTTGGATTATTCAGCTTTAGAGGGCTCTCTTCAAATTTAAAATGTATTTTAAAACTTTTAGCTTCCTCTCTGGCTACAGAAGTACAGAACAAACATAGCAGTCAACATTTTTTAAATATATTTTGTATAGAACAAATTATTATTTTAAGATATTATTGCTAGTGATTCTCTTTACATGATGTTACAGCTCTCCCAATGAGTGGGAATGTTTATTTTAAATTAATGCTACTCTTTATTGTAAAATTAATGTTGAATAGTGGTGTCATTTTGTGTGTCTCTCAGACCAAGTTATGCTATCTTTCAGCCTACTTGTAAAATGGATGAACTGATGGCTACTGGGGGATGTTGAGCAGGGATTCTGAATTATTATTTTCTGTTGATAAAAAAGGAGCTTTTTGGTGGATGGATGTCTTGAGGCTTTGAGGATATCAGAGCCACAAAAAGGCCATCTACCTTTGTTGTGGCTGTTTCCAACTTAAAAGAAACCTAAAGACAAACCTATCATGGGATTTTCTGGGGTTGAGTGTGTGACTCGCCCAAGGTCACTTGTAGGTTTCCATGACCAATTAGAGAATCAACCCAGGTCCCAGACTTGTAATCCATCACTCACACCACCATACTTTTGCATTTTTCTTATTTTCATTTCAGAAAATTTCTAAAATATTGGCCTGCAAAAATAAAAATAAAGAATATAATGCCACCCCTGGTGAACTATATCAGAATCCTGAACTATCTGTAAAAGTGGGAAATATGCATTAATTTTCTGGCTGGCGCTATGAGTTTAATATTTGTTTGAAAATTTTCTATACCATTTTATAATTAATATGCCCTAATCTCTATTTCCTTGTTTCATTATAATGTTATGTGCTATTCGTACTGTAAATGTTTTAATTTGTGTGTGTGTGTATCAGGAGCAACTTGAGAAACTGCAAGTTGCTTCTGGTGTGAGAAAATTGGCTGTCTGCAAAGACACTGCCCAGGGGATGCCCTGATGTTTTACCATCCTGTGGGAGGCTTCTCTCATGTACCTCCGGTCATTTCAATAAATGTTTAATTTCCTTTATTTTTGGTATTGTTCTTGCTTAAGTGATCACTCTTCATTACATTCATTGAATCAAATTACAATAATTATAATTTTAAAAGCAGTTTGGTTTTTATTTTTGCTTGCTTCGTTTAAAGAGGAAGGCACATATCTATTTGAGATGGTTCAGAACAGAGTGATACTCTAGCTAAAATCTTTACAGCAAAAAACTTTAACACAAATACAAGTGAGAATAACATAACCACGACTACTATACTTAATAATTAGGGCTCTGAGGCTTATTTTATTGGATTTTAATGCAGTTACAGTGTTTTTTAGCTTCTCTCTTTTTTTAAGGAAATCAAGGATTATTTCTCTTCCTTCCTTGCAACTTCACCATCTAGGTAAAGGTTGTGCAAATTCCTCTGTAAATAGAAACTGACACAAATGGATATCACCCACTTCAGTAAATAGACCGTTTCTGTTTATAGACTGTTCTCCAGTGTTCACATCTCCCTTCATGAATTAAGGCACTTTCCTCTCAAGTTTAGTGGCTGGCTGACCTTTGGAAAGTGGGTTTTGTCGCCTTTTCTCTATGACCAACCTTTTCAGTCAGGCTTGTACCCCAGTGGTTCAACAACAATCTAAATCACTTGCTGGGAAGAGAGAATAAAACTGTTTTATAATCTAGTAAATTAATGACATTTTTACTGAAAATATTCATGGAATTTGGTTTTGCTTTGCACTGTATGGATATGGAAAATAAAATAACATGTTCATTCTGTCTAAGGTAAACGAAATATCTAAAGGCATTGTAACAAATCCATTTTAACGATTTAATATGCACAAAATTTTAAGTGCTTCAAATGCTTATGTCCGTAGTAGGACATGCCCAGTTTTAAGGTTTGTCTGTTGATCACAGCTTGGTGGCAAAAACATTCAATTTGGAATATCTTCAGATACAGTGGGAAATCCTGCCTGAAATCTTGGGAGGTGGGCAAGTCCAGTCAGTGTAGACTAGTGTTTCTCAACCTTCTTAATGCTGCGACCCCTTAATACAGTTCCTCATATTGTGGTGACCTCTAACCATAACATTATTTTTGTTACTACTTCATAACTGTAATTTTGCTACTGTTATGAATCGCAATGTAAATATCTGATATCCAAGATGTATTTTTTATTCACTGGACCAAATTTGGCACAAATACCCGATATGCCCAAATTTGAATACTGGTGGGGCTGGAAGGGATTGATTTTGTCATTTGGGAGTTATTGCTGCTGGGATTTATAGTTCACCTACAATCAAAGAGCATTCTGAATCCCATCCACAATGGAACTGAACCAGACTTGGCACCCAGAACTCCCATGACCAACAGAAAACGGAAGGGTTTGGTGGGCACTGACCTTGCGTTTTGGAGTTGTAGCTCACCTACATCCAGAGAGCACTGTGGACTCAAACAATGATGGATCTGGAACACATTTGGCAAGGATGCTCAATATGCCCAAACGCAAACACTGGTGGAGTTTGGGGAAAATAGATCTTGACATTTGGGAGTTGTAGTTACCAGGATTCACCTACAATCAAAGAGCATTCTGAACCCCACCAATGATAGAATTGGGCCAAACTTGCCACACAGGACCCCCATGACCAACAGAAAATATTAGAACATAAGAACATAAGAACATAAGAAGAGCCATGCTGAATCGGACCTCAGCCCATCTAGTCCAGCATTCTGTATCACACAGTGGCCCACCAGTTGTACACGGGGATCTCGAGCAGAAGGGAGGGCAAAACCCTGACCTGCTCCCGACCCCCCACAACCAGTACCCAGGGAAATCCTGCCTACCTCAACCAACTCCGAGGTGGCACTTGAATGTCCTTTTCAGTAACTACCGATACACTTGGTATCCATGAATCTGTCTAATCCTGCCTTGAAGTTGTTAAGGCTGACAGCTGTCACAACCTCTTCTGGAAGTGAGTTCCATAACCCAATGACCCTCTGGGTGAAGAAATATTTCCCCTTATTAGTCCTAATTTTCCTACCTTGGAGCTTCAGGGAGTGCCCTCTAGTCCTAGTGTTTTGTGACAAAGAAAATAGTTTTTCTTTATTCACCTTTTCTATCCCATGCATGATTTTATACACTTCGATCAAGTCACCTCTTAAACGCCGTCTTTCAAGGCTGAAAAGACCAAGCCGTTGCAACCTGGTTTCATAAGGGAGCCGCTCCATCCCTTGGATCATTCTTGTTGCCCTTTTCTGTACCTTTTCCAGTTCCGTTATATCCTTCTTAAGGTGCGGAGACCAGAATTGTACACAGTACTCCAAATGTGGCCTTACCATCGATTTGTAGAGAGGTAATACAACATTTGCTGACCTATTTTCGATTCCCTTCCTGATCATGCCAAGCATAGAATTTGCTTTTTCACTGCTGCAGCGCACTGGGTTGACATCTTAATTGAGCTGTCCACCAAGACCCCAAGATCCCTTTCCTGGTTTGTCTCGGAAAGCTTTGACCCCAACAATTTGTAGGTGTAGTTGGGGTTCTTTGCCCGATGTGCATGACTTTACACTTGTTTAGGTTAAAATGCATCTGCCACTTTGTTGCCCATTCACTCAATTTCGAGAGATCTTTCTGGAGCTCTTTACAATCAGTTTCATTTTTAACTACCCTGAACAATTTAGTGTCGTCTGCAAACTTTGCTACCTCAGAATTCACTCCTACGTCCAGATCATTAATGAATAAATTAAAAAGTAACGGACCCAAAACTGAACCTTGGGGTACGCCACTTTTCACCTCTTTCCACCCAGAGAAATGTCCGTTTATTACCACCCTTTGTTTCCTACAGTTTAGCCAGGTTCCAATCCAGGACAAGACCTGTCCTCTGATTCCATGGCTGAAGAGCTTATTTAGGAGCCTTTGGTGAGGACTTTGTCAAAGGCCTTTTGAAAGTCAAGGTAAACAATATCAATTGGGTCCCCTTTATCTATGTGTTTATTTACACCCTCAAAGAATTCTAACAAGTTAGTAAGACATGATTTGCCTTTGCAGAAACCATGTTGATTTTCTTTCAGCAATGCCTGTTCTTCTATGTGCCTAGTAATTTTTTCTTTAATAATGGTTTCCATCACTTTGCCTGGAACTGAGGTTAAACTGACTGGTCTATAATTTCCTGGATCACCTCTGGATCCTTTCTTGAAGATCGGTGTTACATTTGCCTCCCTCCAGTCCTCGGGTACAGTGCCTGATCTTAGAGAAAGGTTATAAATCTTAGCTAGAAGTTCAGCAATTTCACACTTGAGTTCCTTAAGAACTCTGGGGTGGATGCCGTCTGGACCTGGTGATTTGTTGACATTTAGTTTAGTAAGGCATATGAGAACATCCTCCTTGTTTATCTCTATCTGTTTTAATTCTTTTAATTCCCTCCCTGAAAAAACTGACTCAGCTGCAGGCATATGTTGTCTGTCCTCCTGTGTGAAAACGGAGGCAAAGAAGTCATTTAGCCGCTCAGCAATCTCCTTGTCTTCGCTGATTTTCCCTTTCTGACCATTGTCACGAGTGGCCCAACTGCTTTTCTAGTTGGGTTCCTGCTTCTGATGTACTTAAAGAAGTTTTTGTTGTTTTTTTTAATATTCTTTGCTATGTGTGCCTCAAAATCTCTCTTGGCTTTCCTGACGGTTGCTTTGCATTTAGTTTGCCAGAGCTTGTGTTCCTTTCTGTTCTCCTCGGTAGGAAGAGCCTTCCATTTCTTAAATGAGTTTTTCTTCTTTCCAATCACATCTTTTACTTCATTTGTAAGCCATACTGGTGTCCTTTTGGACTTTCCATGCCTCTGCTAGCTGACTGATTTAAAAACAGAAACTAGGCTAACTCCTCCCACCTGGCAGGATGTGAGTCAGCCGGGGGCTGCTGTAGCAGGCCCAACCCCTTCAAGGGATGTGCTTAAGGCCACTTGGAAGGGGAAAACAACTGCTATTTGCAGCTGCTAACAAAGACCTAAAGCAATACTACAATCTAAACAACAAATTTACCCCAGGAACTTACCAGTGCTCCTTTCTTTCTCCTTTATTTATTTTCTGATGGTCTTTTGTGACCCCTCTGACATCCCCTTCACGACCCCCAGGGGTCCTGAGGTTGAGAAATGCTGGTGTAAAACAATACTGAGACAGACAGAACAATTATCTGATTTGGGAAAAGCAATTTCCTATTCTTGTTCTGTATAATGCAAACCTCAACTATAAATTTATCTATGTACCCATGTTTAAGGATTGCTTCATTAGTTTGAATTGATAAAACACATTTATGAAAAAAGAATGGGTGTATGATGAATGAAGAGGAAAGCAAAGACAAGTGAAGAGAATCATGTGGATATTGGAGTTCCCATTCTTAATTAAAATAACTAGAGATGAAGACATTATTACAGGTATGTCGAAGTATGAGTCTGGCATTTCTTCAAGAGAAAATTTGGTATGAAAGACAGAAATAACATGGAAAAGATAGGGATAACTTTCCACACCACACACAGCTACAGCGGGATTGGCTAGAGTAGAATCCCACTCTTTCCCATCTCAAGCCTTATTTGATTGCTTACTTCATACATATTGCTGCAACCCAACAGTGGAAGTTTGAGTCTCTCCACCACTCCATGAGCCCCCTTATGTCAACGCTGCTAAATAACTTCCAGCTACACAGAGGTTGCTGAGGAAAGGTGCTAGGCTGGCATAAACAAAAACTTTAAAAAAGAGTTCTCTGAGGCTTTATGAACTTATGTCTATCTGCACTTATTTTAAGATATCTTTACAGCAGCACTGCAGTTGAACATCATAGGTAATATTGTTATGACCAAGAATTTCTTCAACAAATTGCACCAGAACTGGAGTGTTGAAAATTCCACATGAAGAAACATTAAGAGAACCAATTCTTTAGCTGATTTTGGAATGCAAATGCATGAATGTATTTGTTTCTAATTTGCAAGGTTTTATCTCACAGGCATCTAGATTTTGGAGTGTTCTTAGAAGATGAAAGGGAGCTATGAAAGTGATGCACATAGCTTTAGGAAACCAGTCTTCTCTTGGAAACCACATGCAGAGAAGAGTGTCAACTGACTGTAAATGAAAACCATGCAAGGGCAGTTTAGAGTTTATGCGTATACTCAGATCTTTTTTTGGACCAAGGAAGACATAATGTTTGCTATGCGTTTTGCTTCTGCATAGTTGCTTTTTTGCTTCACGAATGACTGACATGTTTGCCAAAGCCAGGGACCAGACTAGAGCTGTTGGATGACAAGAAAGAGAATAGCACTGAGTCTTCAGTTCTGTAATTTGTGAGAATAAGGATGGTTCTATTAGGCAGAAAAAATGAAATGCAAAGATACAAAATGGGGGACGTTTGGCTCAAGAGCAGCATGTGTGAAAAAGATCTTGGGAGTCCTTGTGGACAACAAGTTAAACATGAGCCAACAAAGTGATGTGGCAAATAAAAAGCCAATGGGATTTTGGCCTGCATATATAGGAGTATGGTGTCTAGATCCAGGGACGTCATGCTACCCCTCTATTCTGCCTTGGTCAGACCACACCCGGGATCACAGTGTGTCCAATTCTGGGCACCACAATTGAAGGGAGATGTTGGCAAGCTGGAATGTGTCTAGAGGAGGGAGACTAAAATGATCAGGAATCTAGAGAACAAGCCCTATGAGGAGTGGCAGAAAGAGCTGGGCATATTTAGCCAGAAGAAGAGAAGGCTGAGATGAGATATGTCGCCCATGTATACATATGTGAGGGGAAATCATAGGGAGGAGGGAGCTTGTTTTCTGCTGCCCTGGAGACCAAGACGCAGAACACTGGCTTCAGACTATAGGGAGATTCCACCTGAACATTAGGAAGAACTTCCTAACTGTGAGAGCTGTTCAGCAGTGGAACTCTCTGCCCTGGAGTATGGTGAAAGCTCCTTCTTTGGAGGCTTTTAAACAGAGGCTGGGAAATCACTTTGAATGCAATTTTCTTGCTTCCTGGCAGAGGGTTGGACTTTTTCAACTCTATGATTATGTGAAAATGCACTTTCCCCCTCACATTGTGAATTCCAAGTAAACAAGATTATCCAGTTGGGATCATGGTGGAAGAAGAGTATTAAAGCAGGCAGAGGCAACTGTGACCCTACAAATGTTGCCTTCAGTTCCTAGCCAGCAGTTCTGTTGAATAGAGTACAAAAAAGCCCTAGAGTGATGCCTATCTTTGGGCATAAGCCATATTATTTCTATAGGTGCAATGTCTAATCTCTATAGGTGCATTTTACAAAATTTTACTTGTTTTGTAAAATGTCAGGTACTATGAGCACAAAAGGTATGCAACAGTCATGCATCCCCAGATAGGATTTCAAAGTGTGGAAGAGGAACAATTAAGGTCATGTCACATAAAGGCAATTTGCTGACTCGGGTAAATGAGCCCCCCCCCCCCCAAGGGCATTTAGAAGGCACACTAGAGGTTTTCCAGTAGAAGAATATGAGCAATAGGATATGAAGAAATCTTGAAATTTGGATGAAAGAAGAGCAACTGCCATCTGCTCACATAAAATTATAAAGAGACCTAAATGAGAAAGGAATTTGATAAGCTGAACCATGCAATGATAAATACAATGCTTTAACTCATTCTTCACACATTATTACTGAAGGTTTTTTTTAATTTAAGTACTCATTACGCAGCTGACGGTTACATCCTGCTTTCTCTCTGATATGAAATCCACATTAGTACATCAATGGCATCATGCCCATTTCAATTCATTTTCACATGTTAAAATTGCATGTATATGAAACTGTAGCTCAGGCAAGATATAAATCAAATAAATCATGTAAAAATAAAAACAATATGGTAAGATGATGCAACTAAGAAATGATGTCTTTTTATAGTGCAATCATTTCTATGTTACTCTGGTGTCCTGTAGGGTGGCATCAAAAATACTTAAGTGGTTTTCCATCCATGTAATGCACCTTGTTTGCAGACCTCCAGACCAGTCAGACGCTCTCAACAGACTTCTGCAGCAGATCTGGGAAGGGTGTGTAAACTGCAGAATGGAAAAACTGTCTGCTAGGTTAATAAATATACTGTTCTAACACAATAAATACCCTTGCACCTCACTCATTGTGCTCAATATAATGTCCTCTAGCTTGTGTTTGTATATAAATGCCTGTTTGTTTCTGTTTCAAGTTTTATTTTTTTAAGATTTTTATATTTTACAGATCTCATGGCTCTTATACCTACACACATTACACCCTCTGTTGGGGGTAGGGCTTCCACAGAGCCATGTACTCTGATTCAGGATGTAGATCAAAGACATTCAGTTTACTCCAGAGTGCCTACAGAGGCACTCTAGAAACTGGGTGCAAGCTCCCACAGTGTCCATAAACACCAATAATGTGGACCTATCCACATCCTGCAGTAATTTTTTGTGGCTCCTCCAGCAAACGTGCTGGCTGAAAACAGTGTTTGTTTGCAGGAGAGCCAGACAACAGAAAGCATTCGAGTGATCCTATGGTGTTTCCTTGCAGGAAGTGAGGCATTTGTTTACCTTCACACCAGTCTTAATTCAGCTTCCATCTGAGACTCCTGGAGTTTAACCCTCTCCTGATAAACACTCTAAATGCTTCTTCTTTTGTAGTAATACAGTGATCAACTTCAGAGCATTTTATGGTGTGATCCTGCAATCCTGATCAGTTTTTTAAACTCGCTGTTTCCAGTTGGATTGTGGTTGGAGGTCGCATTGGCAATTAATGTTTTTGTTGGGCCTGTAAGTTCAGGGATTGTGGGATCCAGAGTGTTAGGAGTAAAGAGGGAGTTTGGTTCTCTTGAGAACCGGTCTGCTGAGGCAAGGCAGTGTAGATAAGACACCTGGGCTTTGAGGCCTGGGAGAGAAAGAACTTTAATTGGCAGCTCCAAGGTCCTTGCTTTTGGCTGCGGAGTGTGAAAGACAATTAAGGGAAAGCAAAAGTAATCTAGTTCTGGGTATATAGTTTAGCTCAAGCTTTTTGAAATTTAGATTCTTGGCAACTTCATCAACTGGTGGTTCTTGCATTTTGGCCTAGCTGTAGATTCATGTTCTGGGACTTAAGTTTCTGTTTTACTTTTGGAAATTCTAGCCTGAAGTTTTGGACATTGCCTCTATTGGATTCTACTGAAGATCTTGTATCATCTGTTTTTGTCTTTGGCTCATGGGACTTTTCTCTTATGGATTATTGATTGCCTTTTACCCTTTATTCTTTTGCTGCATTTGGATATTGTTTGCTTCAAATAAAATACTATATTTCAAGTGCTGGTGTTGTGTGAGTGCATTTAGAGGGCCTAGGTCTCCTGGAGTGCGACAGTTTTGAAGACAACCCAATCCCAAGCTGGTTTCCAGTCAAATATAGTGCTGGTGTAGATTAGGGCCAGAGTCTGTATTTAAGGGAATGACTTATAGTGCTGGAATAAAGATCACAGTGGTTTTTTCATGAAGAAAACATACTGCTTTTCACTAAAACACTTTTTCCATGGCTGGGATGCAAAAAAGGACAGAATCTGCACAACATTAAGAAATCACTGGAATTCAAGACATTTTGCAGTTTTGTTAGTGGTATGAAATCTGAACCCTGCTGTGGCTTGAACCAGCTCAGAAATAAGCATGGAACTATTTCAAATCTATGTTTGAACATTTGAGACCATTTCCTATTGGCCACAAGGATACGTCCAAAACCAGATTTTTTTTGCAGTGGGTCCTCTTTACGGACACATATCAGTGTAATATTTCACATTGGCTTACTATGCGGATCTCCATCATGTGAAGACCTCTCACCACAGATGCCAGGGATACAGAACTGACACGGAGACTCGTCATATAATGGAAATCATCTTTGTGGGCACACCATTCCAAATGTAAGAGCAAAGAAACAGCACAGCTCACAGGAATGGTATTTATGGTATAATGTGTTTCAGTTCTTCATGTGGCTTTGAAAAGTTTCCAGATTTCTGTTGGAGCCAAAACAGGCCTACAGCCATGCTGACAGTATGCTTCATTTGCAGATTTCAAGCTGTGTTGTATGGCAGGAGTTTCCCTTTATACTGAATTACTGCCCCATTCATTGATGCTACTTCTACAATTTAACTATCTCCTTTCTAATCTGAATCCCTAGAAAACATTCCTATTTGCTCAAAGGGTATGCTGGCTCCATGCCTCCAACATTCATCTGTTCTCCCCTTTTCTTTCCATGCAACACATTTCTTCACTGAGAAAATAATTGCCCTTAGGCGTGATTTACCCTCTATATCTGAGGAGAGGAGCGGGATGGGAAAGAATCCAGCTCCATCACCCAGCCAGAAACTTGACCAGTTCAAGGCCCTGAATTCAGAGGAGATTAATCAAATCCTGGCCGCAGCAAGGGCAACCACCTGCTCTACAGACCCGTGCCTGTCCCATCTGATTAAGTCCTGTGCGGGGAGCCTCTCGGCCACTCTGACAGGGTTGATAAATCACTCTTTGGAGCTGGGAGTTTTTCCCGATGTGCTGAAGGAGGCTAGAGTCCGCCCGCTGCTGAAGAAGGCAAATCTGGATCCAGCGACGCCGGCAAACTGCCGTCCGGTCTCAAACCTACCCTTCCTCGGGAAACTGATTGAACGGGCAGCAGCGATCCAATTACAAGAATTCCTGGAAACCTCAGGAAGCCTGGACCCCTGCCAATAGGGTTTCCGCTCCGGTCACGGGACCGAGACCGTTCTGGTGGCCATTACGGACGACATCCGCCGCCAATTGGAGAAGGGAGGTTCAGCTATCCTGGTGCTGCTCGACCTCACCGCGGCGTTCGACACGGTGGACCATGACCTGCTGTTGCGGCGACTATCAGCCATTGAGATTCAAGGCACAGCTTTGGCCTGGTTCGATTCCTTCCTGCGGGGCCGCTCGCAGCGTGTTGAGTGGCGAGGCCAAGTGTCCAAGAAATCCACTCTGGACTGTGGAGTCCCCCCAGGGCGCCATTTTGTCACCAACGCTTTTTAACATCTACGTCCAACCCCTGGCAAGCATAGCCAGAAGTTTTGGATTTGGGTGCTATCAATATGCAGATGACACCCAGCTCCTGCTGAAGCTTGAGCCAGGCGTAACATCGGTGCCTGAGAATTTCAGACAAGGACTAGAGGCAGTGACCAGATGGCTCCGCTCATACAAACTCAAGATCAATCCATCAAAGACAGAGATTCTATGGCCGGGACGCCCAGAGCCACCCATTCCGCTGCCTCTCTTTGAGGGAGAGCCGCTGATCCCGGCCCGTCGGTGAAGAGTCTCGGTGTGATACTAGACTCGAGACTCTCACGGGAGGCCCAGGTTGCTGCGACAAGTAAGGGAGCTTTCTTCCACCTACGCCAGGCACGTCAACTGGCACCTTACCTCCCATCAGATGCGCTGGCTACGGTGGTCCATGCCGCAGTGACATCGCGGCTGGACTACTGTAATGCCTTGTACGTAGGGTTGCCGCAGTCAACCACCCGTAAAATCCAGCTAGTGCAGAATGCAGCCGCCAGACTCCTCACCGGGACACCGCTGAGATGCCATATCGCGCCATCTCTACAGTGCCTGCACTGGCTGCCAGTCGAGCTCAGAGCCATCCACAAGATCTTGTCGCTTACCTTTAAGGCCCTCCATGGCGCCGGCCCAGCTTATTTAAAAGACCGTTTGTCCGAACCAGTCCATTTAAGGTCGCCGCGTTCAGTGAACAGGGACCTTCTCCGCATTCCAGGTGTGAGTGAGGCCCGCCTCGACATCACAAGACGGAGAGCCTTTTCCATCGCGGCCCCTGTTCTTTGGAACCTGATGCCGGCAGAGCAGAGAGCTATCCTGGACATGCCCCAGTTCCTGACCGCATTGAAGACCTGGCTCTTCCGAAAGGCTTACGGCTAAGGTCACCTCCCAGACTTAGCCTGAGTTACTGGAACTATTTTAACTAATTTCCTATTCTTTTAGCTTTAACTACTGAACTGTTTTATGTGTTTTATGTGTAAGTCGCCCGGAGCACTGACGTGGAGGGCGACTCATAAATAATAAAATCAATCAATCAATCAATCAATCCTTCCACAACAACAGATATTGCCAGGCTCAACACAAAACCTGGTTTCACCCTTGAGCAATTAAGTGAAAATGATCATTTTGCATATCACGAATTTCCATCTAACAGATAGCTGAGATTTCTATTATCCTTTCTTCCCCGATTCCACACATTTTGTTGCTTGAGGAAATGACCAGATGGCTCAATCTCTATTCCCATACCAATTAAGAGATTGGCAACTGAATATTACGTCTACACTGGTTGTGGATCAACATCTTCCACACTTGGGGAAAGACACTGCACCCGTTTTTTTAGCCAGGAAAGAGAAAGGCAAAAGCCAAAGCCAAAACAACAATTCTTTGTTTGGAATTAGTTTAATTTAGAAGTGGGGCACACATTCTATGTAGAGATTTGTCTGATGATTGGTCAGTGTGGTCCAGCAGTAAGCAATCTAATATTTTAGATTAAAGTTCCCATAATCTCCAGACAATATGACAAATAGCTGTGGATTTGGGAAGTTGTAGTCCAATATATGAGGAAGTTGGACTATTATGCTGAACAACAGTTGAAAACCTGCATGGGCATAGAAACCAACACAATGACCATGGGCAAATTATATTCTCAAAGAAAGAGAAAGGCAAACCACTGCATATCAAATCTTCCCCAAAAGCCCTGCAATAAATCTTTGCCACAGGGTTGCCATATATTTGAAATGACTTGAAGGCACAATGTAAGAACAGCTATTTGTCACCAAACAGCCGAAAGTGGCTCAAAACTGGTGAAAATATAGCATTTTTGCTCTCACAATCCTCCTTGATCCCCCACTAATCCAGAAACCGTAATTGGTAAAAATTCAATATAAGAGAAAACTGGAAATGACATGTTACCTCCAAATGTGGAGGAACTCCGCCCGCATCTCCACTTTGCAGTTTTATACTATTAGACCAGACAAAGGGTTTCCATATATGCACCCAAGCCACTTTGCTAACTAGAAGTGAACAAACCTATGTACTTTGGAACTTTTGCACCCAAGCATATGTACAATCTCAAATATCTCCAGTTCTTTCATTTCAGTCTTTATTGATAGTGAACGTCTTTAACTTAACAGTTAAAAGCTTTTAAAACAAAATCTGATTTGAATCATACTTTGCTAAAAATAGGCATTACATGAAGACCAGATGAACACATGAATTACCCACAAGGAAGTCAACTAGCAAATGCATGATGTGGAATTTGCCTGCAGTTCAGTCATGGGCTTTTCCTGGCAGTGGGGAAATACTGGCACCCTTACAAAAGCTAGGTGGTCACATTTATTTCTGCCTGCCCCACTGCTAGCTCAGATACCCTATTCTTGGCATTCATTATAAATATTCTCAATATGATTTTTAGTCATTATTTATAACGTAGAATATCAAGTGATATAGATAAAAGCTGCTGCAGATGGTTAACGACCAGTTTATAATGATGCCCACTGTATTTCTCTATACCATCTGTGTTGATATATGTGCCAATGAGACTGATCAGACTGATGCAAATTATTTCTAGTAAAGAGAAAATTAATCACGGCAACAAACTGGAGGGAGTTTGGACCATGATATAGGTGGTGTCCATTTTGGTGTTGTCACTCATGTTTTACAATAAACATGTTGCAAAATAGATTGCATGAAATTAGTGTGTTAAAAAAACAAATCTATGAAACCACACTAAGGAGGGCCAATGTGGCTTAGCTCAAAGTGTGTATTAACCACAAGTGCCTGCCTCTACGAAGCAGATCTAAGAATCGAAACCTCAATGTTTGGAAACTTAACACAGCATTGCTGCAAGATGAATGTGAGTTTGTATCGAGACAACTAGCTAGTAGAAAAATAATACCTGGTTATGAAAGTAAGCCATATATTTTGGAGCTCTGATCAGAACATTTATACAACTAATTAGTAAACTGGTCATACATACACTCCTGATTAAATCTAAGAATTTTAGTATTTTCTTGCTTCTGCTAATAAATAGAAACAAATGAAATTTGCTCCCATGCTTGAGAAGATGACAACCCAAAGGACAAGGCTACAAACTTATGCAAGTATGCCTTGCAGTAAGTCCTTTTCAACTTCCTCTGACTTTGTTCCCAACAGACATATACAGCATTGTACTGTAAATCTGGCAAATAAGCCCAGATCAGAATATGGCTAAATATTAGAATGTATGTGCAAAGAGAAGATTAGGTTGCTTACCTGTAACCGTGTTTCTTCGAGTGTAAGGTCTGTGAAATTCACACAAGTGGGTTTACTCCCGCGCATGCGCAGAATCTCGGACATACTAGCTAAAATTAAAGATTTACATATGCCCCTCCCACTCCCCGCCCTCCCTCATCCCCCACTGTAGCTACCTAGTTAGTTCCTTACCGCCAGACAGCAGCAGGAACCTAGGCATGACATCAGAGGGGAGGACGGGTGGGTTTTGTGTGAATTTCACAGACCTTACACTCGAAGAAACACGGTTACAGGTAAGCAACCTAATCTTCTTCTTCGTGTGGTCTGTGAAATGCACACAAGTGGGTGACTTAACAAGCTTATGTATCTTGGAGGCGGGTCATGCCACACAGGAAAACAGGACGACTCTGCCAAAGGATGTATCCTTCTTCGCGAGAACGTCGAGCTTGTAGTGGGCTGTAAACGTCTAGAGGTTCACCCATGTAGCAGCCTTACAAATTTGAGCAACAGAAATACCCCGCAAAAAAGTTTGGGATGTTGAAACCGCCCTTGTGGAATGGGCTTTAACACCAACAGGCAATTCCTTATGGGCTAACTGGCAGGCCAATCGGAATGTCAAGACTATCCAAGAAGCCAAACGTAGAGAAGTCAGGGGAAGTCCCAGGGAATCTTCCCTATACTTAAGAAACAACTTAGGAGATTTCTTATAGGAGACTGTCCTATGAAAGTAGAAGGACAAAGCTCTTTAACATCGAGGGAGTGGAGGGCAATCTCTAGAGGAGATGAGGGGGGAAAAGGGTCGGGAGGACGATGTCCTGGGTCATATGGGAATGGGAGACAACTTTAGGAAGAAAAGTGACATCCGTCCAGAGAACCACTTTGTCTTCATGGAAACGAATAAAGGGAGGATCAGAGCGAAGTGCTGTGATTTCACTGGCTGTTCTGGCCGAGGTAATGACCACGAGAAAGGCCGTTTTCCAGAACAAATGTGGAGTATGGCAGGTTGCCATAGGTTTGAATGGAGGTTCGGAAAGTTGAGAGAGGACCAACTCCAAGCTCCAGGATGGAGATGGAGGAGAAACAGGAGGGAAAGACTTTTGTATCCCTGTAGAAACATGTCCACCATGGGATCTTGAAAAAGGGGCAGAAGGTCGAATTTCTTCCTGTACCAGGAAAGGGATTGGAAATAGCATTTAATGGAGGAAAAGGAGAATCCTTCTGTGGACAGGTGAATGAGAAAATCTAAAGCAGCTGACTTGGAACCGACTGTGGCAAATGGCCCAGTGGCTGGACAACGCACGGAACTTATCCCATATGAACGCGTATGCCCTCCTGGTGGAGACCTTTTGGGCTGCCCGGATTATTAGGCGGACGGGGCCGGAGAGGTGGGATAGGGCCTGATCCTCCACACTGTGGGGTGGAGGGATGGAAGGTTCGGGCGTAGGATAAGACCTTGTTAAAGAGAGAGGAGGTAGGAATCCAACGGAAGGCGGAGGAAGTCCCCCTGAGAGGCCTGGAGAAGGGGCGTGAACCATGGCTGACGGGTCCACCAAGGGGCTATCAGGATGCAATCTGAGTTGTCGGATAGGAACTCTGCGACCATTCTGGGCAGGAGTGGAAGCGGGGGAAAGGCATAGAGGAGACTTGAGTACCAACGGTAGAGGTATGCGTCTCCTAGGCAGTCTGGGGATGCGTGAGGGTGGGACCTCGCGCAATACACGAGGTAATGGATGTTAAGATGTGAGGCAAATAGATCCATTGGTAAGGAGGAGTGTGCTGTGGAGAATACACCATTTCCATATCCGGAGAGATATGGAGAGGAGAGTGGGGGAGTGGATGTCCCTTTGTTTGTTGATGTAATAACTTATCGAGGTGTTGTCCGTGAGGACTTGGACCACCCGGTTTGAGATTACTGTCACAAATGACCGAAAGGCCTTTTCACCACTGTGAATTCCAAGGCATTGATGTGGAACCTCTTTTCGAAGGGGGACCAATGACCGCTGATGGTCAGGCCCTGGAAGTCAGCTCCCCACTCCGTGGAGGATGCGTCTGTCATCAAAGAGAGAGACGGCTGAGGAAGTGAGAAGGGAAGGCCCGAGCACACATTGGATATCTCTGTCTACCATGACAGGGATTGTAGGACACGGACGGGGGGGTGGAGGATCATGGTCTGGCTGTCCAGCCCTGGCTGAGGTACAGAGGGGATCCTGCCTGGAGGGGGAGGAGGCGGAAGCGGGTGAATGCGATAACGTTCGTGGTGGAAGCCATATGGCCAAAGATAACTGGACGGTACAGGCGGAGCACCGATGGGTGGATTGGACGGTCTGGATAGAATGGCATAAACCGAGGGAGCGATCCTCTGGGAGGTAGGGCCTCTATGACAGCACCTAAAAATTGCACCGTCCGGGCAGGTGAGAGATGAGATTTCTCTTGGTCGACAACCCGTCCCAGTCTCTGTAAAAGAGACACGGCATAATTGATATCGGATGGGAGCTGGTCACAGACCCAGAACAGGAAGGAGGGACAGCAAGGAGTATATGGCGCCGTAAACCATGAAGGTGAGGTATTCCTGTAGGAATGTCCAAATGAAATATGAAAGTAGGCGTCTTACAGGTCAACAGTGGCCATTCATGTCCCCTTCGGGATGAAAGGGGAAGTCGAGGGTAGAGTGGCCATCCTAAATTTGCGTGGCTTAATGAATTGGTTGAGTTTCCGAGGATCAAATATGGGCCGTAGGCCGCTATCTCTCTTATCTACAAGGAAGTAACTGGAAAACAGGTAAAATCGAATTTGGTGGAGTGAGGTGGGGAAAAAGGTTCCTTTAAGAAGGAGGGAGAAAATTTTTCTCAGCAAGGCAGGGGAGGCCTGAGTGTAAAAAAGTTCACTAGGAGGTGGTAGAGAATTAAACTCCATGGCATATCCCGAAGGACAATGTCCATGACCCATTTATCTGTGGTGATGGACTGCCAAGTTAGGAAGGGGCTGAAGCCTGAAAAGGACAGCCTAGAAGCGACGACTTTTATGTCTGAGGATCTAGAACCTCGATATTGACCCCTGAATGGAGCAGCTGGGCTTCTGAGTCGTTGTGAAGGGAGTTGAGATCCTTGTCCTCCTCTATACGGAGCGGAGTTGCGGTATCCGCGAAAGGACTGATGGTATAATAAGGATGCCAACGCTGTTTGTAGGGTTGGTAAGATAGGTAGGGTTGATGGCCATATATGTTAAGTGTTTGTTTCATTTAGAGAATGTTCTAGCTGTGAGTCTGTTTCGGGGTTGAACAGGCCAGCTTCATGTATAGGCAAATTCTCAGTCAAAGATCGTTGATTGGGAGACAGTGTTGAGGATCTTAACCAGGGAAGGGCAACTGGTCCCGTGAGCAGTTTGCCCGCTGTATCTGTTCTATGGTCACCCAGATCTCTGTAGGGAAGCTAGGGTAAGGGCGTGTAGATGGAAGCCTTAGCCATGGGCTGGTCAGTTGCAGGAAGGAGGTCCAGATATGGGCCTATTTTGTTCCATAGATATGATTGATATTCATAAAAATGACATAATGGCTCATTTTGCCTGAAAGGCATGCGGTAGCATAAAATTTTTTGGCATAGCCTCAGGTTTCTTGCCCTCCTTATTCGACGGAGCCGCTTGGTTGATTTGGATTGGCTCAGGCTGAGCATCAAGCGCAATTGAATTAACTTTCGGGAGTCTAGCCAACCATGGGGTGGCATATAAGTCAAAAGATTATCTGCCCGCCTAGACGTACTAGGGGCGGTAGCAGGATCAACTCCAGAGATTTTAGGATTTTGCCAAACAAGATATAGTAGGCAATATAGCAGACTGGTATGATTGTTGTTCATCAGAAGTAAAATAAGGGTCTTGGACCACATAATTAGGCTGTGGAGGCTATAAGCCAAGGGATCTGGCCAGCCTCATTAATAGTGTAGGGAATTTTTTATAATCTTCTGCCTGCTGAGGGTCAGTCTCAGGCACTGGCATGGGAGGCAAAGGAATAGCATCAGCAGAAGAATCCAAGTCTATTGTATCATCTGGAAGGTGGGGGGGGGGGAATAGAGCAGGAGGAGCGACAACAGGAGCAGGGGCTTGAGTGGGAGGGGCTATGAAGGTGGGAAGTTGCCACGGATGCCGAGCGAGGGAAAGGGAGGAGGGTAGGCATGGGGAAAGCCATAAGGATGTTTCCAAGCATGATCTCGGTAGCCGGGAGCCTACGGAGACCGGGACCTAGAGCAACTCAAAAGCAGCTGCAGGGGCTGCGCAGTGCTGAGGAGAGAGCCGGGCGTGTGAGTGTTGAAGCTGTGCGAGCGCTGCCGGTCACCGAGGGGGAGAGGAGAGCAGCGCAGCGTGGGGCTGTTCAGGAGGAAGTAATTCGGTCTCCGCTGTGGAGGCGGTCTCCGGGGCAGAGGAGGAGGCCACGTGGAGATGGCCCTTTTTGGAGAAAACCATCGGTCTCCGAGAAGGGAGAGGGAGTGGAGGGAAGGAGGCAAAGGAGGCTCTGCCACGTGGCGCTGCTCGGTAACCCAAGGAGAAGCTTGGGAGCGAGGCGCGCGCGGTGGCGGGAAGGCAGCAGCAGCGGACTGCAGGGATATTAAGGGTGGCGTGGAGCAAGCCTCCACGTGGCTAGTCTCGGATACCGAGCTGAGGGGAGGGAATTTGAGGAGAAGGAAGGCCAGGCTCGGGACCTGGGGAGAGCAGGAGGCTGGGAAGGAGTTGGGGGGAATCTCCTCCCCTGAAAAAAGAGTGCTGTCTCCAGTAAGAAGCTGCAGTGTGTCTGCTTCAGACAAAATCATCGGAGGGCTGGGAGGCGCAGGGCCAGCCAGTTGCCTCGCAGTATTCTGTGCCATTTTCAAGGGGCTGGAGGGCCGTGGACCAACCAGTTGCCCTGGATTCTGAGCCATTTTCAAGGGACTGGAGGGCCGTGGACCAACCAGTTGCCCTGGATTCTGAGCCATTTTCAAGGGACTGGAGGGCCGTGGACCAACCAGTTGCCCTGGATTCTGAGCCATTTTCAAGGGACTGGAGGGCCGCAGTCCAACCAGTTGCCCTGAATTTTTCTGAGCCAGAGGCTCCTTAGCCTTTCCCTTCTGCTTGCCAATCTTGGCAGCTTTGGCTTCTCAGTTTTTGGCTTTTCTTCCGGAGTGGCTCAATGGGGAACCAGAGGCCAACTCACGGATGGCACCATCAGACAGAGCACTCACGGGGCTGGGATTTCCAGTCCCCGAGGTCAGAGAGGGCTGACTCGCAGAACGAGAGAGTGCAGTCTCTGAGGAGAACAAGGCCTGTACAAAAAGGGAGGCCTTCAGTTTAGAATCCCTGTTCTCAGGGTTCTGTAGGAAAGAATCCTGCATATCTTGCAGGACTGGGGGATGTGGGATTGTCCTAAGCAGAGGAGACATTTAGCATGTCGATCCTCTTGGGGCAAGGTTGCTCCACAATCAGAGCACCTCTTAAAAGATAAAGAAGACATATTTTAATCCTTATCTGAATAGTCGAAGCAATCCGTGGACTTCTAACAGGAGCTAGTAGTCGGAGATCCTTTCGCTGTCAGGCGGAAAAAGGAACTAACTAGGTAGCTACAGTGGGGGATGAGGGAGGGCGGGGAGTGGGAGGGGCATATGTAAATCTTTAATTTTAGCTAGTATGTCCGAGATTCTGCGCATGCGCGGGAGTAAACCCACTTGTGTGCATTTCACAGACCACACGAAGAAGAAAAGAAGAACCAAAAGAGACAGGATGGCAGGAAAAATTACCCACAGTTCTGTAGTTCACTGCTAAAGAAAGGTTTAGAATAATAGACTCATAGAGCAAGAAAGGCTAGTCCAGTCTTCTATTATCCAGGAATACATAAATGAAGTACTTCCTACCCAACCTCTATTTAAAGACTCCCTCAAAACCCACCATCCTTTGAGGCAGTTTGCAAAAGCTCAGAGCCACTGCTGCATAATGAAGTCCATTAACCAGGATTTGAAGCTCATACTTAGGTGTTGACTTAAAAGTGCAAGAGTGGGGAGTTTGCCTAAGATACACAGCTGCGGGATGTGTTTCTCTTTGAGAGCTCCATATTGTACAGGCATGATCTTACTAATCAAAGAATGTTTTAAGACAAGATTGTAGTTACAGATAGAATAGGACATTATTTATCCTCATGTACTCAGATTTCTTAATGATGGCAATTTCTCTCAGTTTTTAAGATACTGTGAGTTATCAATACCTCTTTAACACTGAAATCTTGAACACAACTTAAGTTTAATTAGTTTATGAGAATGCTTCAAAGTATTGTTTTCTCAAGAAATTTCTCAAGGAATCCGCAATTCATTTTTCAACCTGACAAAAACATTTAAAGAGCTTTCTATTAAACTTCTTTTAAAGGGGTTTAAAACACCTCAATACAAATTTAAGCTTCACTCAAGAATCTCATAACAATCTTACTAGTGCAACATTTACACAAGTGATTTCTAGGCAATGACAGACAAGGAAGCCAAGTACAATTTTTTTTAATAAAGATATAGTTACAAAAAGGGGTAAAATCAGTTCAGGAAAAGGCAAATTTTAACAGATGAGTAGACATTTAACATAATAACTCACATCCATTTTAAATACTGTTACTTAAAGCCAGGTGGAAGGAACAAATTTTTGCATCATAATTAGGAAACACACAATACAACTTGCCAAAAAAACAAAACACAGTTGTTTGAAAATAAATACGCTCCATGCCGAATTGTACAAAATGAAAATCAACAGTCTCTTCCCATATGAAAAAGTTCTGTTTAGCAGTTTTTTCACTTTAGTATTGTGTCCTTTAATTGATGTGAGGCTTTATACTCAAGGATTGCTGAGCTGTTCCGACTTTGTGCTGTTCAAAGGGGAGGGGGAAAGCCAACTATTAACATGGGTCACAATTTAATGTAGTTTTAAACTCATTTAAAAACAGTGGTGCACTGCTTGAACTAAAAAAACCCAAAACATTAATAGCTACTGACATGGATCTACTCTCATACATAATTAATTAACATCTGAAACTTAACATTCTGATGCAAAGGTACATAATAGGACAGCCACCATTTACTTACCCTTTGGTATCAGCCTTTTCACCACTGCTATCCTTGGATTTCTCTTCCTCTTTAATATCTAGAAAGAATGGATACTAAAATAAATATTAGAATCCCCGATATTCCTGCTTTGAAAATGCCAAATTACCCTCTGCCCACGACAGGGTTCAGATAACTCAGTTTGATGTTCTTTGATTATTTAAAAAATGCCTATTCAAAATTTGAGAGATGGAAGAACCTGGGTAGAGATGTGAAGACCTAGAAAAAATACTTAAGAGATTTTATCTATACTTTTCCAATGATATTTATAAAAATTATGTATAGAATTTTATACAAAACTATTCATTTGGTCTCACATTATTGCAATTCCCGACCTTGCTTTCCCTTTTTCAGTTTTTAATGGAATGAGCACTTTACTATTCAGCATTATGAGCTATATTAATATTCTTTGTTTCACTAACATTTTTGCCTCCTGTTTTTACTGTTTGCTTTTTCTGGTTTATGCAGAGCCAGAACAAAACAAAAGAAAAAGATATCTTACAGCTTATGTATACCTTACCATTCAGGGCCTTGTAGCTACGTTTGCAATAGTAACAACACAATTAAAAAGTAAATTAAATCTGCAATTATTCTTTGATTACATTGTTCCCTTAATATATCAGACAGAATACATTTACACCAAGTCAGGCTATGCATAATGCATGCTATGTTCGTAAAATAACAAAGTGACTTTTAACCCAAAATGCATGCAAATATTCCCCTCCCCCAAAATAATAATACATTTTTATTTCTATACTGCACAATCTCCCAGAAAATAAATCCCCCATGGCTTCAAAATTAATCAATATTTTACATCTTTACCAATGGGGGTCTCATACACACAATGAATGGGACTATACCCTGGTCCAATGCTTGCACCTTCTCCAATTTTGGTGTACAGGATTACAATCTGTTTGTTTTAAATTATAACTGTTGAGTTAACTGTGAACAAGTGGCTGTGAAAATTTTTAAGATTATTTAGGTGAAACTGAACTTTAATCTATTTATGAACCGTTTAAATTAGGAGTTAACTTTGTATGGGTCAAAGCTATCTCCTAGAAATGACTTATGACACTCCTGCGAATGAGAGACACCAAGGAAATCCTGCACAGGTCTTGCAAACTTAAGGCCATGGCTTCCATGATTGAGACAATCTGTACCACCATAAAGCAAATTTACTTTCTTTCAGGATTTACTTACATAGGATATACTATGCTCAGGCCAACAGTGTAAAATATAGTCGAGAAGAAACGAAATATGACATTGACTTTCTACCTGCTTTTTTGTCCTCTGTCTCTTTTTTGTCTTCTTCTAATCGAGCTTTCTTTACACTTTTCTTGTGATCTGCAATGTTTCTGCGCCCACCTTCACCTTCATCTTCGGAATCAGAAAATTCTTCATCACAGGCTATTCGCTTATCAGAGGCACGGACTGAAACAAAAAATATTAGAACAAAGAGTCATGAAATATTTCTTTGTGAATTTCTTTTACATCATAATGCTGCCAAGTATGATATTTCTTCATAAAATGTTTTTCTGGAAGCTGTATGAGGAGCAGAAAAAGAAGCATCTCTACCAATTATTTATTTGTGCTATTGTACAGCAAGAGGTTTTAGAAACTATAACAACAGTTACTACTGCAAACAGCAACTGGAATTCAATCATCAACTGATTGTTTCTTTCCCAGGAGATAAAAAAAACACATCATATATACAGTATTTGTGCATAAATTGACAAAAAATAACTCCTCAAACTATGGGCTGGCTTAAGCACTGGTCAATGATGGAATAGAAATCGAGCACAATGACAGTCTCACCCATTGCCTTTCCCTTGTCCAAACCAAAGAAAGCCTTTTTCTTTCCTCCCCTCCTATTTTGGTCTGAGCAGAGTCATCACCATTGGGAATATTTTGGATGCTTAAGGAGGAGCAGAAGGGGCCATTTTTAAAAGGAATTTCTGCATAAGCCTCTCTGCAGTGATACCCCAGTGGCCATTTTAAATAGAGGCTTACTGTATAAGCCTGACCATATTACAAAGGCTTTGCAGAATTCTCTGACAGTAGCTCACTATAGAGTTGTACTAGAGAAACTAGAGATTCTTAGCAAAGCATTATCACAGTTGAAAAAATAGTATATTTTATTTGCCTCTTTCCCCACTTTTGTGGGGTTCTTGCACACCTTACCCTAGTGAATGTGGAGGGCTGAGTAGTTGTACTGATATAAACATTTTAAGAACAACATGCAATTTACACATATCCAAAATGGTTAACCCTCACATGAAAAGATCCTTTCTTTCTGTTTAACTTTTCCTAAGTATGTTCCCTATATGTATTTTCAAATGAAATTAAGATATTTGTTTGTTACATGGTTCAAACATTTACCCACAATTTATCCACAGTTCAAAAAGCTTGACTGTATACAAGGCAGACGTATGCACAAATATAACAAGATTTCCGATTCAATTATTCAATTTCAATTGTACCATAATTTCTGAATTTGCCTAATATACAGTTGTCTATATTTCAAGAGCATATAGCCAGACTGTAAACTACAGCAGTACTACTAGCAGGAAGATGGGGGGAGGGACAGAGGGAATGGGATGATGTAACATGTCAGACAGATGGGACATATGAAATGACAATGCAGATACAAATTATTTGACGCAATTTGTGAGGCATAAAGAAAACATAATAGCAATTATACATCAGAATATGACAGCAAAGAGGCTAGCAAATAATAACTGTTAACAAAATAAATAACTAAACTGATTCCATGGGATTAAAGAATGAGAAAGTAAAACCTAAATTATATGAACATATCACAACACTTTTCTGTTGTCCTAGCTTTATGACACTGCACAATATTGATATTGATTTATCTTAATGGCCCTTTCTTACTAGAAATACGTTTGTCTGGATCTTCGGCATCTTCATCCCCACTGTCTTCATGAACAGCATCTTCAGGAATAGCCTGCATTTGTACACCAGGAGCATGGGGCAACATGCGCAAGTTCTCAAATAAACGTTGTCTATAAGTAAACAAGGGAAAAGTTGTTTATTAAGCTACAACTTCCCTCCTCAACATGTGTTTAAAGTCTCTTTATTCTTTTATGAAAAAAGAAAAAATGTCTACTGATCATAGCAAGCAACACAGATTGAAATCTATTGTAGTTTTCTTGCTATGTTATAGCCAAAATGAGAGGTATGTCAGATAAAACCTTTACAGTTACAAGTATTTTTGTGCCTCCATATGTTAAGATGAGCTATTTATGGGTGACTGCAGCTATATCGTTGTGTGCCATCATGCATATCCAATGCTAGCTTTTGGAACGTACTACTGGCATCCAAATCCAATGGAAATATATTAATAGTTACTAACTATACAGCATATTATTTTAATAATCAGGGATATCATATATCTATTGACAGAACAGTTTCCTTCAACTAATAATTCCCATGGAAAACCCACTATTTTTCCCTCTGACTTTGGCTTTTATCAAAGCCAAAGACTGAAAAAGCACATCTCTTTAATTAGTAGTTCCAACTGTTGTTTCAAGAGTTTGTGATCTTATCATCCCTCTCTTCTTCTTCTCCTGTGGGAAAATGAATAAATCCTCATGATTTGGCTCAACAAACAGTTGCACTACTTTACACCCTGCTTATCAAAACCCAAGTCTCTCTGAATTTCATTTAAGAGAAATGCGGGATATAAACCAAACAAAATAAACCATCTAGTGTCTAATACTTACTTAATCTTTTCCATATATTCAGGGGTGTTCTGGTTTGTCATATTTGATGGGCTAATATGTAGCTTGAAATCTGGTCCAAAATATTCAAAGTAGTCATTGTATGGCAATTCTATCAAAGCAAAACAGATATGAAACAGCTTCTTAGACTGCTTTATTGCTGGTTTTCACAACAGATCTTGGGTTCATATACTTTTTCATATTCAACAACTTTTTGAAAAATAATTTTCCATTTTAGTGAATGCTTCTTACTTCAGATAATAATTTCATTCAAGACAACAGAAAATAATATGCAAAGGCTTTGTCTAAATAATGATTTAAAAACATTGTGCTCAAATAAACAACCATCTAGGAAGGTCATTTGCAATTACCATTTATGTCAAAAAAGATTTCCTGCTTCCTAACAATTCAGTCACTGTAGCAAGGAAGAGCCACACACAGGTTTTTATAGCATGTGTTTAACTACTCTAATTAAATCAGTGTTACACTATGCATTTTCATAATTTCTAACTTTTTAATGTTAAGCTACAAAGTCAGGTTTCATTGCATGTTTACTTTAAAGTTACTATCCTAATAATTAATTTATTTCTATTTGATAGAAAACCATACAAAGTTAACTAAATAGTATTTTGCTCAGCATTTTAATTATTTTGTATATTTTATTAAGAACCAAAAAGTATTGGTAAACATCCAGGTGTTAAGTGCCTTTTCATCCATATATTCTGCCAGTTTGGAAACAATGTTAGTGAAGATTACTGTGCGTGGTCTAATAACTAAGCCTGGCAAAAGTTCAGACTGAAGACAATTTCTTGAGAGAGTGATATTATCATATTTTTGAGATGCTTTTCAGAGTATTTACCATTAGGAATTTCACAGTCTAAGGCAACAGCAGTCTCATAGGTCCAGCACCGAGCAACATTACGTATGGTATATCCACCTCCTCCAAGCATCAGAAGAGGTAAGTTGAAGGTCTTTACAACTTCCACACATTTAGCATGACCTGCCACAAAAAATATAAAAAAGAAAGACATGCAGTCATGTAAGTCCCACAGAGTTCATCCAGAAATTATACAATGAAGGCTACAAGATCAAACCTCACTATCAAATTTAAAACTGAATACAAGTGGCAAGATGGACTTCCGGTAGTGGCAAGATGGCGAACACAGCAGGTTTCTGAAGCTCCTGAAGCCTTTTGGATTCCTGCCCTTACCAAGCATCTATTGGTAGAGCAAGGGCTCTCTTGCCCTCAGCGGATAGAGGCTGGGGCAGTGCAAAACCAACAGGGTCTATCCCAGGCCAGAGGGGAAAAGCTCAACAAAGGGCTCGACACCGAAACCTTGGAAAAAACCCACCAGGTGCAAGACACGGTAAAGGACACTCGGCCCTTGGCCAAAGCAAGGACGCCAGACACTATTTGAAAAACTAAGAAGAGGAAGAAGAAAGGAGAGAAAGTAAGAAAGGGGATTTTTTGCCGGGCAAGGGGTGGCGTTGGGGAAGCACTTATGATCAACAGTCCTGAGAGAAGAAACAGAAATTAACACCTATCCCCCCTCTCTCACCACATTAAGAGGGAAAAAGGGAATAGGAAAACCCCCAAAACTATCCACGACTATCAATAACCGAAGAGCCAAAACAAATATCTCTGCCCTCCCCCACCAACATCCTAAAGCTTTATCCAACAACTACCCACCGGCTTCCCTCCCTCCTCTCTCCCTCTTCTAAAATCTAAACAAGGAAAAAATTGAACTCGGAGCACTGAAGCTGCGAGAAACAGAAGATTAAAATAAATAAAGAAATACAGACCTTGCAAGCCTGAGGTGGGAAGGGAAGCGGATCGAAGGGAAGACGGAGAGGACAAAGCGGAGTACAGAGAAGGACAGATGAAAGGAGTGAGGCGGAAACAAGGGGGGGAATAGGAAGAGAGAGGAACAAAGGGAACAAACACCAACAGGAGACAGGAACTGAAGATGGGAGCGAAATCAGTGACGGACAAAGTAAGGGCAGAAGTAAATGCGGAAGCGCGAAGTAAGGGCGGAAGCGCGACCGTAAACGAGAACAGTACCAGGGAAAAGAAACAAAGAAGAGACAGGGACGCCGCGCACAGTATGAAAGAGCAAAGTGCAAACAGCAATTATGGAAGTGATCCTGAGACAAGGAAAGAATACAGTTTGAGAAAAGAGAAGAACTGGATGGACATGATGAGAAACGGAACCAGAGGTAAGACACGAAAAGAATAAGGAAAAGGAAACTAAAAGAAGACAAAGAAGGTTAAACAGGGTAAACAGGGATACTGAAAGAAAGAAGACTAATACAGTACATAGATAAATAAGGATTGAATTCAAAAGGGAGTGAGGTAACTCATAGGAGATCAAAGAATACATAAGTGAATAACATATAATATATAGACTAATAATAGGTAGAAAAAAACGAATCAATATATTGAGGGGAGGTAATTTTGAAAGCAAACCTTAGTAGAAGGAAGAAAGGTGAAAAAGAGGAAGAAAGAAATCGGTACTACATTGTAACTAAAATGAGAACTCCCAAAAATAAGATGGAAAAAGATAAAGAAAAGAAGAAAAGCCCGGGAAGGAAAGACTCTCTACCTGAGGAATTTAGTATTAAGGATATAATGAGAGAAATATTAAAACTACAATCAGATATGCAAAAGATCCATGAAAATCAGGAAAAAACAAAGTAATATTGTCACGATGCAGGGTCTCGGCCCGGCACCTTAATCACACACAGACAGACAGACGGTAATCAGCTAACTATTTATTGAATAATAAGAAACAGGTGAAAAGGATAATTGTCCATAAAAGTATCAAAGTTGCAATAAAAAGGTAAAGAGTTCTTAGGTAAATCCAAAGGCAAAAGCTTGGCAAAGGTTCCGCAAAACAATGCGGATCAAAACAGACTTGGTCCGTGGCAAAGCCATCAAGGCAAACTTCAAGAATCAAGGCCCAAGAAACTTATTGGCAAAGCACGAGCCTCAGTCCTGGCTCCGTGGATCTTCACTCGCTTCACTCCCTTCTAATCAGAAGTGGCCGAGCAACTGAGGATCCGTTCCCACGGATCCTATACTTAATTTCCCTGGTGAGACCCCCGACGCTCTATGCTGCGGCGCCAGTCTGTGCTACGGGACCTAGCGCTCCTCTGGCGCTCTAGGCTTCGATGCCATTCCCTCCTGCTAGACTCAATGCTCCGTCTCCTATCAAAGCTCCGTCCTTGCCTCCCAGCACCTGGGTCGCTATCTTCGTGAGAGCCGAACTCCCTTTCAGCTTCCATGGGCTCATCCTCCTCTGTCTCCCTCACCCTTTCCTGCGACCCGAAACCACCTGGTTTCTCATACTGATTATCAGATTCATTCTCATCAGTGTCAGACTGACCTTCCCAGCTCTCATAACCACCAGGCCAGCCATGATCCCATGCTAAGCTTTCTGTGAGAGAGGAAGGCCCAGCTGCCCCATCATCCCCTTCATCTTCACTGTCCGCAATTGGCCCTAATGCAAGCGGGACCCCCGGGGCCGCCCCCTGCCCCCCAGGCACGAAAGGGAACTGGGTTGCTACACTATCCCCCCCCCTCAGGGCCCCTCCCAGGCCTCCCTCGAGGCTTGGGCTTGTCGGGATACTTGCGGTGGAAACGGGCAACAATGTCCGGGGCGTGGACGTCCCGTGCCGGTGTCCAAGAATGCTCTTCCGGTCCAAAACCCTTCCAGTTAATCAGATATTCCAGCTTCCGGTACCGGATGCGGGCATCCAAGATGTCCTGTACCTCAAACTCCTCCTCCCCATCTCGCATCACTGTAGGGGGTGGTGGCTGCGTCACATCAGGCCGCACCCCTTTCGCCGGTCTCAGCAGGGAACGGTGAAAGACAGGGTGGATCTTCATGACCGCCGGAAGCTGTAGTTTGAAAGCAACAGGTCCCACACTTTCCAGCACTTTGTAGGGTCCCAAAAATCTCACGTCAAGCATACGGCAAGGTCTTTGTGTGGACAGATTCTTGGTAGACAGCCAAACTTTGTCTCCAACTTGGATCTCAGGACCCTCTTGGCATCGCCGATCAGCCATCCGCTTGTAATCCGCTTTTGCCTGGTCCAGTTGGGTGCGCAGCATCTCTTGCATTGCAGTGAGCTCCTGTAGCCAATCTTCCGCCGCTGGCACGTCTCCGGACTGGTCTACAGGAGGGTAGAACCTTGGGTGGTGGCCATAGTTTGCAAAGAAAGGAGTTTCTTTGATGGATTCTTGCGTCGCATTGTTGTAGGCAAACTCCGCCAAAGACAACAATGACGCCCAGTTGTTTTGCTGATAGTTCACATAACACCGCAGATACTGTTCCAACGTGACGTTAACCCTTTCGGTCTGCCCGTCGGTCTGGGGGTGATGAGCCGTGGACATCCGCGTCTCAATTCCCAGCAATTTCTGAACAGCTCGCCAGAACTGGGAAGTGAATTGGCTGCCCCGGTCCGTCACCAAACTCTGTGGGAGTCCATGCAAACGAAACACATGTTGCACAAACATATCAGCAGTCTCCTTGGCAGTAGGCACCCCTACACAGGGTATGAAGTGACTCATCTTGGTGAGACAGTCCACTACGACCAAGATCGTAGTGAACCCCTTGGACTTTGGCAAGTCAGAGATGAAATCGGCCGAGATCATCTTCCATGGCGCGGATGGAGTAGGGAGCGGTTGGAGCAAACCGGCTGGCTTGCCCCCTTGCTTCTTGGCCCTCTGGCAGACGGGGCAAGTGCTGACATAAGCCTCAATGTCCCTTCGCACTTTTGGCCACCAGAAGTCTCGAAGCACCAACTGTAGTGTTTCGAACAACCCAAAATGTCCCGCGGCCCGGCTATCGTGGCAAAGTTTGAGAATGTCCTCTCTCTCAGGCCCGGGGGACACATAGATACAGTCACAGCGGCACAACAAGCCGTTCTTCACTTGGAAAGGGAATTGCGCCCCCTTGGCAAAAGCTTGGCAAAGGTTCCGCAAAACAATGCGGATCAAAACAGACTTGGTCCGTGGCAAAGCAAACAAGGCAAAGTTCAAGAATCAAGGCCCAAGAAACTTCTTGGCAAAGCACGAGCCTCAGTCCTGGCTCCGTGGATCTTCACTCGCTTCACTCCCTTCTAATCAGAAGTGGCCGAGCAACTGAGGATCCCTTCCCACGGATCCTATACTTAATTCCCCTGGTGAGACCCCCGACGCTCTAGGCTGCGGCGCCAGTCTGTGCTACGGGACCTAGCGCTCCTCTGGCGCTCTAGGCTTCAATGCCATTCCCTCCTGCTAGACTCAATGCTCCGTCTCCTATCAAAGCTCCGTCCTTGCCTCCCAGCACCTGGGTCGCTATCTTCGTGAGAGCCGAACTCCCTTTCAGCTTCCATGGGCTCATCCTCCGCTGTCTCCCTCACCCTTTCCTGCGACCCGAAACCACCTGGTTTCTCATACTGATTATCAGATTCATTCTCATCAGTGTCAGACTGACCTTCCCAGCTCTCATAACCATCAGGCCAGCCATGATCCCATGCTAAGCTTTCTGTGGGAGAGGAAGGCCCAGCTGCCCCATCATCCCCTTCATCTTCACTGCCCGCAATTGGCCCTAATGCAAGCGGGACCCCCGGGGCCGCCCTCTGCCCCCCAGGCACGAAAGGTTGCTACAAATATAATAAAGGAGGAAATGACAGAGATGAAGAAAGAAATAAAAGAAGAATTCCAAGTATTAATCAAGGAGGAATTAAGGTCAGTCAAAGAGGATATTGAACTTTTAAAACAAGAGAATAAAGAAACTTTAAAGGAAAATAAAAACATCAAAAACCAACAAGATGTAATGAAGAAGCGAATAGAACACCTGGAAAATTTATTAGGGTCAATTAACATACAACAAGAAATACTAGAGACGAAAGAAAAAGAATTTCAGCTAAGATTTAGGAACATACAAGAAGAAGAAAAAGAGAATGTAAGAGAGCTCACCATCGATATGATAGCACACATACTGTATATTCCGGAATACAAGGCGGCTATAAGATGACCCCCCAACTTTTCAACAAAAAATAGTTAGGGAAATACTCGCCGTTTAAGACGACTATGCATTCAATGGAGACCCGCCGGGGGTAATGTTACACATGGCATTCTAAATTTGAAACTGCTGTGTTAACTGTTTCAAAACGGAATTGTTTTTAGACAGCTTTTAGGAGTTTTTAATTAGTACTTTCACATGCCTTAAAATGTTTTATCTTGGTATTCTTTCAGTGTGTTTTTATTTGTTCATAATATCGGGAGCCTTTGTGGGCTGAGAGGTGTCTACAAAATGATTTAAATAATATAAATCAATAATAAATAATATAAAAATACTGTATACATTAATGATTCATTCATATCACAAAACATAGGCCAAACGTCATTTACAATTACAGACAAAACAGATCACACTATTATGTATATCAGTCTTTTTTCAGGCACTCCTTGTACTGTAATTGATGAAAGGATACAACTGAACTCTACAAGACTGCTGCCCAACTGTCTGAATATTACTTTTGTGATGGTGATAGTTATTGTTGCTGCTTTCTTGTTGCTGCTGTTATTATAATTGTTATCTATGCCCCAACTTTTGCCCTAAACCAAGACTCAAGGCAGCTTACAAATTGAAACACATAGAATATAGTGAAAACATACAAAAATTACTGTCAAAGTGGAATTCTGCTATCACCACTAAAACATCTAAACATATAATTAAAATATTAAACAGCATCGACATTAAAACACCACAGCATACTTTTAAAGCTCCCTTTTTACACATTGCCAGTTCTCAAGAGCCAGTTAGAATAAAAAGACTTTCCCTGACTAAAGAAAGACAGCAAGAACAGAAAGACTTGCTGATCCTGAAGGACCTTAAATTGGAATCCACCACAATATAGAGAATTTACACTTAAGGTGGTACATTCTATCTTGACAATGCATTCATACATATATATTATAATTCTTGCATGAATTATAACCTTTCAAACACTTAATGATGATTTGCATTGACACTTTAATGCATCAGATACAGTTTAGAAATTTAAATAAAACACAAAGAACAAAATAAACAGAACTAAATGTAAGGAAGTGTCTGATTATGAAGAAAATAGGTTAAGGAAAAATCAATGCAATCCATTTGGCTGAAACAAGAAGGCAATAAAAAGGAGGAATATCTGGTTTTCTTTAGTGTCCCATTTCAGAGTCTTACAAGAAAATTAAATCTCACTAAATATTTCCAACAAATTGTGAAAGTGTACACAATTGTGGCTTTTCTGAGATGTATTCATCTATTACCTTTGACAGTAAGATTAAAACATCCAAGCCTGTCACCAGACAGTGAATCCGCCCCACATTGCAGCACCACGGCACTAGGTTGATACATCTCCATTACTTTGGATATGATCTGGAAAGAAGTAACAATAACCGTAAGCCTTCACCTCTTATTTAGCCTCATAACAAACTGGTTTTCAGAATATACTCACAGGTTTAAATATCTGTCCATATGACTCATCATCTATTCCATCTCTCATTGGAAAATTGACAGCATAATATTTCCCTTTTCCAGCACCTATGTCCTACAACAAATATAGAGCAAAACATTCTGATATTAGACTGTGGACCCATTGCAACTTCGATAGATGTTGCTATGGACATGTGAAAAAGGCAAAGCATGGATAAATAGCATTGTTAAGAGTGTCAGATGTAGTGCATATTCTTGACTGAAAATTTCAAAACAAAGCATTTGATCAGTGCAATAGAAGTCAATGTATAACACAGTTTGTCTAGGACATCAGGAAGATAAACATGTGACAATACAAATGAATTAGGCCCAAAGTGAATTGTGGATTTCATGATGATATTCAATTTCAACCAAGTCACTTTAGGGATAATATAGCATTACCAAGAGAAGGACTGATACAAAGCAGAAGAATGGAATCTAATGTGGAATTTCAGATTTTTTTTCTTTTAGTAGTCTTAAGAGTTACACTCCTTAAAAGGCAATTTCCATTTTTTGACTATTTAAGTTCAATATTATGAAGATATCTTTTTTATTTTTCTGCAGCAATATAGCTTTTAGCAACCCTAAGGCTAACCTATGATGGTGCTTTCTTGACAAAATTTGTTCTTGTTTTCCTCTGACGTTACGGATTATGAATTTGCCCAAGGTCACTCACTGGGTTTCCATAGCTGAGAGGGGATTCAAAGCCTGTTCTCCAGAACTCTAGGCCAGTGATCAAACCATTATCCTACACTGACTCAAGTGATCGAATGCTGAAAGGTTTAATAACTAATGCATTCAGAAAACATAGGGCAACTCAATGTGGTTCTCAATACTTCTAATGAAAAGAAAGGCCCATATTAATGCTTAGTTTCTGTAATAGTTTCATATATTTGGATACATGGTAGTTTTGCTTCATGTTGTGCCATAGTGGAGATGGACATCTGTTAATAACAAACCGTATTACACTTTTCAGCTGCTAATTGAAAAACTTCCACTTCTAAAAAAGTGATTTCTTGCCTCTTCCCTTCACTGATAGTACTTCTGAAGAAAGCGTACTATTTTACTATGTCTTTGAAAACAACAAATAATATGATCGCATGGTGTCACAGAAAAGCTTTTGTTAACTATTACGTTAACTAGGCTACATACAAATGGGTGTTTGTGTAAGCACTTTCAACAATGTTGCCAGAGAAAGGCTGTACCCCTCCCCCATACAAACAAAATTACCAATAACATAAGGAGACTGTATATTATATTCCCATTGACACAACAAATTCACTGTATCTGGGATTATCAAGACTCAGGTCTAGGTTTCATAAAGAAGTTATCCTTTACTTGTTTTTGCATTAAGCAACAGTACCATCTTGTGGCCAATCAGTTGAAACACAAATAGCTGTCTTGTACATTACGTTCAATTTTTATTAATTAAACAGAAAAAAATCCACATCTAGCAACAACAGAAATGGCTATGCTTTAAAACAACTAGGCTGAGATACTCTTTGACACCATTACTGAATTAATAAATTTAATGAAACTGAAAACCATCTCAGAACATATTAAAACTAGCAGAGTTGTGGTGCCTCAATCCTTCTACAAGCCAATAAAAGCTCTATGAAATTTTTACTATTTTCTTCTGAAAATAACAAGGTCTAGAGATACTTATTCAGAGTCCCTAAATATCTTAGTTAACACAATTTACCGTTATACTTTTGAAAGCTGTACTATATAGGGACCAAGACATGCATGTACAAGTATTAATATAGTTAGCTGTATATCCAATAGAGTTCCAAGTAGAGCTGCGAAATGAATTGGACTTTGGTATGTCTTTTATTTAAAGGTATCTATTTTGGTAGGGACAAAAATTTGGATTCAGCCTTGTGCCTCAACTTGGTGGTTTCTATCGGGTATATCTGGGAGTGCAAGTGTGTTCAACACAAATACAATTCTAAGTAACGACTAATTTAACTGTCTTCTGGTCAGTTTAAAGTTTTCAAGAAAATGAATAATGGTTGGGAAGAGAAGAAACTAATAACTACTGTATTTTCTGGCATATAAGAATACTTTTTTAACCCAGGAAAATCCTCTCAAGTTGGGGGTTGTCTTATACACCGGGTGTTGTCTTATAGGGCAGGTGTTGAAACTTCCGAGCCGGACTGGAGAATCTGTGGTCGCCACATATGGTGGGGGAAGCTCAAAAGCAGCCGCATCCCCACCATATGCGGCAACCGTATGAAAGCAGCAAGGGCGGCAACGTACAAGTACAGTAAAAGAAATCCACTCACTAGAATTTGTGGAAAGAACTAACTTAACGCGGTCCCAATGACGAGGTGTAGGGAGCGCTTCACCGGGAAGGTGTAAGTGAAGGGCGCAGTAAGATACAGGTGTCCAGGATGCTCGGGGAATGGAAAAAAGAGATAAAGTGGTGCTGTGCCCAGAAAAACCTGCCCCTTTCACCCGTCTGGCCCACCCATGTAGCCTATTATTGTACCTCCTTTTCTGTCTCTCAGATCTTGCTCCCGAGGATTGCAGTGAAGCAGCGCAGGCGTGCATGTGCATGATTTGAGAGGCAGAGGAGGTATGGTAATATGAAATTTACCATATTGAAATCAAATCTGATGTTTTCTTAAATTTTGTTTCATGTGCATTGGAAGAGAAGCGAATATATCCCAAACTCTATATTTTCACTGGAAAAGTTGGGGGCCGTCTTATACGCCCAGTCATCTTAAACACCGGAAAATACAGTAATATAATTTACTGTACTTGAGAAATAGTCTTAAAGATTACATCGTCAATTAAAAGGTAAGTTGAATCTTAACTCACCCTTAAATCCCCTGTGCCAGGGAAATATTCTCCATATTTATGGAATGATACAGTCATAACACGATCTGTTGTATAAAATGCTTCTTCAACACCATCACCATGATGGATATCAATATCGATGTAGAGCACTCTTTGGTGGTACCTGGAAAGCAGTGTTAATGAAAGCAATGTTAATTGAACTCACTGGTTTTCCTTCAGAAATACTAACTACATATTGGGCTGTTCTTTCTGAGACTGTATATGAAGCACCCCAACAGCTGACATGCAGTCCTCTTGGACATTTCTGAATATAGAGGTGATCCAGTTCAAAAATTTAGGTTGCATCATGCCATAGTATCAACAAATAACAAGGTGATGGAATATAATCATACTAGCATTTAGTTAATGGGTTAAATCATGAACTTAACAAATTGCAATTAACCAAAAACAATACTTGCTACCTTCTGCAAGCCAAGCAAAAATCTTTTATTTATTTATTTAAAACTTTTATATCCCGATCTTCTCTAACTCCATAGAGGGCCTCAGACCGGCAACTGTGAGGCTTGGAAAACAACTTTTTTCAGTCAGGACCTAATTTCCCTCTTATGCTACTAATAGGTTGTGCTGAGGGATAATGACTCTATTCAGTCTATAGCTATCATAAACACAGAAACCAACTTTGTCCGATTTTGAAGAATCCCAACTGTCACCACTGGTTCCTGATCTATGAAGAGACTGTGAGACACGGTTGCCTTTGTGACGGACTCTCCTCCCATGAGCCAGCCCGAGCCCTCCGCTCCTCAGGGGAGGCCTTTCTTTCGCCCCTGCCAGTCTCACAAACTCGGCTTGTGAGTACCAAAGAGAAAGCCTTCTCCTCTGTGGCCCCCCGCCTTTGGAACTCCCTTGCTGGGAGAGATCAAGAATGCTCCCTCATTGGAGTCCTTCAGGAAACAACTGAAGACCTGGTTCTTCCACCTGGCCTTCGGAGATTAGGTTCCACAAATGCCCCCGTTTCTGTGAGTCTTTCCCCCCCATGTGACCCTTTGTGCCCAACGCTACTCCAGTTCTCCCCCGAGTTTTAAAATACCCTATATGTCCATGCGGCCCGCCCTGTTGGTTTTGTTCTTAGATTCACTTGTATTGTTGTGTTTTTTCACAGATGTATTTTATTGTGTTTGTTGTTTTTATTATGTTTATTGTTTTTCTATGCTGTTATATTTTATGTGTTGTTTGGGCACGGCCCCATGTAAGCCGCTCCAAGTGCCCTCCGGGGAGATGGATGCGGGTTATAAATAAAGTTTTATTATTATTTCAAACTACAATGGTGTCTCCCTCTTTAGGTAGACAGCTATAGAATAATCACTCTGTCTTTCTCTGCAAGAAAAGGCATGCATTATATGGGACTCTGAATAATCCATTCTATTAAATTTGTCTCCTTTTGAAGCTCCAGTATTCAACCTATGTCAATTAATCTCTGGTCTAATTCTTTTAGAGGATCTGTATTTAGTCCACCAATTTACCATATTTATTTGAATCTAGTGCACCATGAAATGTAATGCACACCTCAATTTTCAAAACACTGAAACCAAAAAGCATATTTGCTGGTGAATGTAATGTGCACGCTTTGTAATTTGACCAAAAAAGGTGCGCATTACAGTTTCTATCTGCTTAGAATTCCTTCTTTAAAATCCCAAGTGTTAGGACACCAAATCTTCCAGAAGCTGAAAGGAAAACCAGAGAAATATGCAACCCTTCCCTGAAGGAGCCTCTCCTATTTATCCTGCCTCGGCTTCCTTGGCTAAATCTATGCTGCAGAATGAATGCAGCTTGACACCAGTTTAATTGCCCTTGCTCAATGCTATGGAATCCTGGGAATTGTAGTTCTATGAGCTCTTTAGCCTTCTCTACTGAAGATGGCGAGTACCTCCCAAAACTACAAATCCCAGGATTCCATGCAATGAATAATAGTATTCTAAGTGTCATCAAACAATATACGTCCTTACAGTATAGGTACAACCTAGATGATTCCAAAGTCTTTGGGTGAATCTACACTACAATAAATATAGTCAGATACCACTTTCACTGCTATAATTCAATGCTATGAATTTCGAGCTGCAAAAGGGAACTACAAGCAAATCTCATGGAAAACACCCCTGATTTACTAGAAGGAATTATAGAGACTAGACATTCAAAGGCAATAACTCAAAAATTAGGATTTAGAGTCTGAACCCGCTTTCAATCCTGCGCCTGCCTCCTGCAGGATTCTGGGATTTGTAGTTTAGGGAGGAACTTTTCCCATTCTCAGCAAAATTAGTCCTGGGGCTCACTCAACTACAAGCCCCAGAACTCTGCAAGTTTTAAAGTGGGACAAGGCAAGTCCTATCTGATCTTGGAAACTAAGCAGGGCCAGTGCTAATTCAGATTTGAAAGGGAAACCCTCAATGAATACTAATTGGTCTAGGTGAAGGAGTTGGGAAAAATCATTTAGTGAGTCTGGGCTCTGCAACAGCTGCTACCTCTCCTCCCAAATGGGCTTCTTCCCTGCCTCCCAAGACCACAGTTTCGGTTCAGTTGGAGTCTAACCTTGGGAAAAGGAGGCAGGAAATGTTTAAAAAGCAAGTAGCTTTCTTCTCGTGTGTTTTCCTCCTCTTCTTCCCATGGCTGCTCCCTGTTTCCAAGCCTCATAGCGCTTCTGAAGAAATTTCCCCATTTCCTTTGGCTGGGCACTTAGAATACTGTGATACTAGATACTAATGTGCACCCTGTTTTTGACAATATGTTTTAGCCCCTCCAAAAAGTGTGCATACAGTAATTCTCCATCCTTTCTTCAATGGATGATACACATCGATTATTTTCCTGCTTGCCTGAGAATTCTGGATCTACGGATTCAACCAACCATAGATCAAAAATAATTTCAGGAAGTCAAATATTCAGTTCTGTGGTACTTTCCGTTGAAGGTAATAAACTATGAAGTTGGGGCAGGGGGAGAATTAGAGTGTGCATTAGCTGTTGGGGAAGGGAGGCTGGGTCTCATTAGGCTGAAAGCAAGAGGAAGAGTGGGAGGTAACTGTCAGAAAGGGGTGGCTGTGGCACATGCAGGTGAGTGAGTGTTTCTTTTCGTGCCAGTGGTGACTTGAGAAACTGCAAGTCGTCTCTGGTGTGAGAGAATTGGCTGTCTGTAAGGATGTTGCCAAGGGGATGCCTGGATGTTTTACCATCCTTGTGGGAGGCTTCTCTCATGTCCCCGCATGGGGAGCTGAACTGACAGAGGAAGCTCATCCGCGATCTCTCTGGATTCGAACCTCTGACCTGTCGGCACAAGGATTTAACCCACTGTATCACCAGGGACTCCTGAGGTGAGTTAATGAAGAGGAGGAAAGACCATGAAGTGTTACTGGGGATACTAGAGCATGTGTGCAGGGGAGAGAGGATGCGGAGGAGTGTTTGGGGTTGGAAATCAAGAGCTGGAAGTGGTTGCTATGGTGGGAAGGGGAAGCTAGGGTGTGAATAGAGAGGGGGGGGGAGAGAGAGAGGGAGGGAGAGAAAAGACAAGGAGCAGTTATTGGAATGGTTAGGGAGACTGAGTCATGTGTGGATGGCAATAGTAACTGCCGCTTGGGGAGACTGGAGCATGTATACAGGGGGAGAGTATGAAAGGAAGTGGTTGTTGGGGTGGAGAGAGGACGCTGAGGAGTGTATGAAATTGGAAATCAAAAGAGCAGGAAGTGGTTGCCATGGTGGGGAGGGGGGGGGGAGAGAGAGAGAGAGAAAGCAAGAAGCAGTTAGTGGGATGGTTGTTAGGGAGACTGATTCTTGTGTTTTTATATTGTATTGTGGTGGTGTGGCCTGTAGTACTGCAAATGTAAGCCGTGCTGAGTCTCCCTGAGGGGGTGAGAAGCTATGGGGTACAAATACCATAAATAAAATAAATTGTGTGCATGGCAATGATAGCTGCCGTCTTTGGGATGTACGTGGGGTGGAACTGAAAGGATCAGATAGTGCTCAAATTCCCTTCTTATTCCTTTACATGGGACTTGAGCTTCCACTTTTTTATTGCGAAAGGGGTTCTGGAGACAATCCCCCCACAAATAAAGGGGACCCACGATAGTTCCTCCTTCACTCTCAAAAACTAGGTAGCCTATTTATGTACTCTCACGTCTTGTCTTTCTGAAATACGTTACATACAACTTCTTCTGATCACAACATCCTAAGTCTCACAGACTTATGTCTCCTGCTTGACCAGTTTCTATGAGACCTCTTGGGTGCCTTCAATTTCTTTAAGACATTTCCATATTAATAAGTGATGCATGTATATAGTTTGTCTTTATTTCTATATTGCTCTTTGAACAAGCTGCTGCAAGTTCAGTAACTTGAGTTTTGCTTGTCTAAGCAAAACTTCTACACTGAATCAAATTTACATATCAAACTTTATGTATTTTGCGATAAAGTATTCACACATACATTATTTAAGCTAAGTCTTGGCACAAAGTCATACTGCAAACTTCTTGTAATGCACTCCAGTATGAAGGCCCTTTTTTGTGGGTCATGAATACACACACTTCCCTTTGTAGGTGTAACTGAGAAGAATAATAAATGATCTAGAGTCAGGTTTACCCCCTCCGATAAACTAATGCCTTGGTTAAGCTTCTCCAAGGAGGGATCAAAACAACTTCAATTTAGGGTTGCTCAGTATCTTCCCCTTTGATAGAGACATTCACTGATTCACAGAACCATAAAGTTGGAGGAGACCACATGAGCCACCTAGTCCAATCCCCTGCCATGCAAGAAAATCCAAGTACCCCAGACAGATAGCCATCCAGCATCTATTTAAAAATCTCCAAGGAAGAAGCTTCCACTACATTCTGAGGCAGAGAGTTCCACGGTTGAAAAGCTCTGATGTTCAGGAAGTTCTTCCTAATGTTAATTCCTAACGTTGTCCTGCAAAGGAACCACATTTTCCATTTGGAATTTGTCAGCTAGGATCACCATACAGCCAGTTAAAATGAAGGTTATCCGGTGATACATGGTATTCCAAGCGACGGTCATCTCGAGGCTACGGTAATCCAAGCGATGGTCATCTCGAGGCTAGACTACTGTAACACCCTCTACATAGGCCTTCCCCTGTCGACAATCTGGAAACTCAAGCTAGTGCAAAATGCTGCGGCTCGACTACTGGTGGGAGCACCAGTAAGAGAGCATGTCACTCCCATCTTGCAGCATTTGCACTGACTACCAATCGAGTACCGAATTGTCTTCAAGGCGTTGGTTTTGACCTTTAAGGCCTTGTATGGTCTAGGGCCAGTGTACCTGAGGGACCGCTTTACCCCATATGTTCCCCCGAGATCACTGCGCTCGGAAGAGTGAAATCTCTTGACCGTACCATCACTCCGTTCCTGTCACCTTTCTACAACGAGACAACGAGCCTTTTCTGTTGCAGCCCCGGCATTATGGAACACACTGCCGGATGATGTTCAGGCCATTACAGAACTCATTCCATTTCAGAGGGCATGTAAAAGCATCTTGTTTAGGCATGCCTTTAACTGAAGCCCGGATGTGTAACTGTCTATTGTCTTCCAATCCTATGATATCTCATGTACTATCTGCATTTTTATTATTTTTATGTAACCGTTGCGTTTTTATGCAATTTTAACCTTGCCGAACGATTGTTATCTTGGCTGTATGTAAACCGCCCCGAGCCTGCTGGAAGGAGCGGTATACAAGATCGAGGAAATAAATAAATAAATAAATAAATAAATTTCAAAATGTCCCCACACAACATGCTCTGTATTGGTTTAGAGGACTAGAATTCATCCAAACAAAGAGGACAAGACTAGTCATCTAATACCACACATTAAACTGAATATGAGCAATTTGATAAAGCTGAGATAGTTCATGTTGATTATGCTATTTATAATATTGCTCCATGGGGGGGGGGGGGCGGAACTAAAGCTGGAGTTTATCTACTACCCAATGGGAACAGAAACCACAAATATGTGAGATACACACACACACACATATGTACACACACACATTTTCAGGGAAAAATCCAGAAGACAAAAAAGAGGTAACAGTAACATCAGCAGCCTAAAAATATTTTACAGACCTTTGAAACAATCATATTATCTAAAATGCAACCTTTTAAAAAACTTTTTGACATGATAGAACACACACAAGGTCATTTAGAGACAGCCAATAAAAACATTTCGAAATTTAACTACTCAGAACAAAGATGATTTACAGTTTATGTTAAGCTATTCTTTAATGTTAGACTTTTTTAAAAAAAAGTTTGAAGAAAAACTTATTGCCAGTCCTCTGGCCATATCAACCTTAAGCCCAAACTCTTCTTTTTATGATTTTTCTAGGTCAGATGTTGGGAACAGCTTCAGAATGAACTTACTTCAGTAATTCAAGAATAGCAAGTACAATATCATTCACGTAACAGAAACCAGATGCCTCAGATTTCTTTGCATGATGAAGTCCTCCAGCCCAATTGACGGCCATGTCTGTCTGTTGTCTGTTTAATTTTACTGCTCCAGCTAAAGAACAATTGTGCAGAAAAACAGTTTAAATGATTGATTTAGAATGCTTTGTAAAAAAAAGTGGGGTTTCTATTTAAGATTTGAAGTGTTCATTTCATACACCTCTATAGTTGGATACACCATTATTGCACCCTGCAATGAATTATTACTACAGCTTTCTGATTTTTTCTTCAGTGAATAATTTTAATTTCAGTATTCCTTTTTATTATCACGAAGCTATAAAAGCATCTATATAAGCTCATGCCTTCTTCGATTTTAAATGCTAAAAACACTTCTTCACATATCTTTGGGAAAAAAACCAACAATTTAATTGATAGCCTTTTAAAAGCCATTATTTTAAATGGTATAGGCCATTTTAACGAAGACATACTAACCAACAGAACCTCCAGTTGACAGCTGACAGAACTCAAACAGTCCATCAAACACAGGACAATCTTCCCCAACATTAACTGTAAAAGAGAAGTTCAATTAATCTTCAGGTACACTGTTCCAAGCTTTATGCAAAATACAACTTTTTGTACAATCAGCACACTAAACAATTGATCAAAAAATACTGAATCAGGTATTCTATGAAGATACAGATATCATGTGGAGGCAGTACATTTCAAATTGGGCATTTACCACTTGTGGATTTCAGTGCATTTCTGAAACTTAATTCCATTTTTTTTAAAAAAACAAATAAAAATGTTTAGATACACTATAAATTACCAGTACCAGTGCAAAAAGAAAAACAATGAAAATAATGGAAGAAATGTGAAGAAGTTACTGCAATGTTAGAGAAAAAAATACATTACACAGGTTATTACTTCCAATGTTTATCTCAGCAATTATAAACATAAACTATTTCTACCCTCTCCTTAACAGTATAAATACTGGCTCTTCTAATAATATTAAACTTTAGTAATTGCTAAAACCCAGTATTATAAAACCATTTTCTTTTTTTTCTGTAAAAACCAATTTCCAGTTTTAAAAAATGTAATTGATTCTTTCCTAATCAAGCAAAATAATTTGTCCATTTCTGTCAATCTCAACAATCACTCCTCCTTGGTTAGTATTTCTGGATTCTTCCATTTCTGCACATACTGAAATCTTGCTGCTAGATGGCCATATATTTTCATTGTTTCGAGTATACCTGATAATTAATACTAATCTTTTGTTCCAATACAAATCAATACTTTCAGAATTCACAACACTCATTTGACAATGTTTGAAAAAGTCAATGGTTAACTCCTACCTTTTAAAAATAAACATGAATGTGTTTTGTTTTTTTTTTCAAAACCTAAATCTAATTTTAAAATACCTGCCACCCTTGGATAGGTTAGTATTTGTGAAATTGCCTTTGGCAGCTTTTTTAATCCGATTCCTGCAATTTCCCTTCTTTTTTTGCAGAATGGATGGGGACCAGGTTGGCACCATCCATCTTGCCTTCACTCTTGAGCACTTTTTTCTCAGTCTCTGCTGAGGAAAAGCATCCCACAACATGCTGTTGTCAACATTATGCTTCACAGCAGGAATAATGTTCTCAGGGAAATTCTCAGGTCTGTGCCAAACACAACACATTGCAGCAAGGTCAAGAAGTTCAATGTTGGCCTCATCAAATCAGAAAACATGTTTCCCCATGTTTACAATGCTTGATGTTCTGGTGTTTTAGCACAATTATGTCCCAGATTTATCTGGGTATCATGTTAATCTTAATGACACTTTGTGTTTAACTATGGTGTCCAACAAATTACAGTAAATAAACATGTGAGATTATGCAGTGTTGAAACTGCACACAGGTTGACTCTGCAAGGCATTGTTTTCACTCTATGTCGAAATTGAGCACCAAAAAGAACAGATTTATATAAGTGTTTAATTACCACTCATTTGTGATAAGAGCAGAACCACTATACCAGCAGGATTTATGCAAGTGTATGATACTTCTAGTCAGAAAAACACCCTTTAAAAATTGTGTTATTTAACTTAATCAACAAAGCAGAACTGCCTCAAATGAAACAAAGTTGGTTGTTATTATCCAAGTTATTTCAGACTTATGGCAAAACTTAATGGGCTTTCTTGGCAAGATTGTTCTAAGGATGTTTGCTACTGCATTCTTCTGAGGCTGAGAGAGTATGAATTGACCAAGGTCAGCCAATGAGTCTTTCATGGCTAAGCGGAAATTTGAATTTTGGTTTGTCGAGTTGTAATTCAATGCTCAAAGCTCTCCGTATGCTTCAAATATTTTGCTATGCTGTCACTCAAAATTCCTTTTGGAAACCATATTAAGAAATTAAAATGATTCCAAGATTGCAGTATCTGATCATAAATTTTAAAGGCAGACTCTTTTGGTTATATATTATGCTAATTTCACACATAAACAATCTCCTGTAATTAAGGTTTAACTTATGTAACACAGTCCAATATGCATTATTGGCTTTTTATCCTTGTTAATACTCAATACAATGAAGTATTGGAGCTATGTGATCATATGGCTACTTCAGCTAGGTAGTATTTATAAAAAAGCATTGAAGACTCAAGTTGATTTAAGTTTCTACTTTTAGAATTAACCAAAGATAGAATAAGGTTAAAGAAGTGGATATCTAATGTTGTAGCAGTTTTTATCAGAGGAAGAGAGAGGTGTGTGTGAATCTGATAGGATATAACATATGAAACATGGAATGCTCCCAATCATTGAGGTCTCTTCCCATTAAGGACATGAACTGGGAAGGGAGAGAAGGATGATAGAAGTGAATAATTGGCTTTGCAATTGATACCACCAAGAATGATTTGACTTCTTGAGCCTGAGATTTAATGAAGCTGGGCTTCTGACAAGGGATGGCTTGTATCTCACAGGAAGAACTGAACAAGAAACAAAATAACTGAACAAGAGAAGGAAAAAAAAACCTTAAATAAGCAGCCAGAGAGGCTGGCCCATTGTCTTCAGTGCCTCTGCACCAGGGGTCCCCAAACTAAGGCCTGCAGCCCAGATGTGGCCCTCCAAGGTCATTTACCTGGCACCCGCCCTAAACTTTAGGCTTATGGCTGCTCTAAGTCTGAAACAACTTGAAGGCACAAAACAACAACAATTCTAATTAACATGACTATTTCATCAGCTAAAGCAGGCCCACACTTCCCATTGAAATACTAGTCAGTTTATGTTGGTTAGAATTGTTCTTCATTTCAAATATGTATTTTTCTTCATTTTTGCACTACAAATAAGATATGTGCAGTATGCATAGTTCATGTTTTTTTTTCAAACTATAGTTTTGTCCCCCTCAAACAGTCCGAGGGACTGTGAACTTTTTAAGTCCTTGGCTTAACAAGTTTGAGGACCCCTGCTCTACACTAATGTCCAAAGCATGAAAAATAAACAAGATGAACTTGAACTCTTAATATAACAGAACAAATATGATATGACTGGCATCACTGAATCCTGATAGGATGAGCCTCATGATTAGAATGTAGTAATAGAGGGGTATAGCCTATTTTTTGAAAAATACACCAAACAGGAATGGAGGAGAAATATCCAGGATTTACACCTGTGAGGAGGTCCAGGACGTAAATCCTGGAAAGCAGTTTGCGAGTATATGGATAAAGAGTAAGGGGAAAAGAATCAACAGAGATGTCACTGTATGGGTTTACTACAGACCTCCAAGCCATACTGATGATTTGGATGATGCCTTCCTAGAACAGATAATTACACAGTAAGAAAGGAGAGTTGTAGTAGTAATGGAAGATTTCAATTATCCTGATATTTGCTGGAAATCAAACTGCATATACAGTATATAGATAGAGAGACAGACAAACCAACAAATTCCTCATTTGCCATGCAGACAATTTCATTGTCCAGAATGCAGAAAATCCAACAAAGGGATCAGCTATTTTTAAAATAATCCTAATCCATTTAGTAGGATAGAGATAGCGGGATCCTTCGATGGAAGTACCATCTTCTGCTGGAGGTTGTTATACATTGGAAAGGGAAAGCCAGGATAGTCAGACATGCATTCTAGACTTTAGGAAAGCTGATTTCAGTAAAATTAAGGAAACCCTGGCTTAGGAAGCTGGGAATGTTTAGCCTAAGGTCAACAGGTGACATAATACCTACACTTAAATATTTGAAAGGATACCATGTTGAAGATGTAGCAAGCTTCTTTTCCGCTTTTCCAGAGACTAGAACACAAGAGCAATGGATAAAATTGGAGGAAAAGCATGAAATACTCCCCTTAGAGTGTGATGGAGTCTACTTTTCTGGAGAGGCTTGACAGCCAATGTGATTCTGGTCAGCATCAACACGACTATCGTGTCTAGATCAAGGAAGTAATATTTTATTCTACCTTATACTCCTTTGGTCAGACCTCGCCTGGGATATTGTATCTAGTTCTGGGAACCACAGTTCAAGAAGAATATTGACAAGCTAGAACGCATCCAGCAAAGGGGGAACAAAATGATAAAATATCCATAAGACAAGCTTCACGGGGAGCTGCTTAGGAGCTGGATATGTTTAGTCTGGAGAACAGAAAGTTAAGAGTAGACATGATGGCAATGCTTAAATATTTGAAACAATGGTAGGTTACATACCTGTGACCATCTTTCTTCGAGTGGTACTCTGTGAATTCACACATGGAGTGATTGTGCCTGCACAGGCCCCAACAAAAACTTCCCCAGTTAAAACGTTTCAAGTTTTGGAAGTAACCCTGCCCAGTCCCAGACAAGGCATAGAAGGCACCCCCCGCGCACACTCTGCAGTCCCTACGCCGCAAGGCAGTGAGAAAGGAGGTTTGTAAGATGGGAGGCTGGGCGGGTTTGTGTGAATTCACAGAGTACCGCTCGAAGAAAGATGGTCACAGGTAAGTAACCTATCAATTTTCTTCGTAGCCTCTGTGAATGCACACGTGTGGAGGCTAACAAGCTAAGGTCCTGGAGGCGGGAAGAACAAACCAACCATTTTTGAAGGATCAAAACCTGATTTATTGCAAAAAAAGCAACAATAAAGAACAGGACAAGTGTTTACTGTCCAAGTGTTTATGGGGCGAAGCATCCCTAGGCCCAAGAGGGTAATCAGTTCAACATGAACAACAGCATACTCACACAACATTGAGGTAGCAGCGACGTCGGAATTGGATCCAGAACTAAAAACCTACCACCAGGCACACATTATAAAGGGAGTGTTTGGGCTGCTCTCGGAACCTAAATTAATCTGGCAGGAACTGGAAGGAAAATGTTAGCAAAGAGATTATGGGGAAATGTTTTTCAGGGCAAAAATAGGGAAAGAAATTAAGAAGTGTAAAAATAACCTGGCTAAAGATGTTATGGAGATACGGGTTAAGTTTAAAAAAAAATATTCCCAGGAGTTTCCCCCTTAACCCCAATAGTGTTACTGGAGAATTTTCCAGAAGACCTGAGAATTAAACTTAAATATAAAAATTAGTGGAGGTGGAAACTGCTCTTTCCTGGAAAGAATGGATACAAAATTCAATGGGCAAGTTTAATAAGTTAGAAGAACAAGGTGCTCTGAATTGGTTTGAGAGACAACAGCTGTATAACTGGAAAAAGAACTGGTTAAGTAAAAATCCCAGCTGTAGAGCATTGAATAAATATGAGGAATGGCTAAGTAAACTTAAAACCCTAGAAATAAGGATTAATTGGGAAAATATATAATGGATTAATTGGAGAAGAAACAGGGCTGAAGCTGTTTGAAAAGGTCTGGGAAGGAGATCTAGGGCCTCTGACAGATTTTGATTGGAAAAGGGATCTGAAGTGGAGAGTGGTTAAGAATTTATCAACAAGATTAAAAGAAAATGTATTTAAAGTTATATGGAGATGGTATACCACGCCGGTCAAACAACAGATGGATAGCAAGCAAAGCAACCTCTGCTGGAGATGTGGCATGCACAAAAGGACATATTTTCATTTATGGTGGGAATGTCCCCAAGTGAAATTTTTTTGAAATGATATATTTATCGAAATAAGCAATATTATAGGGATAAATATTATTCCGGATGCTAGGTTAGCATTACTAATGGACACCACAATGTTGAATTTAGAAGTGGAAAAGAAAGAATTGATGATTATTTTATTCACTGTGGCAAGAATTATAATAGCAAGGAATTGGAAAATAATAACTAATCTTACACTGGAAGCTTGGTATAGGGAGGTATGGAATGTAGCCTTAAATGATAAACTAACAAAGGAAATGAAGGTATTCAGGGGGGGGGGGGAACTAATAGATCAGATTTTGAGGCATACTGGTCAGTCTTTATTAAATACACTTTAGAGAGTGAAAATGGAATGCAATATAACCCTGTTGGTCAGGAATTTTGGATATGACATTCGATTAACGGTTGATTTATAAATATATGGCGAAGGAAAGGATACCTGTTCAGGCCTTGGTGGTGGGCTATGTGTATGTAAAATGTTCACTGTTTTGTCTACATTGTAAGTTGTTACTGCATGTAAATATATATTTTTTAAAGAATTGGATCCTCCAAGCCGTCAGGTGAAGGGAGGGAAGGTCGGGATGGAGAAGGAAACCTTGTTCTCTCGTGATAAAATCGTGGCACAGAGGAAATGCATGGTACCAACCGTTGGAAATCTGCAAGAGAACAGGATACCAGGTTTGTCTCGGCCACGCAGGGGCCACCAAGATGCAATTGTCCCGGAACATCTGGATCCTCTCGACCACCCTGAGGATGAGAGGAAATGGAGGGAAGAGATAGAGGAATTCCTCGGACAAATCCAAATGTAGGGCATCTCTAAGGCAGCCCGATGATGCATCCGGGGGAAGACGAGCTCCGTACTGAGAGAGCTGGGCATTCATTGGCGAGGGAAAGAGGTCGACATCCGGTCGCCCCTAGTCATCGAACAGCTTTGAGAGTTCGTCTGGATGGATCATCCATTCGTGGGAGGATGATCGGGTTCGGCTGAGGAAGTCGACCTCGACGTTCAGGGAACTTGGGAGGTGCAGTGCCGAGTTCGGCGTCGAATGAGCTACGCACCAATCCCAAAGAGCCAGGGAGATCACCAGCAACTTTCTGGAACCTGTGCTGCCCTGCTTGTTCACATAATACATGACCACCATGTTGTCCGTGAGGATCTGTACAGTCTTGTTGGTGACCAAGGGAGTGAACGGCCTCAGACTTGAAGATGGCCAGCAACTCCAGGTAGTTGATATGATGAGTCCTCTCCTGCAGCGACCACTGGTCTTGGATGAAGAGTTCTCCTGTATGGCACCCCCAGGCAAACATTGACATATCTGTCGTCAGGGTGATCGATGGGCGTGTGGGGTGAAAGGAGACCCCCAACGCAGACATGGTGTCGAGACATCCACATCAAAGACACTTCCGTACTGACTTTGGTTCTGACAGGATTTTGGAGTTGTGGTTTCAAGCCGGATTGATATACTTGAGAAACTATCGTTGAAGGGGACGGAATCGGAGCCTGGCCAGCAGGGTCACCATGACTGTAGATGCCATGTGACCAAAAAGCACCTGAAAACGCTTGGCCGTAGATGTCCAGGCTATTCTGCACCATCAAACTTCGTGCTGAAGGGCTCGAAACCTGGTCTCGGGAAGAGAGGCAGTCTGAGTCCACGAATCGAACATGGCGCCAATAAATTTTATAGTGGTCAATGGAGTCAAGTGTGACTTTTCGGCATTTAATTGCAGGCCGAGACTTTCGAGGAGGGCCAACGTGGTTTGTATCTGCGACCTCAGGACCGTGGGAGACTGCGATGCCAACAACCAGTCGTCCAGGTATAGAAAAACCTGGATTTTCTGCATCTGGAGGTAGGCCACAACCACCACCATTCATTTCGTAAAAGTGTTTGGCGCGGTAGCCAGGCTGAAGGGAAGGGCGTTGAACTGTTAGGTCTGGCTGCTGACTCGAAAGGAGAGGAAGATGAAAGTATGTGTCTCGGATAGACTGATGCGAAGTAATCCCCTGAACGAAGAAGGGGAAGTATGGACGATACTGTCACCATTCTGAAACTTTGGGCTTTTATGAAGGAGTTGAGGTCTGCCAGATCAAGAATCAGGCGGGAAGAGCCGTCGGGCTTTGGAATGGTGAAGTACCGTGAAAAGAACTCCTGCCTGTCTAAGTATGCTGGAGAGGGAGAAATTGCTCCTTTCTGAAGCAAGGTGTCGACCTCTTTCAGGATTGGCAAAAAAAAGGTTCAGTATCGATGATGAGACCTGTCGGGGGGAGCTCTTCGAACTCTAATGCATAGCTGTCTTAGACAACCTTGAGCACGCACGCATCTGCGGTGATGAGGCGCCAAGCATCGATGAAGTGCGCCAGATGGTCCCCAAACAGTAAGCGGGGAGGTCGGGGGATGGGATGCGGTGTGGGGGAGAGGCTGTATGAAAGGTGACATCTGTACCTGAGAAGGAGGCAGTATTGTCCTGTGAGGCATCAAACGCGATGTCGGGGTTGGTTGTTGCCTGACACGTCCCGAGAGCAGGAACGCTGCGGTTGTTGGGACCGGAGTTGCTACTGTTGTTGGTATGGCTGCAGGCTTGGCAGAGGTCGAAGGGTTTCGCGGTATGGATACTGATGGTCTGGCTGGCTGTATCTATGCTGGATATGCTGGTACCAGTGTGTTCTCTGTGTCTGATATTGATTCTCGATGCCACGCTTTGCTGCCAACAGTTTGTCATCGTTACCGGCATTAAAGAGGCCCAGGGCATTGAACGGGAGATCCTGATAACCTGTCTGGACAGGGTCGAGGGTCCTGACGATTACAACCAGGCGTGTCACCCAATGGCATGGGTGATCATTTCGCCAGCGGTATCACCAGTGTGTTTTGCCATTTGGATCTGGTGATTCGCTAGGGATTTAGCCTCCTGAGCCAGAGTAGTCAGAACAGTACAATCTTCCTCTGACATTCATTGAAAGAAAGGAAGAGCTTTCTCCCACAAAATTTGTTGGTATGCTCCCATGCATGCCCCATAGTTGGCCATCCTGGTGAGCAAGAGGGCACCGGAGTACAACTTCCATCCCACCATGTCAAATCTCACAATTTTATTATTGATTAAAATAATAAACTTAATATTTTAATTAGCGTTAAAATCCTTTTTGACCTATGTTACTATAATTAACAAGATCACCACAGAATAATGTTATTCTTCATTCGTTCAGTCGCTTCCAACTCTTCGTGACCTCATGAATCAGCCCACACCAGAACTTCCTGTCGGCCGTCACCATCCCCAGCTCCTTCAAGGTCAAGCCAGTCACTTCAAGGATACCATCCATCCATCTTGCCCTTGGTCAGCCCCTCTTCCCTCACGATCGAACGGCTTCGAAGACTGTCCACCGGAGGACTGTGCTGTCTTCACGATCACCGAGTTTGGGTCGGGGTGGTGCTTTAGCTATTCCAAGCCTTCGTCATCGGTACGATACCAGGCCTCAATCTTTATTGAGGTGGGCGGTATCGAAGATGGGGCTTTCCAGAAGGCCTGGATGAGATCAAGGAGGTATGGAAGGAACGTCAGTAAAGGAGCCAGTGGGGCCTCTGATTGGACCCGCTTAAAGACCACGGTCGGTCACGGCTTTGGAAGTCTGTTTGATTTCCAGGCCTAGTGTGCCTGCCATGCAAGCCATTTGGTCGGCAAATGCTCGCATGTTGTTGGGTCGACGATGGAGGGTCTGCCTCATAAGCATCATGGGGCAGTGACCTGTTGATACCGAGGGACAGTATCGAACCTGAGTGGACGGATTCTGGTGCCTCGTTCTCTCCTTCATTGTCCTCGGATCGGGCAGGCGAGGAGGGAGACAAAGAAGCTGGTGGAGGAGGAGGCGATGGGCCAAAAGAAGATGGTGTTGGCGGCTGTTTCTATGCCGGGGCCTGAGCCGCCCCGGGCCAAACGTGCTGTCTGCCTCTTTTTCTCCATAGTAGACGTCACTGGGAAGAGCTCCTGTTTGGCAGAGGTCACATTTGGTGGAGGTTGCTGGTGAACCTGCACCACGGTCCCAACCGACAGCCCTGGAGACTCTAGAGGTTCCTGGGGGGTGTGCTCGGCTGGCTGGTATGCCTGGGAGAGTTGTGCCAAAGGAGATGGCTGAGCCGGCGGGATCGGGGAAGAGCGTCAAGCAAGGCTTTGGTGGCGTTTTCTTCCCCGGACCCATCAAAGAAGGACCTGCTGAAGTTGACGTCAAAGGAGGAGCTATCGACATTGATGACGAAGGGGCCAAGGTCTGTTGGTACAGGAGATACGTCAGCCAATGAGCCCGATTTTTACGGGATTGGGCCGTCAACGCCTGGCAGTGACGGCAAGAAGTAGAGATGTGAGCCTCGTCGAGGCAAAGAAGACACTTGGGAGTACTTATCCGAGTCGGGATCTTCCGAGAGCACTGCATACAGTATTTAAAACGAGTCGTTGGCATAGTGAGGAAGTTCCGATACGAGCCTTGCGGCAGAAAAACAGGAACTGTGTGTGGAGTGTGCGCGCGGGGCACCTTTTATGCCCTACCTGGGACTGGGCAGGGTTACCACCAAAACTTGAAAAGTTTAAACTGGGGAAGTTTCCATTGGGGCCTGTACAGGCGCAGTCACCCCACATTTGTGCATTCAAAATACAACTCGAAGAAAAAGCTTGTTTGCTGCTGCTCCAGAGACTAAGATACAGACCAATGGATTCAAACTGCAGGAAAGTAAGTTCCACCTAGGAAGACTTTCTGATGGTAAGCGAAATATGCTGCCTCAGAATGTGGTAGTCTCTTTCTCTAGAGATATTTAAGCAGAGGCTGATGATTATCTGTAAGGAGGGCTTTGATTTGTACATGGCAGGTGGTTGGACTAGATGGCCTTTGTGGTCTCTTCCAATTTTACGATTCTATAAAACCATCATCTAGCAATTTTGCAGCATTCTATCTAAACAAAGTTATAATTACTAATAAGTCAAGTAACAATTCAAAATATTAGTAATCCACTAATATTCTGACCCAACACATACATTACATTAAATTAAAATAGCCAATATATATATTTATTATTTATTTATTTGCTATATTTATATGCCCCCCCCCCCCTCAGCCTGCAGGCGACTCAGGGCGGTTTACAGTCCCCAAGACAAAATTGGCAAAACATTATGCAAGTCAAGGAAATTAACACAGCAATAGATTTAGATTTGCCATGTACAAAGATTCTCGAAATCTTCTATGTTGATATTTTGGGGAAAGGCTCTCAAAAGTTAAGGACTTACTTATATTTAGTTCAACATCAGACTTACATCTTTGCATCTGTTTGCTATACTCAGACATATTGTCAGGTCTTATTGAGCGTAGAAATTTGATGTACTCATCACTGTGGTATTTCGTCATTTCTTCTGCTGTAGCTTTGTGGGGTCGCTAGTAAAAAAGAAAGACTGAAATGTGTCTGACATAGGAGGAAACAATACTTCATATAGCTTTGGTCAGACAAATTTTAAATTAACATTTATTCATAATGCTTTAGCATTTTGTTGTCAAGTCCACAACATTCGTAAGCACAAAACAGTATCTGTATTTTATTTTCAATAGGTTGATACAATGAAGATACTTTTGTATTCAGTTCTTACATTGTATCAACTTTTAAACACTAAAACAACAAAATGTGACATTCTCATCAACAGAATGATACCTGACTACCCAAATTCTGCAAAAAAAAATTGTGTTAATATAACATTATGTATGGAATTTTGTAAAATAAATAGACCATTGTAGCCACTCTTCTTTGAAAAATGCTCCATGAAATCAGTTTTCCACAATAAAATGAAATGCTAATGTATAATATTAACTAGTACTATAATAAATATGATAATAAACCATATATTATATTATTTTCTGTTACTAACAATATACTCTCTCCATCGGTCATCACAATCTATATGACAGAACTATGATTGTATACTCACATAGATTTCCATTTTTCTGTACAAGCCATAATTCAGCAGCAAGTTGTGAGTCATGCGAATTCTGTGGGGCTTCATTGGGTGTCCCTGCCCATAATAATAGTTCCCAATATCACCTGTATATAAACAAAATGACATTTAAATGTCTAACAACACAATTTTTATTTACTTTGTCAGGTTTCTCCACAATCTACAAAACAGTAGATAACTACAAAACACATACTGCCTTCTGTCCTGGTAAACATTCCTTCTCTTATTCTTGGATGGCTTTTGTGGTCTCTTTCACCTCTATGATTCTTGATACTCATTCAGCTTGGAAGGAGGGGCAGTAGGGATTCATCAGACAGACAAGGGAAACAAGGGACAGGGTGGGACAATGGAGGAAACAGTCTTATTCTGTTCCCTCCTGTCGAGGTCCGTCTTCTGCCATCCCATATCTTTTCCACCTTCAGGTCTGGCTTTCCCCCAATGTTCTCCTGCTTTGTGCCATTTGCAGTTAGGTAACACCCGATTCCTCCAAAGGCACTCTGGGCTCCATTTCTCTATGCTGTCGAAATGAAACCCCACAGAGTCCCACCAGAAGATGCCCTGTGTCATGTGATAACTCTCAAATCTCAATTTCTCTACTTGTTTGAAATTTGCCTGGGGTTAACTGTCTCTGTTACCATGAACCCATGTTTCATTTACTTTTGTGTAAAAACAAAAACAAAATTTTGGTTTCCCAATGCAAGTCAACGAGAAGCATGAACACTCTGAGTTTTTAATTTTGGCTTGGATTTTAGATCAGCGCAAACCAAGTCACACACCCCAATGCGAATCACTAAGCCAGGATGATAGTATTTCAGTTGCTTTGGCCAGAGTTGCTTTGGCCAACCATACAACTCCTCTGTTGCACCAGCTCCACTGGCTGCCAGTTTGCTACCGGGCACAATTCAAAGTGCTGGCTTTAGCCTTTAAAGCCCTAAAAGGTTCGGGTCCAACTTACCTGTCCGAACGCATCTCTCTCTATGAACCATCGAGATGTTTAAGATCATCTGAGAGGCCTTGCTCTCGGTCCCGCCTTCTTCGCAGGCGCGACTGGCGGGGACGAGAGACAGGGCCTTTAGAGTGGTGGCGCCCCGGCTTTGGATTGCCCTCCCTACCGACATCAGATCGGCCCCCTCCCTCATGACCTTTCGGAAGAAAGTCAAGACCTGGTTATTTGAGAAGGCATTTGTTGATGAAGTATAAGGCTAAATAGGATATAAGGAATGACGACGCTGAGAGGGAAACTGGTTGCAACATGAGGCTGAGGCGGCAATTGTATGTTTTTAATTGTTAAATTGTTATTATATGTTTTTTGAGGGGGGGGTTGACTTGTTGCTGTGTTGTATTGAGGGCAGAGACTGCCTGTGTAAACCGTCCCGAGTCGCCTTCGGGCTGAGAGGGGCGGTATAGAAACGTGACAAATAAATTGGCTGCCAGTTTGCTACTGGGCACAATTCAAAGTGCTGGCTTTATCCTATGAAGCCTTAAATGGTTCTGGGCCAACTTACATGTCTGAACACATCTCCCCTTATGAACCATCTAGGACCTTGAGATCATCTCGGGAGGCCCTGCTCTCGTTACCACTTTCATCACAAGTACATTTGGCAGAGACGAGAGACAGAGCCTTCTCGGTGGTGGCCCCTCGCCCTCTCTATAGATATTAGATTGGTCACCCCTCTTTTAACATTCCGGAAAAAAGTCAAGACATGGCTTTTTGAACAAGCATTTCCATTTGCAGAGTAACTGACATAGAAAATGGAATGACGACAATGAGACCGGACGTTTTTAACAAGGAGACATTATGAATTTATATTTTACTAGCCGTGCCGTGCCACGCGTTGCTGTGGCCTATAGTAAAAAAAATGAAGTAGAGGAAGCTATCTAGACTATTATGAAAGGGGGGTTGTAGCAACCCAGTTCCCTTTCGTGCCTGGGGGGCAGGGGGCAGCACCGGGGGTCCCACTTGCATTAGGGCCAGCTGCAGTTGATGAGGACATGGAGGAAGGGGCTGATGAGTTAGCTGGGCCTTCCTCTCCCACAGAGAGCTTGGACTGGGATGATGAATGGCCTGACGGTTATGCTAGCTGGGAAGTTCAGGCTGACCCTGAGAGTGATGATTCTGATCATTATGAGAAACCAGGTGGTTACGGGTCACAGGAAAGGATCAGGGAAACAGTGGAGGATGAGCCCATGGAAGCTGAAAGGGAGTTCGGCTCTCATGAAGATAGCGACCCAGGTGCTGGGAGGCAAGGACGGAGCTTTGATAGGAGACGGAGCATTGAGTCCAGCAGGAGGGATTGGCACCGTAGCCTAGAGCGCCAGAGAAGCGCTAGATCCCGTAGCACAGATTGGCGCAGAAGCCTAGAGCGTCGGGAGCCTCGCCAAGGGGATTAAGTATAGGATCCGTGGGAAAGGATCCTCAGTAGCTCGGCCACTTCTATTCTAAGAGGAGTGAAGCGAGCGGAGTTCCACGGAGCCAAGTTGCCGGCTCGAGCCTTGCCAAGAAGTTTCTTGGAGTTGTTCATGAACTTTGCCTTGTTCTTTGCCATGGACCAAGTCCTTGATCCGCATAGTTTTGCGGAGCCTTTGCCACGTTTGCCTTTGGATTTTATCTACGGACTCTTTACCTATTGCAGGGCTGCCCAACTGGCGGCCCCTGGGCCGTATACGGCCCCCTACCCTCCTGCAAGATATCTGCCTTTTAAGATTGAAAAAAAATTAAAATATTTTTTTTGAATATTTTTTTGGAATATTTTTCGGAATATTTTTTTTTCACGGCGGGGGGGGGGGGTGAGGGGCGGGGCAGGGAGGAGGAGCAGGCTCTCTTCCTCCTCCTCCTACTTCCCTCCCTCCCCCCTCTCCCTCCCTCCTTCTTTCTCTCTTTCCCCCTTTCATTCCTTCCCCCTTCCACCACCTGAAGGAAAGAGGGAAGGAGAGAGAGTGCACGAGTGAGAGGGGGCGTGGCCAGAGCGAAAAAGGGGCGGGGCCGAGTTCGGAGCACGGGGGGGTGCTCACCCATTCCCTTTCCGGCTTCCTCCTCTCCTGAGGCTTCGTGCCAAGTTTGGTCCTGATCCATCATTATTTGAGTCCACAGTGCTCTCTGGATGGAGGAGAACTACAACTCCCAAACTCAAGGTTCAGTACTTTCTGTTGCTCTCATGAGAGTTTAGGTTTGATTCAACATGGCTGAGGAATGCTTTGATTGTGTTTTCCCCTTATGGCAGAAGGAGATTGGACTGGATGGCCCTTGGAGGTCTCCTATTCTAGGAACCCATTGTAATTATTATTATTATTATTATTATTATCAGAGGCTGAATGGCCATCTGTGAGGAATGCTTTGATTGTGTTTTTCCCTTATGGCAGAAGGAGATTGGACTGGATGGCCCTTGGAGGTCTCCTATTCTAGGAACCCATTGTAATTATTATTATTATTATTATTATCAGAGGCTGAATGGCCATCTGTGAGGAATGCTTTGATTGTGTTTTCCCCTTATGGCAGAAGGAGGTAGGACTGGATGGCCCTTGGAGGTCTCCTATTCTAGGAACCCATTGTAATTATTATCATCATCATCATCATCAAAGGCTGAATGGTCATCTGTGAGGAATGCTTTGATTGTATTTTCCCCTTATGGCAGAAGGAGATTGGACTGGATGGCCCTGGATGGCCCTTGGAGGTCTCCTACTCCAGGAACCTGTTGTTGTTATTATTATTATTATTATTATTATTATTAGCAGAGGCAGAATGAATATTATGCCTTATCATTCAGGGTTATAGGCCTGTGTGGAAGGGCCCTGGCTTCTTATTTGACTTCCTTTCCACACATCTGAATAAAATCCCATGTTATTTGCTTTAAACCAGATTATATGAGTGTGGACTCCGCTAATCCAGTTCAAAGCAGGTATTCTGGGTTATATGGCTGTGTGAAGGGCCCTGAGTCCACACTGCAATATAATCCAGTTCAAAGCAGGGACTGGGACTTGAGACTGGGATTTTGGTGTTCATCTCTATCTCCAAGTCAAACCCCCGGTGTCCTCCACAGACACCTCCAAGGCGGGGAGAGGGCGGAGCCGGGGAGAGGGCGGAGCCGGGGAGGGGGTGGGGCAGGGGCGGAGCCGGGGAGGGGGCGGAGCTGGGGTGGAGCCGGGGAGGGGGCGGAGCCGGGGGCCGAGGCAGACCCTTCGGCCCCCCAGGTCATCAGTAACTGGAATTCCGGCCACAGGTCCGGTAGAAGTTGGACAGCCCTGACTTATTGGATTGAACTTTTTGATACTTTTTATGGACAATTTACCTTTTCACCTGTTTCTTATTATTCAATAAATAGTGGAGAACGACCGAGCAAAGATGGCGGCAGGTCGGGCGGTGTGAGTGCTCCTCACCCCGCCAACCGTTACCGCGATCCAGGGGGCGAATCGCGCCCCCACCTCAGGCTGCAAACAGCAGTCAAGAGGCAGCGAAACCGGGGGATCTTGCCGCTGGCTCCAGAAATCCCCCCCTCCTCAAGAGGGGGAGATTGAGAGGGCCTGGCGAGTCTTCAGCCCGGCGAGCGGATCGGGGAGCGGAAAGCAGGCTCAAGCCTGCATTTACTGCCAGCCCAGCTCGCCCCGACGGAGTAAGTAAAAGGACCGAACAAGGGGGGGAAAACAGTCAGCCCCAGAACCCGGGGAACGGAACGGAGCCCCGGCGAAGAGAGATCACGCAGGGGAGAGGGGGTGGTTGCAGGACAGGAGGCAGACATCTCGGGCTGAAAGACCCCCAAAGGCCCGGAAGACACAACAGCTCGGGGGACAATTGGGGACGGATAAGCAGCCGAGAAAAGAGGGAGGTAGAGCGCCTGCGGGACCCCAAAAAGCACCCCCGAAAAGCTCCAGAAGGCACAGGAAGGAGAGATCCGAGAACCAAGATGGCGGCCAATGAAGGGTAGAGAGAAAAGATAACAACCTGAAGAAGAAGGCGGCCATTTTTGGAGAGGGCTCCTCCCGCCTCAGGGGAAAAAGAAAAGAAAAGAAAGAGGCGCGAAACAAACAGGAAGGGAAAGCAACAAGCCACAAGGAACCAAATGTAGACTGGACATTCAAAGGAAGGGCAGAGAGGACGGAGAAAAGAGGGAGCAACAGAACAGACGGGCCAACAAGAGAGTCAAGCAAAGGAACACAAAAGCCCCATAAAACAGAGAGGAATATAAGGGGAGGGAGAGGGGGAACAGAAAAGGAAAACAAGACGAACAGGACAGGGCTGGGTGGAAAGAAAGACATAAAGAAGAGGAGGGAAAAGAGCAGACAACACCGACCCTCCACCTCCCCCCCTCCCTTCCCCCAACAAACAGGAATCAATCAACGTAGTGGCTCTGGCCGATGCAAAGGACATCACAGCGCAAGACAAAATCGCAAAGACATCTCCCTCCATTCTCAGCGGAGCAAAACATGCCAGCACTCAAAGAATCAAACACAAAAGTAAAAGAACAAGAGAGAATGCAGGGAAGGAGACCAGAGGAGGAAAAATAACTCTAAACGACATTATGACAGAACTACGAAAATTAGGGGAAGCACAAGACAGGTGCATACAGAAGATTGACTCAATAATGGCCCGACAAGAAAAGCAAATTGAATTGCTACAGGACGCAAGGCTAGAATCAAACAAAGAAGCGACCCCCATAAGGCTAGTACTAACAGTCGTTTATGAGGATGGAAAGGAAACACCCCAGGTTGCAGGGAAAAGTGCAGCAATGCAGCAGGATTTGGAGAAGGGGGTAGAGAAAACTACAAAATTGCAAGAAGCATTAGGGGAAAGAGGAATTTATTCAAAAAGAAAAAGAAGTGGAGAAGAAACTCTGGGAGCTACTAGAGCGATTAATGAAGATTCTACAGTCTCTACCCTCAAAAAAGGAAGAGAGGACAAGAACCAGGAGGTCGATCCAACATCTAAGGGGTACATTCGGGGTGCAAATAAGAACAAAGCTAAACGGAGTGGGGGACAGACCAATGGAATGAGAAGCCGGAGGAGGACAACTCAACAAAGCAGAAAGAAAATTCCAAAGAAAAGACATCCTTACTCTCCAGGGAGGCCCACGGAATATAGTCCTTCGAGAGGTGAAAACATGGAGGCGGATGTAGGAGGTCTAGAATCCCATAAAGAATATGGTTAGGAAGGAGGACAAGAAAGATGAAAGGAACGGACGCAACTACATTAAAAGACAAGGAACGGACTATGGACATGGATCCTCTTACCAAACAACAAACAACGCGAACCCCCCAACCAGGTAAACTCAAGAGTCAACGACCCCTGGCTACCTGATGAAGGAATGGGACTACCTAGAACCAGACAAGCTGATCTTCCAAGAGCTAGCATCCCCCCCCCTTCTCGCACAATGTCAACCACACCTTAACCCCCCCATTTCTTCCCTTTTACAAGAACTGAACAAACGAGACTGTACGGAGGTACCGGAAGTCAACATAACTCCCCTTTTCCTTCTCCTTCCCCCTCCCCCTTCCCTCCCCCTCCCTAGCCTCCCCCCTTCCCCCTCCCCATCGCACCTCCACTCAGACCTCTTACCCATCCTCAACCCCTCCCCCACCCCCTCCCTTACCAAGGCCCCAGGAACCCCCACCACCCTCACACCTTTTCCCAGTTTTGCTGTATTTGAAAACCTTAATAAAAATTATTGGGGAAAAAATAAATAGTTAGCTGATTACCGTCTCTGTGTGTGTGTGATTAAGGGGCTGGGCCAAGACCCTGCATCGTGACAGGGGTACCTATGAATTCCTTGCCCCCTTTTCTTTCTTTTCCTCTTTCCTTTCTTCATTCCTTCCTTCGCTCTTTGGTTCCATCCTTCCTTCCTTTCTCTCTTTCCCTTCTCTCCTTCCTTTCCTTCCTGTTTCCTTCCTTCTTTTTAATTTCCTTTTCTCCTTCCTTCCTTACCTCTTTCCTGCCTTTCCTCCCCTTTTTCCTTTTCCTTTTCCTCTTCTTCCTTCCTATGGTACCTCTTTCTTTGTAGCCTTGCAGCTTCAATGTCTGGCTGCTTGCTGCCTGGGGGAATCTTGTATTGGGAAGTGTTTGCTGGCTCCTATTCTTTCCTTTCTGGAATTCCCATTGCAGGCCCTTCAGGTGTTTTGGACTTCAACTCCCACAATTCCTAACAGCCTCAGGCCTCTCAGCCACTTAAATGGAAAATATTTGTTTAATATGTATTTCTGATATTATTACTATTAATAATAAAGGTATAGAGCAGGTCTAGGCCAAGTTGGGCCCTCCTTCCCTCCAGGTGTTTTGGACTACAACTCCCACAATTCCTAACAGCAGACAGGCTGTTAGGAATTGTAGCAGTTGTAGTCCAAAACACCTGGAGGGAGGGAAGGAGGGCCCAACTTGGCCTAGGCCTGCTGTATAGGGACAACAATGCCAAAGCACTCCATCTGAGTCTTTGGCCATATCTAGCCCCGCTCGGCTCCTGGGGCCAATCCTCCCCATGAGCTGAAACTCTGCACATGCTCAGGGGACCCCTCGCCATCACCACCGAAAAGGGGGAAAGGAGCAGGGGGGGGTGTTTTCCTCCTCCTCACCTTGGCCTGGAAGACAATACCGTGGTGGAAGGCTTCCTCGTTACTCAGGGCGGCCCCCCACGCCTCCCCGGCCTCCTCTACCAAGTTGTAGTGGTTCTTCAGCCTCGCCGGTGGCATCTCTTCCCGGGGGCCAAAAGCCACGTAGACTCCCAAAAATCCCCGCACATGGGCCGGGAAAGCAGCAGGCCCTGCCTACTGCCAGTGACGTGGCACTCCCCAGCCCCTGGCCGGTGATGCACCCACCGCCCTGGCTCCATGGCACCCTCGTCTCTCTCTCTGGGGCATATGTCTATCGCAATAATATCTTTGCCCAGCTGGTCATCTGTCAAGAGGCCTTGGATGGTGCCTCTTTTCTGGCAGAAGGGGATTGGACTGGATGGCCTCAGGTTCTGCCGCAATATGTTGGAGGAGCTTTCTTGGATGCACGTGCGCACCCCCATGCATGCACTGTGGCATGTTCTCCTTCTTTAGGTTTTGTAAGTTGTTTTTAGATTTTTTCTTTTTTATTCTTGTTGGTCATACCTCGCTTTGTGAGACGTTTAGTTGCCAAATTTGGTGTGTCAGCGTTCAGTGGTTTTTGTTGTTTTTTACTAACGACGACACGAATTTATTATTTATTTTATTTTTATTTATTTCTTCGGTTTTATATTCCGTTCCTCCCTGCAGGCTCGGGGCGGATCACAATTACAAGCATATAATAAAACATACAATAAAAACATATAATAAAAACACGGTACATAACCAAGGTGGAACGGGTCTACAATTCTTTGACTGAGGCAGGGCGGACCAATTACATTTGGGTTTAGCCAAACGCTAGCCTGAAAAAAGCCGTCTTACATTCCCTTCGGAAGGGAAGGAGTTCAGGGATCGCTCGAATGTGCTCAGGGAGCGAATTCCAGAATACTGGAGCCGCAGCAGAGAAAGCTCTCTGTCTAGTGCTGGACAGATGGCAGGAGCGGGACGATGGAACAACCAACAAATTTTGCTCTTCCGAGCGCAGTGATCTCGGGGGAACATACGGGGTAAGGCGGTCCCTCAGGTAAACAGGCCCCAAACCGTGCAAGGCCTTAAAGGTTAAAACCAGCACCTTGAAGGCAATCCGGTACTCGATGGGAAGCCAGTGCAGTTGCCGGAGGATGGGAGTGATGTGCTCCCTCACTGGTGCTCCCACCAGCAAGCGAGCCGCGGCATTCTGCACCAGCTTGAGTTTCCGGATTGTCGACAAGGGAAGGCCAACGTAGAGGGCATTACAGTAATCCAGTCTCTAGATGACCGTCGCTTGGATCACCGTGGCCAGGTCATCCCTGGACAGGTAGGGGGCCAGTCGCCTAGCCTGTCATAGGTGGAAAAACGACGCCCTGCTGACCATGGAGACCTGGGCCTCCATGGTCAGCAGGGAGTCCAATTTGACACCCAAGCTCTTAACCAAGGGTGACGGGCTAAGTTGCTCGCCATCCAGGGTAGGCAACCGGCACTCATCCAGCCCAGGGCGACCGGGCCACAAGATCTCCGTCTTCGACGGATTCACCTTCAGCCGGCTGGCACGCAGCCATCCAGTCATGGCTTCAAGGCATTGATGGAAACAATCGGGTACGGTATCCGGCCTGCCGTCCATTCTCAGCAGAAGCTGGGTGTCATCAGCGTACTGATAACACTCCAGACCAAAGTCACAGGCCAGCTGGGCCAGGGGGCGCATGTAGATGTTGAATAATAAGGGCGAGAGGATGGCCCCCTGGGGGACTCCACAACTTAATGGGAGCCTCCCGGAGACCTCCTCTCCCCTCTCCACACGCTGTCCCCGATCCTGAAGAAAGGAGGCCACCCATTTAAGGGCAGTCCCCCTGACTCCAGTCACGGCTAGGCGGTGGGCTAACAATGCATGATCTACGGTATCAAACGCTGCTGTCAGATCTAACAAAACAAGCAGGGCTGATCCGCCCTGGTCCAGCTGGCGGCAAAGTTGGTCTGTAATGGCGACAAGCACGGTCTCCGTCCCATGCCCAATACGGAAGCCGGACTGGAAGGGATCGAGTCCAGCTGTGTCTTCTAAGAATTGCTGCAGCTGATCCGCTGCTGCCCTCTCAATTACCTTGCCTAAAAAAGGCAAATTAGACACAGGTCGGTAATTGGAGGGAGCCGAAGGGTCTAAATTCGGCTTCTTCAGCAGCGGTCTTACCATTGCCTCTTTCAAACCCCCTGGGAACACTCCTTGCTCAAGGGAGCTGTTGATAATCTTTTCTCGTAGCCCCTCCCGACAAGATCTAACGGATCAAGGGAGCAGGTAGTTGGTCTAGCTGCAGTCAGTAACTTATCGACAGCTGCTGCGCCCAGCAATTGGAACCGGGTGAAGGTGGGCCCGCCGAGTGGGGGTCTCGAGCTCGCACACTGTATCAAGAGTGGCTGGGATATCCCGGCGGAGAGTCGAGATCTTGTCGGCAAAATAATTCTGAAATGCCTCAGCTGTGGGCGCCAAACCCCTATCATTTGGGACAGTTGAAATTGTTGTCAGTGACCGAATTATTCTAAAGAGTTGAGCTGGGCGTGAATTAGCCGACTCTATCAAGGAGGAATAGTAGATCTTTTTGGCCTTCTTGATAGCACGCTCATAAACATCCTTGAATTGTTTATAAGCCGATCTCGATGCTCCGTCACGGAGGTCTCGCCACACGTCCTCTAACTGTCTCTTCCTCCGTTTCATCGCTCGCAACTCCTCGGTAAACCAAGGCGAGCGATTTCTGCGGGGGATGAGAGAGCGTCTAGGAGCGATCTCATCTAAGGCAATGGAAAGACAGGTGTTCCAACACTCCACTTGCCCGTCGACTGGGTCGCTGGTGAGTTCCAGATCCCTCAGAGCATTCAGGAACCTAGTGGGTTCCATAAGTCTCTTCGGGCGAACCATGATGGGTTCGGCACCCTTACCGGGTGGAGGGGCCACTCCAAGACAGACTTCCAGGACACTGTGATCCAACCATGGAACCTCTATAATAGAGGTTGGGATCACTTTAATTCCGGCCGCGAAGATCAAATCCAGGGTGTGTCCGGCCTGATGTGTGGGACCGGTCTTACAGAGTGAGAGTCCTAGCATCTCCATGGTGGATACTAGGTCCATGGCTGCAATTGAGGGGGAGGCGGTATCGGCGTGGACATTGAAGTCCCCCAACACAATAAGTTTAGGGAACCTCAATGCCCACTCCGAAACCACCTCCAGCAGCTTAGGTAGACTCTCTGTTGGTGTGTTGGGTGCACGGTACACCAACAGAAAGGCTACACTCTCACTAGAATCCCACACAAGGCCCGCACACTCAATTCCTGGGATGTTCGTGGTCGGGATCGTCCTGGAATTGAATTTGTCTCGGCTGAGAATGGCTACCCCACCCCCCGTCTCTCTGTCCTAGTCTGGTAGCTAGCCACGAAACCTGGAGATATCAGCTCGTGCAGAAGAACATCGTCTCCCTCCTGTAGCCATGTCTCTGTAATACAGGCAAGATCTATGTTCTTCTCGAGGAGGAAGTCTCTGATGGTCCCGAAGATATATATATCTATATATAGATATATATGTGTTTAGTTTTCATTATATGTTATGTTTTTAATTGTATTTATGATATTATAAGCATTGAATTTTACCCTGTTATCCGTCTTGAGTCGCCTACGGGCTGAGAAAGGCGGTATAAAAATACAGCAAAGAAATGAATGAATAAATAAATAGAACATTAACAACAATAATGGCCTGTACTTTGGTCATACCACAAAATTTAAATGTATGTAAACTCAGCATTGAAAATCTATCATGATTTTCAGAGTACTACATATATAGCCACATTCGAACTATTCCTCTTTTATTAACATCAAAATCTCAGTTCATAGAACTTTCTTTACCAAGGAACCTTTTCTTTTACCAAAATCTAAACAAAGAAGACTAAGTGACAAGGAAGGCAGTTGCCACTGTCTTCCTTGGCTAAACTTTGAAAGACTCAAGTAGGCTACAATACTTTGGTCTCAATGAAACATATGGTTCAGTGTACAGTTCCCCTGTTGGTATCAACAAGTCAAAACCATAGTTAAATATTGCAAAACTGCCTGTGCGACCCACACAAAGTGTAAAATACCCCTGAAGAATCATTTTCATATGGCTCATTCTATACAAAACTATCAGTCATTTATTCACACCTCATAGTGATAAAATGACACTTTGTAGATGATTACTGGTCATATATTTCAACATTAAAACATTGTTGTTTTAATCCTTTTAAAAAACTTCAACATGACTTTCTATGTTTCTTTTTAAAACTAATCTGATGAACATTGCTAAAGAAAAGCTGCACTTCTGTGTTGGCTTTGGAAGACAGAATGGGATATTTTGAACATGGGAACTGTGCTTCACATACATAAAAGATGGAACACATTATCCTTCTTCAGCCTGGTCATATGCCTTCATTAAATTCTATGTACTTGTCTGGCTGCCAGTTGCATGTGGCTAAGATGTTTGATGTGAACCTAATCCCGTTTATTTGACAGCAATTTTCTCAACAGATTTTTTAAATGTCAATTTAACATTTCCAGGCATCACTTCAATTCACTCTGTAGCTTCTTTAGACAGAGAATATGATTTCACAGCTTATCGTTTTGTTTTACTGTGTAAGATATAATTATCAAAGACTGGGATTTATATTCAACCCCAATAAGTCAATTTTGCCACCTCAACATCATCTGTAATCTTTTAAATCTCTAGTGCTAATGATTCTAAATTGCAATTGAAACAGCGTTGTTGTTGTGCATTTTCCACTCATTTCCAATTTATAGGAATCCTAAAATAGACTTATTACAGAGTTTTCTTGGCAGCATTTTGAAGTTCTGGGAAATGACAAGTGCAGTGCTCTCGCCAGTCCAGGGGCACACTGACACAAGCAGTTGAGGTAGGATCCTGAGGTTTTTCCAGATGCCCGTCTCAATGTGTGCTGCAGTAAAGAGATCACCGCAGTCATCATTTCCCAGACCCAAGGCTCTTCCAGACAGGCCCTTTAACCCAGGATCTGATCCCAGGTTTTCTGTTTATCCCAGATTATCTGGCAGTGCAGACTCATATATTCCAGGTAAAAGCAAAACTCCTAGGATCAGATCCTGGGATATAGAGTCTGTCTGGAAGGGCCCCCAGAAACCTTTCAGTTGCAGTTGTAACTGGCGTAAGAGGAAGATTCTTAGGGATGACATCAACATAAGTACTTAGGATGATAGAGCATCATCATAATACGTAAGTCTGTAGATGCATAATCTTTACCAAGGATTTCATGCTTTAAAATTCATAAATATGCCAAATAGTACACGTTTCATCCAAAATAAATTACCAGTATAAAATATTTTAGTTTCATTGCCCCCAAAATATTATGAGTGGAAGGATGGACACTCAGAAACAGAGTGTTTTAGCACTTTTAAGACACTCCAAAACTTTCAGCTCAATACAGAATTCTCCTCTCATCTCTTGCATACAAAAGTCACAGAAATTCTGAAAATCTGTACAGAAAAAAATTAGGATACATTTGTCATGGCAAAGTAATACATTTTTATAATGCAGTCTTCCAAAAGAATATCTGCTTTTTATAATGGGCCCTCTGCATCCACAGATGATTGGTTTTAGAACCACACCCCTTGTGGATATCCAGAAACATACATAGCCATGCCTATATTTAAAATGTTAAGAGGCCACTAGCCTACAACAGTTTTAAGAGAATGCATTGAGTTTATCTGCATGCCTTGCAAATTGCATGTGTGAATCCTCATGACAAATATAATCACATTCTCTCTGCAAGTCTGGCAAAGTGAACACATTAATATCTCCATGTATGTTAAGTCATTTGTAATAAACTAGCTGTACCCGGCATGCGTTGCTGTGCCCTATTTAGGAGATGCGAGAAAGTCTGAGTATGTAAGGGTTGGAATTGATGTTAGTTATGGTCTTGGTGGGGTCATGGCTGTGTCGTTGTGGGTTGTTCTGGTGGGTGGGATGTTGAAGTCCTGTGGAGTTGGTGTGTGGTGTTGCTGGCGTTCTGCATAGCTTGTGGATATACAATGTTTTTTGTCTTTCCGTCTGCTGTGTTGATGTAGAGGTTGATGCTTGTGTGGGTGGGGTACTTTGGAAGTGAGTGGAGGTACTTGAAATCCCATCATCCATGGTGTGCCCTCCTCTAAACTGCAGTTGGATGGAGTGTGGGTCATGGGGGCACTGTGTGCCAAGTTGGGTCTTTATCGGTCTTGGTTCTGGGCCACAGTGGTCTGTGGGGAATGAAGGGTTTGAAAGTACTACAAATCCCATAATCCATGGAGGTACATCAAATCCCATCATCCATGGTCCACCCTCCTCCAAACTGCAGTAGAATGTAGCGTGGGTCATAGGGGCTCTGTGTGCCAAGGTAGGTTACTGTAAATTCAGGCCATACACAATGTCCCATGAGCTGAGGCCTATTCAGGAAAATCAAGTTAATGAAGCCTTACTGTCAATTCAGGCCATACACAATGTCCCATGAGCTGAGGCCTAGTCGGGAAAATCAAGTTAATGAAGCATTACTGTCAATTCAGAGCGTAAACAGCATCCCATTAAGTGAGGCCTAGTCAGGGAAATCAAGGTAATGAAGCCTTACTGTCAATTTTGGGTGTGGGCTGTGATTTGTAGGGGTTTAAATTTTCTGTGGGAAGTAAATTGGGTGTTTGTGTTGGCGACTGCCTCAGGCCTTTGCCTTATCCTCCTCTGCCAGATTATGGGTCGGAATGTTCATGTTGGCTGGCCAATAGAGGCGTTATGCAAATACTCCCTCATTGGCAGCCAATCATGTTGTCGGAATGTAGAGGCCGGGAGATTCGTTGGCAGCCGCGGAGGACGCTGGGAAATGTAGGTTTTTTTTGTATCGTTGTTTTGGGGGCCTTCTAGGTTTTGGGGGGGAAAGTTTATTTGCTAAAAACCTACCTTGCCTGAGGCCTATTTTTGTTGCCAAGTTTGGTGTCTCTGCCTTGTAAGGTTTCTCTGCCTAGGACGGTCATTCCATGACGGGACCTCCTTTATATAATAGATGCATTAGCTAATCTTGTGTTCCCAAAGACTGATACCAAACAGCACATCAGTAAAAATTAAGGGTTGTTGCATAAAACAGGGCTTCCCAGGCTGTTTGATGTCAAGAGACATAATCCCCCCCAATATACCAGGTAATGTTACTGTAAGTGGCTCCACTGTTGCTTTGCTGGACATTCCTGGTACTTGTAGTCAATAGTTTGAGGACTGGAAAGGTCTAAGGACTCCTATTTTTAACTTAAAACATGCTCATGTTTACAGTACTGTTCTACTTGAAGGATTCTTTTGCTTTATCAGTTTTGCAAGGTTTAAGGATACAGTAAGGATCTATACTTAACATTAAAATAACTGTTTTCTTTATCAGTGATATTTTGAACTTTATTTGGAGAGAGTTGGAAAAACAACCGCAACAAGATGTTCTACTGAGTAAAGAGCATCAAAGATAGTTCTGTAAGTTGTCCAGTGAAGAGAACCCTTGGCTTTGATCTGAAAGCAAATCTTTGGGGCTCTGTCACACTACACTTTTATGGCAATGTTATTCCACTTTAACTACTATGACAACATCATATGGAATCCTAGGACTAGCAGTTTATGGAGGGAGGGGCATCTCTCTGAAACACTGATTTCCTAGGCTTTGGTAAACGGCAAATCCCAGAATTATACAGGATGCCACTATAGCAGCTGAGGTGGAATAATTTTGTTATAACAATGTAATGTGATAAGACCCATAAGTTCCTCCATGGATTCATCCTGTGGAGTTGTCCGCTCGATCCAATGACTTTAGCAACCAGTGAACCTGGCTGAATTTAATGCTACATGAACAAGGGTGCATCTAACCTGCAAAAGGAATGCATGGTTGCTGTGAGTTTTCTGGGCTGTATGACCATGTTCCATAGGCTTGTTTGATTTTAAAAATGGTTCAAATATCGCTTCGGATGTAGGGAACACTGGTGGTTCGATTCAGAATTGAATTCTGATTTGGGGGGGGGGGGGTGTATTGGAACTTTCCAAAATTTCTGAAACTTCGTTAATGGCAGACACGCATGAGCAGTAGGCAAAAATGCAGAAAAGGCGATATCGCCTTCTCCTCCACATTAACAGCCAAGGCAGGCCTGGAGTGGAAGAGCCCCTCAGTCAGGCTCAAGCCCCTCCGGAGCTGCTTGGCTCCCGCTGCTGAGCTTCAACCTGACAAGGGGCTCTTCCACTCCAGACCTGCCTCGGCTGTCAATGAAACCCTGCAAAATGAGCCCACAAGATGACAGGCTTCTCCCCTTGTGATCCACTTTAAATTTGGCCCCATTCGGCCCCACAAGACGTCTTCCCCGTTGGGTTTTCTGGAGACATTTCCAGCCCCGAAATTATACATGGAGGAGTAACCAAAAGGCAGCCTAATTCTTTAACAAGGTTGGAGACAAACATGACTGAAAAGGCGGAGAGAAAGTGGGACTGACTGGGGCCAGGCTTTGGGCACCTTTTCATCTATCCTTGGCAACTTTGGCTCAAGGTGACATTTCCCAAAACCGGAGAAGGGAGGAAAGGAAAGGAAAGGAAAGGAAAAGGAGGAAGGGTAAAGAAAAGAAGGGAAAGAGTAAGGGAAATAAGAATGGAAGAAAGTAAAGGAAAGGAAGAAAGTGAATGAAGGAAATAAAGAAAAGAGTTTGGGAAAAGAAGAAGGGAAAGAAAGAAAGTGAAGGAAATGAAGAAAGTGAATGAAAGGAAAAGAAAGGAAAGGATAAAGGGAACGAGAAAGGGAGGGGAAGGAATAGAAGGGAAAGAAAGTGAAGGAAGAAAGGAAGGGCCGGGCTTCATCCTTCTTCAACTCTTCTCGGCTGTTAATGTGAAGGAAGAGGAGGAGAAGGAGGTGACGCGGCCATCTGGCAAGTGTATCGCCCCCTTTGTATTAACAGCTGAGGCAGGCCTGGAGTGGAAGAGCCCCTCAGTCAGGCTGAAGCCCGGCCGTTCCTTCTGCTAATGTTAAGTGCCTTTAATAGATGATTTTATCAGGTCTTCTTGAGGTAGCGTGGCTCATAGTATGTTTATTTTGTTTTTCATAGGGCCCTTCCACACAGTCATATAACCCATAATCAAGGCAGAAAATCCCACAATATCTGCTTTGAACTGGGTTATCTGAGTCCACATTGTCATATATTTCAGTTCAAAGCAGAAAATGTGGGATTTTATGTTTCCCCAAGGAAATAATTAGATTAGGAGATGTTTTGTTCCCAAAAGTACAACTTGAAATCCCAAGTAGAAAGGGTGCTCCAAAGTGAAGTTTTGTTTTTCCCCAAAGAAATGATTAGCATATTATAGATTTCTTGTTCACAAAAGTATGTGTAACCCATACAGACAAAGGGGCTCCTTAGTGGTATTTTGTGTGGTTCCGCAAGGAAATTATTTATTCCCAGCCTTATCCTTCCCTTGCTAAGCGCTGGTGTGGCACCTTTCCCACCCAAGCACCCTGCCCTAGTCCCTTTTCCTTCACGTCCCCGGCTCGCAATGAGCCCACGAGGCACGTACGGGCCTTTTGAAAGGGGAATGGCTCCTGTGCTGAAACCCCACCCCGCCCCGCCCCACATGGTTTCCCCTCATTGGCTGGAGGCAAGCACCCCTGCATGCAAGCTGCTGCTTTCCTCCAAACGATGGGTCTTTTCCGATTCACTTCCTGAGTCGGAACAAAGATGGCGACAGTGGCTTCGAAATGGCAAGGATACTTCCAGGTTCCCAAATCCCTTCAAAAAGGAGTTTGATCTGAATTATGAAGATTCTGACTGGACCTAACCATGCCTAATGTTCCAGAAGCATTCTTTCCTGATGTTTCACCCACATCTATGGCAGGCATCCTCGGAGGTTGAGGGGTTTGTTGGAAATGAGGCAAATGAGGTTTATATATCTGTGAAATGTCCAGGATAGGAGAAAGAACTCTTGTCTGTTGGAGGAAAGTGTGAATGTTGCAACTGGCCATCTTGATTAGCATTTAATAGCCTTGCAGCTTCAAAGTCTGACTGGTTGCTGCCTGGGGATCCTCTGTTGGGAGGTATTAGCTGGCCCTGTTTGATTCTTGTATGGAATTCCCCTGGGTTTTTTAAAATGTTCTTTATTTTACTGTCCTGATTCTAGAGCTTTTAAAATACTGGTTGCCAGATTATGTTCATTTTTATGGTTTCCTACTTTCTGCTGACACTGTCCACATGCTTGTGGATTTCAATGGCTTCTCTGTGTAGTCTGACATGAGAGAAGTAATGTAGCTTGGTCCCATTTCAACTGCCATGGCTGAACACTATGGAATCCTGGGAGTTGTAGTTTTAAAAGCCTTATCTGCCAAAGAGTTAGTTGGCTCAGCAAACAACAAATGCCAGGATTCCACAGTATTGACAACAAAGGGTAGGAGAAAGAGAGAGGCCTCACAATGGTATATCAGTATCAAAAATGTTATAATATCATAGTGAGAATAAGAATATAAACATAAACACATACAATACCATATCACGGCGTCTGAATAAGTAAACGTTTTTCAGGCGAAAGGGAAAATAATGTCCGTATCACCATAAGTGTTCATAGGTCCACACAAAATAATCCAAAGTTAGGTTCGTCAAATAAGCAGTATCCCAAAGGTTCAAATAAGTGCCCCAAAATTAAGGGTGCAAGTAAGCGTTCAAATAAATCCAAAGTGGAGACGCGGTTCCTAAAGCGAAGATCGTAGTAAAACGTCGCAAAGTAACGGTATCGAAGGACGCGAAGACCACCTTTGAGGCTTCCAAAATTAGAAAATTACACAGCCAACGGCATGCTAATGCTTAGTATCATGCGGCCAAGGAGCCGTTTCACCATTCACGTGGCTTTATTAAGGCTGGAAGTCGTACATAAGGCGTCCATACATATCTATAGATACCTTATAGATATGTATGGACGCCTTATGTACGACTTCCAGCCTTGATAAAGCCACATGACTTTACTACGATCTTCGCTTTACGCCTCCACGTAAGTACAGCGTCTGCTTGGCGAGAGGAACCGCGCCCCCGCTGGCGAGAGGAACCGCGCCTCTGCTTTGGATTTATTTGAACGCTTACTTGCACCCTTAATTTTGGGGCACTTATTTGAACCTTTGGGATGCCGCTTACTTGGCGAACCTAACTTTGGATTATTTTGTGTGGACCTATGGACACTTATGGCGATACGGACATTACTTTCCCTTTCGCCTGAAAAACGTGTACTTATTCAGACGCCGTGATATGGTATTGTATGTGTTTATGTTTATATTCTTATTCTCACTATGATATTATAACATTTTTGATATTGATATACCAATTGTGAGGCCTCTCTCTTTCTCCTGCCCTTTCTTTGTTTTGGTTGCAGTTGTAGCCCTACTGTTTGCTTCTCTTCCACAGTATTGAGCCAGGGCATCTGAAAGTTATTTTTATGTATTTATGTACGACACTTCTGCCCCACCTTTCTCCATCCTGGCTTACACTTAGGTCTTCAAACAATGTACACTTAAAATAAACATTTAAACAGAATTATTTATTATTATTTATTTATTTCCATCATTTCTACCCCGCTTCTTCTCAACCCCCGAGGGGGGACTCAGAGCGGCCTAACAACGGCAACGATTCGATGCCACGTAGTATACATATAATAAAAGCAAACAGTTAAGAATAAAATACATTAAAATACAGCTAGAATTAAAATGCATTAAAAATACAATTAACATTAAAATGCATCGTGTACATTCACAACAGTTAAAACAGTATTCCATCCATAAGCATTAGGTCTTGCCCACCAGATTGCCATCTCAATCCAATCAAAGTGCCGTATCGTGCTAAAGTGCAAACGCTTGGTCCCATAACCAGGATTTCACTTTTTTTCCTGAATGCCAGGAGGGATGAAGCCGATCGAATATCAATAGGGAGTGCGTTCCACAGGCAGGGAGCCACCACCGAGAAGGCCCTATCCCTCAACCGCATTTGAGATGTAGGTGGGAGCGAGAGCAGGGCCTCCCCGGATGATCTTAAGGTACAGGATGGGACGTAGCGGTTGATGCGTTCGGACAAGTAAGAATTTAAAAAATACACTAAAACGTTTAAACAATTGTGTCAAAACTGAATTTATTCTACAGTGCTTATTTATTCGATCGGTGCTTCCTGAGATACCTGCAAAATCCGGGGGGGAGGACAATAGCTTCCATTCCAGATGGATACCTTTGCATCCATCCTAATGCTATCTTTTAGCAGCAAAGTATCCACAAACATAAAAGAGGATGCAAGGCATAGGAGGGTGGAGGTGGGAGGGGAGAGGAAAAACGAGATGAAAGAGTCTGGGTTTGCAACTTCCGTCTGGAGAGACGCCTCTACAGACACAATAGGTTTGAAGGGGGGGGGAGAGGCACAGCAAAATGGGAGGGGGCGTCGAGGAAGGAGGGAGGGGGCGGGGCTGTCGGCGGCGCGTGCGCCGGGAAGGAAAAGGTGGGGGGGATGAAGGAGCGCGAGGACAAGCAGGAAGAGGGGGCGCGCGCAGGGGATGGGGCTGGGGCGCGCGCACGGGGAGCACACACAGAACCAACGGACTCGCCGGAGTACAAAGGGGGAGAGGGAGGGGTGGTGTTCACCCTCAGGCGCTCTCTCACAGACTTAAAGAGATACACACCCCTCACACCCGAAAGAACCCCCCACTTTTTCTCACCGTCATAATAGTAGCAGACCTTCTTCTTGCCGCCTCCCTGACTGTATGCCATGAAGCCGCCTCTCGAGGGAATCCCCAGCTAACCTCTGGACCAAGCGGGGCCGGCAAAGCGCAGCGGTGATGCCTGGCGCTGAGGCGGCGGCGCAGCTGCGTGAGGAAAAGCCGGCCCCGCCCACTCCAGCCGCGGGCTCGTGCCACTCGAGGAAGGAACCACCCGCAGGGGGGAGAGGAGAAAACACCCTCAGCCCTCCCCCTTTCTCCGAAGGGATAGAATTGTCCTCCGGTACCAACAAAAGGCACGGAAGTAATCTGCAGAGAATTCCTGAGGCAGAGGCCTTTAAAATTGAGGGAGAGATCGAAAATCTATCAACTGCTTTTCTCCATCCCCCCCTCGATTTCGGTGACACAATGGTATAGTCTGCGTAACGAAGCGGGCCGTTCTGGCTGAGCTCGGCCTCGCCCAATCAGCGTGCGCGGAGGGCGCAGGCGCAGAGGGCTTCTCTTCCCAGGCTGTGAAAGAGGCTTTTCGGACGGGACCCCCAGAGAATGGCCTCGCGCGCCTTTTCCCCTGCCTTCATTTTTGAAGGGTTTTGCAAAAAGGCGGGCAGTTTTGTTGCACGGAATCCCTACAAAAAGCATTGTTAAAAGGTTCCCCTCCAAGCCCATTCTCCCTCTTAGGCTCCCACATGATGGTTTTGAAAGAAAATACAGGAAAATCTAAATAACATATTGCGGTGATGCCTTTATTAGGCCAAACCAAAGGCCCCCACACACATTGTACACGTTTTCGAAAGGCCACAGGGTTCATCATCGGGTATGGACGTCAAAAGATAGTGGACCGTGTGCCTTTATCCTATTAAACAGGCCTGGGCAAAGTTGGGCCTTTCAGGTGTTTTGGACTCAACTCCCACAATTCCTCACAGCCTCAGGCCCCTTCGAAAGGAAGGGGCCTGAGGTTGTGGAATTGTGGGAGTTGAAGTCCAAAACACCTGAAAGGCCCAACTTTGCCCAGGCTTGCTATTAAAAGTATTCCTGCAATTTATTACTATTTTTCAGTATTTTCTGGGTAGCTAATACAGTTACACATGGATATATATAATATGTATATGCCCCCTTTCTCTGTTTTGTGGTTTTGACTTTTGCAAATTTGATTGTTCTTGGATTTTATTAAAATGTTCTCTAGGAATTTTATAGGTCCTCCAGTGCAATTCTATGATGAATTTGCAGCTGAAGTTGGCCATAGAGTCGTGTGGAGGATCTAGAAATTTCTAGAGAGAGGTTCTCCCAGATTTTTTTTTTAAAGAAAAAAATGTTATATTTATTGAGATTTATATAATACCAATAGACAAAAAACAATTTAAAGATAATTTAAATATTTATTTGTCACGTTTCTATACCGCCCCTCTCAGCCCGAAGGCGACTCGGGACGGTTTACACAGGCAGTCTCTGCCCTCAATACAACACAGCAACAAGTTTTTGGTACTTTCATGGGAATCTTGTGCCCCTAACTCTAGAGCAGTGGTTCCCAAAGTGGGCGGTACCACCCCCTGGTGGTTAGTGGGGCGATCTAGAGGGGCGCTGGAAGGTTCAGGAGAATTTGGGGGTGCTGAACCCCTGTAAGGGGGTGGTGGGGGCGGTGGCGTGAGCCAGGCAACAGGCTACCATTCATCTCTGTGTGTGTGTGTCTCTCTCTCCTTCCCTCCTCACCAAGCAAGGTATAATAATAATACCTTTGGGGTTCCCTTCCAACTGGTTGAGTCTTATAACAATAATAATAATGTCCATCAACATATTTAGTGGAACGTGGATTCAGTGCGGTAACCAATGTATTAACAAAAAAAACCGATTGCAAAATAGTCAATTGCGATGATTTTAGATTACTGCTGACAGAAACAGAGCCGAGGATTACTACATTGGTAGCAGCATACCAGGTTCATCCTTCTCATTAAGATGATTTTGAATGTTTTAACTTTTTTTGTTTTACTTTTCTATTCTAAGTTCAATAAATAGTTTCATAATTTCAAACTTCAATGTTTCTAATTTACAACTTTATTATATTTTATGAAAAAGGTAGAAATATTAATACATATATCTTTCTGTTTAATTGCTATTAAAAATTAAAAAAATAATTTCTAGAGGGGCGGTGAGTAATTATTTTTTTCTGGAAAGGGGGCGGTAGGCCAAAAAAGTTTGGGAACCACTGCTGTAGAGCAGTGTTTATGAACCTGGGGGTTGGGATGCTAGGGGGGGGGGGCACAAGGGGATTTCAGAGGGGTTGCTAAAGACCATCAGAAAGCACATATTTCTGATGGTCGTACAAACCGCTTTGACAGAGAAGGCTGAAGATCTTTCCGCCTGTCCTTCTCTTCCTTTTTGGAAACAGATGGCGAATCCTCCCACCAAATGTATACAAATTTGGGCGTATCAGGTATTTGTGCCAAATTTCGTCCAGTAAATGAAAATAGATCCTGCATATCAGGTAGTTACATTACGATTCATAATAGTAGCAAAATTACTATTAATAAGTAGCAACGAAAATAATTTTATGGTTGAGGTCACCACAATATGATAAACTATTAAGAGGCCATGGCATTAGGAAGGTTGAGAACCACTGTTATAGAGAATGTGAAGAAATAACTACATTTTAAAATCAAAAGCATACCAAAGGAATTTAAAGAAAAATAAATAATGCAGTTGTGAACACGAGTGAGAATTTGATGCCCTGCACTCCCAATCCAACCAAAGAATGCTTTCAGGCTCTGAAATGATTTGATCTTAGCCAGTTAAGTTAACCAAATGTATTTCTTTGCGGTCAGCCATATTGATCTGTGTATATTCATATACAGGCAATCCCCCAGTTATGAACAAGAAAGGTCCTGTCGGTTTGTTCTTAAGTTGAATATGTTTGTTAGTTGAAACAGGTACATTTTTAAGTATAACTCAAGTTTTGGGTAGCATAGAGAAGGGTGTGTTTTTTGTTTTGCTGTCTGTGCCCCTGTTCAGAAGATTTCACCTCATTTTCTGTCCCTGTGATAATTGGATTTTGAAAAATGTAGCTTGTGAAAACAAGGGTTGGTGAGAAAGCTTCAGTGAAGACAACTTTTTGCCATGATACCTCTTCCAGGAATTAATTTCCCTTTCTAGGAGTAGATTTCTTTCACTTCTGGTTGTCTCATCCCAGTTTGTAATTATGAGTTGTTTGTAAGTTGGATGTTTGTAACTCAGAGATTGCCAGTTTAACTACATCATATGGCAGTGTAGATGGGTCTAAGGGCCCTTCTACACTTCCCTAAATCCCAGGAGGAACTGGGTTATTTTAACCAAGTTCCTCCCAGGATTTTGTCCCCACCCCCAAACCAAACCCTGGGCTCCCCCCCCCCCCCAGCGACTAGATGCCCTCCCGGGTCAACCAAAGGTCAGCCGGCAGGATAAAAATGGCTGGACTTCCCCCACCTCCTGACACTTGGGCTTGGATCACAACAAAACCTGAGCAGTAGAAATAAATAAAATTAATCCTTAAGTGCAGAATGATGTAAACATTCAGAGCAACATAGAGTCCCAGGAGCATAGCAGATATTCTTGTGGCAAGTTCTGTAATATTTGGAGGATTTTTAGTTAGGTCTTCAAGATTTAGACTCTGAGCAACTGTAGAGATATCTGTGGCTATCTTCTGTTATACAACACACATGAATTTAATTGGTTCCTGTGGAAAAATGAACATCTTCACTATGTAGCAACAAGGCAGTAACTAAGATTAGGATAACTGATGTGGCAGGCTCATGTATCTATTACTCCATGTATTTTTATACTGAATCTTATTTGCAGGAATCCTGAAGTGGCCCAAAACAGCAAAAATAAGAATGTAATAGGCTAATGTATTATTTCGGGGATCTGTTTCAGGACACTTCATGTAACATGATTTTCACATGTATCAAGAACCTTTACTTCTGGCCGGCATGCCACTGAAAGCTAAAAATATTGTATGGTACATACTACACAGTCAAAATATCCTCCCTCCTGTTTTGCCCTGCAGAAGGAGAATAGCTGAAGAGAAGATTCACATGTTGGGGCACAGTCTATGGGCTCAGCGCTCCTGAAAGCACCCCCCCCCCATATCCGGTGCCATATCCGCAAGGAAACCCAACTGCCATACACCACTCTCTGCTCAGAAAGGAGTCTGTTCCCTTCCTCAGCAGAAAGAAGCAACAGAAATCTGGCTTCGCTTCTGCTTGCAAAGTAACAATTCCATTTCCTTTCTCAGTGGACAGAAGTGCAGCTACACTTCTCTCCTCTTTTTGGGGGAGAGAATTACAGCAGGGCTTTGGTCACTTCTCTCTGCAAAGGAAAGAGACAAACTCATTTATGTGCAGATAGAAATGCAGCCAGGTTTCTGTTGCTTTTCTCTGCAGAGGAATTTGAAAACGTAGACCCCTTCTACATTGTCCTTATATCTCAGGATCTGATCCCAGGTTATCTGCTTTGAACTGGATTATATGAATCTCCACTGCTATATAATCTGGGATAAACAGATAATCTACAATCTGATCCTGGGATATAGGGCAATGTGGAAGGGGCCTCAGAAGAGCCAGACCCAACCTGACTTATAGGCTGCTTTTTGCAGCAGCCCACCACCGGTGGGGCTCCTTTTCATAGGAAGGAGCTCCACTGATAGTGGGCTGATACAAAAAAAAGCCCTGCCATATATCCATCAGCTGAGCCTCATGCCATGTTGGGACATATAATCAGGTCTCTGTTGGTGATCTTAAATGTTGGCCAAGCTAATATGGGAGGTGATAGTTTTGAGGTATGCTGACCCCAAGCTGTTTAGGACTTTATATGCCAAGATAAGCATCTTTACAGAGTTTAAAAATACATTTTCATGGACTATACCAGTGTTGAGGCATGAGGAACTATTGAAGAGAGATCATTCCAGGATAGGCACCACCTCAGAAAAGGTCTGCCTCCATGAGAAGAGATGGGTAAAAATTTATTGTTATTCAACCACCAAACAAAAATCTGTAAACTATGGCACAGACATCAGGTCCTTCTTAAAGAGTATAGTGGCTCCAGGTGTTGGTATGCAACTTAGGTGTGTTATCAGGCCCGGATTAGCTCCTTTTGGCGCCCTAGGCCAAAAGAAGCCCTGCCGGCCCCAGGGGCGGGGAAGCCCCGCCCCCAGGGCATGCTGCGCATGTGTGGCAGCGGCCCCGAGGGTCCTCCTTCCTTCAGTGAAGGAAGGAAGGAGGGGAACCGAGGAGGAGAAAGACGCGGCGCGAAGGGGCGGCGCGTCAGAGGCCTTTCTGTGATGCAGCGCCCCTTCACGCCGCCTCTTGCTCCTTGGTCCCCCCTCCCTTCCTTCACTCAAGTGAAGGAAGGGAGGGGGAACCGAGAAGGAGCAGGAGGTGGCGCAAAGGGGCGGTGCTTCAGAGGCCTGGCTGTGACGCTGCGCCTCTTCGCGCCGCCTCTTGCTCCTTCTCTGTCCCCCGTCCATTCCTTCACTCAAAAAAATCGACGTTTTTTTTTAAAAAAATGGGGGTCCTAATCTGCCGCCCCTCCCATTTGTGCTGCCCGAGGCCATGGCCTCGGGTGGCCTTATGGGTAATCCGGGCCTGTGTGTTATACTGAAAGAGATGTAGTTTTAAAAAGAGAATATTCAGATATGTTCCCAATGCCCATACGTCCTGATTTACTGCCATATTGGCCTTTGTTTACAGAAAATGCTGATAGTTTGAGAAAACATCGCTGCATAGAGGAAGTTACTATTCAAGGATAACAGTACATCCGGACAAAACCGGCTAGCTAGTGGCTAGTTAAAATCCCCAAGCTTCATAGTCGCTTTGGAGTTATGTTTGCAACAGAATAACAGATAAGATTAATTCATTAAAACAGTCATGATCAGAAAACAATAGACTATAATTGTGCTGTAGTTGTGCGATTGTCAGGGTCCCACGTGTGCTATTACGTCAATCAAAATCAAACAACCAATGAGCAACTGTATAGCTAGCTTAGACCAATGAAATGATTTGTCTTTGGAAACCAATGAGAATATGTATTCAGTTAACTGCCAAAATTGATAAAAACTCTGCAGCCCCATTGGGGGTTACCACAAACCCTTTGATTGTATTCCTGTATGCATGTTTGTCAATATTTCTATGGCCATGGAATAAAGCCTTTGTAATAAGAATCCATGGCTTCCTCCTTGCATGGCTACATTGAACCATTGAGGGAACTCCTAAACTTGTGCATTTGGAGTGCCCCTACATCGATGCCCTTAAAATACAAGACTTTGTATATTAATACAAGGACCTTAAATCTACTTTAGTACTGAACAGGCTACCTGTAGAGTAGGTCTGTGTATAACCTGAGGGATACAATCCAGGACCATTCACGCAATGTTTTTTCACATATAATCTGGAACCCTATAATCTGGAATCACTCAGTAGTACCTAATGATGCATAAAGAAATGCTCTCTAGGCCTCCAGCACAATTTCGTGGTTAGTTTCTAGAGAGGCCTAGAGAGTACACTTCTTGAAGCATCACTATGTTTTCCAGAATGATTCTATGGTATTCAAATCATACCACATTCAACAAGCCCATATAACAAGGAGGTGTATTGTATAGCACTTTTAACTGGTGTAATGTTTATAGTAAGGCATCCCAAACAATGACATAGAGTCACTATATTTTACACTAGTTCTGCACAATATATTCAAATAATCCGGTTTCAAGGTTATTGAAAGTAGAGAAACTACTGATCTCCAGGAATAGGCAAGGTTGTTATGCCAAACTAAGTTGGCATTAGGTACTTTGAGGCTCAAGAATAGAGTGAGGTACACTCCCAAACTGCATAATCTGTTTCTGTAGGAGGAGCGCAACTCCATTCAGAGTTGAAACTAATTTACTTCACAGTCCTGGGAACTGCTTTCCCACCATGCCTCTGTGTAACTGTGATAAAAGAGTCTTGTGGGAGAGGAATACAAAAGCAGTGTTATAGGAAGAGACGATGCCATGCTTAACAAGTAGAATAACAATGTAATTCTGTATCATTAAACATTCAGTGCTATTTAAGCTCTATTGACAGCATCATTTGGTCAAATCCTGAAGAAATAGCAATGCTCTTCTATTCACCTGCACTGAATTAACATCCATTGAAGTGCTATGTAAAAAAAAATCATGGACTTCCGGTTTACAGCACATATTAAGAGTTTCAGCATGATGATTTGAAAAGAAGGCAATCTGAGACATAGTTGTGTGAAAATGCAATCACATATTTAAGCTGAATAGGTCTGGTCTTCTGATTTGCTGTACAGGAGATCGTCTGAAAACTGAAACCATCTAAAAAGTTGCTTTGTTTTAAGTTGCTATGAGCTGCTTTGAATCTTGTGCTTGGAGAAAGGCAGGATGTGAATTCAATCAGTTGACCAATCAGTTGCCTACTTTCAGACAGAAAAGGTATTCCACCTTGAGGCCTTTTATAGGGGGAAAGGCAGAATAAATAAAAGTAAAAGTAAATAAAATACACTTTCATAAGGCAAAAAGACAATCATTTCTCTGTGAACCAGTGTTGATTCATAGTCTGTGGCAAGTTTCTAATAAAGCATTGATAGCCAATGGTCACAAATATGGTGCTCACATTGGCACTTAAGAAACTCTGTTAGTTCTATCAAATAGCTTAAGAAACTCTTAGTTTCTCTTCCAGTTGTACAGTAGTTTTATGCTGTTAATTGCACCTCATAATATGGTCATAAATGAACAACTGAAGCTAAACTCTCAGGTTGTACAGGAACCTTGTGCTTTTGTATCACCAAATGTGTGTGTCTGCATGTCACCAAGTCTTATATTGAGTTATGTATCCCATAAGGTTTTCTTTCCAAGGTGAAAGAAGAAAGTGCAAAAACTCAGTTGCAGTTAAACATTTCAAAAACCAAGATTAAGATAACTAGACTGATTGATAACTGTCAAATAGAGGGAGAAAATGTGGAGACAGTGACAGATTTTGTATTTCTAGGAGTTAAGATTACTGCAGACGCAGACTGCAACCAGGAACTCCAAAGACATTTGCTTCTCGATAAAATAGTGAAGCACAGAGACATCACACTGGCAACGAAGATCCGCATAGTTAAAGCAATGGTATTCCCCATAGTAACCTATGGATGCAAGAGCTGGATCATAAGGAAGGCTGAGCAAAGGAAGATTGACATTTTTGAACAGTGGGGTTGGAGGAAAATTCTGAGAGTGCCTTGGAACGCAAGAAGATCAAATCAGTCCATACTCCAGGAAATAATGTCCAACTGTTCATTGGAGGGAAGGATTTCAGAGGCAAAGATAAAATACTTTGGCCACATACAGGGCCGGCCTGACCTTTTCCAGGGGGGTAGGCGAAGATAATTTTGGTGCCCCCCTGGCCGCCGCGTCACTCGGTCCCGCCTCCGCCGCCACCGCCTCATCGCCACCTCGTCATCGCCGCTTCATAGCCAGCCCCACGCGCCGGCTGCGGCACGCCTCCCAAAGCACGGGCATTTCTGCGCATGCGCAAATGTCCGCGCATGGGCACTGGATCCCAAGCGCGCCTGCGGCTTTGAAGCCAGTGTGCAGGTGCAGTGCAGGTGCAGGGTGCAACCGCAGAAATGGCCGTGCTTTGGGAGGCGCGCCGCAGCCGGCGCATGGGGCCGGCTATGCAGCGGCGGCAGAGGCGGCAGCGGAGGCGAGGTGGCGGCGGAGGCAGGGTGGCGCGGCGGCGCCCCTCCCAGCCGGTGACACCCCGTCCAGCCGGTCGCGCCCTACACGGCCGCGTACATTGCGGAATTGAAAAGGCCGCCTCTGGCCACATAATGAGAAGACAGGAAAGCTTGGAGAAGATAAGGATGCTGGGGAAAATGGAAGAAAAAAGGACCAAGAGCAAGATGGATGGATGTTATCCTAGAAGTGATTGGCTTGACCTTGAAGGAGCTGGGGGAGGTGACAGCCGTGGGCTGGGCCATGAGGTCACGAAGAGTCAGAAACGGCTGAACAAATAAACGTTTTCTTAGGCACAGAATATTCAGAGGTAATTTGCAGTTGCCTCCCCCTGAAACAGCCTATAATTGTTGACATTCCTTGACAGCCTCCCCATCCAAGTACTAAGGAGGCCTACCCCTTCATAGCTTCTGTGATCAGATAGTGCCTTCAGGGAATTTAGGGCTTATGTAGCACCAGTGCCGCCTGCAAAAGTATGAAATTCCATTAAAATACTCCCTGCCTGTTAAGATTCTCACTTTGTAACCCATGGCCTCCAGCACTGGCCAGAAAAGGATGAAATGCAAAGTGTAACTATTATTTACATGTGCAACTTTGATCCTTGCCATTTCTTCTCTCTTGACTTGATTTCCCATTCCTTTGTACTTGGCCTCCCTCTGTGTGACTTTTTAAATTTCTACAATCTGAACTAAAAGCAATTAAGAGATACATATTCTTTTAAAAATCTTTCCATGCAGTATGTTTTATGTGCTAGCTGTGATCCCTGTTAGAAATGCAGATTTTGAAAGCCAGACAATAAATCAAAGGGTTACATCCAACTGAGTCAGTCAGCAGGACACACACCAGAGATGGAATAGATAATCTCTCTCCTCTGCACCCCGCAAATTGTCTGGAGGAGAAGGTTGGTCCTGATTTGATGAAAGAAAACGAAGGTGAAATAGTTTTATATGATATTGATGTTGTAGTGCAGAAAAGAGTTCTGTTACAATGGCACAAAACTGATCCCAAGGCCACATTTGTAATGCTAACATTGCTTCTCTGGATAGAAGTAGTACAGAAGGAAGGGATGGGTTCCCTTCCTCCCACTGTTGTTTCTCCCATGCTGATGCTTGCCCCCCCCCCCCCCCAACCCTAACTTATTTCTCCATCATCACTTCAGTCTGGCTATTCCTGTTTTTGAAGTTGCTAGGCAAAAACAAGAACAGAACAAAACCCAAAACCTCTAGAGTTATATTAAAGGATGAATTTAGCACAAAAAAGAAGGTGAAGCTCAAACAAGGTGCTAAAGAATATCAGGTGTTATTTACATAAGCTCTCCAAGTAGTTCCCTGTTACCTTTAGAGCAGGGGTGCTCAATAGGTAGCTCACGAGCTACTAGTAGATCTTTGGCCCTCTTCCAGGTGATCTTTGAGCCTCACCAGCCGGATGGGGTGCTCCTGCCATGCGTGCACACTCTGCGCACACGCACACTCCTGCTGCTGGTTTCTGCTCTCGTGGTGCTTCTTTCGCCTGCGGGGCATTGCAGGAAGAAGGAAGCACGAGGCGGGGCCCATGGAGGGAGCGCCCTGCCTCTCTCGTCCAGAAGCAGCTATGCAGCCTCCGTTGCCGGCGAGACAGGCAGGGCGGAGCGCTCCCTCTGGATGCCCTGCCTCGTGCTTTCTCCTTCCTGCAATGCCCCGCAGGTCGAAGAAGCACTGCGCAGACAGAAAACAGCAGCAGGAGCATGCGCAGCGGCAAGCGCGCACAGCGGCGGGAGCACGTGGGAGCACACGGTGGCGGGGGCAGGTAGATCTTTTGGACTTGGTTGCTTTAAGAGTAGCTCGCATGCTGAAAAAGTGTGAGCAGCCCTGTTTTAGAGTATTGCATAAGAACCTTATATAGACAGAGAATGTTTTCTTTTGGGAAGGTACATAGATGCCATCACTTTTGACTGAAGAGCTCCCCACTTCATAGCATAGCAATGTGAAACAAATAATTTAATTATTCTAAATAATGCAACTGCTGTCCTTTGGGGAAATTTTTTCCTGCTGCCATTTAGTGGAAACTAAGTACAGTTTAAAAATTTACCCCAACAATCCAAATCAGTGTAATTATAGGTAAATCTCATCCCTTGAAACAAGGAACAGTACAGCACATATTTTGGAACACCTTACTTGCTTTATAATGTGTTATGCATTTATTTTACACCATACTTCTAATTATTACTACAAAAGTTGATTCACATGGCTATGTGTGAAAATTAAACTCTTCATTGAAAGTTCAATATGCCAAAATGACCTGGTTCTAGGTATCATTTAATTTTTGATCACGACATCTTGTACAAGATTTTTTTTATCTCACTGGTGCTGCCCGTAGTAATAAAGTCAAGTGTCTTAAGACACAGCGTTTGTTGTAATTATGTTCTGTGTAATGAAAATCACTTCAAAGGTGGAGTGCCAAGAGACCTTCCTGTCATCTTTTCCTAGGACAAAATATGAGATGCATGCAAATACATTAATTTGAAAGAATCACCACTTCGGAGACTGTGGCAATGGACTTCCTTTGGTGTATACAGTACATTTTGTGCTTTATGTGGTTTTATTTGTTTTTCAAAACATATTTGCAATGTGAAGCCCCCAGTGGCACAGTGGGTTAAACCCTTGTGCTGGCAGGACTGCTGACCAAAAGGTCGGTTCGAATCTGGGGAGTGGGTTGAGCTCCCATTTGTCAGCTCCAGCTTCCCATGCAGAGACATGAGGCAAGCCTCCTACAGGATGGTAAAACATCCGGGCATCCCCTGGGCAACATTCTTGCAGATGGCCAATTTTCCCAGACCAGAAGCGACTTGCAGTTTCTCAGGTCACTCCTGACACCAAAAAATGTTGTGTTGGTTGAACTAAATATTGCTTTCAAATCCATCATATTTGGAGGCCTCCTGGAGAAGCTGGGCATTCCTGCCCTACAGGTTGCCCCACGGGCCCTACAGACTTCATTCCTGGACTATAGATCTGACAACCTGGACAATCCCCGCCAAGAACCTCCTACTGACCCAGGCCTCGACTGGGATCAATTGTGGGATTTTCCCACTAGGGACTTAGAGCAGGATTGCGATGGATTACCCTCCGAAGCCAGAGACGAGCCAATTACCCCTGAAGGCATCGCAGAGGTACTCGGGGGAATCGCGGTGGAACCGAACCGGATGCATGGGCCCGACGACCTAGGAGAACCTCAGATCGGCTGCCTACCTTCCTCGGAGGAACCGGCCGTGGACCTTGGGGGCCCGTCGCCACCAGTCGGTTCGCCGGTGGCAGAGCTCGATATCTCAGCCGTTTTGGGCCCCCCCCCCGGACCCTTACACTCGTCGGCGCCGTGTTGCAAGACGCTGGGGGAGCCTGGTTGAAGAAGGCCGGGCCAGCATGGCGGGCAACCTTGAGGATGCCCAGCTGAGCCATGTGGCTGGGACTGGAGAGGAGGCAGGACCTGGAAGCAGTTCGCGGCAGGAAGTCCCACCCTTGGAGGACTCTAATCTCAACAATGACCCAGACTGGAAACAGCAAGGCCCTCAGAGGAGGAAGAGGCAGCGCCGGAAGCCAAGGAGAAGAAGGCATGTCTCCGCCGGCACCATGGAGTGTGGGGCAGGACCGGCTCCCCCTCGAGTGGGTCGAGCATTTAGAGTCACCAGGTCCTACTCCACCTTACTAGCAGCAAGACAGCCCATGACGATGGAATTCCGGACCCAGAAGACCTTCCCACCCAGGACGTTCTGGAGCTCGCGCTATAAGCAGCGTGAGCTCCGGGGGACTTATCCAGGGTCTAAGAAGGACTATAAAGACACCTCTTCGGCAGGTTGAGACTCTTTCCTCAGGCTGCCATGCCGAAGAATGCAGGCCCCTCTTTTCACCTGCATTCGGTCAGCGGCGATCCTGTCAGGGCTCCCCAACCTTCCCTCTTTTGATGGTAGGATGGGGCCCTAATAGGATTATCGCCGCCTCTGACTTCTTTATCCCTACCCTTGTGTTCCTCCCCACCCACCCCCCGCCTTCCCTCCTTACTAGCTTTTTCTCTTCTCTTTTCTTTCTTTTGTATGTTTACTGCTATATGTTGTGAACTCAAACTGTTGTAAACCACTCTGAGCCTTCGGGGAGTGGCGGTATACAAGTTTGAAGCAATAAATAAATATTTGTATTTCATTAAAAAAATTATGTGTAGATTTTGGTTAAATGGGTCTCTGAAATAGCTTACAAAAACCCAGATACATTTCATTATTGACGATGTCCATTCTCACTATTACTGGCTGAGTATTTTGCACGACATATTTCCAGGCTTTTCCAATATGCAGCCCATGGGCCAAGACAGCTATGAATGTGGCCCCCCAAAAAATTGTAAATTGACTTAAATCATGAGATTTCTTTTGTGATTTTTATTTTGGTAACCCGATTGCATGGTTCTCAAGCATGCTTTGTAGACGACAACAGAATAGAATGCAATCATCCGAGTATGTTGCATCCACAAATAATGGCTATCCGTAATTCGCATTATAATTGCAAACAGTTCAGCCAGAAGATCTGCTCAATCCACGGGATGGGGCAGCTCGTAATTGGGATTATTATGTGAGGACTTTTTTGCTTATTTGTGGTGGCAGATATAATGAAAATTATGCATGAACTTTTTTTTGTCTTATCAGCTGTAGTTAGTGTTTGTGTATTTTATGTGTGGCCCAAGACAATTCTTCTTTTTCCAAAGAGGCCCAAGGAAGCCAAAAGGTTGGATAACCATGCCTTAGAGCAGTGTTTCCCAACCTTTTTTGAGCCGCGGCACACTTTTAACATTAAAAAATACGGGGGCACACCACCAACCAAAATGACACAAAATGACACTCCAACACAGTAAAGAACGGTTGGGGGTTGGTGGCCTGCTGGGAGCAGCTGCTGGGAGTGCCGAAGCCAGGGAGGGGCGGGGGCAGTGCCAAGCCAGCGGTGCCAGAGCCAGCACAATGCTGGCTTGGCACTGTCCCCTCAAGGCTGGAGCAGCTGCTGGGAGTGCCAAAGCTGGGGGAGGGGTCAGAGCCAGGCCGCGCCATGCCCCGCCCCCTCCCCCCAGCTTCAGCTCTCCTACAGAGGAGGAGCATGAGCGGTGAACAGGCTTCAGTGGGAGGGGCTCCTCTTCCACGTGGCTTCAGCGAGCGAGGGGCGAGAATCATGGTGGGAGTCATGGCGGATTGGACGCTGGCTGGGGAAACGGCCGAAGGAGGCGGCGCCCCGGTCCCTTCTTCTTTTTCTTCGCCACTGCCTGGCCCTTCCTCCTCCTCCCCCAAGCAGCAGGAGTTCGGCAGGAAGGGGGGGAGGAAGGGGGGCAGAGAGCTTTTCTCGCGGCACAGCAGGAGGTCCGTCACGGCACACTAGTGTGCCATGGCACACTGGTTGAGAAAGACTGCCTTAGAACACGGAGAAGGTAATAGCTCTCTTATGTTAAGAAAGGGCCCAATGTGGGTGTTTCAATGTTATTTATATGGAAAGGAAAGAATCGGGCCAAGAGCTGTGAGTTGAATAACTGAATAGGAAATCCCATTCTGTGGTATGCTGTATCAATGTGGTACATTAGAGGAGATATACTTCCTGTCATACTTTGCCCTAATTTTCATTAAAAACAAACAAACAAAACTCCAAACATTTGTAAACAATTTTGTCTTCTTGCCTTTGGAAACCAAACCCAGATAAAATTGCTTTAGAATCCTTTACATTGCACAGGGAAGTGGTAAGTGCACAACAGTATGTTTATTTACAGGGCTAGGAAAATGTTGGGACTCTTTTACAAAGAACTAAGCTCAAATCTGGAATATTCTGAATTTGACTTAACAATGTGCCCAATAACTCTATTACATTTTATGTAACCACCTGGTCTGATTTCAAGAAAACTGTTTTAGTAATTGAGCCAATGTCTGTCATCAGAAATGGACCAGATAAGGGTAAACAACTTGAAACTTAATCCAGACAATGCAGAGTTGCTCCTGATCAGTCGAAAGGCAGATCAGGGCGCAAGGACTCTGCCTATGCTGGATGGGGTTACACTTCCTCTGAAATCTCAGACTGGCAGGTTGTGTGTGCTCCTGGGTTCAACTCTAAGCTTGGATGCTCAGGTTTCAGTGCTGGCCAAACGTGTATTTGCATGGTTAAAACTAATACACCAGCGGTGTCAATTTCTTGAAGCTACAGATTTAACTTCAGCAACACATGCCTTGACTACTTCCTGTTTGGACTACTGTAATGCACTCTGTGGAACTACCTTTGGAAACTGTTTGGAAAATACCAAGAGTACAAAATGCTGCATCCAAAATGCTAACCTGGGACCAGTTATATAGGGAACATATATAACAGAGCTTTCCAAACATTTCACTTTGGTGACACTTTTTAGACATGCATCATTTTGCAACAAAGTAATTGAGTGTTACTAGCAAACCAGAGGTAAACCAACACCTTGTAAGGACACATCCATACATTACAAAAACAAATGTGTGAGGACAAAACATATTTATATTTTCATTCATATTTTAAAATACATTATTTACTGATAATTTCAGAGGTTTCCTCTTATGTCTGCACAACACACCTACACATTGCAGCCAACATGCTAACGTGTTGCAACACACAGTTTGGAAGCTTTTATATAACAGTTTCACTAGCTACCTCTTTGTTTCCAGACACATTCAAAATGCTGTCCACAAGATACAATATCCTATATAATTCTTAAATACCATATCTTTATATGAACCTGCCAGAGCGTTAAGATTTTAAATGGAAGGTTTTCTCTTAGTCCTGCCACCATCACAAGCTCAATTGGTGAGGACACATGGAAAAGCACCAGAAATGTGGCGCAGCTGGCTGGGTCTCTACTAACCAGAAGGTCATGAGTTCGAGGCCTGCCCGGGTCAGGGTGAGCTCTCGGCCAATTTGTGTAGCTTGTCAACCTTTGCAACCCAAAAGTCAGTTGCATCTGTCAAGTAGGAAATTTAGGTACCACTTTATGGGGAGGCTAAATTTAACTGATTTATGAGGCCATAAATCTGGCCAGAAGCTGGAATGTTAAATTGCCTCTATGTCTATATATGTTGTATGTCAATGGCATTGAATGTTTGCCTGTATATGTGCATTGTGCATTGTGATCCGCCCTGAGTCCCCGGGGCGATAAGGGCGGAATATAAATGATGTAAATAAATAAAAGTGTTTTCCACACAGGCAGTTTACACATAGACCTAAAAACCAAGTGAAACCAGCATTTAATGGTTTCACTTGGGTTGGAGGCCAGTGGCTAGCAAAAATCCACCCTCTGGAGAACCCTCACACAGAAGATTATAGTGGCCCTTCCCTGATTTCCTTTTGTTAGGAGGCAAAGGTATTTCTATTTAATCAGATCTTTGAGGTATGGGGGGAAGTTATCGGGGATGTTTTAATTATCTTTTTAAATGTTTGTTAAAATAATAAAATGATATTTTATTAGGTGATTTTAATTTTTGTAATGTACTTTTTGAAATTGACTATAATTGGAAACTGTTTTTGGTCTCACTATGGGAGAAAGACAGCATATACCGTATTTTTCGCACCATAAGACGCAGTTTTTTTCCTCCCAAAGTAGGAGGAAAAATCAGCTGCGTCTTATGGAACGAAGAGGGGGAGGCGATAGAAAGCCTTTCCCTTGGCCGCCTCCTCCTCGGTCCCGCCTCCTCCTCCGCCTCCTCTGCCTCCGTCACCGCCCGCCGCCAGGCCCCCCTGCCGCTTACCGCCGCCTCCGCCGCTTTCCGCCGCCTCCCTCACCCCTTTCTGCCGCTTTCCGCCCCTTTCCGCCGCTTTTCGCCCCTTTCCGCCGCTTTCCGCCGCCTCCGCTTACCGCCGCCTCCCTCGCCGCGGCGCATGCGCAGTAGGTCCCAAAGCGCGTCTGGCGCGTCTGACGTCTGACGCAGGTGCGCCAGGGCGTGCCCGCGTCCGCGCGCCAGCGTCAGCCGTCAGACGCGTCCGGCGCGCTTGGGCCCTCCTGCGCATGCGTGGCGGCGAGGGAGGTGGCGGAAAGCGGCGGGAGGCAGCGGGAGGCGGCGGAAAGGGGCGGAGGCGGCCTCCCGCCGCTTTCCGCTTCCGCCGCCTCCGCCGCTTACCGCCGCCTCCCTCGCCGCCGCCGCGCATGCGCAGTAGGTCCCAAGCGCGTCTGGCGCGTCTGACGTCTGACGCAGGTGCGCCAGGCGTGCCTGCGTCAGCGCGCCAGCGTCAGACGTCAGACGCGTGAGGCGCGGCGCTGCGCAGGCACGCCTGGGCGCACCTCGTCAGACGTCAGAGACGCGCCAGACGCGCTTGGGACCTACTGCGCATGCGGCGCAGGGAGGCGGCGGTAAGTGGCGGAGGCGGCGGAAAGCGCGGAAAGCGCGAAAAGCGCGGAAAGGGGCGGAAAGGGGCGAAAAGGGGCGAAAAGCGGCGGAAGGCGGCGGAAAGCGGCGGGAGGCGGCGGTAAGCGGCGGAGGCGGCGGGGGGCGGGCGGCGGGCGGTGGCGGAGGCAGAGGAGGCGGAGGAGGAGGCGGGACCGAGGAGGAGGCGGCCAAGGGAAAGGCTTAGGGATGGCGGAGGGCCGAGGAGGGTCCACCCTTCCAGAAGAAAATTGGAAAAAAATGTTTTGGGCCAAAAAGTGGGCCCCAGCGCTTGAAGCACTTTTTGGCCCAAAATATTTTTTTCCAATTTTCTTCTTCTAAAATCTAGGTGCGTCTTATCATCCGGTGCGCCTTATGGTGCGAAAAATACGGTACATGAAATAAAACAACCACTATTAATTAATATAACACTATCATCCAGAAGGTCTGTGACCCAGAGACTAAAGAGGTACCATGGAAATGTCTTTCTTTGTTTCTTACAACAGTGACACTTTCTCAGCCTTCCTGAATTGTTCTACAGCGATCTCATATCACTTAATGGAACATAACTGAACCCCAAAGCAAGCACATTTCTGTTCATTTCAATCACAACAAAGTGGCAAGAGAAGCACAAGCTTGATAAATAGCAAAAGTAAAGAGCAGAGAGATGGTAGCAGAGAGATACGCGTTGAGTATATAATTGGCATTTGAAGCAGTGAATTCTTATTGAACATCTGTCAGGGAAATTTTGTTTATTTATTTATTTGAATCAGATGTTCACACTACCATCCCAAAGCTTTAAACATTTAAATACTTAAATCATAATTCTATAACACTTTCTAAAAAAGCCACAGGTCTGATTTAATAGCTCGACAGCCTCCACTTTTGCCTGCCTTTGCCTAGTTCTGACTGCATCCTCGTTATTTTTTTGATAGCATAGGGTAGTGATCCCCAAACTTTGGCCTTCCAAATATTTTGAACATCAGCTCCCAGAATTCCTGGCTGTTGACCAAGCTGGCCGGAGCTTTGAGGATGTATCTACACAGTAGAAATGAATGCAGTTTGACACCATTTTAACTGTTATGACTCAGTGCAATAAAATCATGGGACCTGTAGTTTGGCAAGGTATCAGTTTTATTTCACAGAGAAGGCTAAAGACCTTGTACAGCTACAACTCCCATGATTCTATATCAGGGCTGTTCAACTGGCAGCCCGCGGGCCGTATACGGCCCCCAGTCCCTTTCCTACGACCCCCTACCCTTTAAAAAAAGAAATCGACTTTTTAAAATTTATTTTTATTATTTTTATTTTTAAAAAATTATTTATTTTTTTCGTGGAGGGGCGGGGCTGGGCGGGGCAGGGAGGAGAAGCAGGCTCCCTCCTACTCCCTCCCTCCCCCCCGCCAATCTGCGCTCACACCGGCGCAGTCGCACTCGCGCCGGTGCAGGCGCACTCTCCCGGCGCAGGCGCACTGGCGTTGGCGCAGGCACACTCTCGCCGGTGGCGGAGGCCTGGCTGCGGAGGCCTGGCCGCGGCGGCCTGGCCCAGCTCGCGGAGGCCTGGCTGCGGCAGCGGAGGCCTGGCCCAGTTCGCGGTGGCGCTCCCGCCTCCTCCGCCGCCACCTCAGGAGCCCCAACTGCCGCCCGGCCTTCTTTCCTCCCCCTTCCCTCTCTTTCTCCTTCCTCCCGTCCTTTCCTTCCACTCTTTCCTCTTTTCTTCCTTCCTTCTTTCCTCCCTCCCTCTCTTTCACCTTCTTTCCTTCCTTCCATCCATCCATCCACCCTTTCCTCCTCCCTCCCTCCCTCCTTCCTCCTCTCTTTCTCCTTCCTTCCATCCATCCATCCACCCACCCTTTCCTCCTCCCTCCCTCCCTTCTTCCTCCTCTCTTCCTCCTTCCTTCCTTCTTTCCTTCCTTCCACCCATCCATCCATCCTTTCGTCCTTCCTTTCAACTGTTCTCTTGCCCCTCTTTCACCTTCCTTCTTTTCTTTCCTGCCACCCTTTTATCTTTTCTTCCTTCTCACTTTCCCTCCTCCCTTTCCTCCCTCCATCCTTCTCTTCTTCCCCTCCTTCCTTCCTTCTCCTGTTCATATTTGGGCATATTGAGTATTCATGCCAAGTTTGGTCCTGATCCAACATTGTGCTCTCTGGATGTAGGTGAACTATAACTCCAAAACTCAAGGTCAGTTCCCAAGCAAACCCTTTCAGTACTTTCTGTTGGTAATGAGAGTTCAATATGCCAAGTTTGGTTCAATTCCATTGTTGCAAGAGTTCAGGATGCTCTTTGATTGTGTGTTAACTATAAATCCCAGAAACTGTAACTCTCAAATGTCAAGGTCTATTTTCCCACAACTCCATCTGTGTTCACATTTGGGCATATTGAGTATTCATGCCAAGTTTGGTCCAGATCCATCATTATTTGAGTCCACAGTGCTCTCTGGATGGAGGTGAACTACAACTCCACAACTCAAGGTACTTCCAGTATTTCCTGTTGGTCATGGGAGTTCTGTGTGCCAAGATTGGTTAATTCCATCATTGGTGGGGTTTAGAATGCTCTTTGATTGTAGGCGAACTACTAATCCCAGCAACTACAACTCCCAAATGTCAAGGTCTATTTTCCCCCAAATCCACCAGTGTTCACATTTGGGCATATTGAGTATGGGGGGTGGAGCTGGGGAGGGGGCGGAGCCTGGGAGGAGGCGGAGGCAGGGGCGGGGCCAGACCCTTCGGCCCCCCAAGTCATCAGTGACCGGCAATCAGGCCCCTGGTCCGGTAGATGTTGGACAGCACTGTTCTATATAATTGAACCATAGCAGTTAAAGTGTTGTCAAACTGAATTCATTCTACTGTATAGATCAGGCCTGCTCAATGTTGCATTAGTAAGGGGCTGAAATTAAAATAGGTTAAACCTCTTTGGGCTACAGGTAGTTTTTTAGTGCCTTGCTCTGGGTTTGTGAGAGGGTACCTTTTCCTCAGAGCAAGCAGAAAAGTAGATTAACGTCCATTCTTCTTCGTGTGGTCTGTGAAATGCACACAAATGGGTTTACTCCTGCGCATGCGTCAGAATCTCGGACATACTAGCTAAAATTAAAGATTTACATAAGCCCCTCCCACTCCCCGCCCCCCCTCATCCCCGGATTGAGCTGCCTCTTCAGTTCCTTTTCCGCCTAGCCAGCGAAAGGATCTCCGACTGCTAGCTCCTTGCTAAAGACCACGGATTGCCTCGACTATCAGATAAGATGTCTTCTCTCTCCTTTAAAAAGTGCTCAGATTGTGGAGCTACTTTGCCCCAGGAGGACAAACATGCAAAATGTCTCCTCTGCTTGGGAGAAGCCCATATCCCTCAGACTTGCAAAATTTGCAGGTCTTTCTCTGCTAGAGCTCTAAAGAGCAGGGATTCCAGACTTAAAGCTGCTCTTTTCGAGCAGTCTATAACTTCCACAGGGACCGGGCTCTCTCATTCCTTGAGCCAGCCCTCCCTGCCATCTATCCCCCAAAATCCCACTGCTCTAAGTGCCTCGACGGATAGTGCCATTCGCAAGTTGGCCTCTGACTCTGCCATTGAGCCACTGCGAAAGAAAAAACCAAAAGCCTCTAAACATGCTCTTCGGTCCAAAGACAAACCGAAGTAGGCTATGGCACAAAAACAGCCAAGGCTCCTGGCCGGCCCTGCGCCTCCCAGTCCTTGCATGCCTTTTTTAGCAGCAGAAATGCTGCAACTTTTTGAAGGCGATGATGATCTTTCAGGAGTAGAAGATCCCCCCCAACTCCTCCCTATTCACCTTCTCTCCTCCGTGACCGAGGGAGATCCTCCCTGCACCTCTCCTCCGTCTCCGCCGCTCGCCCAGGTCCCCCCCTCTCCTTCTCCGGAGACCGAGGCTCTTCAAGAGGAGGCCCGCGCCATGCGGCCTCCCTCTCCTGCACGGCGTTCGAGCACGCAGCTTTTGCCGCCTCAGCGCGCAAGCGCGCGCCTTTCCCCACGGCGCCGCGCGAGCGCGGGGCTCTCCCCGCCTCGCTCAACTCGTTCCCGGTCTCGGAGCCCTCTAAAAGAGGCGCCCGGTCACCGAGACCGCTCCTGGGAACAGCCCTATGGGTACCCTCATGGCTACCCTCCTCCTTACCCCCCTCCTTTTCCCTATTATCATCCCTTCTATCCTCCTGAGCCCTATCACTCCCCGGATCCCTATCGGTATCCGTGACCCCCCTCTTCCTATCCTTCGGCATCCGTGGCAGCTCCTCCACCTCCAGCCCCCCAGCCCCTCCCGCTCAAGCCCCTGGCTCGATGGTCGCTCCTCCTGCCCAATCCCCCCCTCACCTCCCAGATGACGATGCAGATTTGGAGTCCTCTTCGGATGCTACTCCTGTGCCTCCTTTGCCTGAGCCTGAGACTGATCCTCAGCAGGCAGAAGAATATAAAAAAATTCTGCACTATTAATCAGGCTGGCCAGATCCCTTGGCATACAGCCCCCACAATCTGACGATGTGGTTCAAGACCCTTATTTTACTTCTGCTGAACAACAAACACAGCAGTCTATCATTTTGCCTACTATACCTTATTTGGTTAAACTCCTAAAAATTTCTGGAGTTGCCCCTGCTACCGTCCCAAGCACGTCTAAGCGGGCGGAAAACCTTTATCGAATTGACCTGTCCACCACCCCCTGGCTGGCTAAACTTCCTAAAGTTAATTCGATTGTGACCGACGCTCAGCCTAAGCCAATTCAAAATAACCAAGCTGCTCCTTCCGATAAGGAAGGTAGAAAACTTGATGCCATGGCCAGAAAATTTTATGCCTCAGCATGCCTCTCAGGCAGAATGGCTCATTATGGCGTTTATATGAGCGTCTATCAGTCATACCTGTGGAACAAAATAGGCCCATATTTGGACCTGCTTCCCACATCTGACCAGCCCATGGTTAAGACTTTTCATCAAGAAGCCCTCACCCTGGCCACCCTACAAAAGGACTTGGCCAAACACAGGGCAGATACCTCAGGCAAACTGATCGCGGGTTCAGTTGCCCTTAGGAGACATGCCTGGTTGAGATCCGCAGCATTGTCTTCCAATCAACGTTCCATGATAGAAAATCTACCAATGGACGAAGCTGGTCTGTTCAATCCCGAAACAGACTCACAGTTGGAACACTCTCATAAAATGAAGCAGACCCTAAATAAATATGGCCAACAATCCAGTTAACCTTATCAACCCTACAGACAGCGTTGGCGCCCATACTATTATCCTCAGTCCTTTCGCGGATACAACTCCGCTCCGTATAGAGGAGGACAGCGACCGCAGTTCCCTTCACAGGGATACAAGCGTCCAGGTGTTCCATTCAGGGGTCAGTATCAAGGTGGTAGATCCTCAGACAATAGAAAGCGTCGCTTCTAGGCTGTTCCTTGACAGGCTTCAGCCCTTTTTCCCAATCTGGCAGTCCATCACCACTGATAAGTGGGTCTTGGACATTATCCTTCGAGGATATGCCATAGAGTTTGACTCCCTTCCACCCCCAGGGAAACCTCTCTCTACCCAGACCTCTCCTGTCTTACTAAAAGAAATTGACTCCCTCCTTTTTAAAGGAGCCATTTCCCCTACCCCATCCCACCAAATTCAATTTTGCTTTTTTTCCAGATACTTCCTTGTGGATTATAGGGATGGTGGCCTCCGGCCCATTTTGGACCTTCGGGAAATTAACCAATTCATCAAACCACGTAAATTTAGGATGGTCACTCTCCTCTCCATCCTCCCTTTCATCCCGAAGGGAGCTTGGATGGCCACTGTTGACCTTAAAGACGCCTACTTCCATATTTCCATTAGACAGTCCCACAGGAAGTACCTCACCTTTATGGTTGACGATACTCCATATTCCATTAATGTCCTTCCCTTCGGCCTCTCCACGGCCCCAAGGACTTTTACTAAGTGTATGGCGGTCGTCGCCTCCCACCTTCGTCAGCAGGGCATCACAGTGTTCCCTTACCTGGACGACTGGCTTTTCTGCTCTGGGTCATGTGACCAATTGTCATCCGATATCAATTACACTTTATCTCTTTTGCAGAGCCTGGGACTTGTTGTCAACCCGGAAAAGTCACATCTCTCACCTTCCCGGACCGTACAGTTCATAGGTGCAGTAATAGACTCCGTATCTCAGAGGGCCTACCTCCCAGAGGAGCACTTCCTCAATTTGTGCCATTCTATCCAGGCTATGCAAACTCGCCACCGATGTTCTGCTTGGACCATCCAATCTATCCTTGGCCATATGGCTTCCACCACGAACGTTACCACGTTCGCCCGCCTCCGCCCCCTCCAAGCCTGGTTCCTCTCAGTGTTCCAGCCAGGGCTGGACAGCCAGACCATGATCCTCCACCCCCCACCCAGGTTCTCCAGTCCCTCTCATGGTGGACAAACAGGTCCAATGTGTGCTCGGGCCTCCCCTTCTCTCCTTCTCAGCTGTCTTTGTCTCTAACGACAGACGCATCATCCACGGGGTGGGGTGCTCACCTTCAAGACCTGACCATCAGCGGTCGTTGGTCCCCCTCCGAAAAGAGGCTCCATATCAACGCACTAGAGCTCATAGCGGTAGAAAAAGCCCTCCGGTCATTTTTGACCTTAGTCTCCAAACACAACATCCAAGTCCTCACGGACAACACTTCAGTGAAATATTACATCAACAAACAGGGGGGCACCCACTCCCCCACTCTCCTCTCAATATCCCTCCGGATTTGGGAATGGTGCATTCACCGCAACACATTCCTCCTCGCTGTCCACCTTTCAGGTCTACAGAACACTCTAGCCGATTCACTGAGCAGGACTCCGTCCACCACTCACGAGTGGCAGCTCAACCCCCGCCACTTTCTCTTACTGATCAGGCGCTGGGGCACTCCTCAAATAGACTTATTTGCCTCACACCTCAACACTCACTGCCTCATACATTGCGCGAGACTCCACCCTCTCGCATCCCCAGACTGTCTAGGAGACGCATTCCTTTACCAATGGTCCCCGGGTCTCCTCTACGCCTTTCCTCCCCTTCCACTCCTACCCAGAGTGGTCGCAAAGCTGATCTCCGACAACTCGGATTGCATCCTGCTAGCCCCCTGGTGGCCCCGACAGCCGTGGTTCACGCCCCTTCTCCAGGCCTCTCAGGGAGACTTCCTTCGCCTTCCCTTGGATCCCGACCTCCTCTCCCTTCAGCAGGGTCTCATCCTACACCCAGACCTCCCATCTCTCCACCTTACAGCGTGGAGGATCAGGCCCTGTCCCACCTCTCCGACCCTGTCTGCCTCATAATTCAGGCAGCTCAAAAGGTTTCCACCAGAAAGGCTTACACCTACAAGTGGGACAAATTTCGTAAATTTGTTCAGCCACTAGGCCATTTGCCACAGTCGGCCCCTACGTCTATTGTTTTAGATTTCCTTATTGACCTTTCCACTAAAGGATTCTCCCTTTCCTCCATCAAATGCTATTTAGCAGCCCTCTCCTGGTACAGGAAAAAATTTGGCGTCCCGTCCCTTTTGCAAGATCACCTAGTGGGCATGTTTTTACAGGGATACAAAAAGTCTTTCCCCCCGGTTTCTCCTCCTCCTCCATCTTGGAGTTTAGAACTGGTCCTCTCCCAACTTTCTAAACCCTCCTTTGAACCCATGTCCATGTGTCATATTTCCCATCTGTCCTGGAAAACGGCCTTCCTCGTGGCCATTACCTCAGCCAGAAGGGCTAGCGAAATCACAGCACTCCGTTCCGATCCTCCGTTCATTCGATTCCATGAAGACAAAGTGGTCCTTCGGCGGATGTCACTTTTCTTCCCAAAGTTGTTTCTCATTTCCATATGACCCAGGACATTGTCCTTCCAGCCTTTTTTCCTAATCCCACATCTCCCCTGGAGATTGCCCTTCACTCCCTCAATGTTAAAAGGGCCTTGTCCTTTTATTTGCATAGGACGGCCTCTTATAGAAAATCCCCAAAGTTGTTTCTTAAGTACAGGGAAGACTTCCTAGGACTTCCCCTTACCTCTCAACGTTTGGCTTCTTGGATAGTCCTGGCAATCCGATTGGCCTATCAGTTAGCCCATAAGGAATTACCTGTTGGTGTTAAAGCCCATTCCACAAGGGCAGTTTCAACATCCCAAGCGTTTTTGCGGGGTGTTTCTGTTGATCAAATTTGCAAGGCTGCTACCTGGGTGAACCCCTCGACGTTTGCAGCCCATTACAAGCTCGACGTTCGTGAAGAAGGATGCATCCTTTGGCAGAGCCGTCCTGTTCTCCTGTGTGGCATGACCCACCTCCAGGTACGTAAGCTTGTTAAGTCACCCATTTGTGTGCATTTCACAGACCACACGAAGAAGAAGGTTAGGTTGCTTACCTGTAACCGTGTTTCTTCGAGTGTAGGTCTGTGAAATTCACACGGAACCCACCCGCCCTCCCTCTTTGTCATGCCTATGTTCTGCTGCTGTCTGGCGGCAAGGACCTGAAGAGGCAGCTCAATCCGGGGATGAGGGGGGGGGGGTGGGAGGGGCTTATGTAAATCTTTAATTTTAGCTAGTATGTCCGAGATTCTGACGCATGCGCGGGAGTAAACCCATTTGTGTGAATTTCACAGACCTACACTCGAAGAAACACGGTTACAGGTAAGCAACCTAACCTTTCCCACCCTCCCCTCAGCCTAGTGACAAGTTGTAACCCTTCTCCAAAGGAAAGAATAAATGCCTCCGCCCTTGCCTCCATTATTCTTCCTTTCTCTTTGCCTCTGGGTTGCCTCTGTGATCTCCTCCTCCTCCTTTGGAGGGGAAAACCACAAACTCTGCTCCATTCATTTTACCTGCTTGTGAGGAAGAAACTTAGCTTCACCATGAAGACCCTTCAGCAACAAAGTTTCTCCCTCATAAACAAAGGAAATGAATGACAAGGAGTTGGTGGGTTTGCTGCCGGATGGGAAGAAGACAACAGAAAAGGAGAAAGGAAGAGTGACAGAGGCAAGAACTGAGGCCCTTCTTCTTTACCACCTCCTTCTTCTAAAATGGCCAATCTAATGTTAAATTTTAATTAACCTGGAGCCCAAGATTCCAACCTCCCAAATAAAGGTCCAATACCCTTTAAAATTTCATCCCCGCTACCCACTACTCCAGCCTGAGTCCAACAACATCTGCAGGCCATGTTTCCAACTGAGCCAGTACTTCCAGCATCCTGACTGGATATGTTGGTGATGCCCCTTTGTCACAGGTTAGTTTGGTGATTTTGGTACATAGAGAAAGGAAACGTGTAGAGGTAAAACACTTGGAGGGGAGAATGGTGGGTCCTGATGACTACTCAGCTGCATGTCACAACCCTCTCTAAGGCTTCGGCTCAGAGCCTCTGCAGGACACCAAAGCCTTGTGAGGGTTGCACCCAGCCCTCAGGTTGCATGTTGTGCAGGCCTGATCTAGATGCATCCTGAGACTTAAAGTCCAAAACATCTGGAAAATCCAAGTTTGGGAATCACTGGAAGGAAGAGGAATTCCATAATGAATGGCCAGACACAAGTAACACCAAATCTTTAAAATTCTTCCATATGCATAGGTATATTGGTGGTAGCACAACATTGAAATGGAAAGAAGCGCATTGCATGCCATGACAGGACACAGGGCATCAGAAAATGGGTTGTAACAGGTGAAGTCCAGTAACTGGATTATTTTTCAAGCGGCTAAAGTAAACAAGTCTATACTCTGAAATGATAGGTGATGTGATGTGCTTTGTTGAAACTTCCCACTAAGTAGCTGAACACCCTACAAGCTGTGGATGGACCATGTAAGTGGCCTTTAAACCACAATTTAAAACCACTGTTAATTGATGTGAAGTAAAATTCTTATTCCTGGGTGATAGAAATGGCCTTAGGGTGAAAGAACCTGCTCTGAGACAATTTGGTTATTAGCATGAGATCATACAGTCTGGATAGACATAAAGGAATGCAATCCATTTTTCTTCTAATGGCCATATTTAATGCAAACTCTAACTTGGTTCACATTATTCAGCTTGGGGATAAAGACATGGAAATGGAGAGTTATTTTAACTTTTGTGAAAAAGAAAAATGTGAGAAAGCTTGGTCAAAAGAGGGCGAAATTATCACCTCTACCTCAAGCTTTTTGGTAAGACAAAAAAGAATACCTTCATATGGACTTTGAAGAGTATAAAGCCAGGATCGGTTTTAACTACAGAAGTTTCTTCCAAGCTTTGAAAGGATCTGAGTACTTTTAAAATCAAATGGATAAAGGAACAAGTAGAATCCAATACCATTTAAATGTTTTTAAAGAGTCAGATTCTGAGCTTGGAAAAGTTACTTTTTGGAGTAAAGTCAGAATCCCTCAACTTGAGTCCAAAATCCTTTGGATGCCAAACTTTAAATTAATCCTGGGGGATTCAGGGAATGTTTTTTGTTTTTTTAAAAAAAATTCCAAACAGTAGAGAATTAGTATTGCTAAACTCTGTGCCTGATTAACTTGGGTACTAAAAGGAGGTCAAACAAATTGATGGAGGTTAAGGGGAACCCCGGTGGCACAGTGGGTTAAACCACTTAGCTGCTGAACTTGTTGACTGAAAAGTCACCAGTTCGAATCAGAGGAGTGGTGTAACTCCCACTGTTAGCCCCAGCTTCTGCCAACCTAGCAGTTCGAAAACATGCAAATGTGAGTAGATTATTAAGTACCGCTCCGGCGAGAAGGTAATGGCGCTCCATGCAGTCATGCTGGGCACATGACCTTGGAAGTGTCTAAGACAATGCCGACTCTTCAGCATTAGAAATGGAGATGAGTACCAACCCCCAGAGTTGGACACAACTAGATTTAATGTCAGGGGAAAACTTTTACCTTTACCCTAAGGGGAGAAGTTTCTTGAATTTATGATTTATCTGTTTGTGGGTATATGGTTGGCCATTATTGGTTCATGAGTAGCAGGTTGACTGATCTAGCAGGGATCTTAGTACACTCTTCTTAACACAGTACAGAGATGTTTTTCTGAGTGCATTCAAATCATTTCTGACTTACAACAACTCTATTATGGAGTTTTCTGGGGTTGAGAATATGTGACTTATCTAGGGTCACCCAATGCATTTTCATTGCTGAGTGAAGAATCAGGATTTGAACCCTGGTATCCAGAGTTCTAATCCAATGCCAATTATATATACAACATACCACCCATCTTTTATCAAATGTTTTGAAGCAAAAAAAGAGCAGTTTTCTTTGGTATATTCTGCTCTTTCCATATTAATACATAACAAGAATCATTCTAATCATTCTATTATGAGAAAATCTTGAACCCTTCCTGAAAGAGGTGGTGTGGTGTAGTTGTTTGAGTGGTAGACTATGACTTTGAAGACCAGGGTTCAAATCCCTGCTCTGCCATGGAAATGCAATGGATGACCTTGGGCTATTCATTCCCACTCTCTCATCATCCGAGGAAGGCAGAGGCAAACCTTCACTGAATAAATCTTACCAAGAAAACTCCACAGTATGTTTGCCTTAGGCTCATCATATGTTGGAAGCGACTAGAAAGCCCCAACAACAACAACAGTTGAAGACCTGCAAGTTTAACAGAAGACCATCTTTATAAACAATTTTTCAAAATCCTTTCCATGTTTATATTCCAAAACAAAATTTCTCACCAGATTTCTAATTAATGAATAACTTAAAAATAGAGAGATATTTGCTCAGATACACTAATTATGCTTCAGAAGCAGTTTTGAATTTGGAACATATCCTAATCCTCCTGTGCCAAATCAGTCTCTCTTCATCTCCTACAGAGACTGGAAGTACAACTGCCTTAAAAGTGGGAAAACTAGGACAGAGACTGGAAAGTAGACTTTTAAATGCATCCCAACCCCAGCCACTAGGAATTGTAGTCCAAGATCTGGCAGGAGCTCATCAGAAGCTGTTCTTCTTGCTTTGGTTTCTAACAATCTCTTCATTCAGAGATTGGCAAAGAACATGGAAGTCATTCACCCCATGCACCTCCATCATAAATTTCTATTTCTGTTCTAGGAAACTCCCTCACTCTTGTGAGGGAATTTTCCTGAGTCTTTTGCTCCCTGAGGGGGAATCTTCCAAAATGGCAAGTGATTTCCAGTCACTTGCTATTTAGGAAAACAGGCCTAAAACCAGGAGCGGTCCTACAGGTAGGCCAAGGAAGCGGCCGCATGGGGCGCCATCTGGGTAAGGGCGCATTCCCCCGCCCGCCAGACAGCATCCGGCCTCCCTCCCTCTTCCTTTCTCCTTCTCCCGGAGCATGTGCACAACCATTGTTATCTCTCTCCCCCCCCCCCTCCAATAAGGTCCTTAGGCTATGGCAGGTGCCTCTCCAAACTATAACTCCCAGGACCCCGTGGCAGTTAAGCAAGGCCAGGCTGCATTCATTCATTCAGCAATATTCACACTTGCCTCAAGCAGACAAGGGTTCTTTCTCTCCCCCCCCCCCCATCTTGGCTGCTAATCTGGTTTGTGAAGAAGCCCGCAATGAGGAGGGCGCCAAAATAATGTTTTTTTTGGGGGGGGGGGGGCGCCAAAATAATGTTTGCTTATCATTTAAAATGACCTTATACCGCCCCTGCCTAAAACAGTACAAGGGCTAAAAACTGTGCCCCAGGTCCCAAAGAGTGCTGGAGAAAATTGGCATAGGAGAAACAACCTTCCCATATCCAGCAATGAATGTTAGTGGTTCCAGGACCTGGGTGGGAAATGCACTCCTCAGTCTTCGGGCATAAGAGATGTTATGTTAGTCAACTGAATTCCATAAATGTGCCCACACTGTGGGGCGGGATTGCTGCACACAAAGCATCCAAGGAGAAACCTGAGAAATCTCTGAAGCAAAAGGTACAGAGAGAGGAAGTTTAATTTTTTCTTTGTCATGGCCCTGACAAAAATGTCCTTTTAAAAGCCGATACTGATATTCAATGGAAGCTACTTCTGGCACTGTGTCAAAAGAAGTGAAGATTAATTTGCACAGGGAAAAAACAAAAAAAAACTTTTATGGATTTGTGAATGCTGGTAGAAGGAATAGGAGTGTATTATGAAGCAATGGCCACAGCTGGACTGGAGGTTTACTGGATGCATCTCATATTTCCCTTCAAAGCTGCACCTCACTGCATATAAAGAAGTCTCCCACACAATGCTTCTGTTTTCCTCCATTCAGAGCAAATTGTTTTTTGTTAGCCTGTGTTGGAAACAGGGAAACAAAATCTTTGAAAAGAGACACCTGCAAGAGGACTTCAAAGTGTTTTGAATAAAGTTCGGGAAACAACTCTACGTTTCTTATCATCTGTTAGATAAAACACATTCATCAAGTTCTGCAAACAGTTTAGGGAACTATAAGGAACTTTTTGGTTTCTATTGCTTCTCTCCCCAACAAGTCAGATTTGGACATTGACTTTTTAGCACAGTTAATTCAGATGAACCGAATGGACTACAAAAGCCCCCCCCCCCCCCCAAAGCAACTTCTGTGCTGGAAGGTGGTAATGCTGAGAATATTTCAAAAGGTCACTGGATTGTAAACAAGGGCACCCTGGCACGAGCAGTAGCGTGTGGTATTTTTATTCCCTTATTTAGAAAGTTCAATAATGGATAGCGCTGAAAACATCTAGCTTTCAGCTACACATCCAGAATAGCAAACAGGCAACTTAAAGAAACTCTGATGTCTGAGATTCAATGAATGCTTTCTTCAATAATGAATCAGATGACACATTGGGTGGAAATGCAGGGGTAGGTGAATTACAAATGATTCACAAAGAGAATAATATTGAGTTTCTAGAAGACCAAAAAGGTCAGCAGTTGCTGTGGGCTTCATATGCTTACCCCCCCCCCTCCCCAAACCCTCACTCCCTTTTTTAGGTTACTGAGAATTGAATTAGGTGTTTGATGGGATCTTAGCTTTGCTTTCAGATAAAGTAATGAGAATGTGCAAATAAGAACATCTCCTGGTGAAAGGCAGAAGCATCTGACCTCTCTTGCACCTATAGATCGCCCTAGTACGCCAGTACTTCAGAATACATGGGGATAATTAAAACTACAGACATAAAAAGTCAGGGAAATGAAATCTGAGAACTTCTTATTGGCAGGTACACTTTCCTCTGCTGTAAATAGTTGCCAAATTCATACATCATCATAAATCAGCTTTTACACTAACAGCTTTGGCTCATTATGATGACATTGCCCAATTTGTTTTGGTGTAGTTGCTCTGCAAAGTTCTGTGAGGTGTACAAAAGTCTTGCTTCTGATGAAGAAAACTTTTGGATCTGGAATGTCTGGTTGAACATTGGACTACAGTTCTAGAGATCAGAGATCAGGATTTGAATGCCTTCTCAGACATTAAATCAACGGAGTGACCTTGGGCAAGTCACATTCATTCAGCCACAGAAGAAGCCAATGCTAAACGTCTTCTGAACAAATATTTCCAATAAAACTCTGTGATAGGATTGTCTTGTGGTGGATTCGAAACAACTTGAAGGCATACAAAAATGACAATCATTAAGCTATGCTACTTCTCTATATCGTAAATTTTCAGGATGACTTTGAGCCCTTCCACACAGCCCTATATCCCAGAATATCAAGGCAGAAAATCCCACATTATCAGAGTGTTTACTCAGGGCCTGTCCAAACAGCACCTTTATTGCAGTATCTACCACAATAAAGGAGGGGCTATCCAGACAACGTTCTGGACAGTCCCGATAGTGGATTTATTCCACATCTTCTTAGACGGCATGGGATAAATCCACTATCTCTGGGTCTGGACTACAGAATACTGCGGTCCAGACAGTATTCTCACAGTTTACCGAGCTAAATCAGCTAGGTAAACTGTGGGAATACCCACCCCCCTTCCCCCAAGCCCCCAGACCCGTTAGAAAAGTAATAAAAACTCATGCGCTTTCCATTAGAAGCCTTGGCCGGCTCTCCTGGCACATATAAATGATGCACCAGGAGAGTGGGGAGCGGGGAGGGAGGAAAATTGCTCCCCTCTCCTGATGCGTCATTTCTATGTGCTGGGAGAGCCGGCCGAGGGTTCTAATGGAGAGCATGTATGTTTTTATTACTTTTCTAAGGGGTCTGGGGCCTTGGGGCAGTGGCTTTTCATTTTTGGTGCTCTAAATATTTCCACATCACTAACAACCCTTGTTGTCTGGATCTTTTGGAAACTGGAGCCCAGAAAAATCAAAAGGCCCAACAGCTGGATTTTTAAAATATGTATTTTGACCAAAGTTTTATAGGGAAAACTAACAAGCCAGCATCATGTAGTGGTCTGGATTATGGCCTAGGACTTTTGAGACCATAGTCTGAAATGCTGCTCAGACACTGAAACACAGAGCGCGACCTCAGCAAGGAAGACAATGTCAAACTTTCTCTGAATGACAAATCTTGCCAAGAAAGCCCTATGATGGGATTGTCATAAATCAAGGCAGATTTGAAAGAACACAGCAGAAAGAACAAGAAGAATATAAGCAGTTTTGAAAGGGTTAATGAACCTCTGTCTTGTGGAATGAAGATAAGATAACAAAGGAAGAGGAATACAAGAAGAAAGTGTCATGAATACAGTTAAACCCAAGGACATGAGTATGAAACACCACAATCATATATGTGTCAAAGAAATCTTCTCAATTTTTTTTAATTCAGTGGGGCTTGCTATTACTTAAAAGGCTATGGGATAAAAACTTTATTTTTAACTGTGTAAAGGAGTTTTAAAAGGATCTATTCAGTGAGTGGTGCATGCTTTGTAACATATCTATCAACCTATCTGTCTACCTACCTACCTACCTATCTCTCTCCTCACAGCTGCACCATTTAGACTGCCTTCTTGAAAGAAAATGACAGAAAATAAACTGAGAATTTTTATTGTGATTTTTTTAATGATGACAAGTTATTTTTACAAAATAAAGTCATGATTATTGTCAAAGGCTTTCATGGCCAGAATCACTGGGTGGTTGTAGGTTTTTCAGGCTATATGGCCATGTTCTATAAGCAATCTCGAACATGGCCATATAGCCTGAAAAACCTACAAGAACCCAAAGTCCTAATTCCATGTGAATTCTCCCTCTCCCCTCTCAAGTTTGATGCCTTGCTCCCAGATGTCTTGAGTGACAGCTACCACAATTCTGATTCTTGGCCATAATGTTTGTGGCTTAGGAAACTTGGAACCGGAGCCATTGAGGGGAGAGTCAGAATCATCCACTCTTTTGGGTGAGCCAACCCATTTTCTTCCAGGGACCTAATAGTGAATAGTATCCACTCAAGTACATACAGCACCCAAAGGTGGTCAGGTCTTGTGACATATGACAGAAAACCACATAAGTGCTTTTCCTCCAATGATAATCCAATAATAATTAACAGTGTGATGTGGCAGATAGTTATCTCAACCCCCATCTACACTCATATAATGCAGCCTAAAACTGCATTTTATAGTCAGCATAGGCTCATATAATGCAGTTCAAAGCAGCTAAACTGCATCATATGAGTCTACATTGACCATATAATGCAGTTTCAAATTGCATTATATGGCAGTGTAGATGGGGCCTCTGTATTTTCTGAGAAGTTTCTTCCTATATGGCAGATTTTAAGTTTGCATGAACTTTTCATTTTATTTCTTGAGGGGGAGCTCTTGTTCATTGAAATCGCCTCAGTTAAGTTGGTTTGGGTGGAAGACAGAAAATCTTTTAAATAAAACATTTGGCTTTATTAAAATTGTTCACTTTCATGGCAATAGAGCCTTTGCTAACACCATTGGAACTTCTGGATAGTCGTAGGTACAGTATATATTTTTCCTTCATCTTATTTTCTTCTTGACAATCCACATGATCCAACCATTTTGCATTAAAAGAAATTCACACAAGTCATTCAATCAAATACATCTAATATTGTTCTTCAAGAAAATAGAGATTTCAATTTCATTTAAAGATGCATATTCTTTTTGGGGGGAAGGGGTGGTCATTCTCTTCAGCTGCAACATTTGGACTGGCAAGTGCTGTAATTTTTCACGGGTTGTGCCAAGAGTTACAGCTACAATATTGATTTTTGTCCCTATCCAGATAATTGCTTGTATTCCAGACAAAATCTCAAAAGGAAGACCGAAGAGGTCTCTTTTGCTGTGTCACATTTTAACCTGGTCTTTGAAGCTCCCTTGTACCTTTCCAGTGATTAGGGAAAGAAATTTTGGAGCAGCATGAAAGTAATAACAAGATTTTGTGACTGTCTTACAGTACATGAAGCCCACTTATACACCTTTTAATTAGACTTTATCAAACCTGCTGGGGGGTTTTTTTGGTCTTATTTAAGCCTTTCTTAGCCTTCTTGGGCCCCATCTACACTGACCATTTAATGCTGTTTCAGACTGCTTTTGAAGAAAGTAGTTTTGCTGTGCACATAAGAAACCCTGGAACCAATTTGAGGCCTGGATGGTGACTACAAAAATCACTTTGATGCACATTGAGGGCTTGTTTTCATGAGCTTTAGTGGGAGTTTGTTGTTTCACCTTTGCAGTTTGAAGTTAGTTTCAAAGTGCATTAAATGGTCAGTGCAGATGGGGCCCATATGGAGAAGATGTGGCTATGTAGATGGGGCCTTGGAGACAAAAGAGTCTCTAAATCAGGTGGTTTGTGAAGGATCCCTCCCAAAAAAATTTTTCCTTCTGAACACATGAAGACAACTTTGCCCCCAACTGTTTTAGGCTTAGGAGACATCTTTTTAAATCCAGAAGAAAACTAGAACCAGTTTGAGGCCCAGGTGGTGATTACACAAACAGCAGGGCACCAACGTGCATGAAGGGCTTTCTTTCGCATATTTTTGTGGAATCTTGTTCTCTGACTACCACAGTTTGAAGCTGGCTTCAAACTGCACCAGTGTAGAAGCGTGCCACCACGGGGAATTTTACCATAGAGGCGGGAGAGGCTGTTTTAGGTTCAGGAGAAACCTTTTTAAAATAAAAAAGAGGGCCTCAAACTGGTTCCAGGATTTTCTATGTAATCATCTGCACAGTGAAACCACTTTTTTTCCATATTGGTTTGAAACTGACTTAAGATGTCAGTGTTGATGAGGATATGCTCCCTGGAAGACATGAAGGCATTTTGAGTACATATTACATAAATAAAGTCAAAAGGGGGATTTTTAAAAAATGGAGTGGGAAGCATAGTGAGAGGTTACCCATTTTGGTAAGTGAGAAGTAAATGTGGTCCTGGACCAAGCTTAGTTATCCAACCAACCTAAACCCAATCGCTCATCTTAACCAGAATATATCCAATGAATAAACTGCTGAAGGAAATGTCAACACTTATGTGCATTCCACTCAAAAAAGATTAAGGCCCTGGAATGAAGTCGGAGATATTTTCATCCAAAGTGAAAATATCATGTGATCTAATATGAAGTTACAGCTCTTTCTCCAGTTTTTTGTTATATGATCTTCCCTGGCAAGAGAAGAGACTTTAAGAATGGTCTGATGTTCTAGGTGGAAATGAATCCTCATAATGTCTAGTTTTGTCGTTAGTTAGTGGTTTAAATGGTAACTTTAACCCATTTTTGCAACAAGGGAAGCAGAGTATGATATTTTCTATTAGTAGGGATAGGGACACCAGCTTTAAATAATACAGGCAGTCCCCAAGTTATGAGCAGGATAGGTTTTATAGGATTTTTCTCACATTCAATTTGTATGTAAATTGGAACAGGTACATTTTAAGTGTAACTCCAGCCTATAGAAGCATATTTCCCTATGCTTTGGATAGTATAAGAAAGTGTTAACACCCCGTGGAGTTTCTTTTGTTGTCTGTGCCCCTGTTCAGAAGATTTCACCTCACCTTCTGTCCTTGTGATAATTGGATTTTGAACAAAATGTTTTGTTGTAGAAACAAGAATTGGTGGTAAAGCTTCTTTTGAGAAGCTTCCCCCCAAAGATAATTCTTTCAGGAGTGAATTTCTCTTCCTAGGGGTAGATTTCTCTCACTTCCTCTTTTCTCAGCCTCATTCGTAACTATGAGTTGTTTATAAGTTGGATGTTTGTAACTCAGAGACTGCTTGTATTTTCATATTGGGTACTAGGGCTGTGCAAAACTTCATTTGTAACTTCTTTCTCATATCTATTTCATAAGATTCGTACATATGAAGTGAAATCTAGAAATGCTAAAGGTCCCATGCAAAAAAATTAAGATTCAAAACATTGACCTATGACTTTTGGATGAGTTATCTAAGTCTCATAAGTGGCTCCAGGTCTCCATCATGGGTGCTGCTTCTTCCCCTAAAAGGGCTGGATTTGGTTCCCATAAAGGGCAGTAAGGTGGATGGCGAACCCTGGAGTGGAGGGAGAAGCCCCACTCTTTTCCCAAAGAGGGTGGCAGTGGGGGATGCTTGGCTGGATGTCCAGGCAAAGAAGTCCCTCCAGCACATGGCCAGCCCAGGGAGATACAGGTAGAGACCATCACATTGAGGCTTTAACAAGGACAGCCTCAATATTCTGAAGTGAGCAGAATTCTGGGCAATGTAGTTTAAGGCAGGACCTTTTGAATTCTCTGCCATAGGGGTTCTCACTTTCCCAAACTACATTTCCCAGAATTCTGCTTACCACCTTGTGCCTCCTTCTCCTCTCTGAATGTTTTGGTGGGGAAAACCCATGTTGATTCTCTAAAGGGATTTCAAGATAAAAGGAGATTGTTGGGAGTTGAATCAACCCTGTGAGGTACGCAAATTTGAGGGGCAGTAACTCCAAAGTTTACCTAGTAGGTTTCATATTATTATTATTATTATTATTTCAAAGGCTGGATAGGCATCTGTTGAGATTATTATTATTATTATTATTATTTCGACTTCTAACCCGCCACTCCCTGGAGGCTCGGGGCGGTTCACAAGAAGCATATAAGCGAAAAGTACAATACACAAAGGAACACACAATACACTATACAATAACACAAGGAGGGAGGGAGAAAGGGATACAGGGCCGATCAACCACAGGTCCGCCGGCGCTCCAGTCGTCCAGGGGCGGGCTTCTTTCGGCGTTCCAAGATGCTTTGACTATGCTTGCCTTTTCTGCCTGGCAGAAAGAGGTTGGACTGGATGGCCCCTGGGGAGAAAGGAGCCCCCAAAGCGTCCCCACTTGCGCAATTACTTAACAAAACCATAACCAAAAATTTGTTATATCATTATAGTTATGATACAGACCCTAATGATATTTTACAAACACTTTAGAAATCATCCCCCCATTTAGAAATGATGTTTTTCATTGATCACACAACCCTAATGGGTATCCATTTACTCTCCTCTCAAATCCAATCTAAATTGCAAATCTTTGCTTTCACTCATTGTTATAAAAATTATTGTTTGTGGCATTTGAATCATAACTTGGAAAAAATACTTTTTCAGTCTAACTGTCCCAGAATCCCTTAACCAGAATGGTATTGGGCTTTGATTTAAATCTAAAATTAGTTTTTTGTGAAGTGTTTTCTATTTTAAACAGAGAGTTGGTTTTTTAAAAACATTTACCAATTGATGTTTAAATATTAAATATGCTTGAATATTTGTAAAGCTGTCAAGAAGAGATACAAAACCTGTGGCTGCCTGTATTTTCCTAATCCATTATAGGGTGATTCTTTACTTTCTAACAACATAATTTTTTGCTGCCATTTCAAATAGCAAGCTTTAGAAACTTGTTTTTATTGTAGTATGTAAATGCAGCCAGCATCAGTTTGTTGTTGTAGGAACTAATTTGTTTTTAAAGATTAGCACCCTCCATGTAAGTCCTTATCTATTTCCTCATGCACAACATGCAGAATTGAAATAGGCAGGTATCTCAAAACCACCATAAATCTCCAGTAACTTTTCCCTGAAGGAAACAGATCCCATAAATGGCTGCCTTCAAAAATGTTTGGCTTCTATGGAAAGGGGATATTTGTTCCTGATCTACATTTTCCACCTAATTCTTTCATTCAAATAACGTTTCTTTTCTTTTCTAAAGGAAGACTGGAATCCTGTTGAGACATTTACATCTTTGTAAATAGACTTGCATCTGTGATGACTACAATTGGGCAGATGTATAACACCAGTAGAGAGTTGCTTGAACTTTACTAGTAGCAGAGCCATCAGTGTGTTCATTGAGCAAGTGCATGCAATGCATTGCTGGTGTCCCATTATTGTCATGAACATGCCACGTTATTAGAAACTCAGTCCATCCATAGTAAACAGAAAAAAGAAGTTAGCCAGCCAAAGCCCACTATTCAAAGCCAAGAAGGATACAAGACCCCTTGAAGGTCAACTTGGGATGTCCACAAGTCAAGTCCAAGATCAGAAGCACAAAATCCAAACAACAAACAGGGAAGTGTGAGCCAATGCCAAGATTTACGAGTTAGCTGAAGTCAGGCTGGAGAAGCACAGATAAGTCAAGAGCAAATGAAAGCCAAGGTCACAATTCAGTCCAAAAAGCAGCTATGTCAGGATTCGAGACAAGAAACAACAACGATATCCAAGGTCACAGTCCAGAATCAGAAATGCATGGAGCCCAAAGAGCAACAGAGTCAGGATTCAAGGCAAGGGTAGCAATGATGGCAAAGTCAGTCTAGAAGTCAGAAATACCATCTGTCAGAGTCCAAAACTCAAACACCAGGCGTTCTTGAAAGTAATTAAGGGACAGCAGAGTCTGGGTCCAAAGCTAGAACACAACGTTGTCTGCTACACAGAGCCACTTCTCTGAAAGCTGTTTCTCTTGAGGTCTCATCTGGTGCTTGCTTCATCATCCTTTCACAGTTCAGTCTCTCAGACATGTGATACTCTCCTCATTCCAGAGGAGGAGGTAAGGTTATCTCCTCAGTAGCCTGTTCCAATGTACTTGCTTCAGCTTGCTCTGACTGCCGGGGAGTGACTCAACAGTGGCTGGACTAGGCTAGGCTGAAGGCTGCTGAACATGACAATTTTACCCCTTCGCAATTCAGCCAAAGAGTTTCTTAGCACTTCTGCCATGTAGTAAAGTTAGATAATGTAACAGGTCATATAAGGATGCATCTACACCAGGGGTGGGCAATTACCGGCCCTCCAGGTGTTTTAGATTTCAACTCCCAGAAATCCTAACAGCTGGTAAACTGGCTGGGATTTCTGGAAGTTGAAGTCCAAAACCCCTGAAGGGCCGGTAATTGCCCACCCCTGATCTACACTGCAGAATGCATGCAATGTGACACCACTTGAACTGCCATGGCTTAGTGCTATAGAATCATGAACAGAGGCGGATTCAACGGTAAGCGAAGGTAAGCGGCCGCTTAAGGACGCCACATGGCCAGGGGCGCATCTGGCCGTGGCCGCCAGGTTCGCCACATGGAGCGCTATGGAGGCAGCCAGAGGCGGAGCACCCCCGGCTGCAAAAAGCTCCTCCCCCCGGCCCCGTGGTGCAGGGCGACCAGCGGCTCTGGGCAGCCGAGCCCGCCCCACAGCAATGGCATACGCATGGAAGCCAGATAGTTTCACGCATGCGCCATTGCCGGGAGGGGAGGAGCTTTTTTGCAGCCGGAGGTGCTCCGCCTCTGGCTGCTTCCAAAACTCTCCTCCCTTTTGGTCCCGTGTAGGGTGCATGCACAAAACTATCTGGCTGTGTGCATGTGTGCTCCAGTGCACGCAATCTCCACCAGGCTGGAGAGCCAGGGGGGTGCCAAAATAATGTTTGCTTACTAATTTTTATTACCTTCGTCTGGTCCTGATCATGAGACTTGTAGTTTTACAAGGTATTCAACCGTCTCTGCCCAAGAGTGCTAATGCCTCATCAAACTACAACTCTCATTGTTCCAGATCTTGAGTAATACCACTTAAAGTGGTATTCATGTCATGTTTTTCATGTTAGGAGTGACTTGAGAAACCGCAAGTTGCTTCTGAATGTGAGAAAATTGGCCATCTGCAAGGACATTACCCAGGAGACACTCAGATGTTTTGATGTTTTACCATCCTCGTGGGAGGATTCTCTCATGTCCCCACATGGGGAACCAGAGCTGACAGAGGGAGCTCATCTGCTCTCTCCCCAGACTCGAACGTTCAACCTGTCTTCAGTCCAGCCAGCACAAGGGTTTAACCCATTGTGCTACTGGGGACTCTTAATTAAACTGGGGTCAAACTGCATCAGTTCTACAGTGTAGATCAGAGGTTGGGAACCTTTTTGACTCAGAGAGCCATAAAAGCAAAATATTTGGAAATGGAGAGTCATATAATATATTTTAAGACTGAATTTATTTTTTAAAATAATGTTGTTATAATACCATTAATGTGACTTCTGGTGTGCTTTGGTTTTTGGAGGAGGAGCATCAGCATCAGCAAGAGGAACAATGGGAAGGGCGCTGGGCTCGCCGTGGATTAAAGTCGAGGTGCCACAGGCCCTCAGCAAGCAAGCCAAGCCCTCTCTTATATCCCTCAGGAAAGAACAGCGCTACTCTACCTCCAGGTCATGGCCTTTGTTCTTGAAGTCCTTCAGCCATTGATTGTCCATCTTTTCATTGTCGGCCATGGCAGCAGGAAGGCAGGGAGCGCTGCCTTCCTTCCTCCCCGGCCGGGCCCCCACTTCTCCTTTTCCTTCATTGCCTTGCCTTGAGGAGGCCCTGAGGAGGCCTTGAGACCTATCTTTGCCTCTTCCTCCTGTTGTGCCGGTAGAGAGAGAGAGAGGAAGGCAGTCAGGAAGGGAAGCAGCGGCCCAGCTCTCTTCAGCCCTTCTCAGCCCTTCCTCTTTAGCCCTTCTCAGGCTAGGCTTGGGCCAGTCGCTAAGGAGAACTCCTCGAAGGCTGCTCTCCCCCCCTCCCCTCCCAGCTGCTGAAGAGGAAGTCCCTTTATTCCCCACCCCCTCTCAGCTTGCGCACATCTCTCCCTCCCTTTACCCCACTCCATCATGGAGCCATGCCCAATCAGGGAGTGCTGTGGGTGGGAAGAGATGACACTACGTGGGGAGGAGTGTGGCCACGCCCCCTGACTGCAAAAGGCTGGGTCACTGCTTCCCTTCCCTTTCTGCCTTCCTTCCTCTCTCTCTCTACTGGCACAAGAGGAGGAAGAGGCGAAGATAGGCCTCAGGGCCTCCTCAGGGCCTTCTCAAGGCAAGGCGACAAAGGAGAAGGAGAAGCGGAAGCCCGGCCGGGGAGGAAGGAAGGCTGCACTCCCTGCCTTCCTGCCGCCATGGCGCGCCATCTTCCTCCAATCCCCGCCCACTCCGTCCTCCCACTTTCCTTCTGGGAGGAAGGAAGGGAGAGAAAGAAACCCCTCCTCCTCCTTCACAATCCTCCTCTTCACCCCTATCTTCCCTTCTGGTGGTAGTTCTCGCGAGAGACTTCTCATGAGCGCAACCTTCTCCTTTTCCTCTTCCACATCCCTCTCCCTGCATGTACTCTCGCGCTGGCTCTTGCGCCGCCGGTGGATCTGCCTGTTTTTCTGGCTGAGGGGAGGACGGAAGAGAGGAGGAGGAGTAGGGGAACTGCACATGTGGAATTTTGGGCAAAGGAGGGCGAAGGCGGCGTGCACAGGTGAGCCATATGTAATCATTGAAAGAGCCAGATATGGCTCGTGAGCCATAGGTTCCCAACCCCTGGTGTAGATGCACACAAAGATTCCAGTAAAGGTTTGGATTTTTAAAAATACAGCCAACATATGCTAATCATTGAAGTTGGCTCAAACAGATCTCCACAGAATTATTTTTCCCTGTCAAACCTATGTAAACATTTAATGTGTGTGTGTGTGTGTGTGTGTGTGTGTGTGTGTGTGTATGAGAGAGAGGCAGGGGGAGGGAGAGAGGGACGGGGAGGGGAATGTATGCTTGTATATTTGCTTTCAGGTCAGCATTAAAATTATTCCGGCCCTTACCTACAATTAATGTTACAGCCTATAGTTCATAAACATGCACAGATGTACAAGATAATTACAATCCAGACAAAAAAATGGGAGCTGGGAAAAGGGTAAGTGATGCCACCGAGCCCACCTTCAGAATGTTTTATTATGTTATTATTAGTTATTAATTTTTAAAACAACACCTGCTATCCAGAGATCTCAGGGAAGGATCCAATAAAACCAATTTGAAAACATTGAAACAATGAAAAAATAATTTTAAAGGCTAAAAGTGAATTAAGGATGCTTGCAGGTGTCTAATCTTCAGAGTGCTCATGGTGGCATGACAAAGGCTTTATGATTCCTCTGGGATAACATTAAAACTAGCCCGAGAAAATTGTCTTACCACTTTTGCAACATCTTCTGCTGGCTTACAAATGGCTGTCTGACTCCAACCCGGTGACAATTTCCCAGGCTTAAATCAAATCCTTGACTGCTGAGGCATTTGTTGCTGCTCTGGAATGTTAATATATGGCATTCAGTAGAAGACACATTTCTTCCATTTCTTTGCAATTCCCTTTAGACCTTTGCTATACACTGAAAGTTCCTCGTAGGCATCTTGAAAATTTAATTAGAATGCCGGCTGCATCCCTTTGTACCCCTTCTGCTTTAATATCGCTAAATGACATCTTTTATTAGCTCGGTTAGTGAAACACGGCCATGCCTTCCCCACAATAGGCTGCCCATTCTTAATCAAGACACGCTCTTTTCTTTAGTGTTCCCAACAGATATCTAAAAATAGCACCCAAACCTTTCTGTGAAATTGAAGTTAAACTAACTGGTCTATAATCTTCTGGAGTCCCCTCTGGACGTCCCTTAATTATGACATTAAGCTGGCCAATTTCCAACCTACAGGGTTCCCTCTCAAAATCACATTAACTGAGTGTTAACAGATCTCTGGTAAATTGCCTTTAGCTGCCAGTTGGTTTCTTTCAGCCACAGATGCCATAGGTTGTTTATCTTTACATTTTTGTTTGTAGCTGTATTAAATAAAGTTATTGAATCTTTTTCTCTTTCTTTTAACCAGTGGAAAGAGAACCTATCTGTTTTCAAACTGATATAAACAGAAAGCAGGGCTTACAGCTGGGCACCTGGCACACTTGGCTGTAGATCCTGACTGGCCCTGGCGCTTTGCTGCCCAAGGTCTGAAACATTTCGGGGGTTTTGGACCTTGGACAGAAAAGCTCATTTGTATAGGCAACCATTTTCAGAAGCAGCAGACAAAAACAGAAATGGAACTCTAAGTAACAGGTGGGGACCGTGTCTATACAAAACCTAAAGTGAACAATAGAACTGTATGATAATAATCACTATGCAAGTAATTATAGCAAACGTGTAGTCTTTATCTACCAAGCGTGAATATCATAGTATCATCAATATGAAATATAACATACATGCAAATAAACATACAAGTCATAACACGGCCAACACACTCTCAGGAGGAGAGAAACCTTAGTCTCTGTAACCCTGAAGTTGAGATTCAGTCCCTGAGTAAGGACAAATAAGCGGGGAAAGTTCCCAAAGTAACACTGTCCGCAGGGATAGAAGCAACTCAGTGGAAATGCTCACTGTTGGGTTGGAACTCATACGAGGAAAGCCTCCGAGCAAGGAGAGTGGTTGGAGAAGCCAGAGCAGCTCAAAACGCCGTGCTTGCAAAGGTAAACAAACGCGGTGCCGGCCGCTCGGGCAAAAAAGCCGCTGCCGAATCGCGAACTGTTCCTGGAAATCCAGGCTGGGAACAGTCGCGTAGGGGTCACACCACAGGGGACGGGCCGACGAGGGGGCATTTGCCTTGGCCACTTCTCGTTTCGACCTATTGGTCTTTCTCAAGACCACGTGGTAATCTGGATCATCTGGTGTATAATACACACATATATATATGCGGCTGACGTTATACATCTGAAAAATACAAAATATATAGTACAGAGCATGCAATTCTCAATACACGGATACAATCATAATATCAAGTTAGAAATAAAGCATGGGGAACACAGTACCTGGATGCTGAAGCTCAATGATTAAGGCGCAAAGCGTCTGATGGGGAGAGCTTAAAGATACAAACTGAGCTACCTGCTTATAAAGGAAGGTGGGAAGCCCTTCACATAACTTTTGGTGAAATGTTTTCACAAGAAAACAGATAAAAACGCATTACTACACTTTGGTAGCTTCCATAGTCATGCTTTGAAAAGGAATCTTCCTTTCTCACAGATCCTGAGATTAAAGAGAAACTCCTCCCAGAGATCCCATTTTAATGAGGAAGTAGTTTCACTGTCCTCCAAACTGTCCCAACGTGGATATCCTTCTCACATCATCAACACGGTCATCAGAAGAGCAGAACTTGTCCCTCGAGAATCGTTACTCATCAACAAGGTCAGAACTCCACCTGATAGAACAATATGGCCTCTTACATTGACCAAGCATTCCAGCACCATCATTGATGTGATCAATAAATTTTGGCCTCTTGTTCAAGATATCCCGGGGTTAGCACAACCCCCGATGATAGCCTACAAACGCACCAAGAATCTTCGTGACTTCTTGGTACATACTAACATCAGTACTCCATCCAGAAGAAGTTCACTGACGGCTAAAACACACCCGTGTGGCCACTGCACGCAGTGCAGTAGCGTGTACGCACACAAAGAAATCTACAGTCCAGGACGTGGACGCACTTTCAAATTTAAAGAATTTTTTTCCTGTTGCTCTGAGTCCCTTGTGTATGGAATCCGGTGTCCCTGTGGATTAATTTACATAGGTGAAAGTAGCAGAATGTTGAAAACCCGTTTCTCTGAACATAAATCCCGGGTCCGACACTCATCAGAGGACTCTCCATTCTACGTCCATTGTAAGACCCTCTCCCATGGTCCAGAATCATTACAGTTTTTTGGCATTGAGAAAGTTACTCCTCCACCCCATGGAGACCCCCATGCGGCTTTAATTCGGGCTGAAACCCGGATTATAATTGAATATCACACAGAGATTCCTCTAGGGTTAAATGAAAAGCTTGGAGTAACAGCGTTACTCATGTGAAGGGCTTCCCACCTTCCTTTATAAGCAGGTAGCTCAGTTTGTATCTTTAAGCTCTCCCCATCAGACGCTTTGCGCCTTAATCATTGAGCTTCAGCATCCAGGTATTGTGTTCCCCATGCTTTATTTCTAACTTGATATTATGATTGTATCCGTGTATTGAGAATTGCATGCTCTGTACTATATATTTTGTATTTTTCAGATGTATAACGTCAGCCGCATATATATATGTGTGTATTATACACCAGATGATCCAGATTACCACGTGGCCTTGAGAAAGACCAATAGGTCGAAACGAGAAGTGGCCAAGGCAAATGCCCCCTCGTCAGCCCGTCCCCTGTGGTGTGACCCCTACGCGACTGTTCCCAGCCTGGATTTCCAGGAACAGTTCGCGATTCGGCAGCGGCTTTTTTGCCCGAGCGGCCAGCACCGCGTTTGTTTACCTTTGCAAGCACGGCGTTTTGAGCTGCTCTGGCTTCTCCAACCACTCTCCTTGCTCGGAGGCTTTCCTCGTATGAGTTCCAACCCAACAGTGAGCATTTCCACTGAGTTGCTTCTATCCCTGCGGACAGTGTTACTTTGGGAACTTTCCCCGCTTATTTGTCCTTACTCAGGGACTGAATCTCAACTTCAGGGTTACAGAGACTAAGGTTTCTCTCCTCCTGAGAGTGTGTTGGCCGTGTTATGACTTGTATGTTTATTTGCATGTATGTTATATTTCATATTGATGATACTATGATATTCACGCTTGGTAGATAAAGTCTACACGTTTGCTATAATTACTTGCATAGTGATTATTATCATACAGTTCTATTGTTCACTTTAAAAACAGAAATGGAGCCATACGCATGGGACAAACCGAAACGGATAGCAATTTTATGCGAATACACAAGACTTCTGGAGACTAAAACTGAGCAGACCTGCCTATCCACAAGCAAAATGGCTAAGTGCACATGAAAGTGTTTGAAATGTTAGTCTAAATGTAATTACCAGTTTTCATCACAATCAGCCTGTAAGTTATATTCTAGAGAGAAAAATAAAATTGAAAATGTGAAATGTCTGTTTGGAAGCATTGACACGTTCAATCCAAAAACTTGCTACAATCATTTTCATCCCAGTAGATTATTAATGGTAACTTTATGATTAAGTGCGTAGATTGGTATAGTGTAACGGATAGGAAAACATTTTACATGAACTTTGAAATTTGGCAAATTGGCTTCTCGGTCACACAGAGGCTGTGTATTGATTGATTTCATATAGACACATTCACATGGAGAGGATGGAAACAAGAACTGTGTAGCAGAGAAAGAAGGAGATAGTGAGCATTTGCATTCCTGTTTTTATTTCCAGCTTCCATTGGTTTTTTTTTCCATGTCAGGACTGACTTGAGAAACTGCAAGTCGCTCCATTGGTTGATTTTGTATGAACCATTATGTTTGCAGGTTCTCCATTTGATTGAGAATTTTTTTTTCCAAACAGAGTTTCAGTTTTCATGTGTAGAATGTATGAATGGCTAGATAGCCACAGGAAAACAGTGATACAAACGCATTCCTTCTCCACACATTTAGCTTGTTGTGCTCCATTTATTAGCCATACAATAAAATGTTTCTCAGTTCAGTTAACATGTCAGCCAGTCAAGCTCATTTGTTGACTGGTTTCATCAAATTCCATCTATTTTCAGATAACACCTGATGAATCTTCTACCACACTGCAGTAAAAAGGGGTTGCAAAATCATTCTACACTTCTGCTGACCACATTCAATAAGTCCAGTTAGACTTAGCATGGAGACAAAGATTCATTTGGGGTGGGGAATGTGCCAGTACTAACATAACTGAATAAATAGGAAATTTAAGAATTATACAAATAAACCCCATGGTTGTATTTGTGAGCCCTCGCTCACAGTGCACTACAAGGGTCAATATTTATTCAAATATTTTCTAGTAGGTGTTTTGAGCCTCCTTTTGTCCAATTTAGGCCTAGGAAAGGGATTTTGTAAACAGGAAGTGACCAAGAGGCTACTTTCTCTCCCCCTCGATAGATTGTCATCTTGTTGTGGTGAGGGGGGTTATGTGTTCCAATGAATCTCTGAACAAAGTCGTCGGAGTCATGTGCATCCAGGAGGGTTTCCATGGGCGGCAGGGCCATGAGAGAGAAACCAAACCAAGCACAATCTAAAGTCCTCAACAGTAGAGCAGGCGGATGACAATGTGGCATGTTATAATGGCCGTGAAGGTGGAAGAAGGCTGCAACGGATGAGAAGCCACCATTGTCATGTTAATCATGCCACTGGATGTGCACCTCCTTCTATGAAGACTGATTGTGCACTGATCTCTACACACAAATCAAATCCACATATGGGCATCTTCCATCATCTTCCACTTTCCGTTGTTAAAAAGACCTTTCTGGGGACTAGAATGGCACAAGAGGGTCCAAAATATGAAGAAAATGTCCAACATCCCCTAGAGCATTGCTTCTTAAACTATGGGTCCTGACCCCAAATGGGGTCCTCCTGTGCTCAATGTTGAGGTTCCAATTTATTTTTCTGAATGCCTCACCTTGTGGCTGTTTTAGAGATTTACACAATTCTGCTGAGTAGTGCTTACAGTGGTCTCTGCGAAAGTTGCTTCAGCTGTATTTTCATAACAAGAAAAATATCATCCATACCTAGTCTAAAGTGTTACACTAAAGAGTTCTACAACCTCATTATGTGATGATTTCCAAATAATTATTCAGAATAGTTGATCAGGCAAAATATTTTTGGTAGAACAATAGATCTCATAAAGTCATCTGTTGGTGGAGGTCTATGATGGCGGTTTATTATTACCCGTTTTTTCTTCCCAAATAGGATGATGTAGAGAATGGGATACAATAATAGAAAATGCAAGTATTTCAAACTCACATTGCATTTACCATACATCTGTCTTCCTTATACAAGTTTGATTGTATAAACTCGCCTCAAAAATGCCAGTAATGGGATGCATTAAAAACCATTCCATTTATTCCTAAAGCTGCAGAAGTCTATTTCGTTAATTTTGTTTGTTTGTTTCGCAAATAGGTAATAAATGGATATGCCCAATGTTATTTAGAGTAATGGCTTTCAAGCATAATGGCTTTTGACAAGGCTGTTTTTTTACAACTCTGGCTTCACAATAGAAATGACTCAAATGTTTCCCATGTTGAGAAAATAGAGCCTTTCCCTGGATGTAATCCTATCAGGCTTCTGATTAAATGGGTTTAAATAGTATTAAACGGTAACTCTAGCTTCTCATGAGGTAGCCGGCCAGAAAGAGTAAGATGAATTATTAGTTCCAAGTTTATCTGACATATGATTCCAAAATAGAGTTTGTTTCTACCCAGAAGATTTTAGACATCAATTCTTGAACACTTCTGTTGAGATATTTGGTAAAATAAGAACACAGAATTAGAATTAATTAGGTTTAAGCTGGGATTGTTTAATTCATTGATGGAGCAAGCATTTTGCAAAACATTTTCAGACTCAGAAATCACACATGCTGGTTGTAATTCATATTTTAATTGTCTTTTCATATATTTCAGATATTAGACTATATTCATGCAATCATAGACCAATTTAATTAATGGAGCTTTCATAAATATCAACTTTCTGATAAACCAGTAGGTCTACTCTAGTTGTGCCTAACAAAACTTAAGCCTTGGGTTGTCAAGTAAAAACTGCATAGAAAAACTATTGCTTGGCTGCATAGAAGAGGGAATTTCACCCAACCAAGTAACAAGCTGAAAATTCCCTCTCCAGTTTTCACTCTGCCAATTCTATAATTCCTCTCTTCCCTAAAACACTCAGTATATAATCTACTAGGATTGGTGAAATGGCTGATGAATGGAAAAGAGAAAATCATGGCAAATAAAACAACCCATAGAATAAACCAAACATACCAGAAGCACCACTGGAGTACATTAATCCTTGAGACAGTGTTGCAATGCTGCCAATCTCTATGGTGGCCTTCTGGGGGTGTGGCCTTCAAGAATAGCTGTGGTTAGCCACACCCACCTCATCCCTCTTTGCATTGCCACTCACTAGGGAAGGGAAACCACGAGTTTTTAACTGCTGTTAAACTACAGGACCTTTTGCAATCTCTACAGCTGCTTGCCTCCAGCCAATGAGGTGGAAGCACCTCGGCTGATTCCTTTCCGATCCACTTCCTAGATCAGAAAAAAATTGGTGGCGGCTTCTTCAGAGGTTGCATGGTCTTTTTTTCAAAAGAAAACTACATAAACAGCATTTGCAAGAGGAAGGTATTTATTGGAGAAGCAGAGTGGGAAAGTAGTGGGAAAAAGTTTTGGTTTCTCTTCAGATTGCATAAATCTTTCACCTTCAAACTAAAAATTTCCATGGGAAAGTAGTGGGTAAAGAGAAGTTTGTTCAATCCTTTTTGTAGCCAAATGCACAGTTGACTTTCACCTCTCTTATATCTGGGCTTCTATTCTTTTCTTTTTCTTTTATTGTCATGACTCTGCAGCAAACATTTAATCAGAATATATAGTTTGCTTCTTAGATTTTCAGCAATGTGTGATAACCAGAATTTGGATAACAGCATTTTTAAGGGAATTGGTTTTAGTCACTAAGGTGTAACTCTGCTCAATATCCTCAAGTTCTTCAGATAATTGGTGAACATGTTCCCAGACCTGATTTCAGAACTTGACACTTGCAAGGACAGTTTTGCATCACGTGAGGGAAGTATGTATTTATCTGCTTTCCAAGAGCCACTTCCATCTCATTCATGACATGATCAAGCAATAAGATACTGGGATTGGCTCCAGCACTTTGGCAGAAGTCCAGCTGAAGCAGACAGTGTAGGAAAGAGCCGTATGTGTGGTTACTTCAAAGATGACAATGAAGCTGACAGGATAAAAAAAGAGCTGCATGTGTGGTTACTTCAAAGATGACAATGGACACATTTAATCTACAAAGTGTGAACTGACCTTATGATGAAACCTGATAGCTAGTTGATGGGGCTGTCACACTTTGGATATGATATAACCTTGCTAGTTATACTGCTATTCACTCCCTTGGAAAAACATGCTATTCTATCACTGAAGCACACAACCACTAAAAGCTGCATATATAAAAGACAAAAGGTTTTTTTAAAGGTGGTGTATTGCCAAAATGTAGAGGGAACAAAGACCTTGAACTCAACTTTTATGATTCTGGAAGGACCTCAGTTGGTCCTCCAAAGACCCTGAATTCCAATCATATATACACACATATTTTTAAATGCTGTGACTTTCAAGCAAATCTTTCACTTTCACATGACAATAAGAAGTAGCTGCAGAGGAAAACAGATGTATTGTCTTGCTGTGGAAAGTGTGTTGTCTGCAGGGGTGTTGTTAATATCCCAGGGGACAGGATCAGGATACAAAATGATCAAAACAAATTAAAAAGCTGGGCCAAAATTAACAAAAAATATAGGATCACTGATACCTGGCTTGACAACAGGCATGTGAAAGAGATCTAGGAGTCGTGGTAGACCACAAGCTGAACATGAGCCAACAGTGTGATGTTGTGGACCTCAACTCAACAAGGATGACCAACATGACAATTTTTTTCAAAACCATGCCCTTTGAGGTGCAGCCGAGGGAGCTAAGTATAGGGGAATATGCTGTTGAAATTCTTTTTGTTAGTTTTGGCACAGCATGGATGGCCTTTGTGTTATCTTCCAATTTTATACTTCTATGATTCACTCTATGCAAATAAGTCCTGTTTCTTCTTTTTCTGTTTCTCGACCTAGACTATTCCGACAATGTAACAGCATCTCTGGTTGTCCAACTCATACGAGGGTGGTTCAGTCAACAACACATCCTTCTTATGCATGCACAAAAGTTATTACTCGTCCAATGATCTTCCAGCACTGGATTGGGTACAATTGGAACTGCTGAGAGGTAGAAGACATGGAGGAGGCCTAAGGTGAGAGGGAAGGGAGAGACTTGGGTCACCAACCTTTCCCTTCTACATGCAAGAAAAGGTGGCAGGTCTGATTGCTAATAGCTTTTGGAGTCATCTCTCCACTTCCAGACAAGCTACACTGAATATGTCTTGTCCCAATCCAGTTACACTTTAATGCAGCAGTAGTTCCACAGCCATCCTATGAGCAAGGGATGCCCATCAGACAAAGAATAATAGGAATCTTTCTCAGGACGAAGGTATAGCAAACTTGTTCCTGAGGCAGTTGCTCACCTAGCTTTTTGGTAATGTGGACCTTCTCTGTCCATCCATCCATCCATCCAACTTTCATTCCCCCTGCCTATCCACCCAGACATCATTTTGTTCCATATAAATATGAATATTCAAAACAAAAAAATAACAATAAATTTATTCAAGGTGGGATACATCATTAAAACAAGAGATAAAACAGTATTAAAGACATGCAACAAGATACAGTGAACTCATATATGGAGTAAGAATGAAACAAGTTTTTAGTGGCAGACATGAGCTTTCTTTTGCCCCCAGGCCCCTTTCTAGAAGAATTTCTGTTTGAGTAGCAGATGTATGATAATCCAAAGGGGTTTCATTGAAATGCATGTTTCCCTGTCTGGATGCTTCTGCCACCTTTCCATATGCTAAGAGAATCGTCCATACCTTCTTTTGTTTCTTTGAGGATTCTAATGAATATGTTGCCTTCACAGTTCAGTGAAGTGGAAAGTCTTCATCAGCTGGAAATCAGTCAAGGATCTGGATGATGGCTTTGTATATTAACAGATATTCCAACCTGCCTATCTCATATGAAATGACTAAAACTGTATAATCAAGTCACGAGTTTGGATTAAAATAATATACCTGGATCCACAGAAAGTAAACATTGGCTGGGTCATGGTCGGTTTTTATTCATACATAAGTTTTCTTGTGGAAACAGTTGGCTATTTTAGCCTGATGTCAATATCTGTATTTAGTATTAAATTGTGACGTCATTGTATATATGGATGTGTGCTCTTGTGTATCCATATGTCTCTGCTGGTCCTGTTGTACACTCTGTTGCCTATTTGATTGAGCAGTGTTGCCATTCAATGTCTGGGTTAAACAGCACATTCAACACATTTCTCAATATTTCTCCATATGCGGAGATTTATGCTATGTTATCCCATTGAAGGATCACTGATTGATTTTATTTGGCCCTTACTCCGCTCCATGGACTATGGAGATTTATGCACAGACTAATCCTATTCAAGATGTGATATAGTTTAAATCCAAGAGCCCAGGTTCTTCAGTGTCCCTGAATGCAATATAGGCATTTTTTTTGGTTAGGTCTTTCCTCTAGAATTGCCATTTTTGGGTCCATTCATGTTTTATAGAGCATCCACACAATGTAACTGTGAGCCCAGGGTTTTCTGTATGATTATGGTTGAGGTGAGTGATTCCTGAAAAATAGTCCCTGATTTACTTTTTCCAAACCTAACAAGGTCAGTCCTGTTCAGCAATACTTTCATGTCAGTGGACAGGTGAATCTGCTCTGTGAGCAAGTTTGAACTTTTAAGGAAGCCTCTGAGGTACTGAAACTATTTGGGGGGAAATTAGTACCTTTGAGAGCTTCTTTTACATTTGTTAAAGTTGAAACATCTGATATACCCAACACCATATAAGTGAGGGAGAAATGGTGTTTGAACAGTAGCACCCCTCCCCTCAGATTCTTTTCAATAGGAGGAAAATGCAACATCGTTAATAAAGTTTTCCCAGGTTTTCCCAGGTTCCTTTGGATCTACTCCAAGCTTCTTGCATTCTGTTCATGTCACATCTCAAGCATAATCTATTTTGCCTCCAAGGATGACTCTCCTTCCAGGTTTGAGCTTACTGTCAAGTTTTAGGGGGAAATATTTGGTCTCGTTTCTGTGTGTATTCTGATCTTTTGGCCTTTTTGATCTTTGACTTAATCTTTCCTTTACACAGGGTTGCATTGGAAATTCATAGAATCATGGACTCAAGGAACCTTAAGAGAAAGAAGGGACCACAAAGGTCATCTAGTTGAACCCTCTGCCATGCAGGAATACAGAACAAAACAGAACATATCCAATTTCCATTTAAATATCTCCAAAGATGGAGTGTTCATTGTCTTCTGAGGCCAATTATTCCACTGAGTTACTCTTACAGTCAAAAGGTCTTCCTAATGTTTTGGTGGAATCTCTTGTAATTTAAATCAATTTTGAATTCAGATTGCCCCCGCATAATTAGCAAGAGTGCCTGTGCAATTTCTATGAGTATTTGATTACTAATTTTCTCTATTAAGTAATTTGCACAGTAAACAAAATAAAAAATGATGGAGTGGGGGAGCCAGTGAAGAAATTAAGGACTCCTTTTAGGATCAAAGCTTTCTGCCTACTCTGGTGCATAAGAGCTTCTTTATCGCAGCTTGTGAGTGATCCTGAATTCATTGCTGAGCCTGGAACCCCAGGTTTTGGCGGTGGCCAGGGGAGCTTTTGCACAGTTAAAACTCATGCACCAGCTGTGCCCGTACCTTGGGAAGTCTGATCTGGCCATGGTGGTCCGCATTCTAGTTTCATCCTGAATATATTACTGCAATGCGGTCTACGTGAGGCTGTCTTTGAAGACAGTTTGGAAACTTCAACTAGTCCAACAAGTGGCAGCCAGATTACTAACTGGGGTGACATACAGGGAGCATACCACCCCCCTGCTATGCCAGCTCCACTGGCTGCTGGTCCATCTCCAAGCCCAATTCAAAGGGTTGGTTTTGACCTATAAAGCTCTATGCGGTTCTGGCCAGGCTTACTTGTCTGCACACATCCACCCCTACATCCCACCTCGTAATCTAAGATAATATGGGGAGGCCCTGCTCTCGCTCCTGTCAACAGCACAAATGTGTCTGGTGGGGACGAGAGACAGGGCCTTCTTGGCTGTGGCCCCCCCATCTATGGAACACACTCCCAAATAAGGTAAGATCCACTCCCTTCCTCCTGGCTTTTAGGGAAAAAAATTAAAATCATGGTTCTGGGACCAGGCCTTTGGATAGTAGATGTATGTAGCATTTTAGAGGGACTTTGACTGGAACAGCAATTCGATTGACAAGACTGTTTTATTGTTTTAATGCTTGTTGATGTATTGGTTTAATTATAATTTATGTTTAATTGTGGTTTTACTATTGTAATTGTTTGTATTGGCATCGTATCGGTGCCCAATGTTAGGCATTGAATTTCGCCATTATTGATGTGTAAACTGCTTTGAGTCCCCCCAGGAGTGAGAAAGGCTGTATATAAATACTGTAAATAAATAAATAAATAAATACATATTACTAATATCTTGATCAACAGGAGGCAATAAAGCAAGATGAAGTTTGCACATTGAAGGAATGGAGAGAATGCTTCTGGAGCATGGCCATACAGCCTGAAAACTCATAGCAACCCAGGATGAAGTTTGCTCATTGAAATTATGTAAGTAGACTTTATACAGGAACACTGGCCAAGAGGAAAGGCATGAGATTCTGTGTAAAACTTCTGTTTTGATTTCACTGCATGTTAATTCCTTAAGAGCAAAATCTCAACTGAGGTAAAGAGTTAAAAATGTGACATGATCAATGTGATAGACGGCACACTATGCTAAATATATAAAGTATCATTTACTTGCTTTTCTATTGTCAAATCAGTGTGCGGTTCCTCAGTCTATCAGGAAGATAACATAGGAACAGGGGAGGTTTAAGCATTCCCCCAGCCAATTTGCCCAGCAACAAAACAAACAAATATTGTCTTGCTCATCAATTTGCTTAGCTTTTTTTAAAAAAAAACAACAACACACGATTCAATTGGGAATTCTAAGGACCAAATTTAGGACATTTGACACACCAAGATCCAGCATCAGGAAATGTAGATATACAGATGTAGCTATCTTTCTCAATGCTATCCCTCAAAAACACTGGTTGCACCTGGTTACAAGAAGTGCGGTGAATGCCTTCATACTTCCTGGCAATTTGGAAATGATCCTGTTTGGGAGCTACACAGTTGAAAAGGTTTCAGAGGAAAATTTAATCATTGCAATGGAGCAGAGCTTTCTAAACTGTGACACGTCCGTGTGTCTGCTGCAGAGTGTAGGTGTGTCACACAAACATGAGAAATCTCCAAGACTATGTGCAATAAATCATACATTTTAAAAAATACAAATGAAAGGTTTTCAGGATATATTGTTTCTTTGTACATATCTTTATTACAGTTTATGTATGTGTATGGAACTCTTATAATGGGATTGGTTTAATCTCCCTTTTGCTAATAAAACTGAATGCAAAATGATGTACGTTTGAAAAGTGTGTTACCAACATGATATGGTTGGAAAGCTCTGCGATGGAACAACAATTTAAAGTGAATTACGATGTCATGAGTAATTGCTGAACAGGATGTCAAGCATATGTTTTGGCATTAAATTGTTTACCTTTTCACTGTGTCCAGAATCCTATTGATGTTTTCAACAGGTATAAATTCTGCTGTGGAAGCAGAGTGTATTTTGTCTGGTGTGGAATATCTGCATTGAATTCAGGTTTTCAGAAGGCCTGTATTTGTAACAGCATTATGCATCCAGATGTAAATAAATACACATGGAGAGGCACATGTGATTGCACGTGCACATTAAGTTGTGTATAGAGTAATGCAATGGTATCATTCAACACAAGAGCTGCAAAACACAATCAAGGCATAACTTCACATGTGGAGATTTATACTACACTACCCTCATCTTAGGGTAATTTAATTTATGTGCCTTATTTTTTTTAAAAGTATTTAAAAACTGCAAAATCACAAATGTTGTTATGAAGGATGTAGACTCTAATGCTGGAACACACTTTAAATTCAAGGGAGCTCCTCCAAACGATGAAGGTCCATGGCGCAGATAAGTGGCGATGCAGCAAGGCCCTCCAGCATTGAACCAAGGTGTGACAATTACAAATCAATCACAAATCTTAACTGAGAACTTAATTGCATCAAGGGAGCAAAACAGGTAAAATACTCACCAAACATTTGATTAAAGAAATTATTTACTGTTGCTCATGGGAAATAAATGTCAGAATCACAAATATTATATAAGCTGAAATATTCCAACCCAGTTCACTGTAAACTTCACTTCTTTTCCTCTGACACAAAGTTTTAGCTTTTAAACATGAAGTATCAGCAAACTGTTGGTATTATTATTGTCACTTAAGATGGGTTTTTTTTAAAAAAGAAGGCTAGCAGAATTAGCATCCCAGCTGTTTTTAAGTTTTCTTCCAGCACTTTACTCCTGATGGTAGTTTTGAAATCAGAAAGTCTGAATTAGTCCAACTGATTTTCAATGGCATTATTCCAACATAAGCAGTTTGAGGACTATGATTATGACTCTTGGTTCCATAGAACATCTGGAACATAGCATCTTCTGACTATGGTTGAGAGAAGATAAGATGAAAAAGCCCTTTAAAATGCATTCACGTGAAAGTGTGTTTATGGCTTGAAGAAAGTTAGTTTTTCCCCCTTGAAGATTCATGAAGACATTTTCTTGTTATAATGGTAAATTTGACCACAAGAGGGCAGCCAAAAGAACAAAACTCACATAAGAGAACAAGAAGCCTCTGTTAAGGTCTTTAAGCATCTATAGTTTATGATCTTAAAACATACAACGAAAAATGGATATGATTTATCAGTTACTAAATGATACAATCTCAGACTGCAGGGAGTTTATAAGGGACTCACTGAAGGTGTTTATATTTTGATTGGGTCACAAAAGTTGGAAAATATATTCACATGCAAGAACAGTTTGATAGCATGAGGACATTCCACAGAACAATTAAGATGTTTCCCAAAAGACCTGTAGTTTATTATTTTTTTTTAGAGACCGGGCTGTGGCACAGCTTTTTGGTAGCCAGCTGCATTAAATCACTACTGACCAAGAGTAATGAGTTCAAAGCCAACCTGGGTTGGAGTGAGCTCCCGACCATTAATAGTCTAGCTTGCTGTTGAGCAATGCAGCCCGAAAGAGTTGCATCTGTCAAGTAGGAAATGTAGGTACCACTTTATGTGGGGAGGCTAATTTAACTAATTTACAACATCATAAAACCTTCCAGCAGCATGAGTAAGGATGAGGAAATACTCCATCAAGGACTCAGTGTCACAAGTGGACAGTGAAGCGGCAGCTCTCCCTGTGGCTGGAATTGAGCCTACCCTCATAAAGCCGGAAAGCTGGAATGTTAAATTGCCTCTGTGTCTGTCTATATACAGTATGTTGTAATGTCATTGAATATTTGCCATGTATATGTGCATTGTAGTCCACCCTGAGTCCCCTGCGGGGTAAGAAGGGCAGAATATAAATACTGTAAATAAATAAATAAATTTTAACGTGAAACATTTTCCTATATTTGCCAATTACTGTAAATTCCATTGATTTCATGGTTCTTCCTTTGGGAATATGATTTTGCACCTTAGGTGAGTCCTTTCAAGATTAGCTGAATACTCAGCGTAGATTCACGGTCCCCTCCCCAGGCAATGCCTCACCTGCTGAGGCCTCTAGATAAAAATAACATTTTCAGACTTAAATATATTTGCTAATCTCAAAATCTGAAAAAAGGTATTTTATTTAGTGGTTTTGTTGGCCTGTGGGGAATAGAGGCAAGACATTTGCCTTAGATTTTAGACCAAGATGAAGATCCATATTCTCAAGATGGGTTCAGTATCTTGACAGCTTCTTCCAAGTTTAGTCTAAATCCTGTAACAGATTCATCACCCTGCTGACATCCGAGTCCACAGCCGCTACATTAAGAGATAAATTCATTGCAATGTATGCAATTGTAAATCATCATTATTAAGAATACCTAGGATAGGAACTATTTTTAAAAAAGGTCTCAAGGACTGAAACATTTTGCTGTAACATTTCTTCTAGTCTTCCCATGCAAACATACCTATGCCCCAAATACTATTTGGCTGTTATGAAATCCCATGAGCTACTTAGGCAGGAAGTCCAGGGAGGTGACAGATGCCTGCTGAGTATTGGTTTGAAGTAGCTGTCCTGGAATAACTCCAGCCATTCAAGTCAGGGGAGCTTTATCCAGCAAACATTGTACAATAGGAGGAAAGGTATAATGTCTATAAAGTTGTGTTGGAATAGCCCGATTATATCAACATAAACATGATTGAGGTCCACGTCTATGGAAAGTCCTACAGAGTTCAGTGAGATAGTTTGAGGTAATGTTGCATCCTTCATCACGCCTTTTGTAGGTGCACTAGGTTAGTCAACACATCTGAACCTTTCCATCACTGGTCATAATCTTATCAGTTACTTTTTTGGCCTTGTGGGGAATGGTAAATTGATTCATTCATTTTTAACTTGAAAGTGAACTATGTTATTGCATACTGCATTAGACCAATATCTCATTTTTAAAAACTATTTTTGTCACATTGCTTAGACTTCTTCTGGTCCATTTTTCTTACACACATACACATTACATTAAATCTAAATGCTTTAAAAACAACTTAAATTGAACTGAACATTCTATTTCTAAACAAAATAACCATGACCTGAAGTAACTCCAGACAATTAAATACGCTCCAAACAATAGTTTTACTTTCCTGTGGTGCATTTTAATTTGCTTTTTGAACTTTCTCAAGTTTTAGAAGTACAGTGAAACCTTGACTTAAGAGTTTAATTCGTTTCGTGACCGAGCTACTAACTCAAAATACTCTAATCCCAAAACAAATTTTCCCATTGAAATGCTATTAATCTGTTCTGCCCCCTGCCCTCAATTTTTTGTTACGTGTTTTTAAATAAGAAAAAGAACAAATAATGTATACATGCACATTCACAAGGAACAATTAAAAAAAGATCCATCTTTAAATGGTAGAAGCACAAAGTGGTGGCAAGGAAGCATAAAGCAGACAGTGAAGAGGCAGAAGCATCATTGTCTTCATACTGCACTCATTCCAGCCTCCCTCCCTTTCTCCCTCTCTCTTCATGAAACCAAACATACCAGGAATAAACACCACACAAAATCAACCTAAAGGTCATCAAAGTGGATAAGAGCAATCTACCAAAGTGGCATGAGGCACGGAGGCTGTACCCTTAAAACTTTAAAGCCATGTACTGCTGCGTTAGCACTCCCTTTGGTGCTAGTTCTCAACTCAATATCTCATTCTTATGACAAAATGAAACCCAGACTGAGCAAAAGCTCTTAACTCAAACATTCTTAAGTTGGGATGCTCTTAAGTAGAGGTTCCATGCAGTTAATTAAAAGATAGAACACAAAAAGTACCTGCAATTTCATTTATCCCCATCTGTCAAACTATGTCCTCTCTAGGTTTTTCTGTAAGAAGAGCTACTAGTGCAGATGCCTGAGTGCAAGATTTTTTGAAATCTGATAAGAGATTTTTGCATGGTGGTAATCTTGAAGTAGCAAGAGTGCTGATCAGCATACCAGACACACTGGTTGAAAAAGAGCTGCACTTTCCAGTATGAATTCAAGGTGTCAGTGATGCCATTTAAGAGTCAGGAGTTCAGCACCTACATGAAGGACTGATGTATCCTGTGTTTGAGGTCTTTGCATGTGCCCCACCAATGGGAGAAATACAACATAGAAGGACATCGTAAATGGTTTTGCAATCTCTTGTTCACCAGTAGTGGAGTACCTTCTCATTGGAGACTCAGTTGGGATCATTGTTCTCTCTAGTTCAAAGCAAAGCTAAGGCTTTTCCCTTTCAGTGTTCATGTATATGGCTTTTAAGTGCTATAACTTTTAAAGCTATATCAATTTGTTGTATCTAATGGCTGGAATTCACCAAGATGGTTACAATTGCATGACCTAGAGTTTGTATTCATCATCCTTACCTATCCACTAGTTTAATACATAGGGACGATGAAATAATAATAATAAAAAACTTTATTTGTACCCCGCCACCAACTCCCCAACGGGGACTCAGGGCGGCTTACATGAGGCTAAGCCCAACAATACAACAACCAAGGTAAAATCAAACAAACAACATCATCAATTACATAAGACATAAACTAAAAAAACACCAACCAATATAAAAGTACAATAAAATAAAACCATTTATAACATAGGACAATGAGCGGGCCACATGTACAGATTAAAATAGGAGAAATACAGCTAAAAACGGAGGGAAGAAATAGCTGTAGGGCCAATTATTTGTGAGGGAGTCCCCTAGTCTATTTTTCTAGGCATCAGCTGCTCCAAGCAATTGGGGACCTGTTCTCCTGTTGATCAGGAAGCAACTGGCTGACTTCCCCATGCTGCATGATCCATCTCCTGTGCAAGGAGATTGTGCTGTGGTGGTGTAATGGGTTAAACCCTGAGCTGCTGACCTGAAGACTTGAAGCTTGGCGGATCAAATCTGCGAGATGGGGTCAGCCTCATCTTCCCATGCGGGGACAAGAGAGAAGCCTCCCACAGGATGGTAACATATCTGGGAGCACCCAGGTAATTGGAGATAGCTGATTTTCTCACACCAGAAGCGACTTGCAGTATATTTTCAATTCACCTCCGACAAGATAAAAAAGGAGCAATCTCCTGTGCAAGGAGGATTTGTGATCGTTGTACTGGGGATCGCTCACAAAAGGGAATGAGAATGTCTGTCAGCTGCTTGCTGATTGATGGGAGATAGATCCCTATTGCTTACAGCATCGGCTTCCCAGTAAATGAGGTTGACATTATTGGGTTGGGAGATACTACTTAATTAATTACTGGATCTGTAAGGCAGAGAACTAACATTGTTCTCTGCAGGAAATGTTATGGCACTATGCATTCCTTAAAATATCACATCTAATGCTGTGGACTTTCATTTTATGTTTTTCCTGTACATCTATGTAAACAAACCATACATCACAGAATTGCCATGAATATCACATTCTTTTCAGAAAACGGATCCAGGTAAATGCTGTAGTTCTTGAAAGGTCACACTGCATGGAAATGGGAGTGCACTTATTGAAGTAAGGAGACATCATAAGGTATCATCAAACAAGCAATAAATACAATCAAGAAAAAACCACTTGCACATATAGCAATTTTAATCCATTCCATTTTAAATACCACAATAAATTTAATTTTCACAATAAATTAAATAGCCATATTCAGTTTACAAAATAGAATTACTTAGTGTGAAACCAGTATTTACAAACAATATACATTATATACAGCAGGTTTCTCTTTGTCAACATACAAGTATAGAAGGGGGAAAAAGATACTTCTTTTTCGACACATGATTGACATGCTACAAGTGCCAAGATGATCCATACAATAATAATAACAATAATAATAATTAAAAAAAACAATAGTGCAAACTCACCACAGGTAATTTGAAACAATGTTGATCGCATGATAGAATTTCCTTTCAAACAATAGGAAAGACTTCCAAGAGAAATCAGCATCACACAGGGTATATCTTTACACTGCAAACTTATATTGTTATTGTTTTACTAGCCAATGAGCATGGTTCCCTCGCCCCCCCCAATAAACAAACCTGGAAATGCAGGTGAGAATTGGAGAACCCTGGCACTCCCCACCCATCCAGTCACAGAAGTACTCATCCCAGGATTCCTATGGAAAGCAATGGTTAAACCAATATAAGTCTGAAGCACAGATTTACACCTTTCAAAGGTCAGTATTCTTTTAGCAATATGTATCTGAGGGCCCTTCCATACAGCCATATAATCCAGAATACCAAGGTAGAAAATCTCACAATATCTGCTTTGAACTGGGTTATCTGAGTCCACACTGCCATATATTCCAGTTCAAAGTAGATAATCTGGGCTTTTCTGCCTTGATATTCTGGGTTATATGGCTGTGTGAAAGGGGCCTATAACAGCCTATTGTAGACCTTCCAATACCCGATTATGTAACAACTTGTAAAGTAATCCAGCCCTCCACTAAATTTGTTTGTTTGAGCAAATAGAGTACTGACCCTTTGAATGAAATTGCTGAATTTATTTAAATGACTTCTCATTTAACTGTATAGCATAAAATGATGCAATTATACAGAGAGTAAGTTTTATGTTATTCACTGCTCTGTAGAAAAATTGTTCCCGCCTTATATTTGGTCACACACTGCATATGTACACGTATGCATGAAAAAAAGATTACTTTGATAGCTGTGTATACAAAAAGTGCATATTTTTTTACTCTAATAGAGACACGGTTGCATATCTCTGGGTGCAACACACAGTGTTGTATGAAATTTATTTTAGGGCCAGTTAAATGTCCTCCCTGTGATCTGGTAAAATTTCTGATTAAAGGGGTGAAAAAACTTGCGCAATTTGGTAATGACAGAGGAGTCGACCTCTGGATGGATACGTCCCTTGCTTCCTGCCAGGCACTTGTTAAAGACAATGTTAAATCGCAAGCAGTAAAACCCTCTGGTAGCATTGAAATATAAATTATATTGACTTATCCTCGGAGGAAGATTTAAGAACTTCTCTACCAGCTGGAGTTCTGGCAGTGGTTCCGTAATGAGACGATCGCCATCGACAATGTGAAACTGCTCTATGGGAAAGTACTTTAACCACCTCTCCAGATGTTTGGTGTAGATGCTGGTTCTTACTGCCTTATATTTAGTGTTCACTTCACAGGTATTAGGATCAATCGACAGCTTCTCAAATTTGTAGTAGGTTTTATTCTTTCTTTCTTTCCCCTCCAGCACCTGAGTGTAGTCAGAAATAGCTCTTGTTGTGGGTTCCCTGACAATAATCAGTAATTTGATGGATGAGTTCATTTTATAAATCCTTTCAGGTACCTCCTCGGTGATAAAGTATGCTGGACTTTTCTCAATTGTTATTTGATGAGGATAAGAAAATGGCATTTTTTTCCTGTACCACTCAATGCCCTTGGCATAGTTCTCATCATTATCAAAGAAGTGGATCTCTTGAGAGGCTTTGACCACTGCTGGGTGAAGATTGAGCATTTCGAGTAGCGCTCGGGTTCCTCCTTTCCTCACCCCAATTATTATGGCCTTGGGGATCTGTTGGACCAAACTGTGAAGTCGGATTTGCTCCTTGCTGGCATTCCCCTTCCGGAACTCATGTAACAACCCACGCTTATACTGTAGAGCGCGAAGTGGAATTTCATCTTGGCCACGGAGTCCAAATCGACCATCAATTGGGCAAATGGGTTGCAGTCTACAGTTGAGAGAAGAGAAGGAAATACAAGTTGAAATTATTAAAGCCAAACCAATCTATGTCTACACAAAAGTCTAATTGAGCTCAGAAAGGAAAACCTTTGGCAAGTGAACATCAGATTAAAGTGATTCCTTCCTGATTGTGCCATTAAGATCTCCCTGCTGAATCAGAGGTATTCCACAGACAGCAAGGGTCCTTCCATCCTTTGAAGGCATATCCTAAGTCCAATCTGATATGTTCATTGCAGAAGCACACATGCCTGCACACACCCTGTTTTAAAGTGTGCATGTTGCATATTTAACTGGGGTTAAATACTCAAAGGGCACCCGATTCTGTGAGATCTAGGAAGCTAAACAGAGTCAGTCTTAGTTAGTACTTGGGTAGGACACTGCCAATGAACACTATGCCCTGTAGGCTATATTTCACAGAAAGGAACTGGCACAAAAATGTATTTTTGTCTAATAAAAACCCTATAAAATTCATGAAGTAACCAAAAAGAAACAGCTGATTTCAAAGCACACACACAGGTGAAGTATTTGCAGTTTTGGATACAAGGATTGCAAAGTGGATGGGACTACTAAGCAAGTATCAATCACCAAGTTCCCAGTTCTGGCACCAGCTGCCAACTAGTTTATCATTCTCACTTTGTCCACATTGATCACATCAGTTACATAACTATGTTCAGTCAAACAAACTTTCAATGCAAGAAAGAATTGAAACATATGATACCAGAACTCATAACACCATTTTATTGTTTTCATTGAATGCATATCTGGTTAACTGAAAAGATGGGTGAGGATTATGGGAGGCGAAAACCTTGTCTGAGGTATATGTATGGACTACCTTATTGCAGGCAACATTTCCTTTCATAAAGCACAAGAGTGGAAATTTTGATTCAGATGGGAAGATGCTTCATTAGAAGCAACAGCTGTCTACAGATAAAACAGATACAAAGTTAGAACTTCATGTCAGGAACCTGCTGTGCTGCTTGGTGAACTACAGAACTATGATTTCAGAGTGGATCCCCAAGCAATGAAGTCTTCTCAGGTTCTGGACCTCCTTGATAGGAAAGGCTACAAAGGGCCTCATGTTTGGACTGAGACTTTGCCCGAGGCTACAGCTGTTTTCCTGCTTTTGGGAGATTTTGGTGTTGCTTTTCTTTGGCTGTGACTCCTGGCTTTGCTCCTGAGCTCTGGCACAATTCCTAGTTTTCTCTGCTGCTTGATCATCAATGCTGATTAGGATTACCAGGTGTCTCTTATTACAAGGGATTCTCTTAGTTCAAGGCCAGAAGGCCGGTCCCTTATTATAAGGGGATGTCCCTGTCTGCGGATTGGAAAGCTCTTCCTTTTATGCCAAAAATTCTCTTTGCTAGAATGTAGGCTCTTCATAAAAACAATGCACATATCATGTAATTTATGAATGTAGATGAGATGCTAAATCTACACGAACACATTAAGAGAAATCCATGCTTTTCTTTGGTATAGAATCATAAACTACAATGAGACCACAAGGGCCATCTAGTCCAACCCCGTCATGCAGGAATACACAACCAAAGCACGCCTAACAGGTTACCATTCAAAACTTTTAAAGGAGGAGTCTCTACCACACTACGAGGCAGCATATTTCTCTGTTGAACAGCTCCTACCACCAGGAAAGTCACCCTAATATTCAAGTGAAATCTATTTTCTGAAGTTTTAATCTTATTGTTCTGTGTCTCTGGAGCAGCAAAAACAAGTTTGTGCCATCTTCAATATGACAATAGGACTGTCATGTCACCTCTTAACCTTCTCAAGCTAAACATACACAGCTCTATGAGCCACTCCTCATATAGCATGGCTACCACTTTGGTCAGCCTCCCCTGGACAAGTCCCAGTTGGTCAATATCCTTCTTGAATGTGTTACCCAAAACAGGACAGAGTTTTCCAAGGGAGGTCTGACCAAAGCAGAATAGAGTGAGACTATAACTGCCCTCAATCTAGACCAGTGCGTCTCAACTTTCCTACTGTCACAACCCCTTAATACAATTCCTCATGTTGTGGTGACCTCCAATCATAAAATAATTTTAATTGTTACTCCACAACTGTAATTTTGCTACTGTTATGAAGCGTAATGTAAATATCCAATAAGCAAGATGTATTTTCATTTATTGGACAAAATTTGGCACAAATACCTGATACACCCAAATTTGAATACTGGTGGGATTGGGGGGAGTGATTTTGTCATTTGGGAATTGTAGTTGCTGGGATTTATAATTCACTTACAATCAAAGAGCATTCTGAACTCTACCAATGATAGAATTGAACCAAGCTTGGGACACAGAACTTCCTTGACCAACAGAAAATACTGGAAGAGTTTGGTGGGCACTGACCTTGAGTTTTGGAGTTGTAGTTCATCTACATCCCAAGAGCACGGTGGACTCAAAATAATAATGGATCTGGACCAAACCTGGCATGAATATCAATATGCCAAAATGTTAACTCTGGTGGAGTTTGGGGAAAATAGACTTGGTATTTGGGAGTTCTAGTTGCTGGGATTCATAGTTTACCTATAATCAAAGAGCCTTCTGAACCCCACCAACTATAGAATTGGGCCAAACATCCTACACAGAACCCCCATGACCAACCAAAAATGCTGTGTTTTCTGATGGTCTTTGGTGACCCCTCTGACACCTCCTCACAACCACTTCAGTGGTCCCGACCCCCAGGTTATGAAACTCTGATCTAGACCCTATATTCCTATTGATGCAGTCCAGAGTTATATTGAGTTTTTTAGCTGTTGCAGCACAATTGTGATTCGTGTCTCGTCTACTAAGACTACTAGACTCCTTTCACATGTATTGTTTTCATGCTAGGTATCCCGCAGTCTATATCAGTGCACTCCATAATTGTTCCCTAGATATAGTACTTCACATTTCCACTTGCGGAATTTTGTAAGCTTTGGATCAGCACTCTAATCTGTTAAGGTCATTTAAAATTCGGATTCTGTCTTCTGTTGTATTAGCCACCCTTCCTAATTTGGTTTCATATTCTGATGATCAGCCCTGCGTGTCATGAATTTCCAATGTCCCTAATTGCTGTTAACAAAAATCTGGTAACACTAATGTTGACTCTACAGAGAAGAAAGTTCCCTTTCTTCAACTGCTTCTTTCAGAGACCCTTCTGCCACTTGCCTGCCCACCCTTTGCCAGTCTGGCCACTGGTTCAGGCAATTAATTGAGATGCAGCAGTATCAGGAGATGGGGAAGGAAAAATAGCTTCTATTTGCATGTTCAAGGATATTAACGTTCATACTTGCTTTGTGACTGTAAGAGAGATCAAGGGGGTAGAAAGGCACCATGACATCTGTACTAGAATCACCAGTGAATAAAAATCTATCACAGCTTCTTTTTTTTTTAAAAAAAGAAGGAACAAGGACACACACAGAGAGAATGAGAAGAATAAACTCATCTTGCCATTAGCATCATTATATATGGATCCTATGGAATACACTACTGCTGGAGTTCAAGGAGTCAAGTACTGTGTCTGGATAATTTTATGACCATTAATAACATTTGTAGCTGTGCAAGCTTAGATTGGTGATAAGGTTAATTAAATTTCATGCCTCAGGGCACAGGACAAATTCCTGCAGGAGCCAAGAAGGAATTTTCATGCCATACATGAAATCGCATAATAGGCTATGGTAGTTTTGCATATATTTATAATATGAAACTTTGCCGAGAGATGGTGGGATGCTAGCTTCAGCACATGAACTTTCATTTCTAATCTGATGCAAACTTTTCTGAACGAAACTGGGCACATTATTGCTATAAAGAGGAAAAAAGGAAAGTGGAAAACTAATGGAATGCAAGGTAGGATTAGTCACTAAGTGGACCCCCCCCCCCCTCCCCACTCCTTTATCCATCCATCCCCTGAAAAGCAGAAAACAATCCAGGGCTAAAATCCTGTTGTGGAATTTTGAATGAATAACCTAAAGTATACATATCACTATTTGGTATTTACAATCCCCGTGTAGCCCCTAGTTTAGTTTGTGGAAGTCCTGCAATCATAACTTACCGGGAAGTAGCTCCTGAGATCAATTGGGGTCTGTTCTCTTGTCAACTGGGAAACAACCTGGTGACAGTGCCCTGCCCACACAAGTTATTCCCAATAGGGGAAAAGACCTCCATCAATTCCAGGGGTTGTTTTCTGATAAATGAGATAGCAGGTCCAGGAGTTCTTAAAAATGAACTGGGCTGTAATGTTCTCCAAATCCCCAAGTATGTCTGTGGTTTGCTTCTTCTTTCCATTTTGATACTGATTTAAGATGAGTGAAATTTGGCTGCTTTGCCATTATTTCTCTCATCACAGTTCAATTTTCTGTTTCAGCAAAATCAGCACTGTCCTCAAGCATGATCTCAGTGTATAGACACTACCTCCATTCCTCCCAGGCAAGGATGAGGAATTTCAAGGCAAGAGTACTGCATTGGAAAGCATATATAACGTATCTTTTTTCAATTTGTCTGACTTGGTGTTTTGTTTTGCAATAGCATAGCCTGCAACTGTAGTTGATGCTTAAGGTGTCTTGCTTAATGATATCACCAGAGTCTTCTTGTGACATCACCCTTCTAACATCACCTGTGTCACTTATCTGTGATATCACAAAGCATCATTCCTGGGTATCAGATTTTGATCCTGGGATAGTCCTGATATGGTAATCCACTCCACAAATAATACAGCAAGGTACAATTGTCAGTTCCAACAGTGGGTAACTAGAAGCTGTGAGAAGACCATGAGAAAAACATAAATGCTTTGGCATCTTCCCATTTGTATTCCCAATATGAATGAATATTTTGTGTTGTGAGGTCAAACTTATTCTCTCCCATATAGGCTGGAGTTCAAGATGTGGTCTAAGGGCAAATGTTCTTGAGCTGAAGGTCTGGTATAATAGATAAATTCAAGTCAGAGCTCAGATGGAAGAAAAGCAAGGAACTCTGTATGTTGTCTTCAGTTCCATGGTAGAAAAAAGTAGAAGATAAAGATGAATGTTATTAAGATGAACAATTGCTGTCTTTACTACAGCAGCTATATTCAGGGACAAATTTAAGAGTGCGGTTAGGTCTGTCAGGTAAACTCACCGACAACATTGAAACAAGAAAAGGAGTCAGGCAAGGTTGTTTGCCTGGCACCCTTGTTCAATTTCTATGTGAACAATCTAGTTGCTGATCTGAGCTTCCACCATCAGGAGGTAATAGGAAAATTCAAATCTTATTATATGCTGATGATATTGTCCTCTTGTCAACTACACAAATAGGACTCAGGAGACTCTTGAGGACATTAGGTAGAACTTGTGACCAAGAGAAGTTGAGCATTAACCATTCTAAAACCAAAGTGATGGTATTTTCCCAGAGGAAGCAGATACATAAATGGCAACTGGATGGCCACCCAATAGAACAGTGTCTCAGCTTTAAATACCTGGGCATCCACTTCTCATATAATGGTAGCTGGGAAAAGTCATACAGAGGCAGCAAAACTATCGGCATGGAGGTCAGCAAAATCAATTCTTTCCTTTGGGAAAACAAAGGGGGGTTCCTTGATATGTCCCACAATTAAGATCTTTGTTGCTAAAATCCTACCACAATTTTTATATGGAGCAGAAATATGGGAGCAGAGTAACACAAAGCAGATCGAATGCATCCAGAATAAGTTTGTAAGAGCCCTTTTGGCCCTTCCCCCTGGGACACCATCTTCCTTGTTAAGGCTTGAAGTGGATCTTCCCTCACTTAAGGCCAGAATTGATAAGCTCAACATTTCATATGGGAAGAGACTTCTGGAAATGGAGGATGAGAGTATAACAAAACAATGCTTGATGGAGCAATATAAGCGAGGAGGTTGGGCTCAGCACTGGTTAGCCCTGCTCCACCAGTATTTTGAGGGGTCAAATACAACCCTAATGCAGCTGAACAAGAAGGCGATTAGAGACAAAATCTTTGAGGTGGATGTAATTGACAACTTGCGGACTAGTAAACAGCAGGGTTTCTCCACTTGGTATCCTCTACTAAAGAGTGACCAATATTGTCAACAATATAATAATAATACACTTTATTTATATTCCGCTCTTCTCACCCCGAAGGGGACTCAGAGCAGATTACATTACACATACAGCAGACAGTCCCTGCCGGTTCCACATACAATTACATACAACATATAACATATAACAAGTACAATTTTAGAAGGATTTTTTCTTCAGGGTGCGTCACAGGGTGTGATTGGGTCATTATGTCACAAGGGGGTGCTGTTGCTTCATCCTCATGACGGAGAGCCTCTGTTTCTGCATTCCACCTTCTGGCAGCCAATCTTCTTGAAAAAGTCCTTTTTGAAAAAATCCTTCCCAGCTAGGCGGTTCCCAGTTTTGTCTAATCACAGCTGAGCGGTTTTCGAACAGTTGGGTGAACAGTGGACAGGGCTCACAGCTGGGTGTCCAAATCAGCCTGGGATTCGAACATGCAACCTTCAAGATTTAACATCTGTAGCCCTTAGAAAAACATTTACAGCCCTGCGCTTTCAAACAATGCCATCAGGCTGGCTAGAGGGAAGATATAGAGGGATCCCTCATGCCCAACATCTTTATATCTGTGCGTCTGGGGAAAGAGAGGATTTAACACACTAACTGTTACATTGCCCATTGTATAATGACCCTCGAAACAATCTCCTGGGAGCACTTTTGGAAGAAAGGGCAGCATGGCAATAGTCAGTAGTTATCTGTGACTTGTTAGCAGATTATTCCAAAAAGATTACATTAAAGGTTGCCACATTTGCAGTTGCAGCTCAAAAAATTCGAGTCAAAATAGTAAACTCCACTGCAGAAGCTAGAAAAGGAAAAACTACTGCTGTATTTTTAAAAAGCCAGTATATGGAACATGTTTTAATGTTTATATTGGTAAGTGCTTGTTGTACTTTTAGAGATTGTATGTTTTCTGTCATGGCCTATGGCTAGTACAATAAACAATTCATTCATTATTAAGATGAATGGAGGACATCAATTTTGTTACTTTATGTTATAAGAATGGCTCAAGTCTTATTTGAATAGTTTGATTCTATGTTCCTGCATGGCAGGAGATTGTACTAGATGGCCCTTGTGGTCCCTTCCTGTTCTATGATTCTATAATCTTGTTACAATAAGAATGGGCAACTTGGGCCCTTCCACACCAAAGCCCTATATCCCAGAATATCAAGGCAGAAAATCCCACAATATCTGCTTTTATCCGGGTTATCGGAGTGCCCTTCCATGGAGTCATATAGCCCAGAATGCCAAGGCAGAAAGTCCCACAATATCTGCTTTGAACTGGGTTATCTGAGTCCACACTGCCATATATTCCAGTTCAAAGCAGATAATGTGGGATTTTTTCAGCTGTGTGGAAGGGGCCTGAGTCCACACTCAGAAAATGTGGGATTTTCTGCCTTGATATTCTGGGATATAGGGCTGTTTGGAAGGGCCCTAAGGTGTTGAGGGTTTGCGACTCAGGCCTCTTCCACATAGCTGAATAAAACCCCATATTGACCTGGGATATATGGCAGTGTGGACTCAGATATTCCAGTTCAAAGCAGATACTGTGGATTATTCTGCCTTGATATTCTGGGTTATATGGCTGTGTGGAAGGGCCTTCCAAGAAGCCCTAGCCAGCTCAGTTATCCAATGCACTCCAACAACTTCTAAATGGCTAAGTTATGTGGTTGTCTCTGCAGTGCCATGTATACATTTAACAATGGTTGTGGACATAAATTACTCGCTTGTTAATTTCAGAAGACAGCATACATTCCCTCACTCGATTTCTCTGGAGCATGTTATGTGATCGTAATTAGAAGTAAAAGCTGATAGTTGTATCCCAATGGCTTGCTATGTATAGAATCAGGAAGGAACATTTCCTTGAGGTCAGACTCAACAGGAGCTGACAGTGACAGGAACTGTTCTATCTCCAGTAATTTCTGTGAGAATATCTGTGTTCTTAACCATTTTTAAAAAATAATGCAGGCACTCATTTTATATATCTGGCTGCACTGTCATTTGAGAAAACCATTTGCAGCAAGAGTCTCCTCATTCATCATATCTGGAAAGTATTTTTTTAAAAAAATTAATGAAAAAGAAGGCCACAAACCTCACCAAAATTGGCTAATTAACATAGTTAAAATTCCTTCTCCCTGCAGCAATCTTTCAAGTGCAGTAGTATTCCAAGCTTGACAAGCTAACTCTGCAGGCTCATGCATAATTTTAACTACCACTGTAGCCCATTAATTGCCTGCTCATAAATTTCAGAAAGGAAGATGCATAAATACATCATAACTGTTTGCTGAGACTTGAGGTCAACCTGCAGATGCACACAGACAAAAAGCAGCGAACGTATACATATTTACTGTATGCCACTTTAAGACTCCTTCTGAAAACAACTGCAGGTGCTCACAGAATATAAATGGACAGGCTGACTGTCACTGGGTTAAGCAAGCTGAAACTCTTTCAGTATATGCACACTCTCCTCCATTCCTAAATGGAATGGAAAGAACAATGAAAATAAATATTTCAGAACTTTCCAATATTAAAAGGCTTAAGAGGAAGTTCTTGAGATGGGGAGGGAAAAGGACCTCACCAGGAACCATTGATAATTACAAATGTCACCAATCTGTGCCCATAGAATGACTTACCTATCCAAGCTCCCAACTCTGGCAACTAGATATAGGAGACTTCCAATAGCAAGGCTGCCTAAAACAAGGAGCTTCTGTTTCAGCAACACCTGCTGTTTGAATAGCATGGCCCTCCATCAATCTTCAGGACTTCTTCAGTCTGCAGGGAACAGAAAGCAGAAATGAGTGTGAGCAAAGGCAATATACATGCATGCAAATGTTTATATTGATTTTTTTATTTTTATTAAGTCGGCTTAATATACCGCTCTCTCTGACACCCAGAGCGGTTCACAAGAGTTGTACAGGAAAAAGCACATAAAACACATTAAATGCAATAAAAACATTTAAAACTCCCGAATTAAGAACATGTTGCAGGCCAACTGCAATAACAGTGGCATGCTAGCAGCGGACCAGCAGGTACAAATAAAATAGCAGTTAGCTAAGGGTCTGAATAGCCATGTTTTTACTGCTCTGCGGAACGGCAGAAGGGCCCGAGTGGCCCGTATCTCTTCAGGAAGGCTGCTCCACAGAGTTGCCGCAGCTACGGTGAATGCCCTCCGGCGCGTAGTAGCCAATCTGCAGACCCTAATACTAGGCACATCCAATAGATTGAGCCCCTCTGAGCGCAGTGATCTCCTGGGCACATAAGGGGTAAGCCGCTCCTTCAGGTACACTGGCCCCAAACCATATAAGGCCTTGAAAGTTAGAACTAACACCTTGAAGATGACCCGGAATTCAATTGGAAGCCAGTGCAGCTCGCGCAAGAGTGGGGTCACATGATCGGATCTTAATGCTCCCGAGAGCAGACGCGCTGCAGCGTTCTGCACCAGCTTAAGTTTCCGGATCGCCGTCAAGGGTAGGCCAATGTACAGCGCATTACAGTAATTGAGCCTCGAGATGACCGTGGCTTGGATCACCGTGGCCAGGTCACAGCAGGAGAGGTAAGGAGCCAGACGTTTTGCCTGACGCAGGTGGAAGAAGGCTGTCTTGCAAGTCATTAACCCATCCTGGTATCTTACTAAGCCTTCACACATCTGTCCCAATGCTGCTCATAGAAAATCAGTTTTATTAAGAGAAGATCCTACCAAATTCCACTGGAACCAAAATGAGAGAGGTCTGTGCAATTATGTAGCAGGAGGGTGGTGATTGTGTTCCATGAAATATTGGCTGCCAGTTGAATAATTTGGGTTTTTACACAACATGTTCTTACCATACATCAAACTGGACACAGCATATTATTTGGGAACACAGAAATACTGGACCACTGTCACAACTACAATCTCAGGCTACACTGAGAAGCCATTGAAATCCACAAGCATATGAACAATTTAAACAGAAAGGAGGAAACCATGAAAATGAACAAAATTTAGCTACCAATATTTAAAAAACTCCAAAATCATAAAAGTAAATAAAGAACAACAGGGAATTCCAGACAAGAAACAATCATTGCCAGCTAATCATCTCCCAACAAAGGATTGCTCCTGGCAGTAAGAAACTGCTAGGACATTAAATGCTAATCAAGATGGCCAATTGAAACATTGACACTTACCTCCAACAGACAAGAATTCTTTCCTCCACCCTGGACATTCCACAGATATATAAACCCGACTTGCCTAGTTTCCAACAGACTTCACAACCTCTGAGGATGCTTGCCATAGATCCAGGCAAAGTGTCAGGAGAGAATGCGTCTGGAACATGACCATAGAGCCCAGAAAACTCACAATAACCCAATGATTCCGGCCATAAAAGCCTTTGACAATACATTTTGACACAACAGTTCCCAATGTGCAGAGGATTTACAGATCTGCAGCCCAAAAGTTACCTTTTCAGAGTTGTGTCTGCTAAATAGCTTGCATTTTCTCTAAAATCACTCCAATAGTTAAAATACAGGTAACTCCACTTCCAGCCTCAGAACTCTGTTTATAAATATTTATTAACTGTATATGAAAATGTCAAAATAGCACACAACAATAATCAGGCATACATTATAAACAATATTCAAAATCAAGTTGAAATTATCAATCATTTTCAAGACCTATAAAATAGATGACAGAGCTAAACTGAAGAGGGTAAATCTTAAAGGTGTGTCAAGAAGAGGAGGCAGCAGATCATTTGAATACGTTTGACATCTGTGGGATGACACAATGCAAGAATGGGTAACTTAGTGGGTTTGGGGCAAATTCTCAACCACTGGGACCCTCAGAACATCTTGGACTGACAAAAATAGTAAGGGCATATTCAAATGGTTGGAAGCTCACTGCTGGTTTGGAAAAAAACAGGTTATGCTGGACTGTTGAGCCAAGTAGGGGTACTATAGTATTGTGGTGGATATCACATTAATCCATTCTTCTGAAGGACTGTTGAGCTGCTTCTATGAGCACTGATAAACCCAGCCCCAAACTCTTTTGTACATTCATGCAAGTTTCTCTGTTAGAGGGCTGACTGCATTGTGGCAATGCATAGTCAGCCCATAGTGGCAGTGCAGTTGGTCTGAAAGGAACTCCCCAGGCCCACAGTCAGCTTCTTTCATGGCCTCCTGCCCCCACATATATCTTATGACCCTTCTACATTGGCATATAATCCAGATTATCAAAGCCAGTGGTTCCCAACCTTTTTTCTTGACCAGGAACCATTTTGAACAGGGACCACTTGACCAGAGACTACTTTGACCTGGGACTACTTTCCAACATTATTACAAAAAGGGTTATGAATCAGTTTTTGGTCAACTTTAGATTCGGTTTGGGGTACTGATTCAGAAAATTGCATTGGATAGGCCACATCAGCTCTAGTTTCTGACACAGAACATATGTCATGGTCAGCAACTGGGATAGAGTGGCAGGCAGCATGAAAGAAGCAGAAATAAAATAAATTAAATAAATAAATAAAGAGGAAGGAGGCTCGTGGACCAGATTTTTGTCCTTGCAGCCCACTGGTGGTTTGTGGCGCACAGGTTAAGAACTACTGCAAAGCAGATAATCCACATTGTCTGCTTTGTACTTGATTATATGAGTCTACACTGCCAGATAATCCAGTTCGAAGCAGATATTCTGGATTTTATATGGCAATGCAGAAGGGCTTTAAGATCAGAATTAAAGAGTAAACTGTCGAATTATTGATCTCTGAGCATCCACTCAAAGGCACAAAAGTAAATAATGAAGCATGCTACCTTAGTCAGCTCCAAAGCCCGGAGAGGCACTTAACTTTCTATTGCAATTACAAAAAACTACAAACTATTTACAGGAGCAGAATATAACACATCCATTTGTTAGCTGTAAATCGCTGAAAGCAGAACCACATGGCTATCTGATTCTCTAGAATGTAAACACATTACTGGAACAGTCCAAAGTTACGCTCTAGGAATCAAGGCATAGCTCTATGCACTTAACTCTCACAATGCATTGCTACACAATACACAGTTTAAACTACAAACAATATTTCATTACATTTAAACCAATGTTCTAACAGAAACAATCCCAAGATGCCACCCCCCCCCCCATCTTTACTCAGTCTACACCTGGGAAAATTGTATTCATGCTTAACTTCCTGAAGTTCATTTACTAACTCCAAGGAAGGTTGAGAAAAATCTGCAGCTTTCCTCCTTCCTATAACCTTTCTCTCATGACCCCATCACAGTGCAAAAGTAGAGTTGCCAGAGTAAAAACGGAGGAGGGCTACTAGTTGTATAGAAGGGGGCATTTGCTGCTTGAGTTGTTGTAGATTTTTCGGGCTATATAGCCATGTTCTAAGCATTCATCACAAAAGTAGTTGCTAGAGTAAAAACTGAGGAGGGCTACTAGTTGTATAGAAGAAGACATTTGCTGCTTGGATTATTGTAGGTTTTTTGGGCTGTATGGCCATGTTCTAGAAGCATTCATCACAAAAGTAGAGTTGCCAGAGTAAAAACTGAGGAGGGGTACTAGATGTATAGAAGGCATTTGCTGCTTGGGTTGTTGTAGGTTTTTCAGGTCCTCACAATCTCTGAGGATGCCTGTCATAGATGCAGGCAAAATGTCAAGAGAGAATGCTTCTAGAACATGGCCATACAGCCTGAAAAAACCTATAACAACCCAGTGATTCCAGCCATGAAAGCCGTCGACAATACATTTGCTGCTTGGGTTACAAGCAACACTTGCATAAATTTCTTCTTTATGTTTATTAAAAATATAGGAGCCTTCTCCATTTTTTTGCTTTAATAACTCTATGACTGTGATTTTTCAATACTTGAAGAGTTTGTTTTGAATTTGAACTCTAAACAGTACAAACCTATGCATTTTAACACAAAGGTAAATTCCAATCATTTGTGAGGATTATTCTTGGAATAGGAAGACTTAAATTCATTGCGCACTGTAACTCATACTGAATCAAATGGGACTTATTTCTGAGTATACATGCATACAATTGTGCTTTAAGAAGCCCAGATTCAGTTATTTAAGCAAAAAGAATTTGTATTTTATTTATTTATTTACAGCACTTACAGTATATTCCGCCCTTCTCACCCCGCAGGGGACTCAGGGCGAATCATAATGCACATATACATGGCAAACATTCAATGCCATAGACACACAACACATATAGACAGAGACACAGAGGATATTTAACTTTCCAGTTTCATGAGGGTATGCATTTTGAATTCTGGCCACCAGGGGAGCTGTCACATCACCATCCACTTGTGACACCAATGGAATACTTCCTCATTCTTTTGCATGCTGGAGAGTTTTTATGGCATCGTAAATTAGTTAAATTAGCCTCCCCACATAAGCGGTACCTAAATTTCCTACTTGACAGATGCAACTATCTTTCAGGCTGCAAAGGTTGACAGCAAGTTAGACAAATGGTCGGAAGTTCACTCCTAGGCTGGCTTCGAACTCATGGCTGGCTTCAAACTCATGACCTCTCGGTCAGTAGTGATTTTAATGCAGCTGACTCCAAAACAGCTGAGACACAACCCGGTCCATAACAAAGCACATTGGATAAACATGTGGGTCTCATCAATGTCTCATTAATATCATGACTATCAGGTACACAGCTGTAGCTAAGAGAGAAAAAATACACAATTCAGATTCTAGAAAGCTTTAGTATTCACACTGTGTGCAAGAGCTCAAAGCAAATGCAACTCCATGCCATCTTTGAAAGATTTACAGCTTTTAGGTGAGTGTATAAAAAGGAAAAAAGAACACAAAGGCAAGCAATACCATGCCAGCAGGTAATCAACACTTTCCACGTTTTCTTAATGTTTTAATTGCACATAACAATACCATCTTTATCTTTAATAAGATAAAGATGGTATTGTTATGTGCAATTAAAACATTAAGAAAACATTAAGAGTCGGCAACAAATCTAATGAATCTAAATCTAATGGAACATTTTGAAAATAAACTCCTTAAAAATGAAAATAAACTCCTTAAAAATGAATCATCTTCATGCATGTCATTTACTTTTCATATTGAATTTACTTTTAAGGTTTCACAAGAGTTGTTACATTTTTTGGAAGTTTCCTGCAAAGCTTTTCCTCTGAATTCCCATTATAATGGTTCACACATGTTGAGAAATCATTGGAAAATAAGTATTCTGAAGACCAATATGTGAGATACAGTAAACAAACATATTTCCCCAGGCGACAATATTGGAAGAAAGATTTCTATTAAAAAAGCTGCTGTTCTCAAACCAGAAGCTCACCTGATAGATAACATGGCTGATTCCTTAAGAGCAAAGTGAATGGTAATCTGAAGTGAGCCATTCTGAAGAGCTTTGATTAAAGTGACACATTTAATAGAACCATGCAGAATTCAGTAAAGTGACACTGGGCTTTCTTAAGGTAACAACTTTAACTGCCTTTGCTCAGTGCTATGGAATAATCGGAATTTTATATTTACATGAGTTTAGCATCTGCCAAAAAGTGCTGATGACTCACCAAACCACATCCATGACAGTTAAAGTCGTATCAAGCTGTGTTAACTCTACAATTTAAATGCACCCTCTGCATTCCAATGCACATAAATTCTAACCCTAACCCTCCACCTATAGTGCCAGAAGTGAACAAAAAACTCTCACAAGCTTTTTGTTTCCTTAGCAGATTTCCATTAAATTCCTTCACATAATCCCATGAGGTCAAGACACACCATTATTTCACTGTACATTTCTACGAGATTTCACTAACAATATGGAAAAGTTTTCCATGAACTTTCAAAACTTGGAAATCATTTGTTTCTTAGTTCAAGGATGTTTACTATGACAAAGTTTGATATCCAGATTGTCATGGAAGAACAGCTATAAGCACCTGCTCTCCACTTATCCATAAAGGGGCATAAGAAGATCCATGTTTATTTAATTCCAACATTTCTATCCCGTCCTTCTCAACTCAGGGCGGCTTACAACGGCAGCCAGGCATGTAGCCCGGGGGCTCGGCCCCCTCTGAAATTCTCAGAGAAGGCCTTACTGGTACATTATTTAAACTGTTATGTGTATTCATATCATGATCTGATCACTATGCTCAATATATCCCATATGCATGGGGGTACTGGGATAATGATACAAAAGATTTGCTAGGGTAGATCCTCTCTCACTCAAACTCAGCCCCCAATCAAAATCCTGGCTACGGCTCTGACGGCAGCGATTCAATGCTGACAACATACAAAATACATTACAATAACATTATGTGAGAAATAAAACATTAGATTAAAATTCATTAAAACATTATTATTCATCAAGTAGCCAGATCCAGATCTGATTTAGCAACTGATGACTCAGCCCAAAGCCTATCCTTGTCAAAGTTCAAACATCATGAATACTGCCAAATCTACTGTCTGAATGCCTGGTCCCAAAACCATTTTTTGAGTTTCTTTCTAAAAGAGAGGAGGGATGAAGCCGACCTAATTTCACGAGGGAGAGCATTCCACATGTTGGATCCAGTATTTTATTTCTACAGTGACCAACCAGATGTCTACAATGAGCCCATAAAACATGAGTAAAAGCACATCCTCCTGTTCATGTACTCTAGCAACTGACATTCAGAAGTGTTGCTGTTGTTAACTGTGGTCAATAACAACAGCAACTCTACAAATGAGAGATAGCCCTGCTAAGTTTTTGCAGATTCTGAGCAGCTGTAGATTCCTTGATTGAGTCCATCCATTGGAAATGTGGTCTTCCTCTTTTCCTACTGCCTTCTACCTTACAAACATTGAGGTCTACACAGCTACGAGGTATTGAAAGTTTTATATCCTAGGTATTGTGGTCACTAGAAAGTATGTGAAAGTTTGTTTTAAAAATATGGATGACTCCTATCCCACGAGATCCCATGGGATGATCTCACTCTAGGGGCCCTTCCACACAACCCAGAATATCAAGGCAGAAAATCCCACAATATCTGCTTTGAACTGGGTTATCTGAGTCCACACTGCTATATATGCCAGTTCAAAGCAGAAAATGTGGGATTTTATTCAGCTGTGTGGATGGGGCCCAAGACTGCTGATATTGGGAAGCATTCAATTAAATGGCTCTACTTCAAATGGACTCATTATCACACGTGTGTGAAGCTTCACTAATGCAACAATGTTTTTTTTTGCTTTTTTTCTTTTGGCAGCAAATGCACTTTTGTTGAAATGTATGAACCATATCTGAGAACTTGGTTTAAAAAGAACAATTACCATAAATACCATAAATAACTAGTTTAAATGGTGACCGAGTGTAATATTTCCATTGCATCTTAACTCCTCCCAGCTATCTAGATTCTAGAAGATTATGTGAAGAATATCTTTTAAACAAATCTAAAAACAGATTTGTCAATAAAGGAAAAACAGCATGATGTCAAGAGATTAAAGCTAATTGTAACACGTAAAGATACATTTTTGTTTAATTTTGCGTGTATCAAACATGCTTTTGTGCAATTTTTAAAAAAATGATAAAAAAATCAATCAGTTGGCAAGAAAACTCTCTATTAAATCATTCAAACATCAAGGAAGGCTCTACTGTAAAGTAGATCCTGGAATAATGTATCTGACTAGTATAATGTATCTGCCCTCTACATCAGCCTTCCTTTGTCGGTGATCCGGAAGCTTAAGCTGGTGCAGAACGCTGCAGCCCGGCTGGTGGCAGGCCTTCCATCTCGCTGCCACATTACGCCTGTTGTGCGCAAACTGCACTGGCTTCCAATAGAGCACTGGATCACCTTCAAGGTGCTGGTTTTGACCTTTAAGACCTTGAATGGTCTGGAGCCAGTGTACCTAAGGGACCGCCTCTCCCAGTATAGTCCCCCAAGACCACTGCGAGTCCCTGAACCTCCTTGTGGTACCCAGTTGCCAATCCATCCACCTGTCTTCAACGCGGAGGAGGGCTTTTAGTGCCACCGCGCCAGTTTTATGGAACGCTCTTCCCTCCACAATCCGCGCACAGTCCGATCTGCTAGCCTTCCGTAAGGCCTGGAAAACCCTTCTGTTTGTGCAGGCGTTCTGTCGGTAAATAACTCTAGGCCGTTCATTCTGTAATGTAGGCAACAGGAGTTATTTTGGTGTGTATGTGTCTGTACAATTTTAATGCGTGGACATTGGTCCGTTGTTTTTATAGTGTTTTTATGGTTTTAAGCACATGTAAGTCGCCTCGAGTCTGTTGGAAGGGGCGACTAACAAATCGAAATAATAAATAAATAAAAATAAATAGTATGCCAGGGCTGGAGACCTTCAGTCCTTCAAATGGTGATGAACTGCAAGCCCTATCCCTCACCATTTATGTTCATGGAAATGGAAGTCTAAAATTATCTGGTAACCCACTGTATTTCTAGGCTGGCTGTATGTTGCATATATAATATCTGAATATTTTAGACAGTTGCTTGCTCAAACTTTTGGAGCCCTTTTGGACACAATATATTCAGCAAGCATAATCCCAGCAAGATGCCACTTCCCCACACTTTGGAAGAGTTGAAAGAGACCACAAGGACCATCTAGTCCAACTCACCATCATGCAGGAACACACAATCAAAGCAGCCCTGTCAGGCGGCCATCCAGCCTCTGTTTAAAAACCTTCACATCCCAAGGCAGCACCAGTTGCCTTGAATGCAGGCATGCCCAACAGCCCTTGGACCAGGAGAGTTGCCTATCTCTGATATTCAGAGCTTGCCCTACCACATGCAACATGAGTTAAATGAACTCTGCATAAGAAGAAAAAAAGATAATAAATTAGAGAAGCAATTAAAGCATGAAGATGGAACTGGTCTACCCAAGGCATAGTTTTTAAGAGAAATGGCATGAATAATCTACATCCATCTTCAAAGGGGTTAAGAAAATTCCCCCCACCTTGGCCCATCTCTTCCTATTAAGGCGATTAATCTAAAGAACTGTTGAAAAGAGTTGTATAAGTACAAGACAGTGAGGAAAGTTATGATAAGCTAGGAAAGTATATTATTTCATTCCCAGAAGTTATTATTCTACAACCCTCAAAAGAAATCTCAAATAAGAATAATGATAAGGCAAACCAGAGTAAATAACAACTGTTTCAACAGTTAGGGGGGAAAAACCCACAACTTGAAAGATACCTTTGTTGCAGATCTCCCATTGCACTAGTTGTAACACCACTTTTAAGATGTAAAGTCCACTGTAACACCAATCTTAACTAGTTACCTATCATTCTAATGGTTTGACCAATGATTCAGAGCAAGAAAAGCCTTAAGATATAATGAAAAATTCAGATGTTTAGAATGCTGTATGGAATAAGGCAGCTGTTCTGTTGAAATGTTACAAATAAAAGTCAATTTTTACTGTAGACATTTCAGGAGAACACCTTGGTTTGTATCTGATGGGGATACATGACTGTGTGAGATGGGTATAGAATTGTCACATAGTTCTCAAAATAGGACTTGTAAAACAATTGTTCTGAACAATAAAATTATACTAATGTATATATTTGGATGTTAAAATATGGTAGAACAAACACGACAGTTACATCCAATAACTTTCAGGTACAATCCATGATATCTCCAAGTAGGGCTGGAAACTGACCCAGTCTGAGTGCACCTCTATTGTAGAATTAATGCAATTTGATACCACCTTAACTGCCAAGGCTCACTCCTATAGAATCCTGGGATTTCCAATTGGTGATGTACCAACATTCTTTGGCAGAGAAGGCTAAAGACTTTGTAGCACTACAACTCCCATGATTCCATAGCACTGAGGCATGGCAGTTCAAGTGATGTAAAACTGTATTCATTCTATAGTGTTAATTCAGCCCAAATTTTTTAAAATGGAATAATTGTAGGAAACCTTCCTGAAGCACTTAAGTATTTAAAGTCCTTGTTCCTATTTTGTGTGGTTATAGGATTCATATCCTAAGTTTTTATTGTTTTTCAAGCAATAAGAATAATTCAAATTATGACATATAGCATATATATAATGTGTGTATATAATATTTTACTATCACAGTGATAAAATTTCTTGCTTTTTCATGAAAGAATTATGATACTTATATACGTTCATTATGAAGATTTTATAATGTGAAATAAAAATGTCACAATTTTTAGAAATGAAATCATGATTAATATTGTAGAAAAAATACCTTTGGAACAGGCACGGGCAAACTTTGACCTTCCAGGTGTTTTGGACTTCAGCCTACTGGCTGTTAGGAATTGTGGGAGCTGTAGTCCAAAACATTTGGAGGACCGAAGTTTGCCCATGACTGCTTTGGAATGTTCTTTCACTTTTTGCATTACTATAGAACTGCTATAGAATTTGGGCATATCATATCTGAATCACTAAGATGTATGGTACTGAAAGATCTTTTCAATATGATTTTGTGATATTGCCAACATTATCACAGATACAATTTTCAAGCAATCTCAATCTTACAAATGTGCATGATTGCAGCTATGCGGAGACTGGCTTGCACTCATGAACCACTATCCAGTGCTGGGGGGGATGGGGACAAATCATGTTTTGGAATACAGTTCCCAGAATTCTCCAGGCAGGAACTCATAGGTATATAAGCTATTGTCTATTACAAGTCTGTACAAAGGTATCATATATTATATATTCACTCAGCTCATCAGTACTATGATTAGTATTCTATTGTGGCATTTTACTGTTCAAATCATAGATATTTTTTAAAAATATTCCTGCTGTATTCACTTTTATTCTTTTCTCATTTTTGTTACTAATGCATAACTATATCACATCTGAAAATGTTGCAAATACATATATAATAACGGTTGCATCTGCATGGTACCTTGGACTCCTTCCTTCCTTCTATAATGATATGCTTCACAGAATCAGGCAGTTACATGGCTTCAGATTAATTAAAATCTGGGAGCAATTTCAATTTCACTTTCCTCCTATCTATTAGGAAGGTAGTATTTTTAGGAAACAGACATGCTGGAAGTCAGTAAGACTAGAAAACGTTAATATATGTTCAGATCATTGAAGAGGAAGCAACTGTCAAAGTCATTCATGCTGGAAATGTGTTTTAATGCTACATTACAACTGCTGCAATAACTATGTAGATTCTCCTGCTAGCAGCACACAAAAATCACATAACACAAGAAGGGAGAGACACACCACTTGCTGCGTGTACCAGCATTTCAAGTGTTTGGGAGGTTTAGCAGAAAAATAAACAGATGAACTCAAGTGCTCTTCTGAAATCTAATTTTTATTTTCAGGAGGAGAGATAGGTTGAAATCACAGAGTAGCAATGGAACGATACAGACATTAGGAATATTTTATACACAGCTGTTACCACAGTGAACACAGGGAAAGCAAATAATGATTATGGAATAACAAGCTTGTTTTAATGCAGGAAAGGAAGCAAGGCCATGGGTTAATCTGGAATGACACACCCTCTCCAGGGTAATGGTTGCCTTCACCTTGACAACATTTTGTCCTGACTTCCAAATGTAGCAACCTATGAGAGACTCTAGATCACACATGCTATGCATTGCTTGATGGTTACAACATCAATTGTAAATGAACATCAAATATAGCACCAAAGACAGAGCTTTCGTGTGAAATGCTTTTCATGGTATTTAGTTCAACTGTCTTGAAGCCTGACACTATATATAGTACATACATGTGTGGACCAGGCCTTAGGTAAAGGTTTCCCCTTGACATTAAGTCTAGTCGTGTCCAACTCTGGAGGATAGTGCTCATCTCCATTTCTAAGCTGAAGAGCTGGCGTTGTCCATAGATGCCTCCAAGGTTATGTGGCCAGCATGATTGCATGGAACGCTGTTACTTTCCTGCCGAAACAGTACCTATTGATTTACTCACATTTGCATGTTTTCAAACTGCCAGGTTGGCAGAAGCTGGGGCTAACAGCAGAAGCTCACCCCACCCCCTGGATTCAAACCGCCCATTTTTCAGACTGCAAGTTCTGCAGCTCAGCTGTTTAACCCACTGCACCACAAGGGGGCTCCAGGCCCCAGCATGACCCAAATCCATCAACTCTAGTCATTACAAATATGCTTATCACTAGGAAATATTGCACAATTGTTTCTATTGTGCATCCTTGCTAGTTTTGAGACCACTAGATCCAGGTTTTGGCAAAGCCCCTACCTTAGCCTTCAGTCATGGAACACTAACATATGTAAACTGGTCACTTAAACCAGTGTTTCCCAACTGCTGTGACGCGGCACAGTAGTGTGCCGTGACGGACCTCCTGCTGTGCCGCGAGAAAAGCTCTCTGTCTCCCTTCCTTCCCCCCTCCTCCTGCTGAACTTCTGCTACTTGGGGGAGGAGGAGGAAGGGCCGGGTTAGGGCGAAGAAAATGAAGAAGGGGCCAGGGCACTGCCTCGTTTGGCCGTTTCCCCAGCCAGCTTCCAATCCGCCATGATTCCCGCCCCTCACTCGCTGAAGCCGCGCGGAGGAGCCCCACCCACTGAAGCCCCACCCACTGAAGCCCATCCACCGCTCATGTTCTCTCCTCCATGCAACCTGGCTCTGTCCCCTCCCCGCGGCTTCAGCTCTCCCACAGCTTCTCCAGCCTTGAGGGGGCAGTGCCAAGCCAGCAGTGGCAGAGCCAGCACAATGCTGGCTTGGCACTGTCCCCTCAAGGCTGGGGAAGCTGTGGGAGAGCTGAAGCCGCGGGGAGGGGACAGAGCCAGGTTGCATGGAGGAGGAACATGAGCGGCCTGGCTCCTCCCCTTCCCCCGGCTTTGGCACTCCGAGCAACTGCTCCCTGCAGGCAACCATCCCCCAGCTGTTCTTTACTGTGTTAGAGTGTCATTTTGTGTCATTTTGATTGGTGGTGTACCCTCGGATTTTTTTAATGTTAAAAGTGTGCCGCGGCTCAAAAAAGATTGGGAAACACTGACTTAAATCCTTGGCCTTCTCTAATTAAAAGTTATTACAAGATCTCCTCCTGAAAGTCCTGGAGTGTCACCATGAGGAGATACACTGAGCCGGAGATGGCTGAAAAATTTATTATTTATTTATTATTCAGATTTATATACTGCTCCATTCCCTTAGGCTCGGGGCGGGTACATAGATAAAAGCATGGCAATAACAATAAAACAATTTTAACACTATACATTACAACACTATAAACTACTATACAGCTGTATACAGTCACAATACAGTCAAGTAGGACCACTGATGTTAAACTCCTGTCAGAACAACGTTGTTTTACAGGCTCTTCTAAATGGAGATATTTCTGTAAGGATAGCATATACACAGTATGTTAAAAAGCCAAGTATCTGATTTAGCATTCAAATGACACTGCTTTATGACAAGCTGCTTATTAACAAAGAGCTGTTTCTCCAGTATCACACACTTACACCCATAAGGATCTTGCTAAAAAGTTTGAGCAGAAGCAAACATTTAGCCTGTTTCTCCAGAATGTAAGACTTACAAAATATCGACTAATAATGCAAATTCCAGTGGGCTACGCTTTGATTCATTGTTCAATACAATTTTACTTTGCTGTGCCCCTTTCTCAAGGGAAGGATGGGTTTGATGACATCCCTCCTCCACTCCGACGAGGGGTTTGCAAGCACCATCAGCCGAATTGCTCCTAATTGCTCTGCTTTCATTAAATTTGGGGGATAAACCAAACACTTTTGCCTTTGATACTCTCCAGGGTGAAATTTGAACACTAAATTTTCTCATAACCAAGTGAACAGGTTATTCTGCAACAAAGACAGTAGATTTCATTTACAATTTACTTTGTGGAATAGCCTAGCTCAGCAACTATTTACCAGGTCTACATGGCACCTCAGGGGATAATCTATAGATCTTGTGGTTGGGAATACAGAGCTTTTTTAATGGATGTGTATGGGATGGTGGTAATTTACTATCTTAGGCAACTCCTTCTTGCCAGTTGCGATTACACAGGGCACGCAGACAGCTGTGGAGAGTTTTTTTCATATCTCTCACCCATCCCTAAAGATAAAGTAGCTACCATTCATAGATTTCCCCAGGGGCCTTTAAAATAGTGGCACACAGTTAGGAGAAGTTTAAGAGGGCCACCCCCTCCCCCCAGCACACACATACACAAGGGGGGGGGGGGTGCAAAACAGTAAGAGGATGTTGTGGTGTCAATGAAGAAACACATGGGGAGAATTATATTAATTTTTTAAAGGAGGAGCAGAAGCAGCAGCAACAACCAACTGGGCTGAGCTAAAGCTCACATTATGGATCTGGCTGGTTGCCATCTGACACAAGGGTCTCATTGCCTGTATGTCTGAGATATGTGTGCCATATACATATATCCTCAATATATCTATGTGTCAGAATAAAATTGCCTTGTGTTGAATGCTGTTTTTATGTCCTAATTTTTTACATGTGCCTTGTGGGTTTGGATAATAATGCTGAATATTTGGTGAATAGGAGTGAATTAAACATAAGAATAATTGGCCTAGATGCTATTTTTCCTGGAATTGTGTCCTGACTTTCTATAATTTCCTCTTGTTTTGAAGAAGCATATAACTAATCACCTCATCATATTGAAAGGAGAAAGCATGGGTGATCGGCCCTTTAAGGGAGAGAATCAGCCCTTTAAAGGAGAGAATGCCCCAATTGGAGTTCTGCCTCTCCATCACATTCACACGTGGAAACCTAAGAGCTGGCAATATATTCATCTTACATTCATCACAAGGTCAGTATTACTTTTTTAATCAAGAGAAAAAACATTATCCAAAAGCCAAGAGATCCCTTGCCCTGTCCAAAACCCATCACATTAAAGGAGACTGGTGCAGTTTCAAACATTATCTTCCAATGGGAAAAATTGTTCTGCCCCAAATTCCAGATGATAAAAAAGGCAGTGATCCAGGTGAAAACTATTATTTTCCATGAGATCCTATTGCTTTTCATGGAACCCCAGATGATACAATAGACAGTGCTCCAGGTTAAAACTATTGCTTTCCATGAGATCGTATTGTTCTGTGTCAAACCCCATAGGATACAAGAGTCAGTGATCTAGGTTAAAACCATTGCTGTCCACGGGATCCTACTGATCTGCATGGAACCCCAGAGGATACAAGGGACAGTGCTCCAGATTAAAACCACTGCTTTCCATGGAATCCTATTGTTCTGCATCAAACCACATAGGATACAAGAGATTGCTGACAGTTGGGTAATGAAACAGGGTTCCCATCCCACCTGTTTCAGTTGTAAATATGGGAGTAAAATGTGATAGGAGGTAGGAGCTCTGAACATGATTGATGGCCTGTGTTCATAGTTCCCTCCTTTCAGGACATTTCTGGCTCTTTTCAACCCTGGAACATGTGATGAACTCCATGCCTCTCGATGCGCGAAAAGAGGCTGAAGTGTCCTATCAGGGGGAAAGTTCTCAATGTGACGAGGTCAATTGCCAGAGTTCCCTCCTTTCTGGACTCTTCTGCCTCTTCAACCACAGAGGGATATGCATGACAGCCAGAAGTAGTTTAACTTATGCAATGAGCTCAGTGCCTCTCCATGTCTGAAGAGAGGCTGAAGTGTCCTACCACTGCGAAATTACTCAATGTGATAACTTATAAGGTGGTATGATGCAGGCAACCAGGGTGCGCATATGACTTGTGTTTACCATGCGTCGTCACATCAACCTTGACTTATGGTGATTTTATCATAGAATTTACCTGGTAAGATTTGTTCATGAGCAGTTTGCCACTGCCTTTCTCTGGTGCTGAGAGTGTGTGACTTATCCAAAGTTGCCCAATAGGTTTCTGTTACTGTGCAGGGATTTGAACCATGGTCTCCTGGAGCCTTAGTTCAACCCTCAGACCACTAAATTATACTGGCTTTTTCATTTATTATCTGCTCATCTCTCTCTCTCTCCTTCTTTCTCCCTATCTCTCTTATGCTGCCTTTTTCCTGGAGTGGGACCCAAAGTGGATGTATTACATGGCCAATATTATACTTTGGCCATATCTTGAGATAACATGGCTAACTGCAAAAGACCATAATGCTTGATAAGATATAAAAAGACAGTAATAAAAGAGGATGACAGCATTATAGGTAGTAGACACAATCAAGGAAGCCATTGCCCTGAGTCAGCAAGATCTAAGAGGGCTGTTGATAAAAGTCTGACTGGAAAGTCTCTGATTCAAAGAACCATTATAAGTCAAAGTCAGCTTAATGGCAGTTAACAACAAATATTGGAAGATTGCAAGAAGTCCTTATATGACTGTACAGAGAGTCTTCAAGTGGAACTAAGCATATTCCATGATGGAATATCATAAAGTACCCCATGATGGGGATCATAAATCAGTCCATTTTACTTGCTTGAGCAATCACACAGTAGCAAACTTTAAAAGATAAGAGTTGGTATAATGTACAATGACTTCACGGATCATAGACTAAAATGGGGCTCTTTCAACATTATACGGTAGACAATTGAACTGGGGATAATAATGTAATCCTTATTAGAAAGCTCTCCCACAAATGCTTTTTTAAAAAAACAACACATTAAGGATTTAAAAATAATTGTATTATATTTGAAATTATTGCTGAATGAATTATTATTGATACTGCAATTTCAGGGCCAGGGTAAGTTCTCAAGGGTCTGCATGCCATTCAGAGCAGTGTAGCTGACAGAAAAGAAGAGGGCAGAGTGTTATCCTGGGCAAGCTGAGTTCACATCAAGGAGATGGCTAGTGCGAAGGGGACCAGGTGGCAAGATCCAAGACAGCAAGGCTTGCAAAAAGCATACTCAGTGGCTTGAGCTGCAGCATCTGAACAATCCTGAGTTCAACAGCAACAGTGCCCTGACAAAGGCTAAACCTCAAATGAGCTTTTCATACTCTGATCAAGCAACAACTGCAGGAACTCTGCTCCTTATGTTGAATGTGTGAGGAATTTAAATGCTCAGTGCTGTGGCTCTGAATTTCATATTGCAAAGCTATAGAACAACAGTAATTGTCTTTTGAACCCTGAAACGAATATCTCCAGGGCAACACTTAGTTGCTGACCAGGTAAGGATGAGATGTGAAATTAAAGGAAAATATATAGGGATTGGTAGAACTTTTTTCCAAAGCAATCAATCTCAGAAAGGAAAGCACTGGTGTATACAATTACAGTAATCATTTTGACATCTCCTTAGGTGTATCTATTCACAAAGTGCTAAGTATTGACATTCTTCATGTACTCTTGTATAAGTTTAGACATTTCAGTTAAAAGAAACACCCCAAAACCCTGGAGCAACTTATCCACAGGTCAATGTACATACTGTATCCTAACTCTTTTGCAGAAAAGAACTACCTCTGACTGGGAAAATGGCAGTGGCATGGGTCAGAGTCTGGCGTCCTTCTAAGGTGGCACTGACTCTTTCCCCTCTTAATATAACTGTCAACTTATTCATGAATCATATCAAAATCGATCATTTTGCCACCCAAACCCTATTCTTAACTTGTACATGAAGTCGACTTATATGCGAATATATACAGGTAACATTTCAGCCCCATCAGCCACATCCTGGCCTGCTATGATGCCACGGAAGGTTCAACAATGGTCTTATTGGGACTGAAAGATTTGCATCCTCTTGATAGGAAACAAAATGAAATAGTAGACCATACTAAAAATGGTGTGATCAGGACTGTGTGAGAACCATTTACTCGTATGTAAATGTGTGTAAGAATTGGGGATGTGTGGGCTGACTGGTACACTTGCAATGTTGGGATATGTGTCATACAGATATTTCAAAGAAAGCTGCTACAGAGTTGATCTATTAAAAACAACCACTGCCTAATACTTCTTATAAGGAGTACAGTGATTTCCTTCATCTGTCCACTTGCTATTTGGAACACTGATTCAACCTGAGTACGAACTCATTGCAAAAACTGGATTTGCTTTAATAAAACCCCAGGAATGACTTAAGCACTATTGATACCACTGTACAAAATTACCCTTGTAAGAAAAACAGTTTTTGAAAAACTGTTCACATATAAACGAAGTGTTCTGTTCTACTCATTCATTCGGCTTAAAAAGTGAGATGCATGGGACGCATGCAAAGAGTAGACACGCTGCAGGGATGAAATAGTCCAAGTGGAAACAAACCCATCTCGCATACTATCTCCATCAGTTTTATCAAGTGGCTCTCAGTGTTATCTCTTTGTTTCTTTCTGCAACCATGAAATAAAAATGGCTGTGAATGAAAAGGGCTCAAGTTTATGAATTATACACAGTTACAGAGCTTATTACTGATCTGTGTTCATCCTCTTGAGATTCACTGCAGGAAATGCTTTGAGCAAATTCCAAATTTTGAAATGGGTTCTCCATTTCTGTATCTCATTCAGCTTTTGATATTGTGCATACATTATTTATCATAGCTCACCACTCTTTCGTTAACTCGAGCTGTCCTCTGGCACCATGTCGGTGGAATGATGTTCATTTTGCATTTGCAATTACCAAACTTAAAAGAAAGTCAGTTTAATCCTGCCTCTGTTAAGCTCTCTCATTTAACAGATTGTTAAGGACGGAGATGTGAACAGAATACCATTGTGACACAGAATCCTAATTATTCCTTTAATCTTGCCATTTCTCTGGAATATATAAGTGCAGGTTTATATAAGAAATATTGCCTTTGCTTTTACAGGAAGGGATAAAAAGGTTATTCCCCTTTCAACAAAGCGCCTCCTCCCTATTAAATTGCCATTAGAGCCCTGGTGAATTATATGCTGCTCTACTATATCCAGAGTAGTTTCTCTTATCATACAATTTAAGAAGGTAATTTCTAATATAGTTCTATTTGGAGTGTCCCAGTCCCAGAACAGCCCTGTTCCTCCATTGCTTCATCTGACAAAGTGCAAAAGAACCCCCAGGTCCTTTCTTTTCCAATAAATAAAATATATGCCTGAGAAAATCCTGTTTTCTTCTGGCTGAATTACTCCCCTGCTATTCCCATGTCATGCCTGTCTCTTCTTTCTGCCCCTTGCCCTGCCCTGTCACTGACACTGAAGGAACTATTGGCTATCAAAAGCCTCTGAAGATTTTTTAAAAAGTGAAAATCCTGGAGTGTGTTTCAAGAGAGCTCCATTCCAGTTCATAGCTGACAATTGAAGTGATTAGTTTGGATGGGGTGAGGCTGAAAATCTTGAGCATGGGTAGGATGATCCATAGTTGACCTCGGCCTAATTAGCTCAGAAACAGAACCCAAGAGATTCTGTTGATCAATCTATAGGAACCTGCCTTATACTAGTTCAGACCATCTGTCCAGCTAGCCTTCACTACCTATTCTAACAGTTAGAGATTCTTTGGGGTCTTCGGCGCAAGTCTTTCTCATGTCTCCAGCTTTTGTATAGACACCATGGCTGCCATTATAAAATGTCAGGTTGTTCCAACATGTTAGCCACTCAACATTTGCACTAGAAACCACTCTGGACTTGGTTTTCTCAACTATGAACAGGTACAGTAGTTTGATGTTGTGTGGGTGGGTGGGTGGGAGGGAGGTGGGTATCACATTCTTTCCTAGGGCCAAATCACATCTTATTGAGGTTTAGATGTGTTTATCTGCAGCAGTAGGAAAACTATTAAAAACAACCTACTTTTGGAAGTGTATGGCTTCTGAAATCATCCAGAAGACATCCAGAGTGTTGTTGACACTCTTTTTTTGGGGCAGTTGAGACAATAATGCCCAAGTGAGGATAACTAGTGAGGCACCTTGATATACATATGAGCTCACAGCAATAAATCAAAACAGGTGATGGATAGAATGAAGTTGAAGAATTTTTTTTTTAGGATTGGCTTGGTTAATCTGTGAGATAACATGTGCTGGGAGAGTTTTAGCTTTCATAGATATCTCAGCAGCTTTTGATACCAATCATAATACAAGTACAGTAGAGCAGTGTTTCTCAATCATTGTGCCGTGAGCGATCATCAGGTGTGCCGTGGGAAATTGGAACCTCCAGGAAGGGGGGGGGGGGAAGAGTCTGGTGTGTTGAAGTATAAAAATCCTAAGAAACCTACCTCGATAAAGGCACAAAATTACAAACACCCCTTCCCCACCCGTTGTCTACTTGGTCTCTCCCTCTCCATGCATTGGGAAGGCCCGCCTCCCTTTCCCCAAGTAGAGACCTCCTCTTGCCTCCTGGGGGTTCTGTGTGGGAAGTTTGGCCCAGTTCTATCATTGGTGGGGTTCAGAATGCTCTTTGATTGTAGGGGAACTATAAATCCCAGAAACTGTAACTCTCAAATGTCAGGGTCTATTTCCCCTGAACTCCAACTGCGTTCATATTTGGACATATTGAGTATTCATGCCAAGTTTGGTCCTGATCCAACATTGTTTGAGTCCACAGTGCTCTCTGGATATACAGTAGGTGATCTACAACTCCAAAACTCAAGGTCAATGCCCACCAAACTATAATAGCATTTTCTCTTGGTTATGGGAGTTCTGTGTGGGAAGTTTGTGTCTTTCTGCCATTCCTGCCAGGATATCTATGTTGTGTTCATCGAAACAGGCCCAGGTTTCACACTGAGTGTATAAATACATTTTAAAAACATATTAACTATATGTATTACTGTGTTAGAGTGTCATTTTGTGTCATTTTGTTTGGTGGTGTGCCCCAGGATTTTGCAAATGTAAAAAGTGTGCCGCGGCTCAAAAAAGGTTGGGAAACACTGCAGTAGAGTATTGCTTATCCAACCTTCACTGATCCAAACTGTATTATCCAACACAGTTTCCCTCCTGCCCAGATTCACAGCTGTTTCAATACATTGTGATGTTTTGGTGCTACATTTGAAAATACAGTAATTACTACGCAATGTTACAGTGTATTGAACCGCTTGTACTGTTGATTTGGCGCTTAATTTGTAAAATCATAACTTAATTTGAAATTTAATAGGGTTGTCCCTTAATCCCTCCTTATTATCCAATATTCTCACTTATCCAACATTCTGCCAGTTGTTTATGTTGGATAAGCGAGACTCTACTGTAGTTTCATTCTGCATATACTGAGCAGGAGGCTAGGGGCACTGTTTTTCAGTAGTTGCCACATCTCGTTTATGCACTGAATCTAGAAGTTGGTCATTCATGGGAGGGGGTTTAGGCTTGAATCGTGAAAAACAATGTTTAAGTGTAAAATATGGTTGTCTCTCAGTCTCTATGCTTATTAACATTTAAATGAAGCTACTGCATGAGATCAAACAGTAATTTAGACTGAAGCATGGATGATAGTGAGCTCTAGTATTTGCTTTTGTTTTAAATCAAATCCTGGACAATAGTGTGTACTCTGAATTCATGTGTGGATGTGGTATAGACTAAATAAATGGCATAATTAATTTAGCAAATCACTGAAGTTACTGAACAATTGTGCAGTTGAGTTGTTTCAAATTTGTGCTGGTTGCCATAGGTTGGGGAATACATTTCTCTAAAACAGGGGTTCTCAAACTTTTGCAGCCAGAGTCCTTTTTGAAGCAAAAGTTTCTCGTGGAGCCCCAAGAAATGTTTATATATAATATATACAATATATAATGTGTGTGTGTGTATGCGTGCGTGTGTCTATCTATCTATCTGGCATGGACAAACTTTTGGACATAGGGATCACATTGCATTTTAAAGTTTGACTGACGGGCTGGGCCAGTGACAGATAAATTGAGAGTATTTGTGTGATCTAATTGAAAAAATGAACAAATTCTTGTGAACACTGCACATATCTTGTTTGTAGTGCAAAAAAGAAAGAACAATACAATATTTAATATTAAGAACAATTTTAACCAACATAAACTTAACAGTATTTCAGTGGAAGACCCCAGGGGCCATGCAATCTAACCCCCTTCTGACATGCAACAACAACAACAATAGGAGTAGCCCTAGGGGCCATCCAGTCCAACCCTCTTCCTAGCATCAGGAAAAGAACAGTTAAATCATCCCCAGCAGATGGCCACCCAGTCCTTTAAATAATAATAATAATAGCAGCAGCAGCAGAAGGTCACCAGCCCAACCCCCTTCTGGCATGCAGGAAAAACACAATCAAAACACACACACCCATCGACCGACAGGAGCAGGGCCATAGCCAGGCTTTTTATTCGGGGGGCTGATTTTGGTTCGGGGGCTGAGACTGGGTGGAAGAGGGTCTACCCTAGCAAACCTTTTGTATTGTTATTCCAATAACCCCATTAATGTGGGATATAATGAGCATGGTGATCAGATCATGATATGAATAAACATAACAGTTTAAATAATGTACCAGTAAGGCCTTCTCGCGGACCACCCTGAGAATTTTGGGGGGCGGGGGCTGAAGCCCCCTTAGCCCCCACCCCTGGCTACATGCCTGGGCAGGAGGGAAATAGTTTTGGAAGCAAATAAAGAAATGGGGGTGGGGTGGGGGTTCTGGGTAGCAAGAAAAATATTTTGGGCAATGATTGCAATCCTACGGGGAAGTAGTCTAATAAAGCAATCCCATTCCTATAGGTCAGATGATATAATTCAAAATTATGGTGATGTTGATTATGACAATGACAACAGTACTCTGCACAACACTCTTCTGCTGCATGTGCAGTTGCCGGTATGTGGAGGGTGGTAGAGTGAAGAATTTAACTGGACTGACCTGTTTTGCACCTTTCAGTATTAAAAATGTTTTTTGTATGTCTGGAGACAAACGTTAAAGGATTTGGTATATCTTTTAATATTAGTCCATCATTTATCCATAAATTGATTTACTCTAAAGCATCTCAGTGTGATATGATCAGAGAGATGCATACTTAATCATATTTTTTTCAATTTTCCATAAAATGTTATGCATGATTTTATCCAGCCATGACAGATTTTGAGTTAATATGCTTAACCTATGAAGAAGTGGCAGGGACATAATTCTTTGGGAATAATTCTGACGACAACTGATGGGGAATAATTCTTTCCCTAAATCTTTTAGTATTAAAATATGCTGGAGGAGTTCAAATACTAAGGATGTTATGACACCACATTTTTATGCAGTGTAATTCCATTTTAAATTCACTCCAGTCAGTTTCGTGAGAGTAGCAGCCTGCTGACACTCTCTATTGAACCACTGTCACTTTGAGGTTTAAAAGCATAACTTGTACTTTGGGGGTCCAAATTAATGGTGTCACAATCTGCTCTTGTACCCACCATCACCTCATGATTGAATAGAGCCATTATAGCATTACACAACAGCACAATGGTAAGAAGTGCTATAAAATTAAGGACCTCTTCACATGGTCCTTTTTGGGCTGTGCCATTTCACCAGCAGAATGGAAAATGCATGGGGTGTCTCGTGGTGCCCCATGTGCCCTCCCTCCTTTCCCCATCATATGGTGGGGGCATGACAGGTTGTTTCCAAGGAGGAAATGTATTGAAACAAAGGGTATTGCGCTAAAGGATGAAGAGAGTTAATTATTTCAACACCTGCTTTCATTAGTCATAGTATTTTAGAACTTGCACACACTTAGTGGTGACTACGTATATAGCCTGAGTTTGTCTTTTGGAATCTACAGATATATTTGCTGCAGAATATCAAAGGCAAGAGCTGAGATGGTTATATCAAAATCAGGATGAATAGTTTTGATAATTTTGCCTGACCTTATGTTAGAAATGTCTGAATGCCAAACAGCAAACAATATCCATAGTCATAGAGCAAAATCAGAAATATGCTGTTTCTTACGTAGGCAATCCTACCAAATTCTCTTGACTCCTGGTCCCTTCACACACTTTCTGTTCCATATCACATAGCATTCCAAAGAATATCTTGACTATTCCACCAGTAGAAGCATGAAAGGAAAAGAGGTGGCTTAATTGGGAGAAGGAGTCAAGAGAAAACTATACTGAATGAGCAGAGTTGCTCTCAGCTATATCTGAATCCAACTCCATTCTTTTATTTTGTTTATTTGATTCTTTTTTACTAACTGGCACAATTCTGATTTTTAGTATACTAACAAAAGTTTCCATTAATAAAAGGGGAAGCATATACAGTATGTGGCCAATTTCTTGTGTAGATCTTTCAGCTTTGATGCTTTAAGTTGTATCCTGCTAATATTATAAATTGCATTTAAGTCACATTGCTATTTCATTATCGTTATGCTGTTATTTTGATTGGCCAGGCCTTTAGAAATTTTCAGTGGAAGAAGCTGCTTCCCTATTGCTTTGAAATCTAGAAAATATATGTTCTTTTGCCATCAAGCTAAACAGGATATGCAAGTTAACGGCTTACCAACAATGCACGTTATTACAGTCTTAATGCTACAAGATCAACCACACATTTATTCTACTTGTGAACTGCCTCTAAATTGTGAATATTATTTTACAAAAGCACTTCAGTATAATTGGAAACATTCACTCAGAAAAAAAGAAATAATATGCTTAAACATTTAATTCAAGAGCACCTCAATTCTATACAGCTTATAGAATAACGAGTGGAATATCTCACTGAAATCAATGTAATGGGCAATAACTGTATTATGCACAAGGAACAGGGTATTATGGGCTGTGCACTTTGAGACAGAACAAAATGATGTTTAAATTTTGTAGAATGAGTGGGAATTTGGTACAGATCGTGTTCGACCACTCATTACAGTAGTCAGCATAGCCAACAGTGTGGAATGCTAGTAGCAGCAGTCCAACATCTGAATGAATGTAATTTGGCTATGAATTTGTATTTTCCAAACCATCATTACTATTATTCATACCTGTTTGTCCCACGACTCCAAGATGCATCTTCCAATTTATCTTGCACAAACAGGCTAATCCAGTTAGATCAACAAAACTAGATGGGCATTTCCACACAAGAGAATTCAAATTACAGATTAGGAGAACAATTACAGCACTCTTTGTTTTTTTCCTCTCTCTTTCTCTCATGTTGCCCTCCCTTTGTTTAATGTTCTTATTTTGTGAGATTTTAATTGGTTGTATAAAACGTACTGCCCTCCTGTGGATTTTTTCTCCTCTAAAAGGCTAACTTTACCTGTGCCTCTTGTACTTTCTAAAATAGCTAAATGTCTAAAATAGCTTCCTCTGCTCTATTCTACAGAAAGTGAAATAATTTCCTGTTCTGTCCTAAGGCAATGAAGAGATAAAACATCTTTGAAAGTAGTTTCAAATTCAGGATGTTAGAAAGGAAGTTCCAGTTGTGAAAACTTCCTTAATTTCTTGAGAAGTTAAGGAAGTTTGTTTATGTTTTCCAGTCCATCCTATTCCTTCCAGCACCCAGCTGCAACAACAGGATTTAAAGAAATTGCACTTAAATCCAACTTCTTTGACCAGTGTTCTTAAGCACAATGTCACATTACTTATTATTGCATAAAAAACTGTTGAAACAGGCATGTAGCCAGGGGGGAGCTAAGGGGGCTTCACCCCGAAATTCTCAGGGTGGTCCGCGAAAAGGCCTTACTGGTACATTATTTAAACTGTTATGTTTATTCATATCATGATCTGATCACCATGCTCATTATATCCCACATTAATTGGGTTATTGGGATAACAATACAAAAGGTTTGCTAGGGTAGACCCTCTTCCACCCAGTCTCAGCCCCCCCCCGAACCAAACTCACCCCCCGAATCAAAATCCTGGCTAGGGCCCTGTGTTGAAATAATAAACACTGCAAAATACAGGTCGAGTGTCCTTTATCTCAAGTGCCAGAGTAGGGTAGTGGTTTGAGCACTGGACTAGATTCTGTGAACAGGATTTGTCTCCCTGCTAGGCTTGAAGGCAGACCACAATGAATCCCTTATCTGAAATGTTTGGGATCAAAATATTATGGAATTTAGATTTTTTCAATTTTTTTGAATATTTACATATATGATTGACATAATTTGAGAAACATGGGCTATTACTTTGCTATGTAATCACATAAAATACTGACAATTATTACTCCTGTTGAGTGAAAACATACTTCACATGAGAAAGTAAATATATATTGAAGGAAGGCTTTTTGTTTTCAAATGATCATTCCAAGTCAGTAATGAGTATGTTAAATTACTTCAGAAGCTCTCCACAAAATTGTAATGAATCCTGTCATTATAATATTTCATTTCCTCTGCAGTAAAGGAGATGGCTAAATCCCAAACTCTTTTCATCACTGCATACAAAAACAATTTTAAAGAAAAATGGTCACAATTTCTAGGACATTCCTGGAAGGCACAGAAGGATTCATAATTTTAATCCTATTTGCTCAGAGCCAGAGTGATGTTGAATGCTTGGTGCAGTTACAAGTGTCCTTGGGCTGAAATCTTCCTTAGCCTCATTGCCTTTGAATAGCCTTGGACAAGTATTTTGACTTGGCTCACAGTATTGTCCCATGATGAATTTGGAATCAGTTGTGAAAACACAATCTGTACAGTGAAAGCTGCTATAAATAAGGATTCTCTGGTATCCTCCAAGAACAGACACCATCTTTTAGAGATTTAAGCTATTTATTTTAGTATGAAACATAAGTAGAGCATGCAACTATAACCAGCCATCTGAAAAATTAAAACAGAATTTCATCTTGTGCTACCTTTAAGGCGTTCCTTCTACAAGTCTTGAATTTTCATTTGTCATTTGCACTATCAAATATCACACTAACATTGCTATAATTAGTCGTATTTATCCAAGCAACAGTTTCATCACAAAGATTTGATCTTTTGGCTTGCTGGTTGTAGTAAAAGTGCTCAATAATGTTTAATATTTTATCAGGGGAGGGTCAATTTCGAGGTTTTATACTGTTTTTTAAATCAATGGCATTTCAATGTTAGATCTTGCCTGGAGGGGTTACGTGGGCCTCTGTTGAATATCATAAACAGCTCCCTTGAGCAAGGAGTCTTTCCAGAGTGCTTGAAAGAGGCGGTGGTAGCTCCATTACTGAAGAAACCGTCATTAGACCCTGCGGTTCCCTCCAACTACCGCCCAGTGTCGAATCTTTTGTACCTGGGCAAGGTAGTTGAGAGGGCAGTAATGGAGCAATTGCAGTCCTTCTTAGATGATGCAACGTGGCTAGACCCCTTCCAGTCCGGCTTCCGTTCGGGGCACTGGACGGAGACGGTCCTGGTCTCCATCACAGACCAACTCCGCTGCCAGCTCGACCAAGGCGGGTCTGCGCTGCTCGTGTTATTGGACCTCATGGCAGCGTTTGACACGGTCGACCACAATCTATTGATCCACCGCCTGGCCATGGCTGGAGTGAGGGGGACTGCCCTTGAATGGCTGACCTCCTTCCTCCGCCAGCGGTCTCAGCGTGTGAGGAGGGGCGAGGTGGTCTCTGAGAGCTCCCCATTAGTTTGCGGAGTTCCTCAGGGGGCCATTCTCTCCCCTCTGTTATTTAACATCTACATGCAGCCGCTTGCACAGCTGGTGGGGAGTTATGGGCTGGTTTGTCACCAGTACGCTGATGACACCCAGCTCATTCTGAGGATGGGGGGCAGGCCGGAGTCCGTCCCCGATAATTTCCAGCACTGCCTCGAAGCCGTTACTGGATGGCTGCGAGCCAGTAGGTTGAGGGTGAATCCGCGAAGACGGAGATCTTGTGGCTGGGTCGCCCTGGCGGGGTGGGTGCCCGGCTTCCGACCCTGGACGGTGCGGCGCTGTGCCTAGCGCCGTCTGTGAAGAGCCTGGGGGTCCATTTGGACTCCCAGCTGACCATGGAGGCCCAGGTCTCTGTGGTCAGCAAGGCTGCTTTTTTCCACCTCCGCCAGGCAAGGAGGCTGGCCTCCTACCTCTCCCGGAATGACCTGGCCACGGTGATCCAAGCCACGGTCATCGCGAGGCTAGATTACTGTAACGCGCTCTACGTTGGCCTTCCTCTGTCATCGATCCGGAAGCTCAAGCTGGTGCAGAACACTGCCGCCCGGCTCCTGTCTGGTACACCAGCAGGTAGCCGTATAACACCTGTTTTGCAGGATCTGCACTGGCTACCTATTGAGCACCGGATCGCCTTCAAAGTGTTGGTTCTTACCTTCAAGGCTTTATACGGTCTGGGGCCAGCGTATCTGAGGGACCGCCTCACCCCCTACTGCCCATCGAGATCACTACGGTCTGAGGATGCCAACTTCCTGGAAATACCATCTGCAAAGTCGGCTCACCTGACATCTACCCGCCGGAGGGCGTTCTCCGTCATAGCCCCCACGCTGTGGAACGCCCTCCCGGCCGAAACCAGAGCCCTGAGGGATTTACTTCCATTTAGGCGGGCCTGCAAAACCCATCTGTATAGGCAGGCCTTTGGAGAGTAGGCCCGCGTACTCTGGGTATTGTGTAGTGGCAACTGTTTGCTGCTTGCTGTTTTACTGCCTGCTTTGCTATTGTTCTGCTACTGTTTTAATTGTTCACTTGTTTTATGTTTTTAATCTTTGTTTTATGCCTATGGCTCTTGTGAGCCGCCGCGAGCCTCCGGGAGTCGGCGGCATAGAAGCCTCAATAATAAATAAATAAATAAATAAATTGTTGCCAACATTGTGAACCGCCCTGTGAAAACCCTTCGGGGTTGAGAAGAGCGATATACAAATACTGCAAATAAATAAATAGCAATCACATCCACTTGATTTTCTTTCAAACTTCTGAACAATGTCTATGTGCACACAAAATGGCTGTCTTCAGACCACTGGATGAGTTAAGAGTAGAGGTGGGAAGATCTACATTTATGTTCTTTACCTTTCACTGCACATTTCTTATCTGGTGTAATGTCTCATTCAGAAATTTCATAGTTCAAATTGGTTTGAATCTTCTTCATGTAATAAATAACAAAATCATCTATTTCATCACATTTCACTTTTCCCACGGGGAAAGATTTCTTAAGAGCAAAACTATTTCCAGTACAAGAACCTGGAAATCTTCTGAGTTATGCAGTAAGCCTCTCTGTCTAAGAGACCCTGATGAAATAATGTGCAACTCATAATAATTTTTCTTTTTTGGTCGTGTCAGGAGCAACATGAGAAACTGCAAGTTTTTTCTTGTGTGAGAGAATCGGCCATCTGCAAGGACATTGTCCAGGGGATGCCCAGATGTTTTGATGTTTTATCAACCTTGTGGGAGGCTTCTCTTATGTCTGCACATGGAATAATACTTATGATGTTGATGATGTGACTATTAACCAGTATATGGCAAGTTCACATTTATCCCTGTTCAGTAAACCAGATTTGGGAACAATTCCCTTGAATTGAGGAAATAAGTCCTGCAAAGAGGCTTTCTTGTCTTTGGACATGCCTGGTGGCTATTACATTAATTGCTGTTTAATTCAAAACATTGAGTGATAGCTGAAGAAACTGATGTATGCTTTTCCTAAAGAGGGGAATTATTAGTCTTCATGTACCTAATTAGAATATAATGTTTGTTATCATACATCCCAACTACTTTAGTCTCCTGGGGAGTTGGTAGCATGTAACAATAAAGCAAGGTTACTCCAGCGTCCAATTAAGCTTTTCTTGGAGGATTAATAAGGCATGTCTCATCAGTCCCATTATACCCAGAAGTGTTAATCTTCACCTCATCATTGTAATCTTACACAAAATTCGGCAGATCAAGAGTTGTTGAGCGTTAGAGTTAATTGCCCCATTAGAGCAATGCAGTCTTCAGTCTCATGTCCAATAATAGGCTACTGTATTCCCCAGGCTACACAGCACACACCAACCAGAAGGAGGGGCAAAGTGTCAGTGCTGCAGCAATTTGCAGCAGAATACAAATGCTAGTTCGTACTCTTCTAACTTTTTAAACAATCCCATCACTAAGGTCAAGAGACAACCCACTCTTGCTTCTCCTTTGTTTGTTTCAGAGTTTAAAGGTTTTAAAGATTGGTGGGGTCAGTGAGGATGAATATGTGTTCGAACTAGAGAGGTGAATATACCTAAAACAGATCATGGAGTGGACTGAGTTAAAATGTATTCTTCTTTTAACTGTTGCTTAGAGCCACACTGTCTACCAAGCAACAAATAATTAGAGTATTAATAATTAGGCCTCAATTTATAAAGGTTACAAAGCAGTAGTACTAAATACTATTTCAAGCAAGCAAAGCTGTCATATTTTATTGGAAAACATTGACATTTTTGTTTGTATAACTGTCCAAGATACACTGTATTCTTGAGTAGTTTATCAGGGACAGTAGAAGATACACTATGATTGTATTCATTATCTCAACTTAACTTTCAACTACTATGATTCAAAAGTATTTTACAGACTCAAAGAGTAAGGAGAAAGACAACTACTAAATGTTTTTATAATATTTTTCCACCATCCAGATCTAAGTAAATAAGTTCTTCAACTTTCCATTTCTCTCTTTTATTCCTTGTGCTTTGGCCAATATTACCACCAACCACTCACTATTCTTCAAGGATTATAGATGCTTGAAGGAGAACAGCAAAAATTCTTCTACATCCTTAGCTTTTGACATGTAGTTATTTTATACCAAATTTTCATAATATTTTATGACTGCAACCTGCAACTATGTTAGGTAGAGTGAGGCACACATCTGAGGCAGCTGAAGGACAAGTGGAATGAAGAAGGCCCACAATCTCAACAACGTTGCTGGCTGCTCCACGGCTGCAAGAAATGCTATAACCAAGAAATGGCCATCCCAGATCTAGTAAGCACACTGCATAGTAGTATTATTAACATACACGATAGAATTATAGCACTATTATTCCACTTTAAATGCTATGGGTCCATTCTTTGGAATTCTATTGTTTGTAGTTTGGCAAGGCACTGGAAAAATTTGGATGAGAATTCTAAATGCCCCTCCTTGACAATTTCAGAATTCCATAGGATGGAACCATAGTAGTTAAGGTGGAATAATAATGATACAATCCTGTAGTATGTATGGGCCCCAGAACACAAAAGCTTGCCCCAACGGGTCCTCAGAGCAAGGCACTGTGGTCAGGATGCCTTGTGAGACTATTTATTTTGCACTATTCTGACCACCTCTGCTGAGTTCTAAGGGAGACTCTCTGAGATGTGTCAGCCAGTTTCTTTGCACCCTGTGTCTGAAGGCAAAGGATGGGCAAATTCATTTTCTCCCACCTCAGGCAACTGTAAAGTTTCAGTTTCCAGTGAGCCAGGCATACTGAAGTCATTAACACTTCTCAATATATATGCCTGGGAATTTCTTGTGGTATCTTTTTGTATGTCTTTTAATATTGTTTTAACTCTAGTTTTAATAATGTTGTATCCTGCCTCAAGCAATAGGAAGAGGTGGGTAATATATTTATTATTATTATTTTACTGACACAAAAACACAGTATGTCATAGCAAACAAGATACATATGCTGGATTTCGTATCACAAAATCACAAGTCGAACACATCCCAAGTGTCTAAGAATGTGTGATGTATTTTCAAATGATGCGTGCAGATCCAAGTAAGGTGGCCTTTTACAATTGAGAGATCATGATTTTGTCAATGTTTGTTTTTTCCAAATGCCGGCTGAGATCTTTTGGCACAGCACCCAGATTACCACTGGGACCACCTGTACTGGGTTATGCCAGAACCTTTGTAGTTCGATTTTAAGCTCCTGATAACAGCGGAGTTTTTCCTGTTGTTTTTCCTCAATGCGACTGTCACCTGATATGGCGACATCAATAATCCAAACTTTTTTCTTTTCCACAATCATGATGTCTAGTGTATTGTCTTCCAAAACTTTGTCAGCTTCAAGGCAGGATTAGACAGATTCATGGATACCAAGGGAATCAGTAGTTACTGAAATGGACATCCAAGTGCCACCTCTGTGTTGATTGAGGCAGGCAGGATTTCCCCGGGTACTGGCTGTGGGGGGTCGGGAGCAGGTGAGGGTTTTGCCCTCCTTTCTGCTAGAGATCCCCGTGTACAACTAGTGGGCCACTGTGTGACACAGAATGCTGGACTAGATGGGCTGAGGCCCGATTCAGCATGGCTCTTCTTATGTTCTTATGATCCCACCAGTTCTTTACTACCAGCAGGTGGTACTTGTGACATAAGTTCCAATGAATCATTTGGGCCACAGCATTGTGCCGCTGTTTATAGTTTGTCTGTGCAATTTTCTTGAAGTAGCTGATGGTTTCATCTGCTTCTTTGCACAGTCTGCATTTTGGGTCATCAGTTGATTTTTCAATCCTGGCCTTAATTGCATTTGTTCTGATGGTTTGCTCCTGGGCTGCAAAAATAAGGCCTTTCCGTCTCCTTCAGTGTTCCATTTGTGAGCCATAACCAGGTCTTCTCCTTATCAACTTGTCTTTCAATTTTGTCAAGGAACTTCCCATGCAATGCTCTGTTGTGCCAAAGAGGTGGGTAATACAATTATTATTATTATTATATTACTATCTGCCCTCTTATAGCTGGAAAGAGTCTGCATTATGGTTAAACATTGTTGACATGTATCAGAATAGATCTGCCTCTTCACCCAAAGCATTTAGTTGCCAGGTGATAGCAACATGTGCGTTACTGAAGTTTTACCAGGTAAGCTACAGGTATATTCCACACCTGCAATATAAGCCTCTCCAGCCTCACCCTTTAAATGTTCTTGATTACAATTCCACTCACTTCAACCACTAGCCATACTGGATAGGGGTGATAGAACCTATTGCCCAGCATATCCAAATGGTAAAAGGTGGGAAGAAGGCTGATTTGGATGCTCTTGGGATACTATAACATCTGTTATCTGAAATGTACCCAAATACTGAACTGCACTGATATTTGAACTTTCTTTATGCCTCAAAATGGCACTCTATCCTCCAGTGGCTCTTATGTGGGGATTATCATTTTCTGTAAAATAAATTTAGTGCAATGTATTTTACATACATTTCCTGTGATGTTTTCAGATTTCAAATCTGTGTCATCCCTATTATGCCCTTCAAAATCTGATTCTTTTTCTCCTTCACTGAACAGTCTTCTCAAAGAAGAAGCTGTTGACATCAGATGTGCTCGGCATCATGTCCATTTTACTCCAGTAAAAGGAGGAAATTTGATGCTTGGACATGTGTAGCCTTGTGGAAAAGGGTCTTATTTCACTCACTGACAAGCATAGCAGAATGTCTGGCAGTATTTCCCTGGGGGCAACCCAGCTTTAAAAGAAATCAATATTGACTCTTGACACATTTTCATTTACATCAGCGCATGACTTTCAGTCTGGGCACAAATCAATACCCAGCTTTTAACACTGCTCAACTAGTTTGTTCTATGTAAAAGAAGACTGATTCGGCTTGAGTGGCTTGTTTTTCCCCCTGGGGATATGAGCAGGTTACCCATCATTAACAAAACTGATCCTTGGGAAGGAAGTTTGCATCCCCATTTGTCCTGTAAATGTTTAGAAGGCCTAGAACTCTTGGATTAATCACATTACATTTACTTGGCCACCACTTAGAGTCAATTGACTTTGTACTTATTGAAGGTTCACGCACCTACTAAGTGCATGGTCAGCACTGTAGAACAACCTGTAAACCTTGAACATGTTGGCTCTTTGCCTGTATTCATGCAGTTGTAAGCAACTGCCACCACAAGCAGGATGATAGACTGTCCCAGGAAGTAGAAAACTGTCATTTAAAAGGCCATAAAAAGCGCTTGATTTTGTGTTGTGTTACAGCTGCACACTAATAGGGCTTTTGGTATTGCTGTACAACCTCAGTGTTTTAAGGGTTTATAAGTATTGCAATCACTCCTCCCCCCTAATTATTTTTAAAACTTTTCTGTTATTTATTTATCACATCAGAAGTGAGTTGAGGACACAGTTAAAGTGTATTTAAAAACAAAAACAAAGTTTTAAAAAACTTGGCATTATGCTTAATGCTCTTTGACCAGAATCTGGCCACTTGGAGTGCCTCTCGTGTCGCTGTGAGAAGGTCCTCCATTGTGCATGTGGCAGGGCTGAGATTGCATTGTACTAGGTGGTCTGTGGTTTGCTCTTCTTCATACTCACATGTTGTGGAATCCACTTTGTAGTCCCATTTCTTAAGGGTAGCTCTGCATCTCATGGTATCAATGCACAGCCTGTTCAGTGCCTTCAAGGTTGCCCAATCTTCTGTGTGCCCAGGAGGGAGTTTCTCATTCAGCCTCCACTGATTATGGTGCTGGGTTTTAACCTGCCACTTTTGGATTCTCACTTGCTGAGGTGTTCCTGCAAGTATCACTCTTGATCTTAGGAAGGTGTTTCTTGATTTAAGGCATTGGCATGCTGGCTGATATCTGAACAGAGGATGGGCAGGAGATGTCACTGCCTTGGTCCTTCATTATTGGCTGCTACTTCCTGACGGATGTCAGATTCTGCAATACCAGCAAAACAGTATAATTTCTCCAGTGGCGTAGGGCGTAGACATTCTGTGATAATGCAGCATGTCTCATTAAGAGACACATTCACTATTCTAATGTGGTGTGATGTATTTCACACTGGGTATGAATATTTAGCAGCAGAGTAGCAAAGTGCAAGGGCAGATGTCTTCACTGTATCTGGTTGTGATCCCCAAGTGGTGCCAGTCAGCTGTTGTGCAATATTATTTCTAGCACACACTTTTTGCTTGATATTCAAACAGTGCTTCTTATAAGTCAGGGCACAGTCCAAAGTAACTCAAAGGTATTTTGGTGTGCTCCAGTGCTCCAGTGGGATTCCTTCCCAGGTAATAATAATAGTAATAATAATTTATTATATTCTGCTCTATCTCAGGGACTCGGGGCAGATTCCAAACAAAAAGGCAAACATTCAATGCCCAAATACAACAACAATACCTTCATACTAATACAATTTCTACAACCGAACATATAAATACGAATTATAACTTAACAAACTAAAATTAAATAAAAAGCACAGCCGGTTATAACAGACATAAGACAAAACATCAAATGGAAACAATTTCCCATTTCTTTGGTGCAAATTCTTAGAGCTTGAGATGTTTGTCTGTTCTTAAATTGAATTAGATGGATTAAGAATCAGCTGGTTTTCCATGTAATAGGCAGAAAGAGCACCTAAAGCTTCAAAGAATGTCTGTTCAACCATTTCAAAGCTTCCTGCTTGAGCAGTGATGGCACAATCATCAGCGTAGATGACTCTTTCTGTCCCTTTTGGCAGTGGCTGGCTAATTGTGTAAATGTTAAACATTGATGGAGCAAACACACTCCCCTGAGGCAGGCCATTCTTCTTATTTTGTTATCTGCTTCTCTGGCCCTAGAAGTCAGCAAAAAGGCCCCTGTTTTGTACCTGATTTGCAATGAAGTGGGTGAGATGGTAGTCCTTTGTGATATTATAAATTTTTCTCAGGAGAGGGTGATGATTTACAGTATCCTATGTTGCTGACGAGTCTATGAAGGCAGCTCCTGTAATCTCTTGCCTTTCAAACCCATTTTCTGTGAGCTGAGTCAGGTTCAGCACGTGTGATGTGCAGCGTTTGCCTTTTCTGAAACCAGCTTGCTGTGAAATCATACATGGGTCTATTTTTTCCATAATTCTATGCAAAATAAGTATCTCCAGAACTTTTTAGAGATGGCACAACAAGGAGATTGGTCTATAGCTTTACTGTTGTAAGGTGGCAAGTAAAGTAATACTGTTTTGCATATTTATGAATTAAAATGAAATATTTTGAAATTTAATGAAACTAACAATTAGTTCTCCATGGCTAGAGCCAACACCTCAAAACTACTTTTCACTTCATGATGGAAAGTTCACAGTGTACTTTAGGTTTTGACATCTGCAAAACTGGAATAAAAAGAAGTTATAGTAAGTAAAACTATGGCTTTTTATTATCAATTTTATAAAATGTGGCCTGGATCCAAAAAACTAAATAAAGGTTTGTGCTTTCTTTTCTTGAACAGTAGGCCCTGTGTGCCTGAGGAGAGCTTTGAAAGCATGAGATGGAATGGAAGTCTTTCATTCAAAGGTGGGAAGAGTAAAAATTCCCACTGGCTATGCCCAAGCTTTTAGGTGCACCTAAAGTATGTCTAGTTGCCAGTCTATAGACCTCTGTTTTATCATGTTGAAACAGAAGAAAGCCATATTTTTACAAGAATAACAACTCATTGTGGCAGATTAGAAATATTTCAATATTCTGTTAAACTTTCCCTTAGTGTTGTCATTTTTCCCACTTTATTTATTTATTTATTTATTTATTTAATTAAAACATTTATATTCCGCTCTTCTCATCCCAAGGGGGACTCAGGGTGGAGCACAGCATATATACGGCAAACATTCAATGCTGGGACATGAATTTATTATATGCATTCATAAACATTAAAAACATTTGTCTCAATATTAAAATACACAGTTTATGTAGAGAAACTAAAGGAATACAACCCAACATGTATTCCCACCTTTATGCAGAATCTGTTCTGGATGAAGGTCCAATGATCACATTTTCTATTTTGGAAGTCTATTTGGTTGGCATCCTGTTGGTTAGTCCCAACTAGAGTAGGCCCATTCAATCAATGTAGTTTACCTATGAAGACATCGGCAAATCCAGTTGATTCAGTGGGTCTACCCTATCCTAGTTTGTCTGATAACCAGGGATCTGAGAGAAAAGTGTGTTTTTTGGATTTCATTGACTGAATAATTCTATTCTTATTGCTCCCCCCGCCCATTGTGAGTGAAGTCCTTAAACCCAATGAGATTTGCTTTTGAATAGTATGACTGCATTTGTAGGTAGAATCAATGTCTTAAATATATATAATTCCTGTGTCTGAATACCTGAACCCCCTACCAAAACACTATAATAAATGCATTTCATTCCTCTCTACAAAAGATATTTCACATGAGTTGTTACCCACATCCATTTTCCATCTCTATTTGATGATTTTGGGTTTGGTGATAACCCACCACATTCTCACAGGAATGTGTAGTGATCTTATTTTTTAATCTACTGAAATACGAAGGTGAACAGTTCAGTAAAGGCTAGCTCTACATTTTTCACATCTGCTTCAATGTGCACAACACTGTTCTCTGCACAGTCCCAAGGGTGGTGCTCCCTACACACCCACTGCAAGACTTTTCTCACATTTCTCTTCGTTTGATTCTATTTGTGAGTTCCAAATATATTGGATATAGTCTCTTACACTTAGGAAATATGTATAAATTGGTAATTTATAGTACAAATGGTAATGATTTTATTGGCTATTATATATTGCAATTTCTCAGGTCGCTCCTGACACAGAAAAAAAATGCCTGCATTATATCTTGAATAAAAAAAGGTTGGGTTGGGATGCTTTTTTATTTTAAAATTCTGTTTTTATTTTAATTTAGATGTTGAGTTAGAATTTGTTTTATATGTTGGGTTATTATTTTTGCTATTATGTGTGTATTGGTTATCGTACTTAGGCATTGAATGTTTGCCTTTTTGTGGCTGGAATCTGCCCTGAGTCCCTTCGAGGAGATAGGGTGGAATACAAATAAAATATTATTATTTTACTGACACAAAATCACAGTATATAGAAGCAAACGAGATATATATATGCTGGATTTCATATCACAAAATCACAAGTTGAACATGTCCTAAGTGTCCAGGACTGTGTGATGTATTTTCAAATTAAGTGCTCAGATCCAAGTAAGGTGGTCTTTTGCAGTTGACAGATTGTGATTTTGTCAATGTTAATTTTTTCCAAATGCCAGCCGAGATCTTTTGGCACGGCATTCAGTGTGACAATTACCACTGGGACCACCTGTACTGGGTTATGCCAGAACCTTTGTAGTTCGATTTTGAGCTCCTGATAACAGCGGAGTTTTTCCTGTTGTTTTTGCTCAATGCGACTGTCACCTGGTAGAGCAACATCAATAATCCAAACTTTTTTCTTTTCCACAATCATGATGTCTGGTGTATTGTATTGCAAAACTTTGTCAGTCTGGATGGGTGCCTTAACTGTCGTGGTGGGGGCTTAACTTCTCCAAGGACGCTGAGAGCTTTGCTGGCGGTAATGTAACTACCAGTAGATCCAACCAAGTCAGAGAGGTCTTGGCTGAGGAGTGGAACTAAGAGCACCTAACTTATTAGCATTAAGGAGAAACAAACAAAAACGAAGTCTATACTCAGTCGATGCCCAGGATATAAAGGACCGTGGTGGATGCTGCTGATTCTGGACATCCATCGACAAGTGGGTTACAGAATCAAAATACAAATGAACAATCACAGAAGCAAAAGAAATATACAATGCCAGAAAACTGCACCATTATTATTATTATTATTATTATTATTATTATTATTATTATGTAATACACTATGTACTGGAATGAGCTATATGTAGCCCATGATGCTAAAGTGGTTTTGTAGATCTTGTGCTCCTTTCGCAAAATTCATGGTGTGAAATTTTAGAAACAGGATGGGGAATACCTTTGAAACAAGCAAAACAAAAATACAAAAATACAATACATGATGGGAAGGGCTATTCTGGTTTCTGCCTCTGGCTGAAAGAACAAAGCTCAATCTTCTCTTCAACAAACACCATGTCAACAAGAAGCCATCTGCCAAAGAAGAAGAATCTGGAAAGAAATACCATAATTGCCCAAATCTTGAATTCCCTTGGGACTCTATAAGTGAGAGAAGTGACACTATAGCCTTTATCTCTGCCCAGAGGAACAAGGGTAATTCTTTACATTGCTGTGTTGTAAGCCATATTGAAAATCATTTTATTGAAAAGCAGTGGATAAATATGTCCAGTCAACCGATAAACCAATCATGCTGATCTCAGTAGTGGATTACCAAGATGCACAGCAAAAGAAAATGCCACTATATCTATAGCACTAAGTGTTAAACACACAAAAACACACACACAAAGTCAAGAAATTCAATGAGTGCCCTAACATTTTCTTTGGTGAACAACTCAACTCAGAAATCACCTTCTGGGGCATTCTCAAACATACAATGAATTCAATTATGATGTGCAAAGCTACTGCTGAGTGTTACAGTCACTTGGGGCTCTTCCACACAGTCCTATATCCCAGAATATCAAGGCTTAACATCCCAGAATCTCTACTGGATAATTTGAGTCCACACTCAGATAATGTGGGATTTTCTGCCTTGATATTCTGGGATATAATGGGGCTGCGTGGAAGGGCCCTAAGTTTCCTGAGCTTCCAGATAAAGCAATAGCATAATAACAAAAGCAAAATACATATTTTGCAGTCACTTGGGGCCTTTCCACACAGTCCTATATCCCAGAATATCAAGGCATAAAATCCCACAATATCTGATTTAAAACAATAATGTTTGACAAAATGTTCATACATTTGCATAACACAAACTGTACTCCAAAAAGCACTGAAAGAGACTGCATATTTCATAACTTAGTACTTTGATAAAAGAATTATCATAAAATGCAAGTATGTAGTTAGGAATTGTAACGGTAGACACATGAAGATAGCTGATCATTTGTTTTGAGCACAACAGATTCAGTAGGCATTTTCACACCTAGAACAAGGCATTTCCTGCAGCTGGAGGCATGCTTGGAAATTACTGGATTAAAATGAAAATTGAGAAATACATCCACTCTGCACAGCTGCCATTGTCTGCAAGTAAAATTTTAGAATACTTTTTAAGAGCAGAGAAATATCATACCTGGGCCAGGATCCTCCAATGGTTCTATGTACCATAAATATTCACTAACAGAATGATGTTATGCAATGTGAATTCAGCATACAGTATTCCCTCACTTATTGCTGGAGTTAGGTTCCAGGACTCCCGCAATAAGTGAAAAACCGTGATGTAATATTATTTTAATATTTATACATTATTTTAGTAGTTATACATTATTTTAAGTCTTTATAAACTTTAAAATAAAGTGAAGGAAAGGAAGAAAAGGCCCTTCAAGGCTGGAGGGAGGGAGCAATGACTGAGAAGAGAAAGTGTCTAGGAGAGTCATGGCAGCAAAACCCCACAAAACAGTGAAAATACCATGATATATTTTAAATTAATATATTTTTTGAAATCCACTAAACAGCGAGTCTGCAATAAGCGAACCACGAAGTAGCGAGGGAACACTGTAATGTGTATTGCTCAATGATCAACACACATGGCTGACAACAAATTATGAAACTACAATGGGCAAAGCCAGTCATAAAGGCAGACTGACACAGGTTAGTCTATGTACTTTAACTTGCTACCAGATACATAATGGTACCATATGTACAACTCTGTTTATGCCTCTGCCCACTTAATAGGGACATTGTGTATTATATCAATGCTTAACTGAACTAACAACGGAATGTCACTAACTTACAAGGAAATGCATAACATTCTGGAAAGTTTGAGGATTATGTGATGATAATTCAGATTATTATACTGCATCTTGAAGATAAAGCATGGGTACACAAACTGTGTGTTCAGCTGAGGCAGTCCATACAGCCAAAGTGGATACATGTACTCTGCTTGGCACCCACATTTCCACGTATACAAGTTTCCACACTAAGTCCACAGCTGAGCATGCACAGAGAATTGTAAGCTTAGGTTTTGCACATGTTGATCCTCATGTCCACATCTGCACATGTAGAAAATCCCATAATCAGGCCACTAACCTTAATATAAACAAGGATTCCTTAATCAATGTTCCCTGAAAGCCAAGGCTCTACAAGAAATTACTAGGCATTCTGCATGAGATTATGTTCAGGAAAAAAAACTAAAACATTTTTGAGCAGTAGATAAAATATTTTTTTGCAGGGGGTTCTTGAAGCCTGGAAATTACTTAAAGGGTCCTTCCAGGGTAAATCAATTCAAAAAAGGTGATATATATACATTTGGCCAAGATCCCTCTCTCTCTCTCTCTCTCGGCATTACTTCGCGAACGAAGATTCAGGAAGGACTCATCCCACGCTTTTTACAAGCGCGTTGATGATATATATACATTTGGCCAAGATCCCACACCATCAATATAACTACAATAACACTGTTCCATCATCAAAGGGCCCTTCCACACAGCCCTATATTCCAGGATATCAAGGCAGAAAATCCAACAATATCTGCTTTGAACTGGATTATCTGCGTCCACACCAGGGGCGGTCCTACAAGATAGGCCAAGTAGGCGGCCGCCTAGGGCGCCATCTGGGAAGGGGGCGCCATCCTGGCCGCATGGGGCGCCATCCTGGCCCTGCCGATGTTCCTCAGACAGTGCTGCAGCTGCCTGCTTTTTGACCCCGGTCTTGTGCACTCCGACGCCGCTTCTGGGCACGCGTGGAGGTTTTCACGCAGGCGTAGTTGCTCCGGAGCTGAAGTTGAGCGCAGGAGCAACTGCACATGCGCGAAAACCTCCGCGCATGCCCAGTAGCTCCCTTGCGCAGAAGCCTGTAAGCAAAGCACTCCCTATCGGGCAGGCAGGGAGTGCTTCCCCTCTCCCTTTGTCTCCGCTGCGCGCACGCGTTTGCAGGGAAGGAGAAAAGAATCAGTGAAGGAAGTGTAAGTGAAGGAATGAATGAAGGGCTTTCCTCCTCATCCTCCTCTGTGACCTCTTCTCTCCCTCCTTCCTTTCTTCGGCTCTATTTCTGCCTAGACCTGAGGGGCCTGAGGCTATGAGGAGTTGTGGGAGTTGGAGTCCAAAACACCTAGAGGGAGGGAGGGCCCAAGTTTGCCCAGGCCGCACTGCCTGTATTCGACCTCATTCGAACATTTTGGCTGTTTTTCTATTTACATTTACATTGGGATCCTAATTTTGGACTTATGGGAGACTCCTGTGAATTATGAGTCGGGTGGTAGGTAATATATTCTGATTTTGATGCATTTACATTGCATTTCTTGTTGATTATTATACAGTTCTGCTTAATATTGTCATACAATATAATACAAATACAATATAGCAATAGAATGATATATTTTATATTACATGTAATATTACAAACAATATTGCAGTATAGTGGTATTGTACAAAATAGTAATATATAATATTTTATTTTACTTTATTTTGGGTTATTTGAGTTTTATAGGAGTCATGAAAATATTTAGTAGAGGATAATTTTATTTAAATAAATAATTTTATTATTTTATAATAATAATATAATAGAATGTTACATTATATTATGTCAATATATTATAATATAATTATATTGTAATGCAGCATAATATAATTATGATATAATATAGTATGAGTATGGTATAATATATTGTATATACACTGATACAAAATAATACTACTAATGGTATTGTGATATTATAATTGTATATTTGTTTTACATGGGGGGCGGCAAAATAATGTTTTGGGGGGGGCACCAAAATAATGTTTGCCTACCATTTAAAATTACCTTAGACCGCTTTTGGGCACCAAAATAATGTTTTTTTGGGGGGGGGCACCAAAATAATGTTCGCTTATCATTTGAAATGACCTTAGACCACCCCTGGTCCACACTCAGATAATGTGGGATTTTCTGCCTTGATATTCTGGAATATAGGGCTGAGTGGAAGAGCCCTTTGATGATGGAACAGTGTTATTGTAGTTATATTGATGGTGTGGGATCTTGGCCAAATGTGTATATATCACCTTGATATTCTGGGATATGGGGCTGTGTGGAAGGGCCCTAAGTTACTCCTTATGGTGCTACTTGCCTCCTAGTAAACTTACATTTGCAGTCTGGTAACATTCTGATTGAAGAATCTCAGAGCCACTAAAGATTGTGGTATCTGCAGCTTTACTTACTTACTTAGGCGATCCCACTTAGCTCAAGGATGATTGTCTTCCAGATGTGGTGTCTTGGTGGTGGGTCCGTAGTTGGCTGTGGAGCCGTATTCTTATTTATTTATTTATTATTTGGTTTTATATTCCGCCCCTCCCTGCAGGCTCGGGGCGGGTTACAACATATAAAACGGGCAGCATGCAACAGCCACGCAGCCCTACAATAAAACATTAAAACATTTAAAATTACATGTCACAACGCAGTAAAGGGGAAGATACAGAGATTGCCTTAGGTCCGGGACCCCAATAGGCAGGGCAATTATGTCAGCATCAGCCGGCCGAGGCTTGATCCACATGTTCTCCCGCAGAGAGGATATTGGTTTCCAGACGGCAGTCCCAGTCAGGGTTAGCTTGATGTGTCTTCCTCTTGGCTCATTTCTCTCTTTCCTCCTCCATTTGTGCCTCTTCAAATTCTGCAGCGCTGCTGGTCACAGCTGACCTCCAGTTAGAGCACTCAAGAGCCAGGGCTTCCCAGTTCTTGGTGTCTATGCCACAGTTTTTGAGGTTGGCTTTAAGTCCATCTTTAAATCTCTTTTCCTGTCCACCAACATTCCGTTTTCTGTTCTTGAGTTCAGAGTAGAGTAACTGCTTTGGAAGATGGTGATCAGGCATTCAAACAGCATGGCCAGTCCAGCAGAGTTGATGGCACCTCCCCAGTCATGAGGATTTTGGTGTCATATTGGGTTATTCATCACCGTAAATTTGAAAACCAGGAGTAGCTCCTGAACAGAATGCTAGGTGTGTGGTTATATCTAGAAAAGGCCTCCTATGGGTATCACCATGTTTTCTTTCATGGAAAATCTCATAATCCAGTGAAACTAAGGAAGGATGCAATTTTAAATGATCTGCAAGCATCTATCTGCCCTTTCCAAACAGTGGATGAGGTGATACTGGGTTCTACAAGGGGTGGTTACAACCGTCAGATTGAAAGTTGGGGACTGCTCCTATACCTGTAATGCTTGTGTTGAATAGGGAACTTAAGGTGTTGCTTTAACTCAACTAGGTAACAAATACTGGCTCAAATTCCCCCTTCTCTGCAACCATTAAAAGTACAACAGCCCTCTCCTGTATTCTCTCTGGCAACCTTCGCTTAAAGAATGTTACCACTGGCAGAAAGAAAATGTTGATGCTATTTCATTGAATCTATCAGTCATCCACCATCTGTATTGTCAATCACTATCTATAAGATTATCCTTCATTGTTCATATTCAGAAATCCCTGCTAAATGAGATCTGTGAAAGAATCACCTCAAGGCTGTGACTAAACCAAAGCTGTCCTGTAACCTGAAAATATGTAACAAAGAGTCTTGTGGCCCCTTTCATATATATATATTTTTTGCAACACAGCTCTTTCTTGTTTTGGGGCAATGCACTGATAGCACTACCCTATCCTGAAATTCTCAAAATAGTTGGCGGCCCTGCTGATCGTATTTGATACATTTCTTTTTACGTTTTGACTTTCGAAAACTATCTCATCATATTGTTTTCTGGAAGTACAACTGAGGTGCTTATAAGAATTTATGTTATGGGTTACACAGCTTAAAATGCTTGGTCAGTATTTGAATGAAACCAATTATTGTTGCATTTTCCCGGGTGCTGCATGAAAAGAATGGAACACCGTATGTTCCATTCTCAGAGAAATGTCACACATACCTTGTTAGAAACAATATCACATACTGATAATGCAGCTGGAATATAGAAATATGAATTGAAGTTGTGACTATATGTGGTTTCATCTTTGTTGATCTGCTCTTTCTCTGAATTTCAGAGAGTACTTCCTCCTCTGGATCCATAAGAAGAGCTCTGAGGAATTCACATCCCTTGCACATTCGGCAAATTCTGGTCTAGTAGGTACAACTGTACCTGTTTTATCTCGATGAAAGGACATATTTAGGACAAGTTCTAAAGCAGAGCTTCATAGCTGCGGAGTTTGTCCTTTTATTTGAATTATTATTTCATGTATGAAAAGAATCCAGTGACTTGGGCAACTTCAGACTATTGGTTTAATAAAAGCTATCCACTGAGTTGTTCAATGTTTCTCATTCTGTGAGGCCAAAACTGCTGCCTATGCTTCAATGCAGGCAGAGGAAGAGTCTTGACAAGTTTCGTGGCATGCCAGATTCTGGATTAGGTACACACAGTCAAGGTTTCCTGCCTGAATAGCTGAGACCTTGGCACAGTTCAGGATTCAGTGTTTCAAGCATCTTTCAGGAAACAAGTTTTTTCAAGTACCTTATATCTATCACCAACATTGATGCATTGATCCTTCGCCATCAACTTTGCTGGAGTGGCCACATTGTCCGAATGCCCAATTACCGTCTTCCAAATCTGTCACTCTACTCACAACTCAAGAAAGGAAATTGAATGTTGATGGACAGGAAAACAGATTTAAAGATGGGCTTAAAGCTAACCTTAAAAAGTGTGGCATAAATACAGAGAACTGGGAAGCCCTGGCCCTTGAGTCTTCTAACTGGAGATCAGCTGTTACCAACAGTGCTGTGAAATTTGAAGAGGCATGAATAGAATGTGAAAAGGAGAAATGTGTCAAGAGGAAGGCACATCAAGCCAACCCTGACCAGGACTGCTTTCCATCTGGAAACCAATGTCCTAACTGTGAAAGAACACATGGATCAAGAATAGATCTCTGCAGTCACCTATGGACTCATTGCCAAGACTCTACACTCGGAAGGCAATCATACTCGACATGAGTGATTGCCAATGATGATTCTAACTTGACCAGTCAACATCTAAGGAAGGCTCAGCAGTGAGTCCACCAATGCATTCAGAAATACAGTACCTACTGAACAGAATTTTTAATTAGGTCATGAGATTTTATGATCTCTATATAGCTAATGTCTCTGTGTATGCATCCTCCACTTGTCTGTCAACGTATGATGGCCCCATGAATTTCACAGGGTTTCCTTAGGTAAGGATTACTCAGAGGTAGCTTATCACTGCTTTCTGAATGCTGCCTATAGCACCTGTTATTCCTTAGTTTGTGTCCCATCCAAGTACTAATTAGGGCCCCTTCCACACAGCTGAATACAATCCCACATTATCTGCTTTGAACTGGGATATACGACAGTGAGGACTCAGATAACCCAGTTCAAAGCAGATATGTGGGATTTTCTGTCTTGATATTCTGGGATATGCGGTTGTGTGGAAGGGCCCTAGGAGTGAGCACACTTTCAAGATTTAATTGGATCTTGTGCCTTCAATGTATTAGGCCAACATTTAGCCTAAATGTATATTCATTATTGAGGGGCATTTTGAAAAAAAGGATGAAAATAGGATATTTGTTTATTTATTTAAAATATTTATATCTTGTTCTTATCACCGCAAAGAGGAGTCAGGATAGCGCACACCATATATACGGCAAGCATTACATGCTGGAACATAAAATAAATATAAATATACACAAACACTTAAAAAGTTGCATCTACTTTAAATCAGATGTTTAAAACCATCTCAAAACACCTTGATGGCTCTGGTCAGCGGAGTGAGTTTACTATTATTGCCTCATTGCACTGCCCAAAGGCTTGATCCCACAACCAAGTTTTTACCATATTTCTGAAGGACACAAGGGAGGGGGCTGATCTAATCTTGCCAGGAAGGGAGTTCCATAGTCCGGGAGGCAATCACTGAGAAAGCCATCTCTTTCGCTCTCGTCCCTGCCAAATGTGCCTGTAATGGTGGTGGGACCAAGAGCACGGCCTTCCCAGATGATCTTAGTCTTTGCAATGGTTTGTATGTTACATTTATCTAACAGTACACCTATTAAAATAATTTATTCAGGTGCAACCCACCCACCCCCAACCAACGTTCATAAAACAGTCTTTAGGAATATATGTGAATTAACAGCAAGGAAATTACTAAATGATAGACGCTTCCCTAAGGATTTGTTTTAACTGGAAATCAATGCAGTTGTTGATGTTGCCAAAGGTAACAATAATTTATCTTCATATTATGTGTAGTGCCTAGATTAATTATAAAATAGCTAATATAAATAAATAAATGTTTAAAATGAAGTTCTCAACTTGGAATTTGCCTAGGACATGTTTGGTGAAGATGACAGGAACTTGGTGTGTGGAACTAAGATCTGAGGGCCTTCCACACAGCCATATAACCCAGAATATCAAGGCAGAAAATCCCACAATATCTTCTTTAAACTGGGTTATTTGAGTCCACACTGCCATATATCCCAGTTCAAAGCAGATAATGTGGGATTTTATCCAGCTATGTGGAAGGGGCCTGAGACTATATGTTCTGCCATTGTAGTAATTATTTTGAAATATCTTAATTGCATTATCTTCTTTCAGTTTCAAATTTAGCTTTCAACAGGTTCCTTTAACATGATCCAATGCAGAATCTATAGAAGATATTCATGGGAAGAGGTTGTGGCTATAGATGTTTCCTCTCAATTAATGATTTGCTACCATATTTAGCAATGTAAACCAACATTATTCATGATCAGGACAAGATAAATAAATCCTGCAAAAAAGATGTCCCTGATCAGAGATCCTGAAAAGAGGGACCACAGGGACCACAGTAGGGTTTTCATCTTCAAGGTGAAACCAAAGCATATATTTTGGCAGTATTTTTTATGAGAGAACTGGTGTGCACATATTAAAAGTCAGAGCAAATTAAGAGACAAAGCTCCATATGCTGATAGATGGTTCATTTGCTTTATTTGTTTTTTTAAACCCTGTGTATTTTAGATATTAACAGAGTTGGCATTCCTAAGGGGAAATTTCACACAGAAATTTCTGGAGTTGTATAGTACACTCTCCAAAGAAATGGACCATTAAGCAAAGAGTCAGCTTTACTCTAAAACACATTGGGATTTTAAAAACAAATAAAGCAAGTAACTATCTACCAGCAAATGAAGCTTTGCCTCCTAATTTGCTTTGAATACTTTAATGAGGCCAACCAACAGATGAAAAATTCATCATGCTACCTTTTGATGCCCACTGACTTTGTTACCAGGCAAAGACAGCAAAATGAAAGAGGGAAGGGAAAATGATGGCGTTGAAGCACCGTGTCTACATCTTGCTTAGTGGTGATGTAGAGGAAGGCTGCACGTAGATGAAAATGTGCTATGCTCCCTCATGACCACATAATATCTAAGGACAAAGGCAGTCAGAGAAAGCAAATTTTTCTTTCCCCATGGGGTTACAAAGCATCCTCCTTGGAAATTTGAGTTTGCCTCTATTCAGTGTGAGTGAGAATTCAGAAAAGGGGAACGTATAGTGTTTCAATTCAGTTTATTCTTGTATTCTTTCATAGCATCATATTTAAAGTGTAGAGTCGTAGGATATGTAACTCAAAATTAAGCTTTGCTTCAAAAATCCCAAAAAATGGCATATACATTCATGTAAATTCAAAATTCAGATATAATCCAGGATAGAAGGGAAGATGCGGGTCGACAGTCAGAATGGGCCTATGCCGTTTCACCAAATAGGCTTCATCTGGACCCCGAAAACATATATCCATAAATCACAACATATCCACTGGTCCGGTAAATCTGGTGATATAATATACATACATATATAAGTATAGAGAAAATCAAACATATAATTAAACGTTCTGCAATGGAGCATACTGCCCTGAGGATCCCAGGCTTGGTACAAAAAACAATAATAACAAGTGATACATACCTATAATGGTAATCAAATAATACATATAATATGATGGTGGACGCAGCCACCGGCGTATCCAGGTACACGGACCGCGCAGCACAGAGCAAGGCCAGTTTAAATGTCATAATAAGGCGCATCAGGTGTGTACTAATGAGTTAGCCAAAGTAATTACATAAGAATTTCATTCAAAGTTAAATAGTCATTTAGCCCGAGGGGTAACTCGGTGCGGAGGGCCGTAATCCAGAAGCATTCCCTCCTGCGGAGCATTAATTTGACATCTTGGTGTGGTTGGGGAGCGATCCGTTCGAGAACTACAACCTTAAAGCTATTGAAATTGTGGAATTGTTTAAAGTGACTATACAGAGCTGATGATTCATTCCCAGTGCGAAATTTTGAACGATGCTCCTGTACTCTCAGTCTCAATTCGCGTCCAGACTCCCCCACATAATATTTTTGACAATCACAAATCAAACAGTAAACGCTATTTCTAGAATTGCAGGTGGCCCCTGATGAGAAATTAAAAGTTCTTTTGTTGGCAAGGTCCGTAATGGTCTGCTGTCTGGAAATATGCTTGCATATGGAGCAATGCATGCAAGCCTGGGTGAAGTGTTTGGACATTTTGGTGGTGGTAGTAATGCTAGGTCGTGTATGTATGAGTAACTGTCTCATGTTTGCAGTCCTTTTGTGTGCCACCATCGGTATGTGCTCCAGGCCTGGTATTTTATTAACTATGGGCCAATATTGATTGACTATCCTTTGTATGTGACTGGAGTGGGTAGAATAAGTCAGGGGCCATACAATACAATCAGTGGGTTGTTTGGGGGTACCTTCGGGGGTACCTTCGGTTCTGGAGTTGATGCATGAGGGAGGAAGCAGAGGCTTCGAAATCCGAATTTAAAGAAGAATTCCGTTTGTGTCTAATCATTTGTGAGTATGGGAGGCTGTTCTTGAGGGAGGGCGTGTGATGGGATTTGTAGTGTAGGTATGAGTTCCTACTCGTGGGTTTAATGTAGTTTTTAACATGTAGAACATTATTGTGGTTGAACACTGTCAAATCCAAGAAAGTCACACTATAGGGGTCTGATTCGAAGGTAAACTTAATCAGTTCATGCCATGAGTTGAAGTATTCTTTTAACTTATTCAAATCACCTCCCTCAGCCATAAGGAAAAAGACATCGTCTATGAATCCATAATAGTGACTAACGGTTAAAGTAATATCAGAATCAAGGAATAAAAAACGTTGTTCCAGGTCATTCATATACAGATTTGCCACAGATGGCGCGAAACGTAGTCCCATAGAAATACCGCCATTCTGAAGGTAGAATTCATTTTCAAATCTAAAATAATTATAGTTGAAAACTATATCGACCAGTTCCATGAGGAAGGCTGGGGGAGGTGGGGGTCTGAATTCCAAAAGGTTGAAAATAATAGTTCTGCCTAATCTCAAGTCTATGTTGGTGTATAGGGAAGTGATATCCGCAGTGACTAACACGTCCCCCTGTTTAAGAGAAATCCCATCGATCTTGGTAATAAAATCACTGGTGTCTTTAATAAAGGCAGGGGATTGGACCACAAAGGGTTGTAAAAATGTGTCAAGATATATGGCCAGGGGTTGCAACAATGTGTTGGTGGCCCCCACGATGGGCCTCCCGGGGGGCGGGGTGATATTTTTGTGCGTTTTTGGTAATAAGTAAAAATTGGCTATAGACGGATGTCGATTAATGAGAGAACTGCCCAATTGAGAGGAAATGAAACCTTGCTCAACTCGATTGAACTGTATGTAGAATGACATTGAGAAAGGTCGTGGTGGGATCATTAGAATTTTTTTGGTAGAAAGTCACATTAGAAAGTTGTTTGAAGGCTTCATTAAGGTAATCCCACTGATTTAAAAGGACCAAGGCCCCTCCTTTATCGGCGGGACGAATAACAATGTCCTGATGGTTCCCCAATTCTTTGATCCTTTGAATGTCCCTCCCAGATAGGTTGGCTCTAAATCTATCTTTCGAATGATTAATTTTATCTACTTCTCTAATAACAATGTCCTCGAAAATCTTGAGATGGTTGGAAATAACAGGAGGTACAAAGGAGCTCTTACCCTTCAGTCTGGGGGGAACATCACCGGATCTCTCCACCGGGTGGTTGGCAAAATGTTCTTTGAGGCGCATGGTGCGAAATAAGGTGGCTAAGTCTTGCCATATATTTAAGTTAGAACAGTTTGGAGTATGCACGAAAGATATGCCTTTGTCCAAAATTTGTATGTCCCGGGGGGTGAGGGGGAAATCTGAAAGATTTACAATCAAGTTGCTGGTTGTTTGTCCTTGGCCTTCCGAAAATTTTTCTTTTGACGCGGAGGTAGGCCCGTAGGCTGGGGGTTTCTGAAGTTGTACCTCGCGCCCGAGTTAGATGTGGTGGATCCATCTGATAATGCCCCGGTCTCATCTGTGCTGCTGCCGCCCGAGGGCATGGAATCACCTTGAAAATGAACGTTGCATTGGTATGGTCATTGATATGGACGAAGCTGCCATTTGTAGATCCGATTATTGGAGAAATCATGTTCGTCACGTTTAAGTTTGTTGAGCTTGTCCTCTTTGATTTCTTTGTAAAGTTTATCCACTTCCTCTTTAATAGAGTCCAGGTCCACAATTTGTAAAGGGGGGTCAATGGTAAATTTAATGTTGTCTATCTCTTGATCCAAAGTATTAAGTTCAGCCATCCCTTTTTGTATGATGAGTAACATTAAATATTTTGAGCAATGTTGTACAATGTTGCGCCAACTTTGGATAAATGTAGAGTCCGCTGCATATATCCCCGGCGGTATGTGTACTCTTAAACCGCGAGGAATGATTTTCCTTCTCACGTAATCCGAAAGGGTGGCGACATTGAGTTGGACCCGGGTCTTACGTAGTTCTTTGTTTTGGATAGATGTTAGTAGATTGACGCGTTCATTCTCCTCCGATGAGAGTGCGGTGGTTTGGTCTCCAAACAGGGAATGATGTCTTGTTAATTCCTCCTCTTGTTCCAAATTAAAAGTGTCAAAAAGGGCAGATTCCGCCATGGTATCCAAGTGACTCCCGAAGGAGAGACCAAAATGCAGAGAAGATTGGGTGTAGCTCCTCAAAAGTGAGAATTCAGAAAAGGGGAACGTATAGCGTTTCAATTCAGTTTATTCTTGTATTCTTTCATAACATCATATTTAAAGTGGAGAGTCGTAGGATATATCACTCAAAATTAAGCTTCGCTTCAAAAATCCCCAAAAATGGCATATAAATTCATGTAAATTCAAAATTCAGATATAATCCGGGATAGAAGGGAAGATGCGGGCCGACAGCAGACCATTACGGACCTTGCCAACAAAAGAACTTTTAATTTCTCATCAGGGGCCACCTGCAATTCTAGAAATATCGTTTACTGTTTGATTTGTGATTGTCAAAAATATTATGTGGGGGAGTCTGCATGTGAATTGAGACTGAGAGTACAGGAGCATCGTTCAAAATTTTGCACTGGGAAGGAATCATCAGCTCTGTATAGTCACCTTAAACAATTCCACAATTTCAATAGCTTTAAGGTTGTAGTTCTCGAACGGATCGCTCCCCAACCACACCAAGATGTCAAATTAATGTTCCACAGGAGGGAATGCTTCTGGATTACGGCCCTCCGCACCGAGTTACCCTTTGGGCTAAATGACTATTTAACTTTGAATGAAATTCTTATGTAATTACTTTGGCTAACTCATTAGTACACACCTGATGCGCCTTATTACGACATTTAAACTGGCCTTGCTCTGTGCTGCGCGGTCCGTGTACCTGGATACGCCGGTGGCTGCGTCCACCATCATATTATATGTATTATTTGATTACCATTATAGGTATGTATCACTTTTTATTATTGTTTTTTGTACCAAGCCTGGGATCCTCAGGGCAGTATGCTCCATTGCAGAACGTTTAATTATATGTTTGACTTTCTCTATACTTATATATGTATGTATATTATATCACCAGATTTACTGGACCAGTGGATATGTTGTGATTTATGGATATATGTTTTCGGGGTCCAGATGAAGGCTATTTGGCGAAACGGCATAGGCCCATTCTGACCGTCGACCCGCATCTTCCCTTCTATCCTGGATTATATCTGAATTTTGAATTCACATGAATTTATATGCCATTTTTTTTGGGATTTTTGAAGCGAAGCTTAATTTTGAGTTACATATCCTATGACTCTCCACTTTAAATATGATGTTATGAAAGAATACAAGAATAAACTGAATTGAAACGCTATACGTTCCCCTTTTCTGAATTCTCACTTTTGAGGAGCTACACCCAATCTTCTCTCTATTCAGTGCGAGTCCTGATGCTTCTTTATAAGAAACGTGAATTCCTGTGGAAGTCTCTGTACTGTTAAGTCTGGAGATAAATTTAAATGTTGGAACAAGGAAAACATATTAATGGGTGGGAGCCAAAGTGGATTGCTTTACTTTGTTTCTGTGGAAATCAACTCTCACAAAATTAATTTCTACTCCTCTTTCACTAGTTTAGGCTTCCCCTGTCAAGAGGCTAACTTCAGTATCTTCCAATAACTTCTCCTCTCCCATCAGATTAGTTATGTTGACCACAAAACAAAATACATATGAGGGCAAACAAACAGTGAAAAATCACAACAGCACTGGTTTTAAAGCACATTGGCTTGATAAACAAGGAAAGAAAAACTTTCTTTGCCTCCCTTTGATATTGTTGAGAGGGGATTATTATTGTATTATTATGTTGCGGCCTGCGCAAAGCTTGGCCTATTTATATTGAAAGTGTAGGGTTACATCCTGTGTATGTTTGCTAGGCCTTGTCACTGTTAACAGGCTTCTTTGCAGTTTTGGGGCTGGGTTGTTGTTTTTTCCTGGGTGGGAGGGGCTCATCCTCTAAGTTTCCTTTCCAGAAATCACCTCATAGCCTTTTCCCAATCACCACCTAGGATTTCCCCTCCAAAAGTCACCCTAGAGTCTCCATCCACTCAGTTCCTTAGATTATTTCCTCCATAGATCACCCCAGAGTCCCATCCAATTGGTACCTTAGATTTTCCCCTCTATTTTTTCCCTATACATTTCAAAGGTTATTAAAGGGGGGAACCCACTCTGTTTGCTCAGTGACTGCCAGGGACATATGGCTGAGTTTTGCAGGACGGTCAGCTCTGGCCTGCCACCTTCTTTTAATATATAAATCCTGCCAGAGTCCATCCATCCATACTGGGCTTATCAGAAGGCCTGGGTGAAGGATGTGGGACTTTGGCCACCTTCCAACAGCCCTGGACTCAAAATAGGAAGGACTCACCCTTCACTTTAAAGGAATCCAGTGGCTGAGGTCTGTCTACCATCCGTGGCTGCTGACCAGAGACAAAGAGAAGGAGAGGCAATTATCATCCATCGTCCACAGACTGAAGAGACTGTAAGCCTGTTTTTGAGTTCTGCAAATCTTTGGACTTTGTAACTAATTTAAGAGCCAGGCTCCCACAGCTTTGTGCCTTGTAGAAAATAAATCCAGTTAACTTTCTCAAGAAACTTTGGTCTGTGGAGTTTTTGGGACCCTCTCCCATAGAGGAAGGCATCTGCGTCCCCTGGGCATAGGATCTTCTCAGCAATACATCCAGTTACTCCCTTTAGGCCCAGGTGTGACTGCAAATATTTTGTCTGCATAGATTACAAGAAGCAGATAACAGGACACCAATACCATCACTCTCCTTCCCCTGCATATCATTTATAAAAATATGTTTGTAGTGTGATGTAGTTGTGCCTTTTGATTGAATTTTGACCCCATCAGATCGGCAACATTCCCCGCCCTATGACATTTCAACCTGACTTGTGCAAGGAGCCCCATCACACAGCATTGTTCTATTTTCGGCAAGGTTCTGTGCCTCAAGTGAAGTCAGTGTGTCATAAGAGGCAGTGACAGCAACATGGATGGCTTCCTGTGTTGCATAGAAATCAATGGACAGCAATGCTTCCTCCTGTGGGATGAAGTGAAGGGCAAGGCAGGCGATGCATGGTGTGAGGTGACAGTTTAACCATGCTAGGTCCTGCCAGATTAATCACAATCCATGGGGAATCCCCTCCTCAATATGATGAGGTCCACAGTGAAGTATGTATCACCATAACAGTAGACTTAGACCTGAGACACAACTACTTTTATAAGCTTACCTGATATTTAATAGCAGCATTCTAATTGTTTGTCTCTTAGTAATTTCTGACATTTGTTGAGATGGTTGCAATTGCCTGCCTCTGAGGCTGAATGAGTGTGATTTCATGGCTGAGAGCAGATTTTAATCTTGGTTTTTAGAATCATAGGGTGGTTCTAGACAGCCCTTTATCCCAGGATCACTCGCACTTTAAAAACACGGATGTTCCTGGGGGCCTGTCTATACCCATCCCAGAAAGTGCACACTTTCTGGGGTGGGTGTCCAGATGTTCTGCCACGACTAGCCCCAAAGCTCCCAACCCCTTTTTAAAAGTAAAGAAAACTTACCCGGCCTCCAGTACAGTGTTGCAGCAGCTCTCCTGGTACGTAGAAATGACATGCCAAGAGAGAGGAGGGGAGGGGGGAGGAAAATCGCTCCTCCCCCTCCACCCCTGATCTTCTGCATATTGCCCCAGTTTTCCAGACTAATTTAGGAAACTGTGGGAATGATGTCTAGACTGCCATCCAGACACCGGAAATAGTGGGTTTATCCTGCACCTTCCAAGAAGGTGTGGAATAAATCCACTATCTAATTAATTTGCCACAAACTAGGGTTTTCCTGGTGAATTAATTCGGGATTCTCCAGGATGTCATCTGTACAGCCTCTTCTTTATTGCAGGAGTTGCCGCAATAAAGGGGCTGTCTGGATGCGCCCATAGAAGCAGTGTCTAAATAACTACACCACACTGGGTTTTTTACTCAAGTGAAATACCAATATTTAGTCTTCCCCTATAAGGGGTTGATGGTGACTTGCGATGTAATTTAAAAACAAAATACATCTAAAACAACGTGTCATGTACCAATGAAAAAACAGACAATAATATCAACATTAATTTTGTAAAATCTTAAAAAGTAATGCTAAAAGTTCAACACACAATTCAAATCAATGACCTATTGAAATGAAAGTGAAAGAACCAAGAAGGGATCAGATGAACCTCACATTGGAGTGAATTCCATAGTCTGGGAGCAGCCACCAAAATGTCTCATTCCTGCATCCTTAACAAATCACGCTCATATAGGTATACCCAAGCTTTATAGGTATAAAACCAGAACTTTTAATTATGTTTGGAAACTGAGAAGTAGTCAGTGCAGCTGTTTCAACAAGGGAGCTTCATATAGTCGGGCCCACACAACCGTTTCTAAAGAGTTAATTACAGTAATCACATGGAGTTAATTACAGTAATCCACTGATAGTTCCTCTCTGTGTCCAGAATGCTGTGTCACCCTGTAGTGTGCCCACTAGCCCATGCACTGGAAGGGTGACTTTTCATTTTTACTTAGAAAACATTTCCATGGCGTGAGAAGCAAGTGTCTGCTTTTTTAGCTGGTAGAAATGCTTAGTTCCACACTCATTGATACATAGAAAGAGTGTGTGTTCATTTTGATGGCAGGGATGAGGCAAACAAACTGCTTCTGTCCCTCTCAAAATGTTAAGTTGTTCTCAATTACACTCACAGAAAAATATCTACTTCCATTAAATGTTTTCTCACTCAATTTCGCCATTCAGATTCTTTGCTTATATCATGCTTTAGGTACAGTCTTAAATTACAAGCAGAGAGAATGTATGTGCACATAGACTCCTTAGCTTTTTTGTAATCTAGTCATCACTGCAGTGACTAGTTAGTATTTGATTTAGACAACATATACTCATTTAGTCCAGGCTAAAATGCTCTGGAGCATTCCTAGAGTGTCCCTGGAACTGGCCAGGCGGAGGGTGCATTGGGGATACTGCCACAGTGACACTGCCATAAATAGCACCCTATCAGAAGTTTATTGATAACATTGCATTTCTGGTCATATGCCTAGGCCCTCTGGTGTTGCATCACCAAATGTGATGTTACCAGAAAGGCTCTGGCAGGCAAAGGTTTGTTAGTGATGACACAGTGGTGGGTCTGAATCTAGCCCAATCCAGCTGTCTACATCTCCAAAACTCTGGGAAGCTCTAGAGTAAATCCTTATATCCTCTTGACTCACACTAAGAGTTAGGTATAACACTTCTGCTACAAATCCAACCACATTTCAACTAGACACCCCACAGCAGCTGAGCCACTTTATTTTGACTGTGTTGACATGGTCTCAATGAGACCAGATTTTGATTTCTAATTGATGAACTCAACCTAAGCCCTCTGTTTTAGGCTTGATGTGATACTATGATGGGACATGGCAATGACAGAATGCTAGACTAATTGCCTTGAGAGGGGAATCAAAATATATAAACTAAGACATTCCCTTCTGAAATATTAATCTGTACACACAAATGAGTACAAACAGATGCCTGAATTGAGTGAGTCACTGTTTTTTCCTCCCTAGAAATATACTTTCTATAAAACCATGGTAGTGCTGACAAGTGTTTCTGGGATTTTTCTGCAAGGCAGTGAAAAGCCTGCTACATTTTAAACACAGGGTCTTAATTAACCCCTCTTTAGTGACATCACTAAGCTCTTCTAAATGGAATTTGCTGCTGAAGAGCCTTTAACAAAACCGATGTACTGGTGGCTAACACAGAAACCTTGCCAAAGAATTCATGTTTGATATTGCAATTTTAAGAATCCAACCCAATAACCTTTTTCTTTAAAGTGACTGGTGCAAGATTATTGCTCAAATCTTATTCAAGGTTAAAAAAAACCTCCACCCAACCATTCTACTTTAGGTGAACTGATGAGAATTGCACATACATGCTGTCCAATTTTCCCCTTTCTCTTATCTTTCATTTGGATGCCCTACTTCCTAATATGATACTTGAACTGAACAGCCAAATTATGGTGAATAAAATACAAGTTCTCATGTCAGCTTTTCAAATATGGCAGATGTTAGAAGAAATGTTGACAAGAGGTTGTCTACATACAAGCTAATGGGGGGAAATAACTATGATTAAACAACAAAATATTGAACCCTTATTGACCGTACAAAGAAAAATCTGAAATATTTATGTGTAAACTCAAAAAGATGACCCGTATTTGATATCACAAGTTTCACGTGTTTCAAGATTCTAAGTACTTGGTATAAATACTCATTTTGAAAGCAAGCCAGTGTGGTGTGGTGTGTTGGATCACGGGCCCTTCTATACTGATCACAAAGGTGGGATGCTGGATCAGACCTGTACAGTGCCACCACTTATTAACAAATTCTAGGTACGGTATTTTCATTTAGTGTGCATGATGGACAAATAATGCTTTGGGTTACTTTTACTTGCTTAAAGGTATATAGTACAAATAATTAAGGTTTGGAAACCAAGCCCTATGGCAATGGCTGAGGAAACTGAGCTTTGAGAAAAGAAGGCTGAGAGGGGACATGATAGTCATATTTAAATATCTGAAAGGAAGTCACACTGAGGAGGAGGCATGCTTGTTTTCTGCTGCCATGGAGACCAGGACATGGATCAATAGGTTCAAATAGAAGGAAGAAACATTCCACCTAAACATTAGGATGAACTTAAAGAGTAGGAAGCCCCCTCTCTTCTCCAAAGGTCTTTCACATCATCAGTGAGGATGATCCAGGAAGAGGACAGCCTCCTGCAATGTAAGGATGATTCTACATCATTTTGGGTAGTGGCGAATCAGGGCACAGGGAGGCTCGGGAGGCACTGCTATTACATGTCCCGAGACTGTGGGGATGCCATCTGGGATCATGCATGGCTATCCCAGATAGTAGTCTCCATTGCCAGAATACCTGCAAAGATTTTTTTAAACCTGGGATCAAGCTGGAGTAAGAGGCTTACCCAGAGTTAAAATGCATTAGCTTAGGTACATCAATTGAACACCCCAGGCTAACGTGACAGCTGTGCTGCATTACATGGCAGTGTAGATGGAGCCTGCATCAAAGGGACTCTTCAAGAATGGACAAAATCAGAATCAAAGTCAAACATTAAGAGGAAGGCAGGCTTTCCTATGATATATGTGATCCAGTAATCTGTTTTGTTTGCCTTTCAATAAGCAATTTCAAAGCTGCACATACTATATGCAAATTATGTAGACAGAGACAATAATATTCTAAAAGAAACAGATGTCCTTCACCACTTGAGAGTGCTCCTGATAAAAATCAAAGCATTTGGGCTTGTTTGACCCTCAGGATCTTAACACATAAATGAATATAATTGTTTTTGTGGATTTCTTAGCACTTTGGATTGAAAAAGAAACAGAAAATAGTGGAATGCAACCACATCCTGCACAACCGTGTAGTCCTTATTAAGTACTCAGGCAGATGATTTAGTTGGCAGGGAAAAGTCCTTCCTCTATTGGCCTCTCTGCCTGTCTCTCTGTGCTCACTTCCTATCACTTTTCTTGTTAGACTGATACTTCTCAGGGATATGGCTTTTTTTCTGAGCCCACAGCAAGTCCCTGAGTCCTCCATTTTGTTGTTCTTCTGTGAACATGGAGAGACATGTTTTTCTATGACCATGTCTACTGTGAGTTTGTTAGTTAGTGAAATAGACAGGTCTTGTTAACTGTCCTATCTAGATGTGTAGTTCTTTGAATAAAGTATTTTATAGCTTTTAAGCTCAACTCTGCTTCTGTATTGCTGAAACTCAGTCACTCCACTGTTGACACTAAAATCTTCTGATATGCTGAACTGCTGTTAATACTGCTGTTGCTTTATCATTTTGATTTTTTTTCTTTTTGGGAAATGCCTCCAACAAAAGGTAACAGCCCCAATGTGCTGCAGTGCTAGCCCAGTCTAATACAGTAAAGATGCTCAGGCAAAGCGCAGAGAGCTAAAAGGAGCAAGAAGCTTTGAGTAAGCTTTCAAGATTTTTTTGGATTTTTGAAGCTGCAACCACATATAGTGGTCCGGGTCCTTAGAGAGTTGCCTGCGTTCCGAAGAGCCTGCAAAACAACTTCATTTTGGCAGGCTTTCAATCTAAACTGACTCAATGTAACTAGGTGTACTAGGGGTGTCTGTTCTATTGTTGGTTTTAGCATTATTTTTATTGGGTTTTTTTTAGTGTATTTTATTGTTAATGTTGCTTTATGTAAACTGCCCCAAGCCTGTTGGGATGGAGCGGTATATAAAATCGAAGTAATAAATAAATAAATAAATCATTCTATTTCTGAAAAATGCAAAGAACTACATAATTAATTCTGACCTTTCTGGGCTGTTCTTTTAGAATGTTTTCTTGAATGAAATTTGCATGGGAGTAGAAGCAGTGAATGGTTTAACTTGTGATCTCCAGTCCCAATGCTTTGTGGGATAGATACTGAAGAAATATTTTGCAGTACTGTATCTGTTGAAATTATTGGAGACACTTGTTCTACTTATATGAGAATATCTAGATTACTAGCCAGGTTTTATCCTCTCCTCTTTACACATTTGGAGTGTAACAACAAAAGGGAGGGGGGAAAGAATATTTTCTCTGGATTTTTCATTAATGCTTCTTAAACTAGATCAAAATAATGTATCTAACTCCTCTCTGACTTGCTTCACTTGTATGTAGTTTACAATCACTCTCTCCTCCAACTTTCATTATTTTTCTTTTATTCTCAGTGTCCTTGGCTGCTCCTTTATGCAGAATAATCTTCACAGTATTCTTTCAAATACTCTCTCTCTCTCTCTCTCTCTCTCTCTCTCTCTCTCTCTCTCTATATATATATATATATATATATATATATATGAGTGTGTTTTCTCTCTCCTCACTTCTTTCTAAATAATTTATCTTCCTTCCTTATGGACTACATGTTTTATTTACCTTTTTTTCCACTGAAATATTTTTATCTCTTTCCATAATTTATATCGTATACGATCGTCTGCCGTCTATTATTCAGTATTGTAAATCATGCCTACAATCAATTCTTACAGAACAAGCCTATTTATCATTGTCTCACATAGCTACTGCTGCATTTCTTCTATGTGTCATTAATGTTCCTAAGTCTTGGGGCCACCTTGTGTCCCAGGGTCTGAGCCTTATCCCTGGCTATCAGGTTTGAAGGAAGGAATGACAATTCCATCTTTAAAATAACACAGTTTGTGCTTTGTTCTATTGTGTGCTTTTGGGATCTATCTAGACACATCCTCCTCTTCTGCTCCCAGGATTAAACACCAAAAAAAAGCAAATAGGTGTGGTCAGCACAAGGAAATATTGCACCACTTCAGAAGTTGCTAGATATAGTTCTTGTCAGTTTTCCCAGGTTTGTTCCCACCTTCTACACTCTATCACCCATGGCTGAACCCACATAAAACTTTCCCTTTTTAGTCTGAGGTTAAAAGTGTTACATCATTTTTAGGAAAAACAAACTAAGAAAAGAATGGGTGTAAATGCCTTTCTCCAGTTCCACTTAGGCATTTGAATATTTTCCATTTTAATTCTTGGTTTCTCTTCTCTTTCTCCTTCTGCCACTCATTTACTGTATCTTCTGCTTCATCTTTAGCCCTCTTTCTCACCTTTCTTCTCTCCTTCTCCTCTCCTTTGTTTCATGTAATTGCCCTACATTTCTCGGACTCTGTGGATTTTTTTATTAAAAAAATGGAATGGAATAAATGTGATTAAAGATTTACCTGCTATAGTCAGTGACATCACCAGGGTCCACTACCAATACATCACAATAGTAATCCCATAGTGTACATTTGACCTTAAAATTTCAAAGTCCAACATTTTCCTAACTTAGAAACCCTACCGTCTACACAATTATCTTTCCAAATTAGTCCTCTTGGAACCATAATCTAGGTATCATCAAATGTGGCACTATCAAGTGCATATAATGATTTTTCTCCTGTTTGCCCTCTTCCTTCTGCTGCAATCCATTGTTTCCCTGTCAATCTGTATCATGTTTGACAGTTTCTTTGGTCATGTCATTTTATCCAGATGACCCTAATCCATTACTACAGGCCCTCACTTACAAATTTATTTTTAAAAGTTTAGCTGATAACAAAAAAAAACCCCCAACTTTATTTTTGTATCCCACCACCATCTCCCCAAAGGGACTCTGGGCGGCCTACATGGGGACTAGCTTGGTCAAACATACATTAAAACATAAAAACATAACACCATAAAATTTATAAAAGCAACACCATAAACAACATAAAATGGCATCAACAACAGCTGATCCCCTGACAAAGTGATAAGATACTAAACTTGGGCAGGCAGGGGCTTGTGCAATAAAGTTGTAAGGACAGGGCAGTTGGAAAAATGCAAGAGCCAGATGATAAATTATGTCTAGAAGGGCAATACCAGTTAGAACACTGTATGCAGGGGACAGTAGTAAAGTGCAGGAGCCAAATACTGAATTATGGTTGAGGGGGCAGAGTTATCTAGCAAACTGTTTAGTCAAAACCACAGTGGAACATCCATTTTTAGGTCTTTGCAAAAAAGTGGACAGGCTGGGCACCAGTCTAATCTCCATGGGAGAGAGTTCCAGAGCCAGGGGGCCACCTCTGAGAAGCCCTCTCCCTCGTCCCCACCAACCGCACTTGTGAGTGCATAAGAATATATGGACTATTTTAAAGCAAAAGTCATTATGCCAAAGCAAGTATTGCCTAATCATTCATGTTGTTTTTGTCTTTGCCTGTTGTTTTTGTGCTCCTTTAATTTTTCTGTTCTTAGCCAATAGCAGATGATTATAGGATGATGTTAATCATAACTGGAAGTTATGGTGCAGTTCGTAAGTTCATTAAATGATGTAGTTAGCAAAATATTTCAATAAAAGCTATACAAAAGGTTTTTTTTATGCAATTTTGTGAAAATGCTAGTGGCATTTTCTATTTAGTAGTGGAAGGTGGCTTGTGGCAATGAGAAAACATTTTCAAAATCTTGTTTATTGAAATACTCATTTTAAAAATCACCCCCAGCATCTAGGCATCTTTGCTGGTATTTACAGAAAGTTAGATGTTGAATTTATGAGATAGACAAAACTACATTACATAGTTATGGGGTGGGGAAAAGCTCTATCATTATAATTGGAGTGGATCATATATGGTAAATCATCTATAATTCTATTGCAAAAATACCTTTTTCTGATGCTGCATGTTATCGTAAAATTGTAGTCTTGAGTTGCCAGGAGCCATTTTAAAATAAAATTCAAGAACTCATTCTCCTTTGAAGTAGTTTAATGAACCTTATAGTTTTCCTATTTTACATCATAATTAGAACTCTGCATTTCCCTCTGTAGTGCCATATAACTTATTGGTTCAACAAAGTCCAATGATGGAGAAGTATTTGAGCTAACATGGGTCTTGACTCCAATGACACTTTATATTTGGAGTGGTTGCTAAAAGTTTCAACAGGTTGATGGTGTACTTTATTTTACAATAAGTGTGCTTTTATGGATATGGCTTAATATTAAAATGTATTTAACTCTAATCTAAGCGGATTTCCCAACAGTGGCTTTTTTGTGTGGACTTCGCACAAAACTAGATCTCCTAAGTTGGCATTTTATGGCATTGCAAACCAAGGGGCAAACCAAGAATGGGCAAGTTGGAAGTCCCTGAACAGACTCAGAAGGAAAGTGGGCAAATCAAAAGACAGCCTGGCAAAATGACACTACCTAAAATAATCCCATACCTTGTGTGACTGTGGAGCAGAACAGACAACTTCACATCTGTATGCTTGTCCACTATGCTCTGCCTCATGTACAGAGGAAGAATGGTTGGGGTTTGAATACTCTATTCAGCTTCCCTAAGGAGTTGCCCTGGTTACGACTCATGGTGAGTTATGCGGGTAACTCAGGTGACTTGCCCAAATCAGCTGAGGAGTGGGTCTGGGATGGCCACTGCCTTGGATTACACTACATCAAATTCAAACCCCCACTTTGCAATGGTGCAGTGGCTGGTCCCTTGTGCTGGCGGGTTGGAATCCAGGGAGCAGGGTGAGCTCCTGTCTACAAACTCCAGCTTCTCATGCAGGGACATGAGAGAAGCCTCCCACAGGATGGTAAAACATCTGGGGATATCCTGGGCAATGTCCTTGCAGATGGCCAATTCTACCACACCAGAAGTGACTTGCAGTTTCTCAAGTTGCTCCACACACACACACACACACACACACACACAAAGCTTATTGGAGTTCATGAAGAAAGTTTAAGTAGGAAACAGTTTAATAGAAGTTGCCCATATTTATCCTGACACAGTTGTCTGGTCTCGTTATTTCATTGATGGGTGGACAATTGTATGATTCTGTTCGATATATAGACTGCTGTTGACAACTCAAAACAAACACTTCAAGTCATTAAGTGTGTGCTGTCTGGCTCTGTATATTTAGGTATTTTACATAGCATTTCCTTCTTTTGTCACAAGCAAACCTATGGACTAGAGTCAGTTTTGTACCTTAAAATCCAAAAGAATTTTCATTGAGATCAGAAAATCAATTGCATTCAGTCATTCAACTTACTCCCCCTTCCCTCTAAATATGCATGGAGTTGTAACATTATTTAATATGAGTACAGTACTTGGGTTTTTAAAATCATATCTAGCCATGAGTGATCACCTATATAGACTTGTTTTTAATGTTATTGTTAGCTACTTTGAACCCCATTTTAGGGAAAAGGAAGGTTAACATTAAGAAAAATAACTAGTGTGTTTTCTACTATAACTAAAAAAGCTATGTAAAGTTTAAGAAGTTCACATAGAAATGCCTTCCTAACTACTATGTTACAACTTCCTGCTCAAGGAAACAACAATCTGGAGCTTTGTTTGGCCACATAATCCCATCCTGATAAAAATGATACTTGATTCCACTCATGCTTGTGGTAAACATCTCCCTGTGTGTGTGTGTGTGTGTGTGTGCGTGTGCACGCCTTTCATTCACCTATCAACCTATGTATTTTGTACATAGCATTTTGTAGGGGTTTCTTAAGCGAGGAATACTCAAGGATGGTTTGGCTAATTCCTTCCTCAGAAATATAGCCTATATCACCTGGTGTTCTTTGGTGGTTGCCCATCCAAGTACTAACCAAGGATTACCCTGTTTTGCTTCTGGTGCCTTTAGGATATTTAGACCTCTACCTAATTGTTATTTCGATGACAAACTTTTGTAATGTTTCACCATTTCTCTTGAATTCAATCAAGTAATTTGGAAGCAACGAAAGGTTTCCTTTCATTTACTAAAGTTCACCTATTGATTACTTTTTTCACCTCTATCCTGAAACAACCTCAAGTTCTTGCCTTTTTTCTTTTTTGAGATCAATAACTTCCCTCACTTTTGGGAATCCAGCATATTCTTTGTTTGCCTCTCTGCTGCACAGCTTCAATGGCTTCCTTTACTCTATGCCTATTTTCCCCCTCTCCTATTCTGGTGCAAAAGCCATGTTTCTGGGGCTAGAGGTTCTCTCAGTTTGCCACTTTCGCATATACCATCTCACATACAGTACATAGACAAATCTATCCAGAGAGAGTTCTGCTTATACTCAATGTTGTTTTGATTCACCACATAGACTATTTATACCCTAGCTAACCTCAGTATTGCTGTCTGAGACACTTGCCTAATTTTGGCACATTGCTGTTAGTTGATCTTATTTTGAGTACCCCAAAATCCTTAGAAGTTTGAGAAAAAGCAGAATCACTTTTTGTACATTTCTCACTTAACCTCATAGGATATCATTCAGAGAGTTCTGAGTCTTGTGTCAAATGCAACCATCCCTCCCCCTTGTAAATTGGCTTCTTTCCCTTGCCTCATCCCCATCAAGTTGTGCACTTCTCTCAATGCTGCCTTTCTTGGACATGGCAAGGTGCATGGAAAGATGGTTTGTTCAGGTTCTCATATCAAAATCCTGTTTTTGCAACCATGCAGTTTGAGACCTAATCATTCTGTTGAGTTCCCAGAGAATCAATGGAGTTAGAGCTACCTTTAGATAATACCAGATCTGTGCAGGTTGGTTCCCTGTAGATCAGAGTCTACCAATGTACTAGGTGTACTACTAATATTTATGCCCAACAAGGAAGTATCCCCTTACTCTATGTTTTGTCTCCCTTTACTCTGAAACAAATATGTACCCATATTGACTTTTTCACTCCATTTTTTCTCCTGAAATTGCAGTCTGGACAGCTGTATTAGGTTTGATCTGACCCGCTCAGTTGTCCAGATAGACACCACACCACCAATCTTCCCCCAATCAAATAGCCTGTCAATTCCTGCCCCAAAGTATCCTTTTACTTCTAACTTTGTCAGATGTGTATAGATACAGAAGGCATCTGTATGTGTGACTGAAGACCTGTGAGAACATATTATAGTGCAGAACCTCCACTGTTATATTTGCCTGTTATAAAGTATACTTTGTTATTGAAATGAATATGTGACTTGAAAGGACTGTTTGTATAACCTCCACTTCCCACTTAAGCCTATGCAGGCAAGCTCTTAGAAAGAGAGGCAGAACTAGTAAAAAGTATTCATTATGATTCAGAACAAAAGGTTACACACACTTTGGTGAGATTAGGATACAGCACCTAAAGCACAATTTATTTTTTTTTCTAGAGAAGGCTAGAAATGAACAGAAAGTGTTTTATTTGCTTTGACTGATTTTAGCTTTGTAAACTACAACACAATGCTCTTGGCAAATATCTCTAATTTCTTTCCAGAATGTCAAGCATCTTCCTTAAATATAGTGCTTCTTTCTTTTTGAAGGTAAAACAAGCTTAAAGTTTCTGTTTGTATGGAGGCTATATTATATGACAAAGTTGGGGTATTCCTGAGCTATCTGAAAACTCCAGAGTATCCAGGGACTGTGTGGCAGTCTGGACAGCTGGATCAGATTTGATCTGACCCACTCAGTTGTCCAGTTGTTTCTTCATTAGTTCTAAGAATCACCTAAGATCAGTGTGTGCACAAAAGGTATTTCTACATGCAAATGGTGGTCTGATAATATATATGTGTAATGTTTCTTTTTATTGCTACAGCCTTTTAAATCACATTGAAAACCACTTTTGAAGGCATCCTCATATTAGACAATGGCTATTCAAAAGTATAAGGGAATGCACCACATCACCACCCTTTCCCTACATTGAATAGCACAGGGGAAGGGGATGGCTTATTCCATGTTGTTGCTGCTGATCCTGCCAGCCCACACATGATGTACGATGGGAAGTTGCTACCAACTGTGGGAGAAATAAGGTTTAACACTGTGAAAGCCACCCAGTGCATGGCTACCAGTTTCCTCCCAGTAGGTTCAAATCATGGAAAAGTTTCATGAGAACCATCATTCCTTTTATGGCCCTTCCACAAGCCATATATATCAAGGCAGAAAATCCCACAATATTTGCTTTGAACTGGGTTATTGAGTCCACACTGCCACATATTCCAGTTCAAAGCAGATAATGCGGGATTTTATTCAGCTGTGTGGAAGGGGCCTTAATGTTCCTTCCACAACAGCAAGAATATACCTGTGGGCAGAAAAATCAGCCAATTCCTACTGGATGGCCCCCCATGAGGGTCTTCTTCCAGGGGCAAACCAAGAATAGGCAATGTGAAAGTCCCTGAACGGACTCAGAAGTGGAGTTGGCAGATCAAAAGACACCCTGGCAAGATGGCACTAAGTAGAAGAACCCTCCACTTTGTGTGACGGTGGAGCATAAAAAACAACTCAGCACCTGTATGCTTGTCCACAGGGCCCTGCCTCATGCACAAAGGAAGAACTGTTTCAAGCTACAGACAATGCGGTCACCCTTGCCCAGTTTTGGTCTAAAATTATTTAGCTGCTTGCATTCCCTCTATTTTATCAGTTTTATGCAAATTTATTTATGAAATGCTTTTGACACAAAATAAAAATCCTGCCAGCCATGGAGTTCCTGACCATTATGGATCCTGTTGCCCAACTGGATGCCAACATAGCCAGTTTGGCCGGGTGCATCTGGCCCTGTCTTTTGTGATCAGTGTAAACTCACCCCTATCTTTGATTTCTAGAAGAGCAAAATATGTAGAAGCCCAAAAGCTTCCACACTCTGTTCCTATGATGTGTTGTCACTACACTTGAAGCCAATGGCTAAATGCATCTCCCAAAACATGATATGCAAAGTTTTGATTTATGCATTAGAGAATGCACTACATGTCAACATAACCTTTTGACAAAACTCTTTCTATTTGTTGTACTTTTAAAAATCACATTTTATTTAATGATAGTTTAAATTATATATTTTAAAAAGAAACAGGCATCGAAATAGAAAATAAAAACTAAATGAGAAGCAAATGAAAATCAAAACATAGACAATTAAAAACTACCACTGTACACGTAAACACTTTGGGACTGATGCTGAATAAAGCAAAGCAAAGCAAGGCAAGACATTGTGGATATTTTAGTTCATGAAAGTTAAGCTATATAGTAATAGACTGAAATCTGAAGGCTTAGTGCATTGGGATGTTTACTAGGTTGAATTCAGACAAGTCTGTTGTGAATGGAAAGGGTATATTATATCTGTGAAAGGCTTTGGATGCTCCCTGGGGTGAACAGGTGAGAAGACAAACTTTGCTGATTTGCCTCTTTCCTGTAATCCTCTGAAGCCCATGAAAATCAGCACCAAGGGACACTAGCAAAATCTGCAACAGTGGGGTGAGGAAATGCTGTCGGATGGCAAAAAAATTTCTCTCCCCACTTTCCATGAGAAGGACTGTTCTGAATCAAACACCATGTGTATTCCCTGCCGAGAAATGATGAAATTCTGTTTCCAACTTATAGTTTTGTATTTTGGGTGCTGATTATGATCTATTATATAAATGGGTTCACGTCATGTGATGTATACCTCAAACAAAGAAACCATACAACGCAGAAACACAATACTTGCCAACAGAAATAGGCCTCAAGCAAGGTAAGTTTGTAGCAAAGAAACTTTCCCCCCAAAACCTAAAAGGCCCCCAAAACAACGAGTAAAAATAAAACTACATTTACCAGCATCCTCCGGGGCAGCCAAAGACTCACCCAGCCTCTACATTCTGAACAACATGATTGGCTGCCAATAAGGGTGGATTTGCATAACTGCTGTAACCATAGCAACGCTAGCAAGAGCCATCCAAGGCTAGGATAGAATGCTGAGAGATTTCAGTTGGTGTTTGAGGGTTAAACTGCCAAAACCAAACTCTGAGGGAGCAATTCTCCAGCAAATTCCTACCCACACAACACAACACAACACAACACAACTTCCAATCACAACCCATCCCACCAACCTTACGGGACCCCGTACACACAACACCTACAAACATCACAAACAAAAACCAATCCTTCCTTCCACACAGACATAAACTGACCCAAAAGACAAGCCATGCCTTATAAAAATAACAGCATCGGACGACACACTCACAGCGCTACATACATCAAACAAAAAAGGGCAGAACAAATGCCAGAACAGAAACACACTGCGCAGCAGAGACACAGACAACAGGTCACTGCACGACGCACAGCTGAGAACCAAATGCAAAGAACTGCACGACAAGAAGAAGCCAGGAACAACAAAGACGCAGAAATGCAACACAACAGCAGCGCGCAAGGAGCGCAGAAAAACAACGTCGCAACACAGAAAACAAACTTCAAAAACACCACAACCAATTCCACCGCCTAGCCTTCAGATACAACGCTGCAGAAGACTATAGCATGGCGCTAGAGGCCGACATTGGCACCCTAACGCACATCTGCACACACTGCAAAGCCCTGAAATACCCAGCAGAAACACCAGGAATGTGCTGCCTAGCTGGTAAAGTCTCTCTACCACCACTTGCCACTCCTCCACAACCACTACAGACTTTGCTGAGTGGAGACACTCCAGAATCAAAACACTTCCTCCGCTATATAAGACAATACAACTCATGCTTCCAGATGACATCATTTGGAGCACACATAGAAAGTGCGCAATTCATGCCTACTTTCAAAATCAAAGGACAAATTTATCACCGAGCTGGCTCCCTGCTCCCAAACACCGAGGGAGCACATCAATTTCTTCAAATGTTTTTCATTGGTGATGAAGACACCGAAATCAACACACGATGCCACATTTCCCCAAAAGTTAAAAAACCCATTATCGCACAACTACAACACCTCCTTCATGAACACAATCAATTAGTCCACTTATTCAAGACCGCTCTGGACAAGATGCCTACTGACACACACAGAATTATAATACATCCCGACAAAAAGCCTGAAGGGCAACATGAACGCAGATACAACGCTCCAACTATCGATGAAGTGGCCATCGTCATGGTCGGCGATCACTTCCTACCCAGAGACATAGCACTTCAGCGAAGAAACTCTGAATTGACCACCGTATCAGAAACACATTGCTGCTATGACGCCCTCCAGTACCCAATCATATTTTGGGATGGCGCAGATGGGTACCACATCAACAAATCTGTGGCATAGACCTTGACACAGAATGCTTCTCCCACGGACAACTCTATGTAGCGTGCTCCAGAGTTGGGAAACCACAGAACCTCTACATCAACACAGCCAACGGAAAGACAAATTTTTTTTATATCCACAAGCTCTGCAGAATGCCAGGAACACCACACACCGACAACTCCACAGGACTTCAACATCCCACCCACCAGAACAACCCACAACGACACAGCCATGACCCCACCAAGTAACATCATTTCCAACCCTTACATACTCAGACTTTCTCGCATCTCCTAAATAGGGCACAGTAACGCGTGCCGGGTACAGCTAGTTATCTATAAATGCTTTCTCAAATACAAGACTAAAAGAAGATTTCTAATCCACTTCATATAATAGAGAACTACAACTTGGAGATACACTATAAACAAAGCCATTATGTTTATGTACGCTACAGCATCATAATGCCTTGGCTGGTATAGATACCAATTAAAATGGAACAAATATACAGGCAGTCCCTGAATTACACACATCTGACTTACAAACAACTCATAGTTACAAACGGGGGTGAGACAACAGGAAGTGAGAGAAATCGACTACTCAGAAGTGTAATTCACTCCTGGAAAGAGTTATCAAGAGGCAAAAGTGTTTTTTTTTTTTTTTTTTTTTTTGCCTTTTTTTTTAATTGGTTTTTTCCCCTCTCCCACCCTCTTCGCCTTGTACATACAGTTTATACATCAAACTACAGAGGTTACATTTGAAATATCAGTCTCAGTCTTAATTTTTCTACTCCACCTCTTAACACATTTTCTAAATAATTTCTAACTGGTTCCCACATCCTCTTTGTTATTATTATCTTTTCAGTTTTATCTATATTATTCCATTTACAATTTGTTATTTCCACATTTAACATATTAATTATATAGTTATACCAGTTGGTCAATGTCCATTTTGTTTTATCCTTCCAACCCCTCACTAAAACTATCTGTGCACACGCTATTAATTTATCAATCAATTTTTCTTTTTGCATATTCTTCACTCCTATTATCCGTGCATGTAATACATTTCTATTAACTATTACAATATGTAAATCTAACATTCTATTGATTTCTCCTTCAATCATTTTCCAGTAATCTTGCACTCTATCACATTCCCATATCATATGATTGAACACCCCTCTTTGTTCACAGCCGTGCCAACACTTATCTTTCATCCCTGGTACAAAGCGTGAAAGTTGTGCAGGAGTTCTGTACCATTTTTGTAACATTTTCCTTCTGGTTTCCCTTAATGCATTATACTTTTCTCTTGCTATATTACTTATTTCCCTCTGGATGTCTTCCCTCTCAATTTCCATGTCCAATCTCCATGTCTGGAAAATTTCCTCTATTATTTCTTCTTTTACTGTTATGATTTGTTCGTACAGATCTCCTGCCACTTTCTTCTCCCCTCTCAAACATTTCCTAATCACCTTCTCAAATGGACTATCCCGTTCTCTTATTTTTTCCCTTCGTCTGAAAATTTCCTGTCTTATGGCCCAGCTTTGGATCCAGTTCCCTGACCCAATCCAGTTCTGAATTTCTTTTTGTTCTACAGGGTTTCCATCCTCTGTGTACAGATCCTCCACTAACCTTTTCCCTCTACTTTCGATTAATCTCAGTGTTCTACCTATGCTTACATCATTGTTATAATTCATTTGCCATATAGTTGCCACCTTGCTTTCGTTGCCTGGGTTTAACTTCTTCTTTCTTTTTTTCCACACTTTTACTGTTCCTTTAAAGGGTTCCTTAAATTCTGTTTCCTCTCTCCTCTTCCAATCCGTAAATATTATTTCTTTTCCTTTAATATTATTTATTATCTTTTCCATATTTACCCATTTTTTCCCCGTGTATTGTATTTCCAACAATCTTTGTATTTGAAATGCATCATGGTAAACTTCTAAACTTGGAATCCCCCAGCCTCCCTCTTCCTCTTTGGCATTTAACCATTTGTCCCTTATTCTGGGTCTTTTCCCTCCAACTGCCCATGTTTTTATTCTTCTATCCCATATCTTTAATGTCTTCCTCTCTACTGCATTTGGCAATGTTTGGAATAGATATAATACTTTTGGTATTACGAACATTTTCAATACCCTTATTCTATCCACTCTTGCTAACGTTTTCTCTTCCCACTTCTTAAGTTGTTTCTCTATTATTTTCCATTTTTGTTTATAATTCCCCTCAACTATACTCTTTAGATTTTTATATATCCACACTCCTAAATATTTTATCTTCTTTAATCCTAATTTTAATCCCGATATTTTTCTAATCTCAATTGTTCTTTTGGGGGTATTAAGACATAATATCTCTGACTTTTCAATGTTAACAAATAATCCTGATATGCTCCTAAATTCTTCCAATATTTTTATCATATCTTTTATCATAATTAATGGTTGGTTGGTAATAATCATTGCATCATCTGCAAAGAGGTTCAGCTTTATTTCTTCTTTTCTTCCTCCCTCCTTTTCTATTTTGTACCCTGTCCACTTGGTGCTATTTCTGATACTTTCGGCTAGTATCTCTATTGCTATTACAAATAAAGTGGGGATAATGGACACCCTTGTTTTGTGCCATTTAGAATAGGTATCTCTCCTGTCCTTCTGTTGTTCACTCTTACTCTTGCCTTACAATTACTATACAGTTGCTGCAATGTTTTACAAAAATTTTTCCCCATATTCAATTGTTGGCATACATTTAACAGATATTTATGGTTAACCTTATCAAAAGCTTTATAGACATCCAATTTGAGTATTCCAATTTTTCCCTTATTCAAATTTGCCTGATTCATTGCAATTACCACATTTTTTATTGGATCCCCGATTTTTCTTCCCTTTACAAATCCGTATTGATCTTCTTTAATTATTTTTGGCATTATCGTTTCCAGTCTTTTTGCTAAAATTTTTGTGAATATTTTGTAATCCTGGTTACATAGACTGATAGGTCTATATGACCCTGGTTGTGTTAGATCTCTTCCCTTTTTTGGTATGGTGATAATTTCTGAAACTTTCCATGTTTGTGGGACTTTTTGCTTAATGTATATTTCATTAAACAACTCTGTTAGATGTGGTACCAATTCTTCAATATATGCTTTATAATATTCCGCTGGGAATCCATCTGGCCCTGGAGACTTAGCCCCCTTTAACCCTTTAATTACGTTTAATATTTCCTCTTGTGTTTTACTTACATACAAATTCAACTTAAGAACAAACCTATTTTGTTTTGTACTGGAATACTTTTACTGTTTTGTATCATTGCATGACTTATTTTTACACACCAAATGCTTTTATTACCCCCTCAAAAGCAAGTGCACACTTAAGAAAAAAGAAATTTAAAATACATATACACATATTCAACTACTTTTGATTTTAAAGTACTTAAGCAATATTTAGAAAATGAAATACTTTGTTTCAAAAATATTTTCTAATGAGATGTTGCAAACTGAAACTGTGATTGCCAGATTTCCCTAGAGTTTCAAACAGCACAGCGGTTCATATCAAGGCAATATTTCTGAAATGTCAAAAGAAGACTGTCTTTGTTTTACAGCAGCAGCACATTTCCTTAAAAAATACTGCAAACAATGCATATTTGTCTTTGAATTTGTCACACCAGTTCCTTCAGCTTTTACTCTTAATCCAATATATTTAGTTCCTGAAACTTCAGCCTTTAAGACAGAAATATTTTTCAACTAGCACACAAAACATAAATTATTTTAGGTAAAATGACCTCAAGAAAATAGTCCCATAAAGCTCTAAATAATGCATGTTTCTTTCAGTTTCACACTGACTTTTATGGCTAAGAATTGCCAGACCCAATTGTTTTGCAAAGGCACTTAACATCATTACAAATTCTAAGTTCTCCTCTTCATCTTCCTCCCTGCTTCTTTTACATACACACAAAGTGCTGTGCATTATCTGCTGCGCTCTTATTGAATGAGTTCACTTTTCAATTGTTATTATTGCATCGTTTTAATAATACAAATGTTTGTTGTTTGCTGGGCTAGTGGTGATGGGGGGCTGGGTGCAAATTCCCAAATATCAAACACATGGCAGCAAGGTTGGAGCCGAAGAGCCATCACTTTATTGGTTACAGATGTCTGACTGGGTGCAGAATGGGCAATGGATCCAAGCAATGGATGATGCACTTGCCAGCAAATGTTCTCCTCACCCAACCCCCCTGCTGGATGGTAGAAAATGAGATTGATATCATAGAAGCCACTACATATTTTCTCTAACACCTGGAAGTAATATAGGTTTTAGTTCTCTCTCTCTCCCTCTCCCCCCCCCTCTCATTTAACGTGTTTGATTGGTCTTTTATGTTATTGCTTTATATGATTGAATGTTTTATACTATTTATTTGTATTGCTAAATGTATTGTATTGTGTGGCATCGAATATTTGCCTTTTTGTGTTGTAAGCAGCCCTGAGTCCCCACAGGGAGATGGGGGTGGCATATAAATAAATTTTGTTGCTGTTGTTGTACTATAGGCCCTTATGACAGCCTTCCCTTTGATACCATGCAGCCCAAGATACCTTAAAGCTGGGAGGTCAAACTCATTTCACCAAAGGCCACATCAGCATTATGACTTCCTTCAAAGGGATGTTTGTAATTGTAATACTGTATAAATGTAACTGTGTTGCATTGGCATTGATAGCCTTGTCGGCCACATAAAATGGCAGGCCGGATTTGGGGCACAAGGTTTGCTTCTGGCATGTATACTTTAAAGGGATCCCCAAAATGTGGGGAAATGCCTACAAGTCTTATCCCTACATGTAGTCCAATGCCAAAACTGACAGTCTATGAACAGTGATGTCCAATCTTTAGTCATCTAGGTGTTTGGGACTCCAACTTTCAAAAGCCAAGGAATTGTGATAACTGAAGCACCATGATTGGCTGGTAGTTCTTTCAGATTGAGTGGAGTCATCATTGGATACCGGACTCCTTGTGAAAAAATTGTGCAATGGATAGAAAAGATAGCATTCTTCCATCGCCTCCACCCTCCTTGTGGCTGTCATTGATTCACATGCTTTATTAGCTGCTCTGACTTCATTTTTTAGGGTTGAAGGTATAGTAAATAAATTATCATAGAAATGAATGTATTGATAATCACACAGTCCAGTACAACAGTCTTTTTCATATGCATACACATACAGAAAAAAATGTCTTTCCAGCATGAGGCTAAGAGAAAACTGCAATATAAATAAATAAAATAATAATAATAAAAAATAACAGGAGAACTCACAGACACCTATTGGAAACTCAGAGATAGTAAAAGCAAATCTATCCCTCCACCAGCACTCTTTGGTAAAGAAGGGTAAACCTTGCAAAACTACAAATCCCATAATTCCGTAAGATCAAGCTTTGGTATTAAAGTGGTGTCGAACTGCTACAGCTCTGTAGTTTGGATACACTATGGAGGAAGTACCCAGAGGGAAGTAATTTTAATAAAGAAACAAAATGTAATTGCTTCTGTTTTAATGTCTTTGTTCACATTCAACTAATGGCTGTTGCATGCTGTGTGACCTAAAGTTTCCTTAACACATGAAACTTCACCTAGAAGATATTTTTGAGATCAACCACATTTGCCAGGGGTGATAATTGGGTGTCCTTCCAGATGTTGTTGGACTACAACTCTCAGCAATCATAACTAGTATCCGGAGGATCACACTATTTCTATCTCTATATTGTATCTTCAAAACCGTTATTCAGCCCAGATATATAGTTATTTCTCTCTCTTATACACAGATAAAATAATTCTTTCCAGAGTCATGTACATTTCAATATATTCCTAAATGTGATGTTTTTCCTACTCATAACCCATGATCCTTGTCCTCAAGATCTAATTTGTACCCTTGAGAAATAGACCCTATTACAAGTTCAACACTCTTCTAAGTAGCAGCTATTTTCATTAAGACAAACAGATGTAGCAGCAAACTATTTTGTTGCTAGCAAGCTTGTTAATTAATTGTTTGAAAGGTTAGGCATAGTTTATTCATACATGACTGCCAGAAGTCTCAAAAGTTACTGTTTAATATACTGAACAGGTTCCAGATCATTGTGCATAAGGGAATTAAAGGTTTTCCCCCAACAAAGTGACAGATTTAATTACTGCAAGTCTCACAGAAATGAACTTCACTGAAATATTATACTGGAAAAAAACACATGTTTTATTATTTCCCTAAAGAAGAGTTTTGCTCAAATATGTTGGAGGCTTTCTCAAGAAATAATAATGTTTTGCATCATTTTGTTCTTCTGTTTCTCCATTAGTTCTAAGTTCTTTCTCCCCTTCTCTTTAACATCTGTGTGAGACCTCTTGCCAGTTTCGTACGGAGTTTTGGCCTGGAGTGCCACCAATATGCGGACGATACCCAGCTGCTTCTGCGGTTGGAACCTGGAGTCACCTCAATACCGGACAATTTCACCCTGTGTCTTGAGGCTGTGTCAAGATGACTGTGGGCCAGTAGATTGAAGGTGAATCCTACAAAGATAGAGATCCTGTGGCCTGGCCGCCTGCCTGGTATGGTGCTCCCTTTGCCCAACTTTGACGGTGCCCCCTTGCATCCATCTTCTACTGTCAAGAGCAGGTGTGGGCAATTGCCGGCCCTCCAGGTGTTTTGGACTTCAAATCCCAGAAATCCTAACAGCTGGTAAACTGGCTAGGATTTCTGGGAGTTGAGGGCCGGCAATTGCCCACACCTGGTCAAGAGCCTGGGTGTCATTCTGGACTCACAGCTGTCCATGGAGGCCCAGATCGCTGCTGTTAGTAAGCAAGCCTTTTTCCACCTTCGACAGGCAAGACAACTGGCACCTTACCTCTCTGAGGAAGCCATGACTACAGTCATCCATGCGACAGTTACCTCTAGGCTGGATTATTGTAACACCTTGTATGTTGGTCTTCCCCTGTCGACTACTTGGAGGATCCACATTATTCAGAATGCGGCAGCCAGGCTACTCGCAAAGACACCTCTGAGATGTCACATAACTCCAACTCTACTACATCTGCACTGGCTTCCAACAGAATCCCGAGCCCTGTATAAGCTGTTGGTTCTGACCTTCAAGGCACTTTATGGCCAGGGGCTAGCATACTTCAGAGACTGCCTCTCCCCTCTCCACTGCCAGTGGTCACCAAGACTCCAACTAGACTTACTGCATGTCTTGGGCCCCAGGGAAGTATGCCTCGAGTCCACAAGACGTAGGGCCTTTTCGATCTCTGCCCCTGCCCTGTGGAACTCTTTGCCTCCCCACATGAGGGCCATGCACGACTTGAGGCCTTTTGCTCAGGCGCTTAAGACTTGGCTTTTTAGCAGAACTTTTATTGTTTAATACAGTCTATATGGTTACTGCTGTACGTTCTTATGCAATGTTTTATGTAAATCACCTGGAGCGTTTAATGGAGGGCGATATTTTTTTTTTAAAAAAACCCTCACACAGTCCTAGGCGCTTGGGATATCTTATTTGTTGTGGAAGACTGTGTTTTTGTGTCAGTAAAATAATAATAATAACTTTATTTTTGTACCCTGTCTCCATCTCCTCAAAGGAGATAACAGTGTGGGGGCCTGCCTAATCTCCCTGGGGAGGTCATTCCAAAGCCAGGGGGCCATTACAGAGAAGTCCCTCTCCCTCATCCCCACCAATGGCGCTTATGATGGTGGCGAGACTGCAAGGAGGGCCTCCCCAGACGATCTTAATGCTCGCGACTTATCTATAGGTTAGTGTGAATACTCTACTTAACTCTTAACATAAAAGGGGGAAGGCAACAGCTTGTTCTGTCCTAGGAGAATCTAAAAGAAATACTAACCCCTCCTACTCTCTCAGCTTTAATTGTGCTTCTGGACTTTCTGAATGCTTGAGCAGGGAAATTGTGATAGTGGTGACTATGGATGACTGGTCCCCTGAGGTAGAAAAGTGCTGTCCCTTCTTCACAGAATGATCCTTGACTTACCCATGGATCATATCAAAATCCATAATTGTGATCACCAAACTTGCCTTCAACTTCTATGTGAGGTTGACTTATATATGAGTACATACAGTGGGTAATTCTAGATTATGAATCCATAACTGTTCAATGGGATTCCATTCTGTGTCATATGATCTTCTGAATATAAGATGTATTTATCACTTGTTTGAAATTATTTAGCACAACCTGTATTTATTAAAGTATCAAAAGAATGGATGCTAAAGACCATCCAGATATAAGCTGGATACTGATTATAGCTAAAGCCTTGTATGAGGGATCAAAACCAAATGATGACAGTTACCAGGCAAAATAATTGTGGCTATGATGCTAATAATTGGGTTGCTAGGGTTATTTCCTGCTGGGTAAGGAGAAAAAACATTTCTTAAAAAATGCTAGTTGTCATTAATAGACATTGAATACCAAATGCTGCCAGAACAAATGATGACAAAAGCTATAAGAAATACTAAAACACTTTGTATGTATGGTATGCTTTTTGTTGGGGCAAATATTCAAGCAATGTAGGAAGCTGTGGACTTCTCCCAAATTTTTATGCTCCAATTATTTATTTGTTTGATTACACAGGAAGAAATAGTACATTAATTGTGGCACTGAGGGAGGAAATCAAAAGATGCATGTTGCTTTTAATTAAAGTATGCTTGTTAGAGCCTACAGTTTATTGTTTAGAAAATATGTGAGGGTTAGAAGCTCAAGAGTGATCAAAGGTATTTCCTCAATACATTTCTTGTATTTTCTATTCAAGTATAATTTATAAAAATAATGCTTAGCATTTATGAAACACAGAATGTTCAAAGCACTTTGATATATTATCCAAACTAGGTCCAACTAACTTGTTTCATTAGCTTCAATGAGAAATAGCCTCTGCAGAGGAAGGCTTCAGGAGATTCAACAATAATTTTACTTTTAAGAATATGAAATCCTGAAGCTGATCCTAAATGCAGTGATTAGATCTAGTTTTCCATTAAGGCTCTAGCCTTTGGCTGACACTTTCCTATTTTTAAGAAATTGTCAAATTCACTGAAGAAGAAACTTCTTTCTTTGGTCCTTTCTTTAATGAAAGGACCAAAAGTGAAGAAATGTCAGGAGACGACTAGATCCAACTATTCCCCCACAGTTGCTCTATCATTGACATACTAGATCAGGGGTTGGGAACCTTTTTGACTCAGAGAGCCATGAAAGCAAAATATTTGGAAATTTATTTCAGTGAGAGCCATATATATATATATATATATATATATATATATATATATATATAAAGACAGAATTCAACTAAATGTGAGTATATATGTACATACTATGAGAAAAGGATTCCCCCGGCAGAATGTCGGGACACTTCAGACCTGGCTCTGCAAAAGGCATGCTCAGGACTCTGGGAAGTAAGAGAAGATGGAAGGAAGGGGGAAAGAAAGAAAGAAAGGCAGAAGAAATAAAGGAGGGAGGGGAAGAGTGATAAAGAAAAACGAACTATGGAAAAGGAAGAAAATAAAAGCAGGAGAGAGACAAGGAGGAGAAAAAAGAAGGAAATGGGAAGAGAGGAAAGGAAAGGGTGGGGGAAAGAAAGAAAAGGGAGTGAGGAAAAAGTAAAAGAATGAAGGGAAAAGAAGAAAAGAAAGAAGGGGAGAGAGAGGGAAGTGAAAAGAAAGGAAGGAGAAAGAAAGGAAGACTTGGGAAAAAATAATAGAAGAGGAAGGAAGGAAGAGGGAGGGAGGAAGAATGGAGGAAAGAAGGAAGGGGAGAGAGGGAGGGCGAAGGAAGGAGAGAAGGAAAGGGTGAAGGGGAGGGAGGGAGGGAAGAGGGAGAATGGAGGAAAGAAGGAAGGGGAGAGAGGGAGGGAAAAGGAAGGAGAGAAGGAAAGGGTGAAGGGGAGAAAGAAAGGAAGGAAGAGGAGGGAAGGAAGGAAGAGAGAGAATGGAGGAAAGAAGGAAGGGGAGAGAGGGAGAGAAAAGGAAGGAGAGAAGGAAAGAATGGAAGAGGAAGGAAGGAACGAAGAGGGACGAAGGAAAGAAGGTAGGGAGAGAGAACAAAAGAATGAAAGAAATAGAGAAAAAGAAAGGAAGAGAAAGGAAGGAAGGAGGAAGAGGGCGCAGGGCCAAGGCGGACCTTGGTGTTGACGTTGGCGAGGCAGTCCCTTCGGAAGGCATCAAAGAGGCAGCGGCTCTTGAGCTGCCAGACGATGAGGGTGATGAGCTTGGCGTCCCCTGGGGGCAGCGAGGCTGGGTCCGCAGTGCCAGACCCGCCTCTACCGCCTCTCCCGAGGCCCATGGCGGAGGACGAAGAGGAAGACAAGACGCCGCCACCGGGCTCCGCCATCCTCAGCAAAGAGGGCACAGGGCCCCGAGAGCAGCGGGGGATGAGGAACAGGCGGCAATGGCGGTGCAGAAGTGGCAGTCGCGGCACATTTGCGTCACTCCTCCTTGCTGCATGCTGGGAAACCGAGGCCCAGGCTGCTCTGGAGAGCCAGATGCAATCATGAAAAGAGCCACACCTGGCTCCCAGGCCATAGGTTCCCTACCCCTGTACTAGATTGGGCACCTTCTATAGTACCTTTCATCAATTGCTATGGAGTACCTGGTGGCGCAATGGGTTAAATCCTTGTGCTGACAGGACTCCTGATCAAAAGGTCAGCAGTTCAAATCTAGGGAGTGGGGTGAGCTCCTGTCTGTCAGCTCCAGCTTCTCATGCAGGGGCATGAAAGACAATGTCTCTGCAGATGGCAAATTATCTCACACAAGAAGTAATGTGTAGTTTCCCAAGTAGCTCCTGACATGAAAAAAAAATCAATTGCTCAATTGGAACAATTTGTCAATTTGTGGATCCATAATTGTTCTTCACTTACACTCATAACCCAGCCTTTCTGCACTACTGCTTTTTAAATATATATTTTTAAAAAACCTATAACATATAAAATAAAAGGGAAACTGTGAATTTGGAAATAAGGAGGGGTGAAGAGGACGAGATTCCTGTCCCCAGACATCACTTTACTGCTGGCATAAAGAGCAGAAGTAGAAAGGTGGAATGTGGATGACAGGAATATTGTGGATTAGGAACTGATGGGTTTTACATATTAATAGCTAGCTGTCCATGAGGACAGAGCAGACCAGGAGCAGTATGCACATGGTGTCATGTGATAGACACTGCCGCCAAAGGTACTGGTCCGGCTGCAATGAAAGTTTGGCTATCATATGCACTGAAGATCTAAGAACAATCTTAGATGATACACACTTTCTTGACCCATTTCAAACCAGCTTCCGAGAAAAATATAGAGTTGAGATTGCTACAGTTGCCTTAGTGGATGATCTCCATCTCAACACCGACAGAGGAAGTGTGTCCCTGTTGGTGTTTCTAGACCTCTCAGCAGCCTTTGATACCATCGACCGCGGTATCCATCTGGAATGCCTGGAGGAGCTGGGAATTGGAGGCTGCAGTGGTTCTGGTTGTACCCTTCAGGTAGATGGTGGTGGCTTGGGATAACTGCTCCTCTAAAAATGAGCTGTTATGTGGCATCCCACAAGGTGCCATTCTATCCCCAATGTTCTTTAATATTTACACAAAACTATTGGGAGAAATCATCCATAGACATGGGACGGAGTGTTATCAGTATGCTGATGACACCCAAATATATTTCTCCATGTCTTCAAAAACAGCTTCAGCTAAGGATAGTGTGTCTCCCCTGAATGAATGCCTGGAGGAGGTAATGGGCTGAATGAAGGAAAACAAATTGAAGCTGAATCCAGAAAAACAGAGGTGATTGTCATCAAGGGTCCTAATCTGAGGATGGAGGTGTGTAAAGTAATCTTGAATGGGGTTGCACTTCCCCTGAAAAAAAAAGTGTGTTTGTGGCTTGGGAGTCCTCCTGGATCCATCTCTCCAAATATCAGCCCAGGTAGATACGACCGTCAGGAGTGCTTACTATCAGCTTTGGCTGATACAGCAGCTGCACTCCTTCCTAGATTTGGAGAACAAAAAGATGGTAGTGCACACACTGGTAACCCCTAGGTTGGACTTCTGCAATGCACTTTACATTGGGCTATCTCTTCCAGCAGGCCTACCCAGACAGTTTTAATTATGAATTTTTAACTTCCATTATATATCTAATTTTTGTTTTGTATCTTAATATGTATTTTATAGAAATATGCTTTAATATGTGTATTCTACAGAGTGTTTTTAAATGACGATGTGTTTTAGCAATGTTGAAACCTGCCATGAGGAGAGCAGGGTAAGAAATAAAATTAATATTAAGAAACAACTATAGTAAACTTTGTGGCATGTTATTATTTGAAAACATTTGTCCTTTTTTAAAAACTAAAAATATAGATGGATTGTGAGTTTGTACCCTATATAATCAGAAATCTAAGACCCCATCTACACTGCCATACAATACAGTTTCAAACTGCATTATATGGTTGGTGTAGATTCATATAGTGCAGTTCAATTAAACTGCATTATATGAGTCTATACCAAGTTTATTTATTATTTATTTACTCACTTTATTTATACCCTGCCTTGCTTCCTGTGGGGACACAAGGTGGCTAACAATCCACACGTTCGTCACAGTTTTAAAAGCTCACTTTAAACTAGATACAGTTTATAGCTGGTTTTGTATAAAGGATTACACTTTACTCATAGTCTAAAAAGGTCAATACAAAAAAACTCAACAAATAATACAGTGCGGATTAATGTAGAAGACAGATTAAATTATAATAAATACCCTTAAAATATTCTTTAAAAACACACTTCCCAATAGCATAGCTCTTATTCTTCCCCAAATACATGCTGGCAGAAGAAGGTTTTGATCTGCTATCCTGGTCTCTCTTGGGAAGGATTTCCATATGTTAGTCTGGGATCAGCCACCAAAAAGGCACTCTCTCATATTCCCACTTAAGTGAGTGAGGAACAGAGAAGGCCCTCTCCATTAGATTGTAGAAGTTTGACTTAGAGATTTGTTGCTATTGCTATTCGTATAGCATATTTGCAAGATCTAACACTTCAGGAGTGATGTTCTTCATAAGGTTTTTAATTGATTCAGAGAGCATTAGGAATGAAGCAATAATTGCTCTAATTGCTTCCTATTAAACTGGCTCTAAGATGATATTCTACTTCCATCTGAACTGCTTTGCAGCTGTGCTCTGCTAATACATCAGCTCATTTTAAATGTCTTTGCTGCTGCGCTCAGCCTTCCTTCTTTTTAAACTCTGTGGTGCTTTCTCAGTTCATTTCAGTGATTAGGCATACATATATCCACAAACTATGTACTAATCATCATGAGCTTGAATACTGTTTCAAGGCAAAAATGTTCAGGTTTTAGGTTGATTGATTTAAAAAAAGCTTGATTGGCAGGAAACATGTAACATCGTATTCTGAAAAATGACAAGAAGCATGTTCTTTTTTTGCCAGTACAAATCCTCCCACTGAGTCCCGTTGTACACTGTCCTATATACCAGTATCCAATCCAAGGTTATCAGCTTTGAACTGGATTATATGAGTCTCCACTGCCAGGTAGTCTGGGATAAGCATATAATCTGGGATCGGTTCCTGGGATATAGGGAGCTAGTGTAGAAGGGGCCAGAGACATGGTCATAGATTTGGAATAGCTACATCCTGTCTCCTCCTCCCCAGGAACCAGGAGGGCAAGACAATATCCTTCTGAAAGTGGTCTGGTCATATAAGACTGCAAAAATATCTGTGTTCAAAAGAGAAACAAACTGAGAGCCAGTAGATGGAACAGACCTGAAGGCCTTGGATAATCTCTAGCAATTTTGCGTCAATAATGGAAAAAAAACCCCAAACTATATGTGTTATTTGCATGTGGCTTTGAATCACATGCTTTCATTACCCCCCCCCCCCATTTTTTAAAAAGTAATATTATTTGGGACCATGATATTTATTTATTTATTTATTATTTATTAACTTCGATTTAGTATACCGCTCACTCCGGAGCTCAGAGCGGTTTACAAAGAAGCAAAAACACCGAGAAATAAAACAATTAAGCAGTTAAGAACATATTACACATCACATTAAAACATATTAAGAGCACAACCCTCACTCTTGGGAGAGCAAGAGTGTTAACTGTTCTTTCTGCACCATTTCCAGTTGAATATCTCCTTTCCCAAACTGCTAATTACCCTTGAGCTAACTGCTGCAAAACTCTTGATGTAAATAATTTCCACTTTAAGCTATTGATATAGTAATAGAGCATATTTTACAGATTCAATCACATCCTGACTTTCTTGGAAAAAAGAGTGACATCTTTAAGGTCTCCAGTTATTTGCTTAGTGCATTTGGCAGGCCCTTGGACAGTCCTGGCAGATTATATGATTTCAGGGCAGATTTCAGAGGATTCCAGTTTACAACTGGAAAAGACTGCCTACTGTTTCCCTCTGCAATGGCTTTTTCATGGTTCAACTAAATCACTCCTTCCACATATGTCTCTTTCTCAGGCTGGATCTATACTGCCCTATAATCCAGTTTCAGCATATGGATTAACAACAGCATTGATCTGGATTATAGGGAAGTGTAGACAGATATTATCCAGTTCAATAGAGTTAATTCACATTCTGAAACTGAATTATAGAGCAATGTAGATCCAGTCTCATTGACACTTCCATAACCTTCATTCATGGACACGAAAGAATAGGTGATGATGATGGCGACGACGATTATGACGATTTCATACCCACTCTTCCTATAAAGTAATGTTTCTCAACCTGTGGGTCCCCAGGTGTTTTGACCTACAACTCCCAGAAATCCCAGCCAGTTTACCAGCTGTTAGGATTTCTGGGAGTTGAAGGCCAAAACATCTGGAGACCCACAGGTTGAGAATCACTGCTATAGAGTCAGGTGGGGAACAATAGCTTAAAATAGAACAAGAAATCGATATCAAATAAATACACAGAAGACTAAATAAAATACATAACCAGAAAAAAGGGTATACATATGAAAACAACCCAATCATGATTTAAAACCTATTTTATGTTCATATGCTAAATTTCCAAAGCTGTCAACAGAGATTGAGTCAGCCTGGTGTTGAACCAACTTTATGTCTCAATAACATTATAAATGGATGAACTTTTTATAACTCTAGATAAACCATGATTAGTCAGAAGAACCAGTTATCTTTTGCAGTGCAGAAAGTCTAAAAAATGTATTCTTAACCCATGCAGAATTAAATCAGTTGTATGTGATATTCCTAAAAGTATGTACAAAGTGAGGTTTTAATACCATAAACTATGCTTTATTATTGATTTTTTTGTACCTTGCACTTTTAAAACTAAATGTTTTAATATTGTAACTAGATATTGGAAATATGTGGTCTATTTTGATTAAAAATATCCAATTCCTTGAAGTTTTGTTTGGAGAGATAGTAAGGAGACAACACTTCCAACAGTTTTTGCTGTTTAGAACATTTAATTATAAAATAATTTAAATTTTCATCATGAAGTTGAAGCTGATATCAGTGACTCTCACATAAACAACAAATTGCCTTATCATGTAGGCATGATACTGCTTTCAAAAGTCAATTGAATTATGTAGCTTTTATGATTCAGTGGTTCCGGTGTATGAATAAATGATTCAAGGAGGTCAATCTATATTTTCACGTAATAAAGAAATCAACAGCTATATACTTCTGCTATATGATAATATGACATCCTCTCCACTCCCCACATTGACTAGCCTCCCTGCATTATTGGGTTCTTCTGGAAAGGAAGCTGGCCAGCAAGTGCAAGAAAAGATCAATACTATTTGATTGTTTCCCGCTTTAGGATACTAATACACCCAAGCACTTCACAACAGGACGTCTAAATCAGAAAAAAACATAGCAGTAGGATAATTAATTTAAAGAGATTATCTCATCACTGGTGGCCCTCCTGTCAGTGGCACTGATACCTGAGACAGTTGAGGCTACCATTTATAAGAGAATGAGTTTGCACATACCCTTGTTTTGTAATGGTTTATATTTATAGACAAGTTTGCTATATAGGAATAAGAACTAGAGCACATAGTTTTGTGGTAAACTTGTAATAATACTGTGTATTCACGTGAATTTAGGAAATTAGACATTCTCATATTTTAGATTTTTTTTAAAGGGGGGGCGACCTATTTTCAGGTAAATATTTACTATTATACTGGCAGGTTTTATTTTGCAACAGATATCATTTATCCACAGGGAACAATCTTTCTGAAATAGTGGCATGTACTAAATATTGTAATTAAGCCAGCATAGGACCTTGTTGGGGAGCTGAGAAACAGTCATATTTGCATAAATCCCTGAAGAAATAATATTAGGCATCTCAAAGCACATCAAGATTCAGAAGACATGCTACATGTAAGACTTTAATATTTGCTAATTTTTTAAAAAGAAATTTGTCGCTCTATTTAATTCGAGACATCTGTTGTGTTGCTGTGTTTGTTTTATAGTTCCCTGCTGCCAAAACTATTATCACTGAATACAGAGAGAGGATATTGTGTATGTTTTCCTATGGCCTAAAATGACTTAGAACTGAAGAGCGATGCAATTTTATGCTGATGCAGTTAAACACCACCCTTGACACTGATAGTGAATTATATCCTCTTTCTCTCTTTAATGCACATGAAAATAACAACTTTATTATTCTTATTATTTATTAGAGCTGATGTTGTTATGTTTTATTTACCCTAATTAAGAGATTATGTCTTTACATATCTGCAAAGGAAGTCTTTAATATATGCATGTAGGCTTCCTTTGCACATCCGTGCATAATGCAAAGCCGTAAATCCAAACAACGCCATTTAGTTCTTTGCCAATGACAGCCATGAAGTCAGCCTGTAACTCTTGCATTCTGAACAAGTTGGTGCCTGGCAAGTGGAGTAATGCAAAGTATGCATTTCCCCCCTGTTAAGTGTGTGTGTGTGTGTATAGGCTAAATGTCAAAACAATGCTGTAAAACCAATTAAGAAGAAACAAGACAAGATTAGAGGTGCTACTTCAATTATTTATTGTTGTGTACTCTTGCCAAGTCTTTAAATAAGTAGTTAATAGACCTTACAGTAACTCTTAGCAATACAGTAATTTATTTAATGTGCAATTTAGCAATGCACAAACATTAATCTGAAACACTCCATGATAGTCTATACCTTTGTAAAGAACAATAATAAGCTACACAAGGTGCCTTTAACAGGAGGACAACTGAATGTGATTGCCATTCAAGAAATCATGAATTGCACAATACAGCACATATGACTTTTGGCTAATCTACAAACAGCAGTCAATGAAATATAATCACCAGACAGGACCATCTCCTTAGTGTGACCTGTCATTGGGCAAAAGTGGTTGGTGGCATTGTGGCCTTAAAATGCTGAATCCACACTTGGTTTGAAAGGAATGTTTCATGGGAGCTTCCAAGGTGCTGAACTCATTTTGAGAAAAGGGTTGAGCACCATGCATAGTCACTAGGAAATACTCCTCCAAAACTGTAGAAGCTCCTGTCAATCACAGTTTGAATTTGCTGCCCAGAAGCAATGAAGCTACTGACTACAGCTGCCTTTAGCTACTATAGGATTCAGTCACTGGTGATGAAGGCAGTGCGAATGCTTTGAAGATATTATTCTTTCTATCTAATTTGCACAACTTGGCAAATATGTGAAGTACAAACTGATTGGTGCTCACTGTTCAGGAGCTGGCAGGCTCAGTCCATCCAAAAACAATAAGTAAAATAAATCCAAGTGCATAGACCCTCATTTGTAAATTTGACATTAGAGGGTTCAATAAGAAGCAAATAGAGTAAAATAATATTTTAAAATAATAGGAAAATATATGTACATTTCATATTCCGGGCTTCATTCCAAAGACTCTTTGTGCTTAGTTGAAAAATAACAGCAGGACCTCACTCACATTAACCTAAACCTTTTTGTAATAGATATCATCGTTTCACAGAAAACTGTCTTTTTGAAACAGTGCTATATGCTATATTTTGTAATAATTATTCTAATTAAAAACCAATGCAACGTTGGTCTGCTGAGAATCTATCTGTGTGTCTATATAATAGATACCACCCTATTTTTGTACAGATTCCACATGGAAAAATCAATCTAAGGAACACCACAAGTTTGTTTCTGAATATTTCTTCTGTTGAGAAAGAAACATGTATGTTTCACAAACATAGCATTAATCAACGTCAACATGTATTTGATATTTCCCTTTATATGTTCACACCCTTTTGTTTTTATTAATTTATTCAGCAGTATTTCTATGCTGTTCACTAGCAAAACTGGAGGGTTGAAACAGTACTACTTGGAGTAGATAGTCTATAAATCCATAACGAACTATGAGCAATTTATGGCAAGTTTCCATGAAAGAAAGAAAGCATTACACTGGACACAAATATAATGCTGGTGCCAATGTGAAAAGGCATATGAAGATACAACCAATTCACTTAAAATTAAAATGGTTAGAATCCCCAATATTTTATGAAATGTTTTAAAGAAATAGAGATGATTTAGTTGTAACAATGATGATTTTGTCAAAGAACTCGTCATACCTCAACAACCCTCACTTCTTTGTTTTCTCCTTGTGACATAATAGACAATTATGAAGATGCAACTAACAAATAATTAATCTATTATCCCCATTTCCCCCCCTTTCCTTCCCTTTTTCTCTACCCCCTTTTCTAGTAAATGTTTAATTTTTTTCTTGTCAGGGGTGACTTGAGAAACTGCAAGTCACTTCTGGTGGGAGAAAATTGGTCATCTGCAAGGACGTTGCCCAGAGGACGCCCGGATGTTTTGATGTTTTATTGCCTTGTGGGAGGCTTCTCTCATGTCCCCACATGGGGAGCTGTAGCTGACAGAGGGAGCTCATCCACACTCTCCCCAGATTTGAAACCTCCAACTTGTTGGTCTTCAGTCCTGTCAGCACAAGGGTTAACTCATTGCACCACTGGCATATAATGCTGGTCCCTGCCATGTTTGGAGAATACATTTCTAAACAGTGTGGCAAAGATGCTGTGTGGAGAAGACTTATTTGATGGTGTCTGTGGTCAGAGATCAGGAGCCTTTGCCAAACATCACATGATGAGGGTGGGGTCTGCAGGCTACTCAAGGCTCAACAGTCCCCTCACTTGCCTAAACAAGGCCCAGGCTCCTGCCTTCAGTGCAGTGTGAGTTTCTGTGGGGCTGGGTATGATTTTTCTTTCCTTTTACATGATTTTTTTTGCCTACCACAGGGCTGTCCAACTGCCAGCCCTGCAGGTGTTTTGGACTTCAAATCCCAGAAATCCTAACAGCTGTTAAACTGGCTAGGATTTCTGGGAGTTGAAGTCCAAACACCTGCAGGGCCGGCAGTTGGACAGCCCTGGCCTACCGCATACTGTATCTAAAGGACTTTAACATTTGACTGGCTTGGTGTCTATAAACATATTTGGTAAGTACCGTGTTTCCCCGAAAGTAAGACACCCCCGATTGTAAGACGTATCGGGGGTGTCTGGGGGGTCGGCTTATATAAGCCATACCCCGTATCTAAGCCGTACCTCGTCCGTCCCGCCGCCCGCATCGGAGGTGTGCCGCGGCACACCTGCGGCACACCTCCGCGGCACACCTCTTCGCCAGGGCTCCAGGCAAGGGAGGGGGAAAGGAGCCAGGGGCGGGAGGAACCAGCGACGCGTCACTGTGACGCGTCGTCCCTTCTCCCCGCCCTTGGCTCTCTTCCTCCTCCCTTCCAAGGGTGGGAGAAGAGAGCCAGGGGCGGGACGAAGCGATGACGCGTCACAGTGACGCGTCGTCCTTTCCCGCCCTGGCTCTCTTCCTCCTCCCTTCCAAGGGTGGGAGAAGAGAGCCAGGGGCGGGACGAAGCGATGACGCGTCACTGTGACGCGTCGTCCTTCTCCCGCCCTTGGCTCTCTTCCTCCTCCCTTCCAAGGGTGGGAGAAGAGAGCCAGGGGCGGGACGACGCGATGACGCGTCACAGTGACGCGTCGTCCTTCTTCTCCGCCCTGGCTCTCTTCCTCCTCCCTTCCAAGGGTGGGGGAAGAGAGCCAGGGGCGGACAACGATGACACGTCACTGTGACGCTGCGATCCTCACCACGCCCCTGGCTCCTTTCCCTCTCCTTCTTTCTTCAAGCAAGGGAGGGGGAAAGGAGCCAGGGGCGTGGTGAGGATCGCAGCGTCACAGTGACGCGTCGCTGGTTCCTCCCGCCCCTGGCTCCTTTCCCCCTCCCTTGCCTGGAGCCCTGGCGAAGAGGTGTGCCGCGGAGGTGTGCCGCAGGTGTGCCGCGGCACACCTCCGGTTGCGGCGGCGTGGCGGCGGCGGCGGCCTGGGGACGGGGTACGTCTTGGGTTATATAAGACGTACTCGAAAGTAAGACGTAGGGGACTTTTGGGGGGAAAAGAAAGTAAGACGCTGTCTTACTTTCGGGAAACACGGTAGTGGGGAAGGATTGAGGGGTTAGAGGGGCATGCCTGAAGTTTAATCACCAGTAAGTGACTAAATGGAGAGCAACCCAAATGTTTGACTGCCCTCGGGTCTCAAGTACTCTTCCCAAGGGAAGGCTGTCTCAAGGTAGACATCTGGCCTCAGCTGGACTCACATCAGGTTGCTTCCCCACACCTTGCTCCTTTCAGCTCCAAATAAATAAATAAACATGACATAGACAAAATACCCTTATTCAACCCAATCTCTGCTTAAGATCTTGTTATTCCATGGTTGATCATCAAGGACCCTGTGGGTTTACTACAGTAGGTAGATTAAAAGACAATGGTTTTTATGGCTGGTCAACTAATACAGAAAGTATAGAACTATAACACTTAAATGAACTCTAGCTTATTATGCTGCTTATTTCAGCCTTAGAAAACACCACCACTGTAGACATTTACATTTTTGTGAAGGCTTGTTTCAAGTGTCCTTGCCAAGTGAGTGAAGGCAGACAAGTACAAGGAATAGGGCCTCTTCAGCAGTGTCACTCTGGTTACAAACAGCTTTCTCCAAGAGACTTGACTGAAGGCATAGAACTAATACATTTTTGTTTATCCATCCCTAGTAGAAATCTTTATATCTTGAATTTTAATATTGTGCTATGTGGCAGTTACAAATTGTCTGGAAAACCTGTGTTATAAATTGGAAATATAAATGCATTAAGAAAATAAGTAAAAGTTAGCAAAGTTGGCTAAGAAAAAAGGGGGGAATGGTATCAGCAGAAGACGCCATAGGGTGTGACTCTGCTATTACAAATATTAATTTTATTCTTACTCCACAAAGATTTTCTGAAAGGTGGAAGTGATTTTTATTCTCTTTTGGTGTCATTGGAAGGCCTGATGAACTCTTCAAAATGGAGATAGTTATGTGATGGGAAGTGATCCCTGAACCTTTCGCATTTGTCCACCTCATAATAGAACAGGATCAGTGTTCTGGACTAAAACTTCATTATTTCACTTTTTCTAAGTGTCATTTTTTTTAGTAAGACAAGAGACTTTGAATATGTGTACAATTATGCTTAACATTTCTGAACAATCTGTTTCTTTAAACATAGGAGACTATGATGCAGAACAATGGCTTCAAAGTAGAGGAAAGATGATTGCATTTGAACATTAGGAAGAACTTCCAGACCGTGAGAGCTGTTCAGCAGTGGAACTCTCTGCCCAGAATGTGGCGGAGGCTCCTTTTTTGGAGGCTTTTAAACAGAGGCTGGATGGCCATCTGCCGGGGTTGCTTTGAATGCAAATTTCCTGCTTCTTGGCAGGGGGTTGGACTGGATGGTCCACAAGGTCTGTTCCAACTCAATGAGTCCATGAATCTAAATATATTTGAAAGACTGTACTAGTAATATCTATATGACATACATGTGAGCCAGAAAGATCTTTGGAAATTAAAACAACCAAAAAACATTATTAGAGGAAAAAGGTAAAGAAAAATAAAAATTAAATCTTCTTAGTCATCAATGTCTCCCTTTGATCTTAAATTAAAATTTAGAGTGTAGTATTTCATTAATTCTGGAACTGCTTCAGGTACTAAATTAGTGTTGAAAAAGCAATTAAAAGGATCCAATACTTCAGTGCCAACTGTTATTATGGTATATGTCTTAGTGTTGCTATTTGTAGTATGTAATATTAGTTTTTGCCCAAGTCACACTTTTTTTTACTCCCAAAACGTTTTCTAGTTCTTAGTGTATAGAAATAAATAATGTGCTAGAACATAAAATTACCTGTTACTTAAAAAGAGCACACTTTTCCAGAAGAAATATATTACCCAACTGTGAAATAATATATTTGCCATTCACTGTAATGTTTCAGCATTACAACTCAATCTCCTAAAAAGCTGACATGGAAAATAGCAGCGTAATAAACCAATTCATCATAATGTGCAAAAGAAAGCACTGGAATAAATTGTGATAACCTTTCAAAAACTAGCAGCTTTTAAAAGTACTAATTTCTACTCCAGATAATTGGAAAGGACACCTGGGCAGTCAGGCAGTATTTTTCATGGGATTGCCCTGTCAGGAACTCAAGATTGTCTTTGGAGTCAGGAACAATCATTTAGTGCTAAATGACACTGAATCTTGCAAATGGGTCTTCCTAGATGGTATTGCTGTAAATTACCAAACTGAACTTCCCTCAAGGTCAGGTATGAAAGAGGACAGGTATCAAAATGGCCTTCATGGAAGTCTGAAGGAGTTTTCTAGCTTAGCACAAATGGGCACTAGTTGTGTTCCTGCCATAAAATCTACTTAATGGACCGACAACATAAATGTTCATCAAAGTTTGATGAGTTTCCCAAATACATCTATGGAATACAAGGAGAGCTGATCTTTTGAGTGGAAGGAAGTGTGCTTTTATTTCCCTCCTTTTCCCTTTAAAGCCTCTTTTGATATTTTGTCTGAATAAATATCAAGGAGACACGTGTTTAAAATAGTTTTGTTCCCTCTCACAATGTTTATGCTTAGCAATCACAGCAAGTACGCAGGTGTGTTATTATACAAATGCATAAATAAGAGCAAGATCATGAGGATCCAAAGAAGAAAGAGATTGCAACAATGACAATTGTTCTAGCTTAATGCAACAAACAGAAGTTCAAAAGGAAGTATCTGAATATTTAATGATTCTCTACGCTTAACCGACTAATGGACCTCTTAATAAAAATCAATCAAGTTTAAGGTTTTTGTGATGGCATAAACTGGTCCCCTATTGAAAAGGAAATATTATTCCTTTTTTCCTTGTATGGTTGCGAGGTGAGATAGTAAGTGTTGTGTTGCCATGTAAGTATATCTGTGTATGTATGCATGAATATTTATTAAACACATGTGCATGCATACCTATTAAACACATTCAAATTCTCATCACCCAAACACTAGAACCTAGTAAAAATATTCCACATCCCTTTATATCTTTTTGCTTATTTTGTTGCATCCAAGCAAACAAGCTTGATTGATTTTGTCTTTTTCACTGGTTCAAGTTTTCGGATTCTGCTCTACACTATCTTCTTCTGGCATTAAACCACAGGAGAGCTGCTTCAAAAGCTGTGTTTCCAAATATATTTCCAAAGCTTTACTGCTGGTCTTCTTGTGGCTAAAGGTTCAGATACATTTAAGAATATTACAGTAATCACTTGGGAATCTTCTCAGGCCTCATTAAATTACCAAAGACAAGAGGATGGGAGAAAGATTAACAACGTATTTTAACTTAAAGCTCTTGCTGCTGGTAACTAAGCATTAATAAAAGCATTTCAACCTTTTAGTATGTGGAAAATGTAGAAAACCTGGGAAATTAAATAGGGATTATGTACTGGGAAAGGGAATTTGGGCATCTGGGAAAGCCCATAAGATTGGATTGGGAACCAGTCCTACTGCACAAGGACCCACTTATAGAACATGAAAACTCCTCATATTCCTGAGCTATTGTTTTAGAGTTTACTACACCACTAGTGCAAAATGAAAAACTATTCCACATGGCTATCCTGAATGTATAGCAATGCCACGAGATCCAGATGAAATCCCAATGTCATCTTGAACTGTCTTGCCACGTTCATCATTGTTTTTTGTAATGCAATGAAACTGTTTTATTAAAAGGGAATCTTCCCCTTGAAGGCCCAACCCAATACACAAATACACACACACATACACACACATATATACACACATACTTGCATACACATATATAAACTGACTATATTAATAACCTGAAACTTGGCACACAATCTATTTGATAAAGTCTACCAATGTGCTAGATTTCAAGTCTACTAGAAAGTATAAAAAATTGACACAGACTGGTCTTTATTCTCTGATTTTTATTTTGACCATTTTTAAATTGATGTCTAAATTTCTAAGGTCCTTAAAGTTCCTCTTTGTGAAGTGCTTCAGGCACAGTTGTCTCGCTCTTTACCTTCTCCTACATTTCAACACCACTGACTCCCCTTGTCTTCTCTCCTCCCCCACCCAAATTGAGGCAAGGGCTGCATGAAATGAAGGAAGTGAGAAAGAAGGCAGGTGGTAGAAGATGAAGTCGAGGAGGTGAGAAGGAACGAATGAGGTTTGGGAATGTGTGAATATTGGGTGAAAACGAGATGTAAATATATATTCATTTATTTTATGCAGCAGATATCTATGCACATTAGCATAAAACACTAAAAAACTAAAATTCCCACTCTGCCCTATTTTTTGTGGACAACTGTGATAAGAAATGATATAAAAGATGGTGGAGTCCTAGTTAAGAATTCCAGGATGATAAATGTCAGGGCTGGGAGGCTGATGCATTGTCCCGGTATCCGAGTGTGGGAGAGAATGAATTGCATAAGTCGGGAGAGGTGTTTGCTAGAGAGCATTGGGGTCTGGCGGTGCAGACAAGATCCCAAATGGCGAATGAGGTTAAGAAGGAGGAAGGCGTGGTAGACGAATGGAGTTTGGAATTGCAGAAGGGTTATGTAGGTGATGTGTGGTTACAGAGTCATGAGAAGGAGTGTAAGCCGTTGAATGGTTTGTGGATTATGGGAGGCAAGGTGTATGTCCCTCAGAGTATGAGAGAGAAAGTGCTGAGGTTGAATCACGATCATAGGTCTGCTGGTCATTGGGGAGTCACGAAGACTCTTTTGGCCCTGAAAAGACGGTATTGGTGGCCGGGCATGAGGGCTGAGGTGAAAAGATATGTAGAGTGTTGTGAGACGTGTGCTAGAAATAAGGTTCCCTCTGCTAAGCCGCAGGGGTTGATTCAAGTGGTGGTCACTCCAGTGAGGCCGTGGACGCATGTCAGCACTGACTTTGTGGGGGAGCTGCCCTCGAGTCAGGGTTACAGATATATTTGGACCGTGCTGGATATGTTTTCTAAGCAGGCCCATTTTATTCCGTTAAAGGGATTACCTTCTGCAGAGAGATTGGCTGAGTTGTATGTGCAGCATGTGTACCGATTGCATGGGTGCCCGGAGCAGGTTTTAAGTGATCGTGGAGTTCAATTTACTGCTCAATTTTGGGAGCGGTTTTTGGAGGTGTTGGGGGCTCAGAGGCGTCTTACGACCTCTTATCATCCTTGCTGCAATGGGGGCGTGGAGAGAACACAAAAATAGTTAGGGGCTTATTTACGTATTTTCAGCAATAAGGAGCAAAATAATTGGTCCGATCTATTGCCTTATGCTGAGATGGCTTATAACAGCTCTGTGCATTCTTCCACCGGGAGGTCTCCCTTTGAAGTAGTCTATGGTCAGGAGGTGGCTCCTTTGCCCCAGCTGTTGGAGTTGGGAGGGGGAGGAGAGGGTGGAATGGAAGATCCGAGCCCGAGAGGACTGGAAGGAAGTGGCGGAGGCTTTGGGAAAGGCGCAGCGTTCTTACAAGTTATTTGGAGACCGGAAGAGGCAAGAAGGGGAGGAGTATAGCGAGGGGGATTTGGTATGGCTATCTACGCAGAATTTAAAATTGGGGTATCCATCCAAGAAGTTAAGTCCAAAATATATTGGGCCTTTTAGAATTGAGAGAGCGGTGAATAAGGTCTCATATACCCTTCTGTTGCCCAAGAGTTTAGGGAAGGTTCACCCCACGTTTCACTGTAGTCTTTTGAAGAAGTATGTGGGGCCCTTTCCTCCTCCGGATTGAATGATGTTTTGTTTTCCAGGGGGAGGATGTGGTGGAGGAGACCGTTATGTCAGGGCTGGGAGACTTGAGCTTGGGAGAAGTTCAGGTTCCCAGCCTGCCATGAGATTGCACCGACCTTTGCCCCAGTTCTTTGGTGACCTTGGCTCCAGTTGCATAGAGACTGTGCTGAGTCAGGTGGGAGTGATGTAACTTCCAGGTGTGTGCGGGGCTACGGAGGGAAGTGAGGTAAACTCCTCCGAGCCTGGACATTGGACAATTGGACTCATAATGCTGATTCATGGACCCATGAGGTCACATCCCTTCGGACTGTGGGACATGCTGACTCACCCGGATATGGTGCAACCCTGCTTGGACATTGCATGGGCAATGGGAGGGGGCTCGGGGTATATAAGGTGTGTTTGGGTGGTGGGCCGGTGCTTTTGCTTCACATGTGTCGTACCTGCAATAAAATCGTGTTGGACCGTGCTTCAATCTACGCGTGATCCTTACCGAGTGTTGGAGTCTCTCTCTCTCTCTCTCTCTCTCTCTCTCTCTCTCTCTCTCTCTATATATATATATATATATAAATCTACCACATGTCAATTTAGTGTAGAATAAGGCTCCAGTTACAACATTTTCTGTGCAGGGGACAGCATCTGGACAGGAAATAGCATTTCTACACAGATATTATTTTCTGCAAAAAATATAGTTCATGTGAAGAAATTACTATTTTCTAGGCAAAACAAATATGTGCAAGTGTAGTGCAAATTAAACCCTCAGGTACAGTATTTTATAATACAGAACTATATTAGAACTTTAACAGAATTGCTTTTAATTGAAACATAATTTTCTATACTGGAAACAGTTTTCTGTGTGCAAAAAATCCTACACAGAAAATTCTGCTCATTACTCAAAATAGCCATGTATTAATATTGGGCACAATAAGTTCCAGTTTGATCTGTCCAGGATTCTTCTAATACACAATCCTTCACTCTATGCAGACATTCCAAAAAAGAGCAAAGTAAAGTTGTGAATAGAGGAGACATGGTCGCTCCATTCTTCTCTGTCATCATTTATCTCAGGACAAACTGCGTAAAACTGGCAAAGAACCATAAGTTAGTTTGGAAGAGGCTCAAATGCTTTATAAGGCACAATAAAGAACAAAAAGGACAAGCACTCCTCCTCATGCTTGGAAGTCTAAGGGAAAGTGTACATGCATGGAAGGTTAAGTTGTAAACAAGCACAATTTATGATGCACAACATTGTCCCTGATTACAGTGCACATATATTAAGGTAGACAGCTGCACATGTCTCCAGAGACCCTTTGCTTTTAACAATCAGCCTAGATCTCTCTGTGGAAGGTTATATCACTTTCTCTTTATCCACCTTCATAATCATATCCACAGTGTGTCAAAAAACTGCTCTCTTAAGCATTTTGTTTATCTCCTTGCCAAATGGAAAGGGAAGCAGGCTAGTGGTGGGTAGGCAAGCAAGCAAGCAAATGAAATGCAAGAACTGGATAGCCAAGGACTGTTAGAACTTCCACAAGTGTGTCAGTATTCATGCTGTTTTGAATTGCTGTCTTCCTTCTCCTATGCTATGAAGCAGCAGATGCCCCCATTCAGATATCCCTATTTTAGCCTGTTCTTAGCCATGTCACCTGTGACGACTTGGTCCACCCAATTCTTAAAATCGCTACCACCAACCTAATGTTCTTATTAGGATTTTATAATTAAATAAGATTTCTAGTTAGGCTCCTATTAAAACCATTAATTGTGAGGAAAACTGAAAATCAGTACGCTGGAGGCTTTCTTCAAAGTTAACAAGAAAGAGTTTATTAACTTGAACAGGCTTTAAAACAAACAAGGCACAGATCTTAATGGTTCTTCTATTGAGGCAACAAGAGCGTATGGTTACTTAAGATGGTTCAACAGCGTGATGGTTTGCTTGATAATAAATGTGCTTGAGCGTAATGGTTTCTCTAGAGGTTATTTCTTCTTAGATCTTAGGCAATTCCAGTCAGTGCTAAAACTTGACTGTTAAAGCTCTGCCCCACTAATAATGAAACTAGGGGTGAACAGGTGTTTCTAACTTGGAACTTCTAACCCTAAAAGTTCCCTGAGTCTTGTCTTGTCTGAATGAGCTAACAGACTCGTGCTAGCTCCCAGTCTCAGAGCCCACCTTTCTCTCTATATCCATAGAATCCAAGGTGTCCTGACTGACTATCCCAAGTCAGCCCTACTGGCTCTAAACTCTAAGTGGCACCCTGATTCTCTTCTGACCCTAAGCACTGTCAGCTACTCTGACCCTTTAGTTCAGACCAATCCCTAGGTGTTTCGTTATAGAACAGACTGCTTCAGATTAACAGCTGAGGCTTGGATGTTACTTGTCCAAAACCTAGCACAAGACAGACTGCTAAGGCTTGGATGTTACTTTTCCATAGCCTAGCACAAGACTAAACTTTACTGACAGGATTTCTCCCTCCTAGTCAGCTCAGCTCCTCCCCTATGGCTCTCAGCCAATCTCCTGGGAGACACTGTATCTAGACAGAGGAGCTCTAAAGTCACTCCCCCAGTCGCTGGTAATTACCTTCTTCTAATGGCTGCCCTGTGGACCTCCCTTCCTAAGATGGATGCCAGCTATTCTAACCAGGGAGCCAAACTACAACACAGGCTTTGGCCTGCTCCGAATGGGTGAGTCCTTACATCACCCTATACATTATGTGCCCTTCTGTTCAAATGAACATGCTCTAAAATAAATGTTCATAGAGTTGTAGCTTTAGTTGTTTATAGTTCTACAGTAGGAAGGCTCAAAAGTCCACACCTTTTGTTCCTTTAACTGCAAGATTGCCTTTTTCTTCGCCAGAATTTTCCATAACAAATTCCAATATTTAGTCAAACAAATGTTTTGTTAATATACATATAATGTGAGAGATTTGGGGCCAGGGAGCTCAAGTAGTGATTTGCAACTGTATGATGCCAAGTATCACAATTCACCAGCCAAAGCTTTGGCACCATGGTTCTAGTTCCATATAATTGTGAATCAACACCTTCTCATTTACCTCATATTTAGTCACCTCCTCCCTGAAGAGACATGGGGAAAACAGTTGTAAAAGAGATTGATTCACACATCCTCTCTTTGTGAGTTTCCTTAGCCAGGCTATAACTCAGAAGTAGGTCAACCAGCCCATTTCCAAAATACCACACTGATTTCTGAGCAATTTTACAGCTATGTTCCCCATCCCCAAGTCTCCTGCATAGATATTTTCAAGGGGGATAGAGTGAGAAATAGTAGGAATGATCTGCTGTTGGACATTATTTTTAGCTTTTAAATAAGACTGTCATACTACTTGAAGCTCAGTCTAATGACAATAATTATACAGGCTCTGAAGAAATCCGATTAGATGAGCTAAGAAACCCATAGCAACTATTGTCACTCACTTTCTTGTATGACAGGGTTGTCATTCTGGTAATCACTGGAGCATATGCTTAATGACTGCTTGAACTTAAGACCATTTTATTGGGGTGGGGAAAGCTGGAAAGCTGGAAACTGACTACAAGTCACAAAAATAAAATGAATCAAACAAGATTAGAAGGTTTTTATATGAACTTTACTACCCTCTTCTCTCTGGATGCAGAGAACCCTTTGAAAGCCAGTGGTTCCTATGCAGAAAACTGTGAGTAAAGAAGGAAGTTGTGAATCACCAAGAAGAAATGTTTAAAACGAACAATCAGTACTGAAATTTTGGATTATTTCTCCAGAAAGAACTCAATGAGTACAAGGATCATAGTGGATTTATTTATTTACTTACTTACAGTATTTTTACCTCGCCCTTCTCAATCCCCGAGGGGGGACTCAGAGCAGCTAACAGGCAACAATTAGATGCAGAAAAACAATGGAAAATATAAAACCATTAATACAAGTTAAAAACACCAACAAATGGAACGGCCCCTCTCAAGTAGCCGAGCTAAACCATCTTCTTCGTTCAATGAGGAATTGGCAGCAATGAAGCGAAGGAAGAGGGACCTAGAGAGCATGTGGCGTTCGGATCCAAGCGGGCCAAATCGAACACGCCTTGTTGCCTTTTAAAGGGCATATGGTGTGGCAATAAAGGCTGCAAAGAAATCCTTTCTGGCAGCCGATATTGCGTCCGCAAAGAACCATCCAGCGGAGCTGTTTTGAGTTGTCAGAGGCCTATTGCATCCCACCACCCAGGATGGGAGCCCTGATAACTCGGCAGCCCACTCTGAAGAATTTGCTTGGTTCTTTGCGGACAAAGTCGCTTTGATCCATTCTGGCCTGGACACCATGTTAACGGCAGTCTCTGAGGATGTAGCTAAAGCACCTGATTGTCCGATTTTTATGGATCAATTGCAATTGGTGAAACCCGAGGATGTGGACAAGATACTTGGAGGAATGAGAGCGACCACATGCATCCTAGACCCCTGCCCATCCTGGCTTCTAAAGGAGGCCAGAGGGGGCTTGGCCAAGTGGGTAAAGGTGGTGGTTAATGCCTCCCTCTGGGAAGGCAACATTTCAGCCAGCTTAAACAAGCTGTTATGAAACAGCTGTTGAAGAAACCATCACTGGACCCCACTCAATTCGTCAACTATTGGCCTGTTTCCAATCTTCCCTTTTTGGGCAAAGTCCTGGAATGTGTGGTGGCCTCACAACTCCAGGTATTCTAGGAACACACGGATTATCTGGATCCGGCACAGTCTGGTTTTAGGCTGAGGCATGGTACCGAGACAGCCTTGGTCGTCTTAGTGGATGATCTACGTCGGGAGCTGGACAGGGGGAGTGTGTCTCTGTTGGTTCTGTTGGACCTCTCAGCGGTCTTCGATACCGTTAACCATGGTATCCTTCTGGGATGCCTCGTGGGAATGGGCCTTGGAGGTACTTTCTTGCAGTGGCTCCGGTCCTTTCTGGAGGGCCGATCTCAGAAGGTGTTATTGGGAGACAGCTGTTCAACCCACAACCATTGTCTTGTGGCATTCCTCATGGTTCAATACTATCTCCCATGTTGTTTAACATCTACATGAAGCCACTGGGGGAGGTCATCCACAGTTTCGGAGTGCAGTGTCATCTGTACGCAGATGATGTCAAACTCTGTCACTCCTTCCCACCTACTACTAAGGAGGCTGTTCAGGTCCTGAACCGGTGCTTGGCTGCTGTGTCGGACTGGATGAGGGCTAACAAATTGAAATTGAATCCAGATAAGACAGAGGCACTACTGGTCAGTCGAAAGGCCAAACAGGTCATAGGGTTGCAGCCTGTGTTAGACGGGGGTTACACTCCCCCTGAAGACGCAGATTCACAGTTTAGGTGTGATCCTGGACTCATTGCTGAGCCTGGAACCCCAGGTTTCGGTGGTGACCAGGGGAGCATTTGCACAGTTAAAACTTGCGTGCCAGCTGCGCCTGTACCTTGGGAAGTCTGACTTGGCCACGGTGGTGCACACTCTGGTTACATCCCATATAGCTTACTGCAACGCTCTCTATGTGGGGTTGCCTTTGAAGACTGTTCAGAAGCTGCAACTAGTCCAATGGACAGCAGCCAGGTTGATAACAGGAGCAGCATTCAGAGAGCGTACAACTCCCCTGTTGTGCCAGCTCCACTGGCTGCCAGTTTGCTACCGGGAACAATTCAAAGTGCTGGCTTTAGCCTTTAAAGCCCTAAACAGTTCTGGTCCAACTTACCTGTCCAAACGCATCTCTCCCTATGAACCATTGAGATGTTTAAGATCATCCGGAGAGGCTCTGCTCTCGGTCCTACCTTCTTCACAGGCGCGATTGGCGGGGACGAGAGACAGGGCCTTTTCAGTGTTGGATAATAAGGAGGAATTAAGGAAAAGCCTATTAAACAAACTATGTTATGATTTTACAAATTAAGCTCCAAAACATCATGTTTTACAACAAATCAACAGAAAAAGCAGTTCAATAAATAGTAGCGTCATGTAGTAATTACTGCATTTACGAATTTAGCACCAAAACCAGACAAGGGTTCTTTCTTTCTCCTACCCTGAAACATTATTCCGGGTGGGAGGCATTGGATAATACAAAACATTGGATGAGTGAAGATTGGATATGCGAGACTCTACTGTAGTTGCAAAATCCAAGTGGCCTGATTAAATCCTTTTTATTCACCATTTTAAAATCATATCCTACATTTTACTCTTCAGCACTTTTGTTTTAGCCATTTCTAGCCCTTTGAAGGCTAGGAATAATGAAGACCCAAGGGAGGTATACTCCGAAGGAAACCCAGTTCCATTCTTACTCCCAGATAAAACTACATCCATGTCTACTCAGAAATAAGCCACAACAGAACTTACTTGCTCTTGCTCAGAAGGTAGTTCTCCTACTCTCTTCTCTGACTGAAAATGAAGAGTAGAAAAATGGGCAAACAAATCTGGATGTCACAATGGAAAAAGAAGGAGGACATGCTGCTGCTCCCGCATGTGGGTGCCATGGTGCAGGAAGCTGTATATGCATGTGTTTGCCAGAAAATGTGGCCATTGTAACTAACATATAGCCTGCGGGGAATGGAATGAAAATTTGAAAATGGCAATATACACCACAGACTCTGTGTAGGTAGAAATAATACAGAAAAATAGAATGGGTCTGCAGGGCTTTAAATTGCTCCTCTTTAAAATGCTAAAGAAAAGTTGCTAGAACTAGCGGGAAACTGTGTGAATGGTTGCCCATCTTGCCTGGTCTTATGGAAAGAAAATCGAAACATAAAAACATCAGCTATTCCTTAGTCACAGCCCTATATGGAGAAAGCTCTCACATACATTCACTCATCCAGATTACAGTGATAGTGAGATGATTCTCAGGACAGGTATATTTGCATCAGACATGTGTACTTTTCTCTTTTGACTTATAGTGCAGGAGAAAGAGCGAGAGAGAAAGAGAGAGAGACTGTATCTTGCTGCAGAGCACATGCTTTGCATGCAGAAGACTTCAGGTGCAGCCCCTGGCAGCTCCTCTTTTTTTCTTTAGTCTTTAAAGATTATCAGTAAGAAATGAAAAACTGCTGCCTCAGAACCACTCTCAGTCACAGGAGATGATATTAGACTCAATAATCTGTCTAGATATAAGGCAATTCTCCCTCTCCCCTTTCTCTTTGTATCTATGGCTTCAATTCACCTGTCGAGTTCTGACTCCCATTAATTTCATAAAGTTTTATTTGGCAAGAAATACTTAGAAGTGGTATTACCTGTTCCTTCCTCTGAAATATAGCCTGCAGCACATGGTATTCCTTCACGGCCTTCCATCCAAGTACTTACTGGGTCTAAGCCTACTTAGCTCCATACCTTTGCCCCACCCATATATCTCATTCCCAAGGGGACTCAGAACGGCTTACTCTCCCTCCCTCCCTCCCTCTCTCTCTCTATATATATACTGTAAATAAATAAATAAATATCAGTATTATATATTACTATTGTACTATACCATTGTACTGTAATATTATTAATAATATTACATATAATATAAATATATAATTATAATATCATATCATTATTACTAGTATTATATTGCATTCTATTATATTATAAATATTATATGTATATACAATATATGTATGTATATGAGGAGGGAGAAGACATGAGTGTGTTACACATCCTTCAAGAACCTCATTATTTTATTAAAGACAGCATTTAGCACTTCTGTGTCAGTAACAGACCGATGAAATTCATAATTCCAGCATGGACAATGGGATTACATAATTTTCTGGTGCTCATTTGCTCATGAAAAAGCATGAAATTGCACAAATGAACGTGCAGAGCTCATTTTCTGGGGTTGTTTGAAATGCAAGAATGAAAAAGAAAATTATTACCATTACTCTTTAGTAGAAACATTCATAATGTTTGATAGCTCCATAAGAAGAAAAAGGAAGCACTTTATACTAAAAGTGCACTACAGCAAAGCTAATTATGTCTATTGTTTGGGCCTACTGCAAAAGTACATCAGTACTAATAAAAAATCTATATGAAATCTAACTGATGGAATTGTGGTAAATGCTGATATTGTTATTAAGTTAAATAATTAGGATAAATCAATGATAAACTATTTCAAATTAGAGCTATAGCATTTGTCATTCATAACTTAAATGAATGACAGTGGATTAGATATAATGTAGTTTGATGTTTCTGTCTTATGCAAGTTTTCCATGTAAGACTGAAACCATTTTTTCTAAAGCGGAAAATAAACTTTACAATTCTTAAAAAACATGTATATAAATAGCAGAAAAATTAATAGTGGTTACTGATCCAACAATGTTGAAAATTATTGGGACTATGCCATAATTTTATTTATTTATTTATTTACGTTACTTTTATCCCGCTCTTTTCAGCCCTAAGGTGACTCAGGGCAGTGTACTGACTGGCAACAATTAGATGCCGCAACATACATACATACATATATCAGTTAAAAACAATTAAGTCACATTATAAAATCCCTATAAAAACCATTAAAACTATAATTCACTTTCAAAAAAACATTTTCATTCAGACATGAGATTTTGGACAGAGAAAAGATTTTAACCTGGCTTGCCTTCATTTCCTAACAATTATGCTATATAATGCAAAATACAGGGAGTCCCCAAATTATGAATAAGATCGATTGGGTAGGCTTGCTTTTAAGATGAATTTGTTTGTAAGTCAGAACATTTTAAGTGTAACTCCAGCCGTGCACGCACGCACACTCACACTCACATACTCACACACACACACAAGCTTCGGACAGCAAAGGATAGAGCTGACATGCCTGTGGGGTTGGATTTGCTGTCTGTGCCCGTTCAAAAATTTTCACCTCATTTTCTGTTCTTGTGATAATTGGATTTTGGAAAAAAAAATTACTGTGGAAACAAAGATTGGAGATTCTTTATCCTTATGATAATCCTTTAGGAAGTGAATTTCCTTCCAAGGAGTAGTCTTCTATCACTTCCTGTTGTCTCAGCCCTGATCCTAACTCTGTAAGTTGGATGTTGGTAACTCAGGGACTGCTTGTATAATGGTTGTAGAAGAAGAATCTCTTAGATTAGTGTTCACTAATAGGGACCTACAGAAAAGTGTTCCAAATAAATGAAACCTCATATATCATTTTACAAATATTCTTTTCAACTTTTTATCAATTATTAATTGCTCACAAGAAACATAACTGATTTATCTATTAAATTATATTATATGTCAAAACAGTACACATACATTTTTTTCACATTAGCTACTTCCTACATTATTTGTCATCACTACTGGCTCTCTCTATTGGAACTGGTCAGCAGTAAATTAGGGCAGTTTAGAAAATGGAGTCAATTAGCTTCCTAAAATTCTTTCCTTCAAATGTTGGCACTGAATACTTATTGACTATCCCTTTAATGGGTGCCAAATGTTGTGTATCTGGGGTATTGGAAGTCAAAGTACAAAAGATTTATAGTATAAGATGTTGAGGAAGGCCATTGTACAGCCAGGGTATAGAGTGCTCCCGCCAGCAGGGCTCGCTGGGTGCTGGCCATGGTCCTGAATACCTTCTTGAAAAGCAACTTGAGCTTTCTGAACATTGTTTAACTAAAATGGACTTCAATTATTTCACCTGCTTGTGCCTACAAACATTTATTCCCCATAGAAGAGGACTGAAGAGGAGAATTGTTGGACCCTCGCTCTGCACAAGTGGAGTAAATGATCCAAACCATTATCTTCTATTCAGCAACAAAGCTTATAAGGTTATGCAACTGACATAAAGCTTTTCAGATTGTGAAACCCACCCTACCATCCACTGGTTACAAATATGAATACTTACCAGACTATTGTAGAGAAAGTTAATATATTGATAGTATTATTATATGGAAAGATGCACATCAATTCTACTTAGCAAAGAACATAAGAACATAAGAACATAAGAAGAGCCATGCTGAATCGGGCCTCAGCCCATCTAGTCCAGCATTCTGTGTCACACAGTGGCCCACTAGTTGTACACGGGGATCTCTAGCAGAAAGGAGGGCAAAACCCTCACCTGCTCCCGACCCCCACAACCAGTACCCGGGAAAATCCTGCCTGCCTCCATCAACACAGAGGTGGCACTTGGATGTCCATTTCAGTAGCTACTGATTCCCTTGGTCTCCATGAATCTGTCTAATCCTGCCTTGAAGCTGTCCAGGCTGACAGCTGTCACAACCTCCTCTGGAAGTGAGTTCCATAACCCAATGACCCTCTGGGTGAAGAAATATTTCCCTTTATTAGTCCTAACTTTCCTACCTTGGAGCTTTAGGGAGTGCCCCTAGTCCTAGTGTTGTGTGACAGAGAAAATATTTTTCTTTGTTCACCTTTTCTATCCCATGCATGATTTTATACACTTCGATCAAGTCACCTCTTAACGCCGTCTTTCAAGGCTGAAAAGACCAAGGCGTTGCAACCTGATTTCATAAAGGGAGCTGCTCCATCCCTTGGATCATATTTGTTGCCCTTCTTTGTACCTTTTCCAGTTCCGTTATATCCTTTTTGAGGTGCGGTGACCAGAATTGTACACAGTACTCCAGATGTGGCCTCACCATAGATTTGTAGAGAGGCAATACAACATTTGCCGACCTATTTTCGATTCCCTTCCTGATCATGCCAAGCATAGAATTTGCTTTTCTCACTGCTGCAGCGCACTGGGTTGACATCTTCATTGAGCTGTCCACCAAAACCCCAAGATCCCTTTCTGGTTTGTCTCAGAAAGCTTTGATCCCATCAGTTGATAAGTGTATTTGGGGTTCTTTGCCCCGATGTGCATGACTTTACACTTGTTTAGGTTAAAATGCATTTGCCACTTTGTTGCCCATTCAGGCCACTTCTCACCTCTTTCCACCCAGAGAAGTGTCCATTTATTACCACCCTTTGTTTCCTACAGTTTAGCCAGGTTCCAATCCAGGACAAGACCTGTCCCCTGATTCCATGGCTAAAGAGCTTATTTAGGAGCCTTTGGTGAGGGACTTTGTCAAAAGCCTTTTGAAAGTCAAGGTAAACAATATCGACTGGGTCCCCTTTATCTATGTGTTTATTTACACCCTCAAAGAATTCTATCAAGTTAGTAAGACATGATTTGCCTTTGCAGAAACCATGTTGATTTTCCTTCAGCAATGCCTGTTCTTCTATGTGCTTAGTAATTTTTTCTTTAATAATGGTTTCCATCACTTTGCCTGGAACTGAGGTTAGACTAACTGGCCTATAATTTCCTGGATCACCCCTGGATCCTTTCTTGAAGATCGGAGTTACATTTGCCTCCCTCCAGTCCTCGGGTACAGTGCCTGATCTTAGAGAAAGGTTATATATTTTGGCTAGAATTTCAGCAATTTCACACTTGAGTTCCTTAAGAACTCTGGGGTGGATGCCATCTGGCCCTGGTGATTTGTTGACATTTAGTTTAGTAAGGCATGTGAGAACATCTTCCTTGTTTATCTCTATCTGGTTTAATTCATTTAATTCCCTCCCTGAAAAAACTGACTCAGCTGCAGGCATATGTTGTCTGTCCTCCTGTGTGAAAACGGAGGCAAAGAAGTCGTTTAGCCGCTCAGCAATCTCCTTGTCTTCACTTATCGTCCCTTTCTTACCATTTTCGTCAAGTGGCCCAACTGCTTTTCTAGTTGGGTTCCTGCTTCTGATGTACTTAAAGAAGTTTTTGCTATTTTTTTAATGTTCTTAGCTATATGTGCCTCAAAATCTCTCTTGGCTTTCCTGACGGTTGCTTTGCATTTAGTTTGCCAGAGCTTGTGTTCCTTTCTGTTCTCCTCAGTAGGAAGAGCCTTCCATTTCTTAAATGAGTTTTCTTCTTTCCAATCACATCTTTTACTTCATTTGTAAGCCATACAGATGTCCTCTTGGACTTCCTGGCCTCTTTCTTATTTTAGGAATGCATTTTAGTTCGGCTTGTTTTATAGTATTTTTAAACAGTTTCCAAGCATTTTGGAGGGATTTGATTTTTTTTACTGTTCCTTTTAGTTTGTTCTTTACTATTTTTCTCATTTTGGTGAAATTCCCTTTGTGAAAATTTAAGGTCTCTGTGTTAGTTTTCACTGACAGTTTGCTATCCAAACTTAAGTTGAAGGTTATTGTGTTGTGGTCACTGGTACCTATGGGCTCAGTTACAAGGACATCTTGAACGAGATCTTGTTCATTTGTTAGCACCAAGTCCAGGATCCCCTTTCCCCTGGTTGGTTCCATGACCATCTGCTCAAGGGAATAATCAGCTAGCATGTCGAGGAACCTTGTCTCTCTTTCATGCGTAGAACAAGAATTTAGCCAATCTATTCGGGGATAGTTGAAGTCCCCCATTATGACTAATTTATTGCTTTTTGAGGCCTGTTTAATTTCATTTTCCAGATAGCAGTCTGCCTCTGGAGTTTGGTTGGGAGGGCGATAGCAGATCCCTAATGCTAGATTAGTTTTTTGTCCTGGGATTTTTACCCACAATGTTTCTGTAGGTGAGTTTGAATTTTCTTGAAATTCTAATTCATGAGATTCTAGCTCTTCATTTATGTACAAGGCCACACCGCCACCGTTTTTCCCTCTCCTGTCTTTCCTGTACAGTTTATAACCTGGAATTTTTGTGTCCCAATTGTTTTCCTCTGTCCACCAGGTTTCTGTTATGCCAATAATATCAATATTTTTTTCTTTTGCCAAACATTCCAACTCCCCTATTTTTGTTCGAAGGCTTCTAGCGTTTGTGTACAGACATTTATATTTATTGCTCTGGTGCCCTTTCAACTTTGGCTGTTTATGAGAATTTGTAGAAGGCCTACCATGTCCTACCTCTTGACTACTTTCTATCTTTTCTGTTGACTCAGCCATTTGTGCGTAAATTTCATCCTCCATACTTGGCGTTTCACCAGAAGTCTTTCAGAAGTCTTGAACATTGAGGCTTCCAATGAATGTCATGCAAAATGGAGAGATTTTATGTATTAACTAGCTGTACCTGTGCACGCGTTGCTGTACCATGTCTCTCTCTCTCTCTCTCTCTCTCTGTCTCTCTCTCTATTTCTCTCACTCTCTCTATTTCTCTCTCTCTCTCACTCTGTCTCTCTCTGTCTCTATTTCTCTCTCTATCTCTCTCACTCTGTCTCTCTCTCTATTTCTCTCTCTCACTCTAACTCTGTCTCTCTCTGTCTCTCTCTATTTCTCTCTATTTCTCTCTCACTCTGTCTCTCTATTTCTCTCTATCTCTCTCACTCTGTCTCTCTCTCTATTTCTCTCTCTCACTCTAACTCTGTCTCTCTCTGTCTCTCTCTATTTCTCTCTCTATTTCTCTCTCACTCTGTCTCTCTATTTCTCTCTATCTCTCTCTCTGTCTCTCTCTCTATTTCTCTCTCACACTCTGTCTCTCTCTGTCTCTATTTCTCTCTCTCTCTATTTCTCTCTCACTCTGTCTCTCTATTTCTCTCTATCTCTCTCACTCTGTCTCTCTCTCTATTTCTCTCTCACACTCTGTCTCTCTCTCTGTCTCTCTCTATTTCTCTCTCTCTCTAACTCTGTCTCTCTCTGTATTCCTCTATCTCTCACTCTGTCTCTCTATTTCTCTCTCACACACTCTGTATCTCTGTCTCTCTCTCTATTTCTCTCTCTCTCTCACTATGTCTCTCTCTGTCTCTCTATCTCTCTCACTCTATCTTTCTCTCTGTCTCACTCTCTCTCTGTCTCTCTCTATTTCTCTCTCTCTCACTCACTCTGTCTCTGTCTCTCTCTCTCTCTCTCTCTCTCTCTCTCTCTCTCTCTCGCTCTCTCTCTCTCTCTCTCTCTCTCTATTTCAATCTCTCTATCTCTCTCACTCTGTCTCTCTCTTTCTTTCTCTCTCTCTTCCTCCCTCCCTTCCCGGGCGCCCCATCGCCGCGATCGGGGAGGCGGCGATGGGGCGCCTGGAGAGGAGGAAGGTGGGCAGCTCTGCCCAGGCCTTTCCTTCCCTCCCTCCCTTCCCGGGCGCCCCATCGCCGCCATCGGGGAGGCGGCGATGGGGCGCCTGGAGAGGAGGAAGGTGGGCAGCTCTGCCCAGGCCTTTCCTTCCCTCCCTCCCTTCCCGGGCGCCCCATCGCTGCCATCGGGGAGGCGGCGATGGGGCGCCTGGAGAGGAGGAAGGTGGGCAGCTCTGCCCAGGCCTTTCCTTCCCTCCCTCCCTTCCCGGGCGCCCCATCGCTGCCATGGGGAGGCGGCGATGGGGCGCCTGGAGAGGAGGAAGGTGGGCAGCTCTGCCCAGGCCTTTCCTTCCTTCCCTCCCCCTTCCCGGGCGCCCCATCGCCTTTGCCATGGGGGGCGGCGGCGATGGGGCGCCTGGAGAGGAGGAAGGTGGGCAGTTCTGCCCAGGCCTTTCCTTTCCTTCCCTCCCTCCCTTCGCCTGGAGGAGGAAGGTGGGCGCCCCATCGCCCATCTGCCATGGGGGGAGGCGGCGATGGGGCGCCTGGAGAGGAGGAAGGTGGGCAGCTCTGCCCAGGCCATTTCCTTCCTCCCTCCCTTCCGGGCGCCCCATCGCTGCCATGGGGAGGCGGCGATGGGGCGCCTGGAGAGGAGGAAGGTGGGCAGCTCTGCCCAGGCCTTTCCTTCCCTCCCTCCCTTCCCGGGCGCCCCATCGCTGCCATGGGGAGGCGGCGATGGGGCGCCTGGAGAGGAGGAAGGTGGGCAGCTCTGCCCAGGCCTTTCCTTCCCTCCCTCCCTTCCCGGGCGCCCCATCGCTGCCATGGGGAGGCGGCGATGGGGCGCCTGGAGAGGAGGAAGGTGGGCAGCTCTGCCCAGGCCTTTCCTTCCCTCCCTCCCTTCCCGGGCGCCCCATCGCTGCCATCGGGAGGCGGCGATGGGGCGCCTGGAGAGGAGGAAGGTGGGCAGCTCTGCCCAGGCCTTTCCTTCCCTCCCTCCCTTCCCGGGCGCCCCATCGCTGCCATCGGGAGGAGGCGAGGGGGCGCCTGGAGAGGAGGAAGGTGGGCAGCTCTGCCCAGGCCTTTCCTTCCCTCCCCCCTGCCATTCCTGGAGAGGAGGAAGGCGCCCCATCCGCTGCCCCCATCGGCCATGGGCGGCGATGGGGCACCTGGAGAGGAGGAAGGTGGGCAGCTCTGCCCAGGCCTTTCCTTCCCCTCTCTCCTTCCCGGGCGCCCCATCGCTGCCATGGGGAGGCGGCGATGGGGCGCCTGGAGAGGAGGAAGGTGGGCAGCTCTGCCCAGGCCTTTCCTTCTCCCTCCTCCCTTCCCGGGCGCCCCATCGCTGCCATCGGGGAGGTGGCGATGGGGCGCCTGGAGAGGAGGAAGGTGGGCAGCTCTGTCCAGGCCTTTCCTTCCCTCCCCTCCTTCCCGGGCGCCCCATCGCTGCCATCGGGAGGCGGCGATGGGGCGCCTGGAGAGGAGGAAGGTGGGCAGCTCTGCCCAGGCCTTTCCTTCCCTCCCTCCCTTCCCGGGCGCCCCATCGCTGCCATGGGGAGGCGGCGATGGGGCGCCTGGAGAGGAGGAAGGTGGGCAGCTCTGCCCAGGCCTTTCCTTCCCTCCCTCCCTTCCCGGGCGCCCCATCGCTGCCATCGGGGAGGCGGCGATGGGGCGCCTGGGAGAGGAGGAAGGTGGGCCGCGCTGCCCAGGCCTTTCCTTCCCACCCTCCCTCCCCGGGCGCCCCATCGCTGCCAACGGGAGGCGGCGATGGGGCGCCTGGAGAGGAGGAAGGTGGGCAGCTCTGCCCAGGCCTTTCCTTCCCTCCCTCCCTTCCCGGGCACCCCATCGCTGCCATCGGGAGGCGGCGATGGGGCGCCTGGAGAGGAGGAAGGTGGGCAGCTCTGCCCAGGCCTTTCCTTCCCTCCCTCCCTTCCGGGCGCCCCATCGCTGCCATGGGGAGGCGGCGATGGGGCGCCTGGAGAGGAGGAAGGTGGGCAGCTCTGCCCAGGCCTTTCCTTCCCTCCCTCCCTTCCCGGGCGCCCCATCGCTGCCATCGGGAGGCGGCGATGGGGCGCCTGGAGAGGAGGAAGGTGGGCAGCTCTGCCCAGGCCTTTCCTTCCCTCCCTCCCTTCCGGGCGCCCCATCGCCGCCATCGGGGAGGCGGCGATGGGGCGCCTGGAGAGGAGGAAGGTGGGCAGCTCTGCCCAGGCCTTTCCTTCCCTCCCTCCTTCCGGGCGCCCCATCGCTGCCATGGGGAGGCGGCGATGGGGCACCTGGAGAGGAGGAAGGTGGGCAGCTCTGCCCAGGCCTTTCCTTCCCTCTCTCCCTTCCCGGGCGCCCCATCGCTGCCATGGGGAGGCGGCGATGGGGCGCCTGGAGAGGAGGAAGGTGGGCAGCTCTGCCCAGGCCTTTCCTTCCCTCCCTCCCTTCCCGGGCGCCCCATCGCTGCCATGGGGAGGCGGCGATGGGGCGCCTGGAGAGGAGGAAGGTGGGCAGCTCTGCCCAGGCCTTTCCCTCCCTCCCTTCCCGTGTGCCTGCGCGAACGTTCTAAACGTTTGCGCTGGCAGCAGAGCGGCCTGGGAGGGAGTTTCGTTGCCAGTTTAAGGGGGTCCGTGTTTTGGGGTGTTGCGAGGTATGTAGGGCCGTTTTTTTTGGCGCTGTCTGTACCTGCCGAGTTTGGTGGTTTTGGGATGTTTAGTTTCGTTGTCTATATACGACATTCCACGGACTGAACAAAAATATATATGGAGATTCCTATTGATCTCTATTCTTACTTCACAAAAACTTTCACAAAAAGGCCACAGCAATTATTGTTTCTGATATTTCTCACATAAATGTCTATACATCAGAAAATATATTGATACAAGCATAATGTCGACCTGTGTGGTATTTGGTGTGGAAGCTGCACAGTATCAAATTATACTGTATTCTTTAGACCAGTGTTTTTCAGCCTTTTTTGAGCAGCGGCACGCTTTTTACATTTACAAAATCCTGGGTCACACTACCAACCAAAATGACACTCTAAAACAGTAATACATATAGTTAATATGTTTATAAATGTATTTATACACTCAGTGTGAAACCTGGACCTGTTTCCATGAACACAACATAGATATCCTGGCAGGAATGGCAGAAAGATATACATGAAGGTCTTGCTCAACAGCTAGGAGTTATAGTTCACCCGCAATCAAATAGCATTCTGAACTCCACCGATGATGGAATGGAATCAAACTTCCCACACAGAACACCCATAACCAAGAGAAAATACTATGAGAGTTTGGTGGGCATTGACCTTGAGTCTTGGAGTTGTAGTTCACCTATATCCAGAGAGCACTGTGGAGGGGAGGGAGGAAGACGTGGGGCGAGTCTGCGCAGTAGCGCCTGCACGGGTCACGTCTTCCTCCCTCCCACCTCCTGCAGAAGCGGCAGCATGAGCAAAGCGAGGCGAAGCAAGCAGAGCGGGGCTGGGAAGAAGGGAGCCCAAGTGGAGAAGAAAAAGTGTTCGGCAGGAGGGGGAAAAAAAGGATATTGGAGGTTCCAATTTCCCACAGCACATCTGATGATCGCTCATCAGTGTGCAGAACGGCACACTGGTTGGGAAACACTGATTTAGACCATGGTACAGAATTATAAAAAAATTTTTTTTGTAGTAAGTGTTCATATTGATTACTTTAGGTTCGAGGGTCTGGAAACACTGCCATTTTTAACTAACAAGATGGATATGAGGTCTGCTTTATTTTTAAAATAGTTATTTATTTGAAGAACAATTAGAAAAAGTTTATTGCAAACAACCCCTACCCATACTTCAGTTAAAGATAAAGACCCAAAAGAAGGAAGAGCGGGGGGCTCAGCATTATCCATCAAAACTAAGCATGTATACAGCAGATTGATCAATTATAATATTTAACACTATGATTAGATGCAATAACTTTATAATTCAAATGATATGCTGAAGAGTAGATATGTGAACCTCATCTGAACTTCAGGACTAGGGCTTCAGCTATCCAGAGAGCAAATGGTTCCTAGCATACACGCATGCACACACACACATCCCAAGCTAAGTCTCAGACTCACTTCTTCTCAGCAGATGCCTTGCCTTCCAGAGACCAGGTGTTCAGGTAGAGAACCTGGAGCCACATGCAGGAGTAGACTAGAGCCCTCAGCCTTAATCCAACAAGCAGAAGGTCCCCAAAACACAATAGAAACAACAGCTTCCTAGCAAGCAAGCAAGCATTTGTTCAGCTCTTTCAAACTACAAGCTTACTGTAACAAACACAACAGCCTTAACCAATCAATGCTCCCAGAAGACTCTCTGAGGCTGGAGAAGTTTAACCACACAGATATTTATTTTATTTATTTACTTAATTTTTATACCGCCATTTCTCAGCTTGAGGGTGACTCATGGCGGTTTACTAACCAGTGCTCATAATAATATAAAAACAGATAAAAATAACATGGCTAAAATCACATACATTAACATCAATAAAAAACATAATAGAACCATAACTCCTCCACATTTCATTACCAGTTCATTGTCCAGTCGCGTTGTCCAGCCATTCCAAGATCAGAGGTCATAGCTACACTGCGTTTGGGAATGCCTGCTCAAATAACCAAGTTTTTACTTTTTTACGAACTGTTAAGTGGGTGGGGGCCGATCTAATGTCCCTGGGGAGGGCATTCCATAACTGAGGGGCCACCGTTGAGAAGGCCCTGTCTCTCATCCACGCCAGCCGCACATGTGAGGATGGCAGGACCAAGAGCAGGGCCTCCCCAGAAAATCTTAAGTTTCTAGATGGTTTGTAAGGAGAGATACATTCAGACAGATAGGCAGGGCCAGAACTGATACAAGCATACCCCCATGCAAAACAGTCCTGTTGGTCTTCCCTGTTAGCTGATCCTGTTCATTGAGTTCAAGGGCTGGACCTGCAGCTATATAGAGAACCAGTGACTGCTAGTTTCTCCCCAAACCAAATCTTTGACTCACTTCCTCCCAATATATTCTCCAGTCAGTATGTTCTACACTCTTCAATTACAGTTCACAGTATTCTTTGAATGATATAAATCAATTACCAGGGAAAGAAATGTTTCAAGCCTTAAAACATTTCAGTCCATTAAATGATCTTCAATACATGATTGGAAGCTTCCTTTTTGTATGCTGCATAACAACAAATCCTTTAATTTCAAGCACAGGCCTTTCTAGACATAATACAATCTGGCAGACATTGTTTTGCTAGACTCTATATACAGTTCAACTGCAGTATCTCCAGACAACAGTTTACATGCAGGTAATAAGTGGAGGATCAGGGTGCTTGTTCAAATTGGAAAATATTTCCATTCTATATGAGGAAGAAAGGGACTGGTTAAACTACATGCCCAGCCACAATAGATTATGGGAAGCAAACTGTTACTGACAAACAAGTGCAATAAGCTATTCTGTAGCCCACAGTACTCTGTTCAAAACATCCCTCTCAGCCATTATCAAGCTCCAGAAAGGGCCACTGCTACTGCTGACCATTGGAAAGGGGAAGGAAGGAGACACAATTTACATATGTGGTTGTGCTGAGCTTGCAGGAGAAGGGGAAAAGTGCACCCCTCTTCCCCCACTGAACCAAGAACAGCTGTTTTGCCATTATTGGAATCGATCTCTCCCATCCTTCCACTGGTAAGAAGTTGCAGAAGTGGCCACTACTAGCATTGCTAGATTTGGCTGGGCTGTGGGAGGATACACAACTCCATGGCAAGAGCATTATGTTCTACCTGCTTACCACCTGCTTAGGGTAGGATCTTGGCCAATGTTAGCACAGCGTTGATTTCTTTTTAAAGACATAACATGGAGAAAAGAGGGTTCAATATGGTTCATATTAATATCAAAGATCAAACCAAAGACCTATTTTGTCCGTCATATTGTTTTCAATAGCAGCAGGATGCTTCATGGAGGCACAGTGCAAAGCATAAAAAATCCCATTGCAACATTTCATTTCCATCCAGAAAGTGATATTCAGGAATGTACTGAATCAGAAGTCAATGGTCTCAATTAGTTATCATGACCTAATAACTGTTGGTACTATTGATAGTTACTGATTAATTTACCCAATCACATTAAAACCCAACCATAGCCTTCTTTAGAAGTTTTTTTCTCAGTGGATTAAAGAATATGTGGTAGGGAAGCATTCTGTATGTTCACTAGCCTTATCTTGCACACTTAGTGTAAGTTCTGTCTACAGGAACAGAACATTTCTTGCCAGCCTTATGAAAATAACAATAAGAACTACAGTTAGATTTCAGCAGTGAACTGAGAATAATAATCAGATAAGTTTATTTTACTTGCTGTCACTTCTTATCGGAGTTAATTATTATTTTATTTTGAACACTGAAAAAGTCTAATTATAAATCTGGTTCATAAATAACCTAAGCATGATTAATGTAATCCTAGTTATTACTTTTTTGGTGTATGTGGTTGACTGCCTCTTGGGTCATACAGGCAATGAAAACAGCTATTTTAAATGTATTTGCTTATGCTTAATTTTAATATAATTGCCATGTACAGTTTCTGATCAGTGGCACAGTCATTGAACATTCATTATTTATGAAACAGCATCTAAATTATAGTTAAAGCTTTGATCTTCAAAAGACTTGGAAAGCAATCTAAAGTCTTTGTTGTTCTAGCTGATGATTGTCATGCCATCCCTACCTCACAAATTTTGAATACTTAGAAAACTTTACTCCTGCCATGCTACAGAACTAGATACATCTCTTTTCATCTTTCATTTTTCAGGGTGTTGGGTTTGAAAATCTTCTAGGAGTAGAACTCCTCTCAAAGCTTAGTTTTTGTAGTGTCCCTGAATAGTCACAATTTCCCCACAGAATATTCCAAAACAACACTGTATCTGGAATTTTGCATGAAAAATAGTATCACCAATAGAAGTAACAGCAACAACAGTATAGTAGTAGTGGTACTACTACTAGCTGTTTCATTCACCAATGGAAATTCCACTCCCAAGGAACATTTAATTTTGAAAAATATCAGCCAAGTCATATGATTTACTGTTTTATGTGATAAGTGTATTTGCTGGATATAATTACAATCTTACAGAATATATCTGAGGCTCGTATGTGATTTTTCATAACACAATCACTAGTAATTCTAACAAGTGTAGTCGTTGCAATATATATTAAAGCAGCCTTTTTATCCCATGAAGGAAGGAGAAATGGGTACACTGCAGATAAATACGTGCTGTGAAGATCTGTCTGTGAAGATTGATATCATTGTCTCTGTTAACAAGATACCTGAACAGCAGCTTTTATTCCTACAAGGCAATTGCTGCTGAAAATCAAAAGAGAGATCTCTGTGACAGCTTGAGGCTTACCTGTAGACCTAGAAATTGTGGCATTATAGAAGAAGAATCAATTAAACTAGATCATTTTGAGTTACCTGACATGCACCGAAGTAGTATAAAGACATATCTCATGCAGTTTCACACACAGTCAATGTGTACCTCTTTCTCCAATGAACTTCTCCCTGAATTCTATTCCCTTTATACAGTTCAAAGATTTACTCTTAGGCATTATTGGGAGAGACCCTGAACTTATCCTGGCAGTACAACAATAGAAAAATAGAGTTTAGATCCAGTTCAGTTAAAAGTGGACACCATAGCTTAACATGAAGAAGCTAATGGAAGCCTCAGTTTTGCTTCCTTCTCTTTTCACATGCTATGCTAAAATAATATTAAAAATTCATTTGCGATTTTAAGCAGATGATCCTGTGATGGCCAGTTAGTGAGAATGTCATTATTTACTGACTAGCTTGTTTCAACAAGTCTTTAGATTTGGACATCACAGGGGGAAAATCCCCAAACATGGAACAAAATGGCTCCTCATGTTTCTTCGCAATATCAAGAGGGACAAAATTCCATTTCTCAGGCCGGCAGCCAAAACTTCCGGTTGCAATCCAGCCATTGGTGGCAACTTCCCGAACTCCCCTTTCCATCATTTTAAGGGTTATCGGGACAAGAGTAGCCACACTTGGAGAACACATTTACCACTATAAGCCTCCCAAGTTTCAGAACTTTTCACTTATTTACTGATTTTGGACTTTTGTATTTCATCGATTAAGAATTACTACATGAGAAGATGTTAGCTGGCTGCGGTTTCTCAACAATACATTGTGAAGTGGGAATTTACAAAAACGGTTTTTATGACATTGTTTTCAATACTTTGCAAACTAATTGAATATGATAAAAGAATGTTATAAGAAGAATTGTTACTGTGTTCAACATATCTTATATATTTATTATTTTATTATTTATTTATTAAATTTGACTTGCTATACCGCTCTCTCTGGAGCCCAGAGCGGTTTACAGAAAGTGAAGCAGACATAGAAGGTACATTAAAATACAGTTAAAAATATAGGGGATAAGAATGTTTATGCAAGTTGGATTTACTCTCCCCTGAGTTTGTTTTGCTAGTTTGGAACAGCAGCTTTCCGTGTATCTAGTTAGTGGCTTTCACTCCCCTGAAAGCCTGGACACTTGACCCAGCATCCACATCATGGTCACACCTCATTATTATTGTTACTATTATTACGATTACTGTATTTTATGTAGTTTTATTACTTTTTAAATACTTGGTGGGGAGAAATATGCTGTGACTTCTTGAGAAAAGGAGCACACATACAGAAGCCAAAAGAAAAATATGAGAGAGAGAGTCAAAGAGGTGAACAAACAATTTACAAGGGAATTTAAATTATTTTTGATATTTTAAATAATTGTTTGAGGGTGAGAAAGGCTGCTAGACTGGTGCAAGGGCACACACAAGCCAGAGGGTACACACACACACACACACACACCACGTGAACTGGGGTAGTGATACAGACAAGCCAAAAGGTAGGACAGGGGAGGGAAACAAATGAGAGATTTAGTCAAAGGGGTGAACAACAGGAAGAAAAGGCTGTTTATCATTTTAAAAAGTTTTTTTGTGGGTGGGGGGAGGAAGGTGCAGGACAGAATACAAGCAAGCAAGAAGACAGAGAGAGCTAGGGAGGGATGGAAAAGGGATTGAAATTGTCCTTCTGGGAGTTCCAAGGAGTCAGGCTATTCCCTCCCATCCCTAAACTACCTCACCAAAAAAGTAAGGGACACTTAAACAAACACACACAAGAAGATACTTTAAAACTCTCATAGCCCCCACCTAGTGCATGCCTGTTGCCCACCCTTACCTCCCTAACAAAATAGGAAAAAAGGAAGGACTGAAAGATATTAACGTAAGTAAATTTAATTAAATTGCCAACAGAAAATTACTGAGGCAAAAAGCAATCCAAAGCAGTGACGGCACTGAGAGATAAAACAAATGGAGCTAGCTAGCACATGATCCCTCTCTTTTAACAGCCAGGATGCCACAGGAAAGTGAAGGACCCCACCCCATAAGTATAGACCAGCTTGGCTAAAAGACACATTAGTGGCTTACTTCTTCTGATTGGCTTAGGCACCAAGGCTAACAGGGAATAACTGTGTGTGTGTGCATGGCTGCTGCTCCATGTGTAGCCAATAGGCATAAGTAGGTTCATTCCGAATCTTCATTTTTTGAATTAAAATTGGAATAAATCCCTTTTTGAAACAATTTCGAAGCCACTGTTGCCATCTTTTTTCTGATCCAGGAAGTGAATTGGAAATGAATCAGCATTTGGAGGCAAGCAGCCGCTTGCATGCTGGGATGCTTGCCTCCAGCCAATGAGGGGAAACCACCTCGGGAGGGGCGGGGTTTCAGCATGGCAGCCATTGCCCTTTTAAAAGGGCCGTGCATGCCTTGTGGGCTCATTGCGAGCTGGTGACGCGAAGGCAGAGGGACTAGGGCAGGCTGCTTGGGTGGGAAAGGTGCGACACCATCGCTTTGCAAGGGAACAACATACCCAGGGAACCTAGTAAAATGCCCCCCCCCCATGTTTTCCTGAATGGGCTGGGATTTGTAGGAAAAAAGGAAAGGGGAAAGGAAGAGAGATAAAGGAAGAGGAGAAGGGAAGAGAGAAAAACAGCAGGAAAAATGTCAGTTTAAACCAGCTTGGATGGATTCCTTTCCTTTCTCTCCCGCGTCAGTTTAAACCAGTGTAGATGGATTCCTTTCCTTCCCAGCAGTTTTAACCAGAGTGGATGGATTTCTCCCTTTGCTCCCCCACTTTCTGGAGTAAAACAACTACTTTCAAAGTAAAGACCACCCAATGAAACAGGAAATAACACTTTGAAACAATTAATGAATTATTTGGAAGTCTTGAATATTTTGAAAAGTTTTGAACTTTTTTCTGTGAAAATTAGAATTGACTTTAGATCCGAACCACCAGCACCCCCTACATCCAAAAAGAAACCAAAAGCAGCTGTTATAGGCTGCTGGTGTTGCGGCTGAAAAAAAATGGCCATGCTGCCTATTCCATTTCGGGCAATTTGGCACCTGAATATACTGAATCATCTGGAACCCATTTTGAAAAACGGAATGGTGCACGCCTTTAGTACTAAACACAGGTAAAAAGATGAATTTCCCCTTTTTGCAATGGGTATGTAAGGAGTTGTACTTTTATTCAACAGCACACTTAAACAGATGCCTTTCTTTGACTTTTTCAGTGGATATATAAGAAGTTGCACTTTTATTTCTTTCCCAGCCAAGCACACATTAATATACCCTGGAAGGTCCTCACTTCTGTTCCAGAGGGAAATAAAAAGGAGAACTATTCATTTTACTAATGGAAGAGTAGCTAGTTAGCTAATGATACATATGAATACAGGTAATCATAAAATTTCCATTAATCCAGTGTATGCTCTTGACTATGCACATCCTAACATACTCCTTAATGGGAAGATTTTTGGTTAAGCTTTCTTGAGGAGGCGTAGATTAATGTCACCTTGGGTCTGATTATCTGATTAATCTGCTAATGAACTAGCACAATAGCTGCTGACTCCTCACATTGTTATTTGCTATCATTGTTTGTGTATAACCAACCTTACATTTTTGTGGTAGCGCTGAATAAAACTCAGGTATATTGAACTAAAAACAAAGTGTTACAATAACATCCTTTTAACCTCTTATTTTGTGGTAAGGAACTTTAAATAAAATCCTTCCCCAAGAGACACAGAACAGAAATCATTAGCAGGTACTGCCTTAATAAAGGTATGTATGCATCTCTTTCTCCTTTATCTCTCTCCCTCTTATTTATATATGGTATATTAAGCGTGTGTGTTAGAGACAACACATGACAGTATTTTGGTGATAAAGGAATGGTCCAGAGGTATAGTCTACTGGCAGCTTTTTTCTGGTAGATCGCTAAATGTGTATGGGAAGAAAAACATTTCTTTAAAAGAATGAAGCTTAAATTTTAATTTTGCTTTTTATCTTCAGCATGCTGAACTGCAGTTAACAGCAGCACATGTTAATGATAGATAAGGGAATTGTTGCTAGTCGTATAATTATGCTGTTCTTGCCATAGTAGAGACTAGCAATAGAGCAAACCGTATCGTCATATTATTAGGGTCGTTACTCTGCATGACAAGAACCCATTTTACACAATCACTGAGAGCCATTTCTTTGTGACTTGGACTTACAATGCATGAGAATGGAGACACTTTTTCACTGAACCTTATAATACACTATTCGTACATGTTGTACTTTTCTATTAAAGGCAGAATCAGAACAGATCAAGAAAAAGCAAACAAACATGTAATCTCTCCCTGTAAAGAGCTTGCCAAGATTTTCCCCAAAGTATCATGTTTTACTTCTATGGTTGTTGTGCATTCAAGACATTTCAAAATTATGACAACCCTAAGAAGAACGTACCATGGGATTTTCTATGCAAGATTTGTTCAGAGGCTGTTTGCATTGCCTTTCATAAAGACTGAAAGAGTGATACTCGTCTAAAATCACCCAGTGATTTTACCATTAATTTTCCTTTCATTTTCTTTCCCTCCTGAATACCTCCCTCCCACACAAAAAGAGCAGGTGAGTGGGGTGAGCTCCCACTGTTAGCCCCAACTTCTGCCAACCTAGCAGTTTAAAAACATGCAAATGTGATTATATCAATAGGTACAGCTACAATGGGAAGCTAGCAGTGCTCCATGTAGTCATGCTGGCCACATGACCTTGGTGGTGTCCATAGATAACGCTGGTTCTTTGGCTTAGAAATGGGTATAAGCACCAACCCCCAGAATCGGACACGACTGGACCTAATGTCAGGGTAAAAGTTTTATCTACCTATACACACAGACGATTTGTGAGAACCAATTTTCAACTACATTTAGTCTTCCAACAAAAAGGAAGCTCTTTCATGGCTATTTTAATGTTAGGGACCTTCCTTTCTTCATCTCTATAGCATTAAGAGCCACCTGCAAACCAGATCCAAAAGACTTCTAAACTCCCTGTGTTCAGGTTTTTGGGGTGCCCAAGGTGCTGTCATGGCAAAGGAAATCATCTCCCCTAGATCCTAGTGCTATGGGAGCAGACATACAGTATAGTGGTGGATTTGTCCCCAAATAGCCAAGCTTAAAATTACTTAACGAAGTGTGAGTTTTGATTGAACTTTGCGTCAGTACAATAAGCAAATGTTCATACATTTCATTCTATTAGAACAAATGTACCAATTTTCTCAGCACTGCAACAAAGTCACTCAAAACAAACCCTTTGCAGTTCAAGCCTTAATTGAACAAGAAGGGTATTTTCAACATATCACACACACACAAGGGTTCACACCTGTCCAGGAATCTCTACATCAGGGTTTTTGGCACCTGTATCAGACTTATATTTGATCACTTAAAATATTTTCAAATATTCATTCCATCCTATTTAATACCACTATTTCATGAATGTACACCAGTTTTCATTGTTGTTTAGGGTCACCCTTACTTAGGGTGATCCTAAAGTGAACCTATTTCATGGGTTTTTTTTGTAAGATTTGTTCAGAGAGTATTTGCCTCTGAGGCTGAGAGTGTGTGATCTGCCCAAGGTCACCCACTAGGTTCCATAATCAGGTAGAGATTTGAATGAACCCTAGTTTCCAGAAACATAGTCTAACATTCAAACCACTTCTCCACTGCAGTACATGTCACAACACAGACGCCTTAAAGGGCCAGACCAAGCAATATTTAAAGTAGAGTTTATTCAAAAAAATAACAAAGTCCCAAAAACACTTAGTACTTCAGTGCAATGGATAAAGTAACTCAAAAATAGATACCAATTGGTCCAAAAACTTCAAAGCGCAGAAAACCCGGGTTAAACTGGCAGAAGATACACCTTATTCCCAAAACACAAGGAAACAAGGAAAAAAGGCACACAAAAAAAAACAGTCATCAAAAGGAAGGAATACGAAGAGTGAAGTGTCATATGGAGTCTGAAGTCATCACATGGGAAAGCAGCCAATGCGTAGCTTCTGGCATCAGTGGAAGCGAAGTGTCAGAAGTGAATCCAGTCCAGGTTGGGAAGGGAGAAGTCAGCAATGATGAAGTAACAAACCGGGTCATACACAGAGCAGGCAACAGGAGCTAATGCGTGGAAAGCAACACACAAAGTAGCCCCCAAAAGAACCCAACCCCCTCAAACCCCAGCCATACTGTACCCAACTGCATGTTGATATTGTAGCAGCCAAACTCACATCGGAATGTAGCACACCAAACCACACCAAACGCGGAACAAGCAGCAGCAGCAGCTAATACATGGAAAGCAGCACAAACATAACCCAAAGGAAAACCTCCCACAAACCCAACCCATACTATACCAAGTCCGCGATGATAGTGTAGGATCCAAACTCATATCTACAGAGAGTCTACAGGAATCACAGCACAAGACATGGGCACCAGCCACACCCTGCCAACTGCAAAGTGCTTCAAACCTCTTCCCTCCTTTTATTTACAAATCTTCATCAGAGCTTGAATGAGCCAACACCCTCTCATTAACTTCCACACCTGTGCCCACAGCTTCATATGAAGCTATTTGCCTCACTCTCCAATCCCTCCATCTCCTGTCAAGACTTAACTCTCCTCAAGATGCAGTTTGATCCTCTGAACCCTAATTCTCATCCCCAGAAAACCCCACAAAAGTATCACTGCTTGTGGGTTCTTCACAGATATCTTGCACTTCCCTCACTTTAGTCCAGTCCATGCTGCCAGACCCATTCTCCGAATCCCCATCCCCACTTTCCATAACAACCTCCTCATCGTCAGACCCCTCGTCCCCAGAAAAACCCTCAAACAATTCCTCATCTGTAGGCTCTGTAAGTATCTGCTGAATCCTCTTCCGTTGTTGCTCATAATACGATCCCTGCTCCTGAGTAACCAGTTTGCCTCTCCTAATGACCACACCCCTGTCTGCAGTGTTTGAAGCATTACTCATGCTTGCAACGTTACTCAGAGGCTCTACTACAACAGTATACAATTATAAATAAGCAGGACATGGCAGGACATGGCAGGACATCTACACATATTTACTCATACATCTGCTCTGTTCACATATATCTGAAATGAAATGTGTGCATCAGAATAGTGAAAGCACCTTGCTTTCATTCTGCAAACTGTTTTCTTTTTTAAAAAATATTTTTATTGTTTTATCATTATCAACACAATATTATACAATGTCTATTTACAGCAGATTCATGTTATTCATTTCTAGGTACAATACTTCAATCTTTAGCATCTGCCATTATGTTTTCTTATACATTTTTGTATCCCTCACCGCTGTGCTCCCCTCCCCCTCCCCAAGCCATTGCTTTTACATATCATTCGTCCAAAATTTCATTTCTTCTTGTGGAGGTAACCTTCCTTCTTCCTTTTCTAATCCTTTTTCAATAAATTTTCTCCATACCTCATAAAAATCACTTTGTTTCCATATACCTCTTTTTACTTTTAATATACATGTTAACTTGTCATTTATTGCCAGTTTCCATACTTCCTTGTACCATTCCTCTATTTGTATATTTATTTCTTTTTTCCAATTCCTTGCTATAAGCAGTCTTGCTATTGTTAATAGGTTTGTTATCGCATCTTTATCCTTTTTCCAATTGTATACTATTATATAATGATAATAAAGCTATACTAGGACTTCTTTCTATTTTAATATTCATTATATCTTCTATTTCTTTAAATACTTTCACCCAAAATTTGCGTACATATTTACATTGCCACCACATATGTATGTATGTTCCTGTTTCTTGGCATCCTCTCCAACAGTTTTTCGAGTAGTTTTTATTTATATTTGCCATTCTTACTGGTGTAAGGTACCATTTCCATATTAATTTATAATAATTTTCTTTAATCCTTATTGATAAATTTTTAAGATGTCTTTGTCTCCACAATTGTTGCCACTCTGTTTCCTTAATTTTTATCCCTAAGTCTTCTTCCCAGACCTCCTTAAGGGTGTTATTTTTTGTTTTTCCTTCCTTTATTTCAATTATTATCTTATATATTTTACTAGTTATTCCTTTCAAGTTTTCGTGCTCTTCTACATCCCTCCCATTTTGTATTATTTGTTCAAATTGGTTAACCTTACTTCCTTTTTTTATTGTTTTTTAACCAATTTTTAAACCATTGCTCTAATTGTATACAATGGAACCATGTCAATTTTATTTCTCTAAATTCTTCCATAATCATTTCCTTCTTCGTTCCTACTTTTATCCAATCCCCCATTTTATCTAAAAAAAATTCCCTTAACTTTTTATCCATTATTTGTTTTAAATTCTTTGGAAATTTCTTTTCCATTACAATTGGGGTTATTACTGATCCATCCGTTATTAACATTCTCCTGTATTTATTCCACACTTCTAATATATTACTCAACATTGGATTTCTAATTTCCCTAATTTCTTTCCTCGTGAATTGTTTAAAATATATATTACACTTTTCCTGAGTAATTTCTTAGTCATTCTACCCCATCTTTTTTAATCATTCCTTCTATAACCAGTCTCAATCTACTCGCTTCATAATATTTTTTAATGTTAGGGAGTGCTAAACCTCCTTCTTTTTGCGATTTATACCATAACTGTTTGTTTAGTCTATTTCTTTTACTACCATTGCAATATTTATTTATCATTTGTTGCCATCTGTTTAGTTCTTCCTCTGTAATTTGAAGTGGCAGCATTCTAAATATGAAGTTTATCTTTGGGAGTATTTTCATTTTTACTAATGCTATCTTTCCAAACCAAGATAGATGTATACTGTCGTACTGTTAATTTTTTTTGAACCTCTTTTCTCAATGCTACTACATTTACCTCTTCCATTTCTTTTAAATCTTTTGTTATTATTACTCCAAGGTATTTTAATTTGAAATACCCTGCAAACTGTTTTCTTCTGAGTTTTCAGTGTAACTGGGCTAGGCAAATATTGGGGCTGGGAGAATTTTGCTTTCTGTTATGAAAGCTATTTAGCTCTTTTCAACTGCATAATCTACTTCATATAAAAAGTTCCCTATCTAGTTTTATCCGTGAATGGTTCAAACATGAGGAAAGTCCATGTAACATTTGGGAACTGTAACATCTTCTTTAGCTCTTACTGACAGACATTAAGATGACTGCAAAAATGTGCATTTGAGTTGCATCAAAAACAACAAAAAGGCAACATTTATGCTTTGCTGTGCTTGCAGAAACCAGGAAAGCAAGAGATGCTTAATTTCATTTTCACATTGTTCTTATTTTAAGCATAATGATGCATTTTTGAATTTCATTGGTTTCTTTAGAATCATCAGTATTCCGACAGCTGATTAAAATTCAGAATTGGCTTCTCCTTGGAAAGTCATTTATATGTGGAACAGATACAGGAAAAACAGCTATGTACCGCTGTGAATCAATAACATTTTCATATATATGTAATTGTGAAAGTTGCTGTGGGAATTCACTGCCATTTTCATAGCGTATGAGAAATACATAATATAAAGCAATTCAAACAGTTTACTACTTGGAATCTTAAACTCAAATCATTTGCTTTTGCAGGAAGAATGAAGACCATCATCTGTCATAGCTAAGCTTACTGGAGGATATGCTATGATGTAGTTACATAATATGAGAATATCATTGTTTTAGAATAGTGTGGATGTTCTGTTTTGTTTTTGTTTGGTTTTTTTAAAGAAAAAAACAATCTAATTCTGGGGCAGTATGACTAGCTAGCAGAGTTTAAAAGTGTCTGATGGTCTCCATTTAAAAATATGGAATTTTGTTCCCATCCTCCCACCCACCCACCCATCATGACTATGACTTAGGCCAGACTGACAAACCTCAAATGCTAAGGTTCATGGGTGGGAGGAATTTGAGCACAGGCCGCCTGGTTCTTTCCCATGAACCCTTAACTACTATATAACATTTTCAGTATGCAAATTCCAATTTTACACTGATGTCATTATGATCTATTGCTTTCCTTCTCATGATAGTCAGCGTATTATGATACCCTGGCGATAGAACTCTATAAATCAGCACTGGTTACTGCCACTCAGAAAGACTAACAATCTCACAATAACTTGCAGCATAGAGATATGAATTGGTCAAATTTCCATTTTAAAAAGACTTTATATTTCTAATAGACACAAATAGGCCTATGTGACTACAAATGTTAGTGATGGAATGATTAAGGGTAGATGGGAAGTAGTCATTGTAAATTAGTACAAATGTAAACATCAGCATTATGAATGCCTTTAACATTTATTTAGTTAATAATAAGGTCATCACATGCAATTACTTTTCTCAATATGTACATTATTTGTTAACTGTCAAGGATTTTATGTGGGCAGCTGCAACACTGATGTCAAGAGTAGACAAAATAAAAGAGTATGGCTTGGAGAAGAAATGTGGTTCTGCTGTCAAAATATTCAATGCTATGGAATCTTAAGAGTTTAAGCTTGGTGAGGCATTAATACTCTTTATCAGAAAGCTTCAATCTCGATAAAATAGTGAAGAGTAGTGAAGAATAGTGAGAGACCTCACACTGGCAACAAAGATCCGCATAGTTAAAGCAATGGTATTCCCCATAGTAACCTACAGATATGAGAGCTAGACCATGAGGAAGGCTGAGCGAAGGAAGATAGATGCTTTTGAATTGTGGTGTTGGAGGAAAATTCTGAGAGTGCCTTGGACAATGAGAAGATCCAGCCAGTCCATACTTCAGGAAATAAAGCCTGACTACTCATTGGAGGAAATAATATTAGAGGCAAAGATGAAGTACTTTGGCCACATACTAAGAAGACAGGAAAGCTTAGAGAAGACAATGATGTTGGGGAAAATGGAAGGAAAAGGAAGCGGGGCCGACCAAGGGCAAGATGGATGGATGGTAACCTTGAAGTGACTGGCTTGACTCTGAAGAGTTGGGGGTGGTGACAGCCGACAGGGAGCTCTGGTGTGGGCTGGTCCATGAGGTCATGAAGAGTTGGAAGCAACTAAATGAATAAATCAGAAGGCTAAAGACTTTGTAAATGACAATTACCATGTTTCATAGAAATGAGTTATGGCAATTTAAGTGGTTTCAAACTGCATTCTCTGATGAAGGAAAAGAATTAAGAAAGAACTTAAAGTATCAGTCTTTATGTTGACTTGTTGCTCAATTAATTCAACTGACTTCTATTTCTGCCAAACGAATTGTACTCGTGGGCCTGAAACATATTGGTTAGTTAAAGGATGGTAAAAGCCTTTTCATTTTCACCTTATACGATTATCAAAGGGGATTGCTTTTTATAAGACACCCCTTGATCCAGAAATCCTTATACACTAAGCTCTCAACATTCATGGCATTCACTTTTGTGGAGTTGATTATTTGCAGACTTGATTAACACATTCTCTATGAATCTCTAGTTCTTCGGTGCAGCCCTTTAGTCAACCTCTGGTGGAAGTTAACTAGAGAGTCATGTTGGAGGAGCAAGAGAGAACGCTTATCTAGAAATTTATAGGTCCTCCATGACAATTCCATAGAATCATGCTGGTAGACGTAGAGATTCCTCAAGAGATTTTCTCTTCAGTTAAAAACTAGCCTTTTATTATTTCTGTTTTTCCCCACTTTCATGGGAGTCCTGTACTTCTAACCCCAGCAAATGACAGAGGGATATCTGTGCAGGAATAAGTCTACACAACATGTTCTACATGAGCATGTCCCCAGCTTTGCTCTGCTGCACAGTTAGTATGGTTATCCTTAGAACTGCTGGCGGACTTATTGGGAGAAATAAAAAAGGGAAGAGAGGATCCTGGGATCTTCTCCAGTCTGGTAACTGTCAATGGCCTCACCAACCACTTACTGAGCTGTGAGCCGTGGTCACTGCATGTCAGTGCTAAGGGCTTATTTGTGCAACATGACATACATGCAATATTTCTCAATACAGATCTGTGGCCAAAATGTGAAAAGTCAGAAGTGAAAGAACAATGCTCCTCTAATAGTTTCTCTCCCTCCCCCTCCCCAATATATATACAATGAACCAAGATTTATAACCTTAACCAGGATTTCTAATATTTTCAGACAGTCAATTATTATAACAGTAAAATCTTCACTTTAAACCTTGGTCCACTTAACAAAGTTTGGTTATATCTGAAAAATAAGCTTAGCAAACACTATGTCTCACTGCCTATGAAAATTGATTCTTATGCACGGTTAATCATTTTGTTGATTTTCTGAAACTGCAAAGCTCTAAACTATCAGATGTAAGCCACAAGTGCTCCACATATTCATTTCTGAAAAATGTCGCACCAGCTGCATATTTCACATAACTCTGATGAAGGAAAAGAATTAAGAAAGAACTTAAAGTATCAGTCTTTATGTTGACTTGTTGCTCAATTAATTCAACTGACTTCTATTTCTGCCAAACGAATTGTACTCGTGGGCCTGAAACATATTGGTTAGTTAAAACTAAAAGACACCCACTGGGTCAACTGTTAAATGGTGGGAAATCACAAAGGGCAAATCCCATTAATTCAGTGGATCTTTTGAAGTTACTGGCCATGAGGTTTTGGAATATATGGCCTCTGATTCTGGAAAGTTCTTTTCTATGGTTGGAAGCTCCTTCTTTTCCTGGAAACAAAGTTGGGATAGAACCACAGACTTTCACTGACAAAGGAAAAGTGAATAGTAGGTTTAGACTTTGAGTGTGTGTGTGTGTGTGTGTGTGTTGGGGGGTGAGGTGGAAACTAGATACAACATTAGAGAATAACAGCAATACTGAAATGAAATATGCACATTTTATTTCCCATTCCTAATCTGTGTTAATCACTGCTTGCTGTTTTATAACATTGCTCTGTGATGTTGCATTAGGGTAATTCAGGCAAATAGTTAGATTCACTTGTGCTGCTATGTGTTACAGCTGCCATATAGGAAAGTCACAGAAATGAATATCAAAGGCAACATAAATAATGAAACATGAATTCTCCAAATGGGCATTTCAAAAACTCCAAAATACATAACTCTTTTTTTGGTGCAGAAAAAGTAAGATCTGCACATTGCTGGTAAGGAGTTATGTTTCCTCACATCATGCCAGTTGTTGCTTCTTTTCCATTCAAAGACCTGCCATACCTGCCAGCATATAGTTAAATTTTAAGACCTGATGTGCAAACCATGTGCAATAGAAACAAGCAACTTACTGAGGAATTGTCTGTCACAACTGATAGAAAATTTTGTGTTATATTTTATTCTACATAGTGCCCAAAGTAAGAGCACTAAACAAACGTTTTTAAAAACACATGATCACAAATATACAAGTAAGTTTCACTACAACCCTACATTTATTAGGTCTCCTTTTCATGTAACATACTTGATGGATGAAGTTATGTGGCAGCAATATTTCATAGCATTTAGAAAAATGGAGGTGAAACAGCCCAAATATTGCACATTTAGCATCAGTTAAGGTGTACTGTTCTGTGGCAAGTCATACATTAATGTAAGCTCATTACATCTACTTCAACCATAATTTGCTCTCCAGCGTCACAAAAAAAGACCTACCTCAATTGCTGTTAGTTATGATATTATTTTATTTAGGGTTTTTTTGGTGATTTCTCAGAAACAAATTGAGAATTTAGATCACATGAACAGTTATCCAAAAAATGACGGTAGTTAATTGAGCCATGTCAATGTGAAAGTAAGCTAAAATGAAGAAGATTGATGAAAGGAAATTACATATGCAAATGTCATGAATGTATCACTATGGAACAAACATATACAATTGCAGAAAGGAATGGGGAGAAGGCTAGAGTGATAATGAGTGAAAAAGATTTAAGAGTCATATGGCTTGAAAGTAACAGAAAATGGATAATGGATGGGGATGATGAGTGTGAATACACACTGGCAGGGACAGGAACTTTAAACACCTCCTAAAAAAATTGATTTGCTCATAGTCCCATACAGTAGTGGACTGGCCTGATAGCAAGTAGGCCTCCTAAAACATTAGACAATATGTTGAAAATGTTAATTACCTTTTAGTAACTTGAAAATATCACAGAAGTTCCAATATTATTACTGTATGTAACTAAAATTTACATTGTATTACTATTTTAATAAAATCATTTTTGAAGATACTTTATATTTAAGAAGATAATAAATAACTCTGAAAAACAATTCTGCTTTGGGTTATATGATGCCAATGCATATGTTATAAAATTTAAATATTAGCCTTTTAGTAATCTCTTGTAAACCAATATTTTTAAACCCATAAACTCCACTAAATTCCTTCAACACATTTTCTTTTAGAAGTGAGAGCTAGTGAGACACAGTCCAGCAATGCATAGAAAGCACCACAATTGGAACAATCTGACAAAAACATCTATAGGTTGAAGCTGTCAGTCAAAAAAACCATCCCTACTCCATGACTTTTCACAGTAGCTTTGATCTTTCTTTTCAGTCATGTTGCCTTATGTCTCTCTGAATTATTGATGAAGCTTTGAAAGTGTTAAGATTTGGTTTGGTTAGAAGGAGTCCCACTTTGATCTGGATACCACCCAAATCTTCCAAATCTCTGATTCATCTTAAAATTTGCCTGAATCTGAAGCGCACCATACATGGTAATGTTGTAGTGTGAAGTTTATAAATATGTTCTTGATTTGCTGTTTGATTTTACAAATGATTGCATATTTGTGTGGGTTTCTACTCATGGAGTTAAATTTGTACACACCCAGTGACATTAATAAATATAAAAAGAATTACCATAAGGTTATTGTGGTTGATAGCTGAATTGGCAATATGTCCAGCTAAGCACTGGAATCTCTACGCTACAAAATCTGTCCTACTCCATATCAGGTTAATTACAATAAACTACATTGCTGCCCTGCCAATCAAACTATTTGACCTCATGTATTTATTCACAAAGCAAAATTCTAGCATTACAAATGAAAAAGAGGTGCAGCTCTTTCATCTCAGTAAAGCTGAAACGGGCACCTGAATGTTCAGTGGATTTCAAAGCCCATATACAGTAAATAATGAATTTTGCTTGGAGGTCTCCAGGCATTTTCACAGCACTGCTTGGTAAAGGTCATGAAAGGAGAAGAGCTAATCAGAGAATATCTGGCCATGTTTAAAATAATCCAGTGTGGCGGGTCTTGACAAATGACAATTTGTGTGCTTGGAGAGGGATCGAAGCCAACTATACACTCCCTTAAGGAATCTACCAAGACTCAGGAGATAGAAATGTTGTATAGTTTTAGAAGAGGTAGGCCATCACTGGAGAACTGTATGGTAAAAGATCTGTAATGTATGGGGAAAGGATATCAGCATACTCAATTTCTTAGTTTGCACAGAAAATAGGTTTTCATGTTAAAAGATTTCCATCAAAAAGGCTGTCTTTTTAATAAAATCACTACTAGTGGGGAAAAAGAGAAAAGAATGGGATTTAGGAAGAAGAACATACTGATGGAAATGCTTCCCAGGAATAATAATTCAGTAGTTGTAAAATAGTACAGCTTAAGTACAGCCCTTGTCTGAAATGTTTGGAATCTGAAGTGTTTCAGATTTCAGATTGTTTTGGATTTTGGAGTACTGATAGTTGTATTTGCATAATGATATACAATATTTTTGAGATGGAACCCAAATTCATTTATGTTTCATAGATAAATAACCTGAAGATAATTTTACACACAATATTTTGAATAACCTGATGTACTAAACAAAGTTTGTGTACTCTAAATTCCAGGAAAGCAAAGGTGTCACTATGTCAACCACTCATGTAGGCAATTTTGGAATTCCAGATAAGGGGTGCTCAATCTGTATCAATTATCCAAGAAAGATATAAAATACCACAGAATTGTAAGGGAAGACTTCAGTGAGTATCATGCATTGATGACTTAAATCTGGTGGCTTGGTGAAAACCACTACATAAGCTATTAAGTTATTACAACTCAATCATTTTTGCATGATGACACATGAAGTGAGAGTTCTTTTAGTTTTTCTAAGACCATCTTCTACACCCATTCTCTTATGCTTTGACAAGATAAACAGTGGCTATATCAGAAATATTTCAGATCATTTCATATTAAGGAGGACATTAGAATGCATTAAAAGTTCAAAATATTTCATCTAGGTTCATGGGGCAATTTTCACTGTGGCTCAAAAATTAGCCAGTTTATAACACCAGGGATTTAAAGTGAGCAGCCCTGCATTTCTGCCCCCCTGCAGAATTCTAGGAAATGTAGTTTGGGAAGGAAAGGACCTCTGTAGCTGAGAATTCAAAAGGCTCCACCCTAAACTACATTTCCCAGAATTTTAAATGCAGCAGAAATGCGAAGTTGCATACTTTAATGACCTGGTGTGATAATGTCGTTTATCTAAACATTTACCCAAAAATGATTTACTGCTATAACTTTGGAATTCAGTTGCAAGTTTGTACATTTGGTCATGGGTATGGGAGGCTTCTGGGGAGCTTTCAATTCAGCTCTGAGTGTGTGCATTTGGGAACAAAAAAATTGCATTGAACTCTTAGGACTTTGTGGAGTACAAGTTAAGGAGCACAAAATGCCCCTTTTGTATCATATTTGTGCACTGTTTATAGCTCAGGATAATGTGCATAAAATCACACACATGGTTTTGCTGCACAAAAAAGCATTAAAACATGCTTTCTTCCTCAAAATATATGTTTTCTGCGCAGTAGCCAATGTATTTGCAGAATTTGTGCAAAACTCCATAAAAATTGCATAAATGCACATAAAACAGTTTTTTCCGGTTTTCTACAAAAAGCAGAAATATGTTTACACAACCCTGTCTTGAAAACGTGTGTTCTGTGTGCATAAATACTGCTATACCTATGTAGAAAATTGTCCTCCTTCCCCCCCCCCCACCCCTACCCCTCAAAAAGGATGTAGTTTCTCATAGCTTGAGAAGTTGGTGGCAAGTAAGTAGAAAATACAGCTGTAGATGTACAAGCAAACTGTCACCTGGTATATGGAAGCATCTGATGCAGTATGTTTACTTACAGCACCTATGAAAACTAGCTTGTGAAAGAGACAACTATGCCTGAAACACAACACAGTTCTACTGATCATTTTAGCTTGGTTGCGATGCCAGAAATGAAAATTGCTCTTGCTTCTCTTGTCCAAGGTAAGACTACTTGGATAGCCTTGATTAACAGCTGACCTGTAATCACTCTACTCTGTCTATAACTCCTCATCCTTGGTGACTGACTGTCAGAGTAATTTGTCAAGGGCCCTGACACTCCTGCCTTGGACTGGGACCATTTAACTCATCTCTGATCTTGCTTACTCAGCCTGCCTACTTTATAGATGGCTCCCCAAGCCTACTTACCTGCTTGTTGGCTCTGACCTTGGGCTGACTTGCTCTTTCTCCTTCCTACTTACTTCTCTTGCCTTCAAAACCTTAATGCAAACCTGCAAGGGAATGTGCTCGCCCCAAGTGCCTGCCATACAATTTTATGTGTTAAACATGCCAGCACCGTCACTTGTCAAATAAACAAAGAGCCATTTGTTACCTTTGTCTATATAGTAAAGAAAACAGTCAGTACTTGCTGCTTTTGGATGACACTGGAAAGACATACAAATCAAGCCAGGACAAAAGAAGCCTGGTATTTAAAATTGGGAGTGGACGATGCAGAGAACAAAAAAGAAAAGGAGGTAGAAATGCAAAAGAATCAAAAGACACAATTGAACAATAGCTTTTAAAATAAAACAAATTCTTTTCCTGGGCTTTGTACTGCACTTATAATGAGATTACATTTCTCTGAGCAGTTTTGAATAGTGTTCTACAACAATCATCAGCGCAGCCTTCTGAATACTTTTTCAACACAAAGTGGTCATCAAAGACCCTTAAGCCCGTTTTGCAAATTCAGAAGATATTTTAATTTGCAGCTAAACACTATACAACAAAATTATTACTATAGCTTTACCAAAGGACACTCAACAAAAATATAACATTTGAAAGACCTATGATGAAAGAACTTATCTTCAGTAAGGGAAGTATTTTAGAGATGCAAAAAAGTAGAACAGATGCTGGACTTGAGCAATGTACATGTGAGTGAAGATTTGTACTTGTTTATTTCTTCCTGCCTCACTCTTCCAATCATAGAACTTATTTTACAAAGCTGCTGTTCCACAGCAGTTGTGTGATCACAGATACCATTATATATATATACCAGCATGTGCACCTTGCTTATTGCACCTCTCTCCATTTGTACAATTGCATGAAATTGCTGGAATATGGCCCATAACTACTTCTGCATATCTTGTAAACCCTGCTTTCCTATACTTCCAATGCTCCATAATTTATTTTTGTTCCTTTAAAGGTCATTTTGCAGTTCTAGCAAATATTAATCTTTTTAAAATGGCAAATATTCCTGTAACATATTAAATAAACAACTCATGAATAGTGAGAAGGAGAGAGAGAGGAGAACTGCAACCCTAATGTCACTTCACTGCTGGCACAAAAGCACAACAGAACTATCTCGCAAGGTATATGATGAGAACAGGCATGTAGCCAGGGGGGGGGGGCTAAGGGGGGCTTCAGCCCCGAAATTCTCAGAGTGGTCCGAGAAGGCCTTACTGGTACATTATTTAAACTTATGTTTATTCACATCATGATCTGATCACCATGCTCATTATATCCCACATTAATGGGGTTATTGGGATAACAATACAAAAGGTTTGCTAGGGTAGACCCTCTTCCACCCAGTCTCAGCCCCCGAACCAAACTCAGCCCCCGAACCAAAATCCTGGCTACGGCCCTGGATGAGAATGTTGTAGGGTTGGCAGCCATTGACAAGATTTGCCCCTTCACAGCAAGGGACAGGTTTTTTTCCCTGTGTCAGGGGTGACTTGAGAAACTACATGTCACTTCTGATGTGAGAGAATTGTCTGTCTGCAAGAATGTTGCCCAGGGGATGCCCGGATGTTTTGATGTTTTACCATCCTTGTGGGAGGCTTCTCTCATGTCCATGGGGAGCTGGAGTTGACAGAGGAAGCTCATCCACACTCTCCTCATATTCAAACCTCCAACCTTTCCGTCTTCAGTCCTGCCAGCACAAAGGTTTAACCGATTCCATCACTGGGGGCTCCTAGCACATGGGTTAATCGCTGAGAGAAGGCAAAATGTGAATTTTAAACTCACATTCTGTGTTTTACGACCTAATCAGACTTGCTGCCGGAATTGCCATGCATTGTGGCATATCCAGCAGTGCCCATTGGGGGGCATGGGGAACCCATTGTCCCATGTCCTGCATCAGCAGACTCACACATTGCCCCATTCCACCGGGTTGGGGGGGAGGGAGCATCAGGCTCCGGGCTTTCCCAGTTGATCCAATGCAACACAGGAAGTCTCCTGTGCTGCCACAGTGGCAACATGCACTGGTTCGTCAATACTTTTGCAACAGAGCCCACCAGAAGTTGCTCTACATTGTGGGATGGAAGCCGGTAGGCTCAGTCATGAAAGTATTGATGAACCAGTACACACTGCCGAAAAGGAATTCATGTGATGAGATCGTTAAACTTTGCTGTTTGCATTTTAATATGTATTTCATAGAAATATATTTTGATATGTGCATTTTATAGATTTTTTACAATGATTATGTGTTTTAACTATGTTGAACCCACCTCAAGCCATGAGGAGAGGCAGGTAAGAAATAAAAGCACAGGAGACAGCTAGTTTTAGATCAGGGGTCCTCAAACTAAGACCCGGGGGGGGGTGTGTCAGATACGGCCCTCCAAGGTCACTTACCTGGCCCTCACTCAGGGTCAACCTAAGTCTGAAACTACTTGAAAGCACACAACAACAACAACAATCCTATCTCATCATCAAAAAGTAGACCCACACTTCCCACTGAAATACTAATAAATTTATATTTGTTAAAATTGTTCTTCATTTTAATTATTGTATTCTTTCCCAGTGTTTTTTTGCACTACAAATAAGATATGTGCAGTGTGCATAGGAATTCACTGATTAAAAAATACAATCTGGCCCTACAACAGCTTGAGGGACTGTGACCTGGCCCTCTGTTTAAAAAGTTTTAGATACACAAGGAGCTTCTTGAACTGCCACTCAGAGAAGTTCCATTCAAAGAAATCCTGTTATCCATGTGTGCAGTAACTTTACAATTATCCTGAACAGATCTTCCCCTATCATTTTCTGTCTTCAGTTTCCTATAAATTGGCTCACTTTCTTTTTTCAAAATGCTGACATGTTCAAATTTCATCCCAAAGGGTGAGAAAAATATCCATAAAATTTGTTCCTGAAATGGGCATGAGGAATGTTGCAAATTCATTCATGAAAATGGCACTTACATCAAATTCCATTTCCACTAGAGAAGGTAAGCATCTGCTGGAATTCTGTTTTGCATTGTAGTGATCCCTCACTGAACAACAAACCCAGAAGGAAAAATCAGAACATACAAAACTCAAGAAACACACTTGTTGGGATATGCCAGCCACAAAGAATATATTATGTGTATATTGTTCTGCTCTCAAATGGCTTTAAAAATAAAAGCATATGCAATTGCTACAGAATTGGTGGAAGTGAGACTGAGTTTTCAAGGAACAAACAGGTAATTTCTTCTCTGGCAATCTAAAGAGACCCAGCAAGTCTTTGCTTCTCTTCCTTTGGCTCTGGCAACCTGCTGCGATATGATCAGCCCTCTGTATCCACAGATTCTGCACCCACAGATTCAAACTCCCATTGCTTGAAAGTATTCAAAACATTCTAAAAAGCAAACCTTGATCACTTCCCTCAATCTCAATACTACTATTGATGCTATCTAGAATTGCGTTGGTTTTTTAGGTGCTGCATGACATCGTTTAGCTTGTTGTCCACTAAGACTTCTAGATCTTTTTCACATGAACTGTTTTCAGGCTAGATTTTTTTTTCCTAAGTGTAATACTATACATTTCTCCCTGTTGAAATTCATTTTGTTAGTTTTGGTCCAGCTTTCTAACCTGTTAAGATTATTTTGGATTCTGATCCGGTCCACTGGGGTTTTAGATGTCCCTCCCAATTTGGTGTCATCTGCAAATTTGATTACCATGAATTCTATTCTGTCATCCAAGCCATTGATATGATATTGAATAACACTGGGCTCAAGACAGAAGCCTGTAGCACCCCATTGGTCACTTCTCATCAGGATGAGAAGGAGCCCTTTGGGTTTGGCCAGTTAATCAATTCTTTGATTGCTTAAAGAATCTCTGAGCACAGCAACATTCTTTCAGCTTGAGTACAGTTGCATCAATATTCTAAACACTTGTCCTCAGCTGTATCCCAATAGCTTGTGGGGTGTCATCTGACTGGACAGTCTCATCTTCTGGTACTTTGTTTTTCATTTTTGGATTGTCTCATCATAGTGTTTCAATTAAAAGATACTCAATATGGATTTGCCATGCATCTTTCTGTGAAATACTGAAAAGTGCTAACTATAAAGCTGCTGCTGTTCTCTCTGAAAGTTCCACCACCAATGTCACCATCCCCCTACCACGGATGCACATACTTGTTGCTGCCCTGTAGCTGTTTAGCATGTAACCTGTTGCCTTACAGGAGCACACAATCCCACCACTGCAGAAAAGTAGTGCCATGGTGAACGTTGGTTATTATTTTTCTGTTACTCTTTTCTGTTCATTACATTCCACCTTTTCCACAGGGAAGTGATTTACCAGGAGTTATAATACATGTTTATTTATTTATTTAGAGTGTTTATACCCTGCCTTTCAGTCAAAAAGTCTCCCAGAGCAGCATTGAAATTTGTTGAATTGACAGTTCCCTGCCCTCAGGCTTACGATCTGAATAATAAAATAGTAGATACGCATAAAATGAATAAAAGAAAACAGTAGCTTAAATGCATTTCAGAAAATGCATGAGGGGGGAAAGGACCATTCACCAATTAAAAGCCATTTCTACGGCAAGCAAGGTCAGCTATATAAAAAATGGAGCACTTTGCCTATCAATGAAAAGATGAGTGCTGCCTGAGCCTTTCTGGCAAGGAGTCAACAGCTTCTCTTCACTGAGAAGTGGGTTTCTCTGTCTTGATTTTTCCACCAAGTCAGTTTATAAGAACGTGAGTGGGGACGGGACAGCTCTACAGATTCTGTTGAATTATGACTGTCATCTGTCATCTGTTTAAGTAACAGAGAAGTCTCAGGGCCTGTCTACACTGACCACATACACCAGAGCTGGTACGAAGTGGGATTCTTCAGGTCAATGCCAGGGGGATCTGCAAAGCCAGTCATTGAGCCTGCTCAGTGGGTGTTCACACTGCATGGCACAGAGCCAGCCTGGCAGTACAGCAGAGTCCACATGACTCTGTGACACTGAACTTTGTTTGGTGATACTGCACAGCCACCATTACTATTCCCACCAAGTCCTTATCCTAGCAGCGACCATCAGGAATGAAAATGCTCCTGGTCATTTGTCAGATGTTCTGATACTGTTTGGAATGCCAGAATGACAGGCAAGCAGGAAGGAAAAAATAACAAATCTCACCCCCCTTTCTAATTCCCTTCTCGGGTTGTTCTGGTACTCTGGCCAGCATTAGAACATGCAATGAGTGATGATGACCAGCAATTCCACACATAGTGGTTGTTGCCAAGCTGATGACATAAAAGGGATGGTAATTGCCAGCCCCTGTTCTAGGCCATCTAAGCCTGGAGAAAGCGGGATGATGTTAGGAGCCACAATTGGTTCTGAATCACAACTAGTTCAACTATGCCCCAAATGCAGATGAGTTCTGGAGCTTCAGGGAAGCTCTGAGGAATCCTTCAACTTTGTTCATAACAGGACAAGGCTGTATTAAGCTTCCATGTCAAATATTAAAGTAAGTCAGCATTATGAATCATGTGGATGCCATGAAGTTTATTCACTTCCATCCCACCACATGCAGATGGGTAATATAACAACATCTGAAGAGCTATGATTGCCTATCCCCATACCTAGATTGACAGTGCATAACAATCCAAACCTAGTCCTATTTCAGATCTGCTGAAATAAACCAGAGAAGCAACGGCAATTGTCCATTCTAAAGCATCCTTATTAGAAATTACTACATTTGAAGCAGGCAAATGAATGTGATTTTCTTGCTAAAGTTTACTTTAATTTATATTGTCCAAATTGGAAATAAAGAGCAGCTATGAAAAGTGGAAGTCTCATATCCATTGACTTCTGAATATCGCCATGTGAAAGTTGGCTTCAAATGAAATTTGAGGGCAGCTTTGGGGATTTTGATATGACTTATAAACGAGTCAACGGTCATATCACACAGAGGGGAAAGAGCCAGCACCTCCTCAAGGGGGCCACCACCCCTGACCAGTACTGCCACCTTCTCTTTCCATTAGTGAAATCACACTGCAATCCCCTGTGCACTCTAGCTCATCGTGCAATTCAAATATCTTCTTCAGATAGCTGAATGAATAATCCCCTTCAGTCAGATTTTAAGTGCATTGGGGGAAGAGGAAAATCTGTTTGACTGGCAGTGTAGCACCAGTGCAATGTGGGTTTTAGGCTAGTGTTTTGTCTCCTTGCATACTTAATTAAACCAAAGACAAAGCCTTTGCTAAACACATTAATACATAAGGGCTTTTTCTTCTTCGTTGATGTGTATACATAATTATTAAGCAAGATCTCTTGGGAGAAATCATGTTTACTTATGTCTATGACACTTATAGAAACAACATTATTACAGCATCTTTAGATGAGTTAATTAGTGCTCAAGGTGCCTTCACAATTATTATCATCAATGGTTTTGTGCTCATTTACTCCACCAAAAAGAAGAAGTAATGTTCTTATTTAAGTTTACTGTGACTTAGAGACTTTTCAGTGTTGCCACATATTTGCTACATACTGTCAATTAGTTTCCACATAAAGTCCAAAGTGTTGGCTATGGTAGTGCTTCTCCTGCATGGCAGGGGGTTGGACTGGATGGTCCATGTGGTCTTTTCCAATTATATGATTCTATGACATTTAAACCCCTATGTAGTTTGAATCCAGGTAACCCAGAGTTTCACTATTTCCTGTACAACTTTCCATGTACACTTGGGTCTTCTGGAGAATATTTACTTCAGCCATAACTTGACTGGCAACTGTCATCCAGGGGACCTTTTCACTGGCCAATCCTAGACTGTGGAATGACCTGCTAGAAGAGATTCAACAGCTAAACTAAAGTAGAATTGTTGATTTTGCAGAGGAAACGCCAGGAGAAAGTGCTACTTAACATAGGCATAGAATAACGGAGTCAGCTTGTTAGTAGCAGCACGAGAATCGCAGCCAAGTTGTCGCATCGTCTTCGTCCATGCGCTCGCACGTAAACGCAGCCTGAATCAAAGGTATTGCATCGGAGTTTTGGGACTCCAGATTCTGCTACAAAACAAACTGTCAGAATTTAAAACAGAATTAAAGACCTGTTTTTTCCAGCAGGTCTACCCAGTCAATTTTAAACTATGAATTTAAAATTAAATTTATTGGTATGAATGATTTTAATTTGTGATGCTTCATATGTAATTCCTATGGGCAACAGAACATTTAACAATTTTGTATTTTACTAGCTGTACCCGCCACACATTGCTGTGGGCAACCTTCCTTTCCTTTTCTTCTTTCCTTCTTTCCTTCCTTCCTTAGGTACCTCTTTCCTCCCTCCCTCCCTTTATCTGCTTCTTTTTCTCATTTCTTCCCACTCTATCTCTTTTCTGCCTTCCTTCACTTTTTGCTTCCATCCTTCCTTCTCTCTTTCATTCACTCCCTCTTGCTCTCCTTCTTTTCCTTCTTCCTTCCCTCCCTTTTCTTCTTTCCTTATCTCCTTCCTTCCTTCAGTACCTCTTTCTTTCCTTCCCCCTTTCTTTATCTTCTTTCTCTCATTTCTTCCTTCTCTACCTCTTTCCTTCCTTCACTTTTTGCTTCCATCCTTCCTTCTCTCTTTCCTTCCCTCCCTCTTTCTCTCTTTCTTTCCCTCCTCTCTTAGCTCCCTCTTTCCTTCCTTCCCTTTTCTCTTTCCTTCTGTCTTCCCCCCTCTCTTTTTGTCTTCCTTCCTTCCTTTCTCCCCTTCCTTTCCTCCCTTTTCCTTCCCTTTTTCTGAATCTCACTATTGAGGATGGATGGCCATCTGCCGGGAGGACTTTGACTGTGCCTGTCCCGGCTTGCCAGAAAAGACAGGATGGGCCTGGATGGCCTCTGGGGTCCCTCACCGGCAGCTGTGGGTGAAGGGCATGAGGCAGGCAAGGAGGCGGTTGAGGCCGGCCTTGGTGCCGGCGAAGCCCCTGCGCATCTGGGCGGTGCACTCGGCCGAGCGGATGAAGGCCACGGCATGCATCTGGGCATGCATCTGGGCACCCAGCTGGGTCTGCTCCTTGGCCAGGCACCCGGGCTCCCTCCGTAGAGCCTCTAGGCCCAGCCCGGACAGCCGCCCTTAGGGAGGAATGCCTTGCTGCAGGTTTAAATGTTTTTATTTTGTTTTCTCAGTGCCCGGGGGGGGGGGGGGAGAAGGAGTTACTACACGTGCGCAGTATGTCAGCGCATGCGCAGTCTGTCTTTGGCACAGGCGAGGCTGGGAAATGTAGTCCCCCAGATTTTTGGCGATTTTGAAGTGGTTGTCTGTGTTTTTAGGGTAATTTTCCAAGTGTTGGTCACACCTTGTACGTTTTCGCATTGTGTTGCCAATTTTTGTGTGTCTGCGTTCAGGGGTTTGGCTGGTTTTCTATGTGGAAGGATGACATGAAGACTTTTATATACAGTAGATAGATTATGAGATTGGTAATTTACAGGACAAAACCTTCCTCTCCTTTTATGTTCGCTGCCTCTCCTCTCTTTTCAGTAGCTTTAGAACATCTATGCTGCACTAAGGATCTTACACACTATATTCCACTTTGTAACAATGCTAACTTTGAAACCGTGGCAGGGCAGGCTATCCTTTATATCCCACTGCTGCCACCAATTTGTAATGATCTGACTTACAAACAATTGTGTGATGGAGTTGAATCCGGATTTGTGTCCTAAGTGTGGAGAGAGTGTGAAGATTCGAACTCAGGTCTGTGACAGGGCAGAATATACTGTCAATGCCACCACAATATATAAGGATTCTTTTAACTTTTACTTGCTGCCACCATTTATTTTACTGAGCTTGGCTACCCCCTAAGAAAGAGGTGTTTCAAGGCTTGTGGGAGAAAGAATCACCAGAATAGATGTTTTTATCAAAGAACTATCCAGTTTATTTAAACAGTGCTTTGAGCTTGGAGGTTTCAAGAATTCAAAAGCTTGGGTGGTTACAATCTACTCAGAGGTACTTTCTTAAGGTTACAAGATGCTAACTATGGAGATACAGTCTAACACAAAGTTACTGCACTCCTAAAAATATTAACTCAGCAGTTTACACACACTCTGCTGGTCATTAACAGCCACTGATTCCTTAGCAGTCTACACACCTCCACTACTACCCTTTCCCAGAGTAGAGTCAGGCTTAGAATAAACCCAGAGTCTTTTAAACCATGCTGAAAGCTGGCTTCACAGACTCCCTAATCCTCTCACACACCCTTCTGCGTTTGCAGTTAGCTACCAACTGAAAATATTTTAATCCGAGGATTCTAAAGCCATCTGCAGGCTCCGTCCCCAGTTTCTATAGTAATGGAGGTTCTTGGAAGCTCTGCCAGATAATTTTACTGTTAACCCCCTAGGGTTAGCAAAATTCCACCCCTACAAAATACTCACATATACACAAATATCAACTACATTTACAACCTGTAATCAATAAACATGACTTCACCACACACTTCAACCATTATGACAGCATTCCATGGAATCATGGAATATGTGGTTTGTGGCACTAGAGTTCTTTTGGGTTGATAATTTTAAATTGCCCTACAACTTCAAAGTCAATGATTCTATAGGATATAATTATGGCAAATAAAGTAGAATTACAACACTATTATTGCATAACATGAAATGGACCTAGTCCCTCATTATTTACATCTAGGTCTTCTACTCCAGCTCACAAAAGGCTCATCTACATTCACACCATAATTTGGTGTTGGTAGGGAGCACAGCTGTTTTGGACTGTTTACATGCTTTGCCCCTGAGCTATGGCAGTGGTACAAGTGGATTCCAGTACATTCAGTTCAGCTGAACACAATCCAGAACTACTGGATGGTTACCCTTACTTGGACTGTTGTTCTTGTCACATCAGCAGCCAGCAGAAAGTTCCAGAAAGCCAGGTGCCTTTATTGGCAGCACAGGGGCTGTACGACCAGGGAAAAGAAGAGGGAATTGTGTCAGCAAAGGCACCCAGGAATATCCATGAGTTCTCGAGACCTTTGGCTATCTATTGCAGCAATATGAATGATACTGCCTCAATCTGTTCAATTTTCCTTGTGCTGCAGAGTGCAGAAAAAGGGGATAGTAGCACCTTGTCATGCAGACAATGAATAGGCTCAAATTAGAACCAGTCCTACCTGTCTGAAACTCCAGAGAATTACCTATTATCTCCTAATGTGGGATAAAACCAGGATAAGTGGTTTTATCCTATGTTACCAACCAGTAGTCCCTGAACATCAGGGATTGACCAGGAATTACTTCTAATTGAAACTGGGATATATTTGCAACATATATTTGCAATATAATTGTATAAAAAAATCAAGCAATGGCCCTCGTATGGAAAGAAGTGCAGGAAATGTTTGCATGGACACCACATACAGGAAATATTACTTATAATTAAACAGCATCAATGACTGAAGTAAACAACAGGACAGTTTGAAACAGCAAGTGACCCTGGACAATACTCTTGCTATTTTACTTGTACAGGGTCTGGGATATACACACTTGAACTTAAAAGTGTGTCCTGTGGGCCAATGCTAATATAAATAATGTAGAATTAATTATTAAGCTTAAATGGTATTAGCCAAGTGTTCATTCACAGCCAATAAGGGCTGCAAGATGTTTCAAGTCATTAGTCATTTTCTTCCACTGTCATCTGCCACAGTAGATTTTGTTTTAGTACTAAAGGTGTATTTTATGTAAGTTCCCTTCTATGCTGAATGCTACTTCTCTTATTAAAACCACAATACATATCTCGGCAAACTCTAGAGTGCAGAAAAAGGCCCCCAAACGAATGGATTTGAACTGCCTGTCAATGCTATAGAGATGATGTTCAGAAAAAATACTGGAGAGGAATGAAAAGGGAGGGGGAACAAGGAAGACTGAAGTTTATTGAACTCCAGTTTTGGTTTCCTGAGCAATATTAGTTCTACTGAGTTAAGAAAACTGCAGTTAATCCCTTGTGTTTCAACACTCCATCATTTTAATGTTCGCAAACAGTAGTTATCCTCTCCAGTATAAAAGAGCTGAATGAAAAATAAATGAACTGATGAAGCCAGTGTTTCATTGCACTTCCCTTTGAAATTTGTCAGCTTTCACTTGCTGAATATAACACCCAGCTTTTGGAAACTGAGTGGCTTTGTTAAGTTTCCAAACCTTTCTAATTATGCATATTTGGGAGTGCAGAATTCTTTTATTTGAGACAGCTAATATTATCTGATGCAGCTCTTTCAAAACTACTCAGAACATCATTTGCCAGGATCAAGAGTAATTGAACTGATTTATGTTGGGTTTTATCTGCAATTCTTCTGAATAATTTTTCATTTTCTTTAAAAGACTTTTAAGGGGAAGACTGAACATTCCTACAGTCCCGCAGAGGTGTTTTGACATTAGGCTTAATAAAGCATGAAGAACTCATTAATAAATAATGTTCTGCTAGGGTAACAAATAAGGTTGAATGAGTTTGTTGGACCCAAGAGTAAATTGCATCAAACATGCACCTGAATGACTTATTAAAGCCTTTAGCAGAAGCATTTAGTTCAACTTAAAAGAATTCTCTACAATCCTAGTTTTAAAAAGTCACATCAGAAGATCATGCACCATCAAATTAGTGAATAGTCTTTCAGTGTTCAGCTGCTTGAAATTGGTGCACACTAGAGTTGGATAGGTTCGGTTCAGAAGAGCCTAAAAGTTGTAAAAACCTATTGACTTTGGGCTTCCAAAGCTGTTTTGAACAATGCAGGAAAGATGGGAGGAGCAAATCTGAATTTGAACCACTTACCTTTTTTTCGTAAATATTCCATAATGTTCAGATGTCTCCCAAGATTATTGTAATTTTCACAACCATTAAGCAACTTTGGCAAAGCCTAAACAGTTTTTAAATCTCATGGTTTCCCTTCCCCGGCGATGCAATGAGGGATAAGGTGGGCATGGCTAAGCACAGCCATTCTTGAAAGACATGCTCCCTATGGTAGAAATTGCAAAAGGCCTGCTGTTAAACTATATTTCCCATACTGCTTTGCTGTTCATTAGCCAAAATGTCTGAGCAGCAGTTTTTGTCTAAATATAAAATAAACTGATTGAATCTACAAAGGTGTCTAAAGAGAAGATAGCAAAGCAATAAGCAACCCTAACCCTTTCTTTTTCTGTCATCCCTGCAATAAAGATACGTGTGTCCACCACAAAAGGGAAGCCTCCATGACTCTCCACACCTTTCTTTTCAGCAAAATGTGTGTCTTGGCTCTCCATGCCCTACCTCTCTGTTTGCCATTATCTGCCACCATTTAACATGATTTTTTCTTTTTGCCATTTTTTCCTAGCAGGGATCGAACTGGCAACCTTCTGTTTCTGCACTCTCTCTGAGCCATGACTGCCTTATAGCAAATTCCCATTTGGAACTAATACTTCACAGCCAGTTTTTTCTTTTCCCTGTAGTGGGGCCATTCCAGCCCTGATTCTCCCAAAACTTGAAGACATTCCTTCCTTCATCCCTCCCTTTAGAGTCCCCTAGGATTGATGCGCCGGGGAGTCTGGCTTACTAAGGTACTTTGGGAAATTACATCTCTCGTGCATATAAAATTGCCTCAAAAGATCTGTGTTTTTTCCTATGTGTTCTTACTTCCTATGTGTTATGTTGTCTTATTGTCTTGTGCTCCTGAGAACCCATTCCCTTCCCTTTGGTGGGAAACCATGTTCCTGATCTCTAAGAAGGGGGTCAGTCTAGATGTCCCTTTATGGGGTCTGTATATGATTTCTATTCTCCCCCTATTTAACACAGTTTGTGCCACACAAAGTCTCTGGAGTAGAACAACTACTTTTAAAGTAAAGATCACCCAAAGAAACAGGAAATAACAAATTCAATCCAGGAACAGATTTTCTTTATTATTAAAAAATTGCTTTAAAAAAACTTTGAAACTTTTTCCCTGGCAGGGATTGAACTGGCGACCTTCTGGTTCTGGGGGCGGTGCACTCTCCCATGACTGCCTTATAGCAAATTCCCATTCGGAACTAATACTTCACTTACCAGTGGGAAGCTGGGTCAGTCTATAATTTTTTTAAATAAAAACTTTGAAAATTTTCCAAAAAATCCATGGATAAGTCAAAGGTTATGAAATTTGGTGAGCTAACAGTGATCCATGTGTTCTACCACTGTAGCAAGTTTTATTATAATTGGTCAAAAATTAGGGAGGGAGAATCCCCTGACGTTTCCCCAGTGCCAGTGTTTTTTTTCCTACTGCACATGCGTGTCTGCTGTTAACGAAGCGATTCCAAAGTTTCAGAAGCTTCAGAAAGTTTTGATTTTTTAAAAAAGGAAGTGACTTTAGAATCGAACCACCAGTGCCCCCTACATCCGAAATGTGTTTTGAACCATTTTTTTGATTAACCAAGCAAGCTTAGTGTGCACATCCAAACATCCATGCTATTGACAAAGTTAGGACCTGATCACATTGAGAAACATCTTCTCTATGCTTCTCTGCTCTGCCAGCACAGAGCCCCTTGGAGTCCACCATATGAGAAATACAGGTACTGGTATTACGAATGCAAAGCACAAGTGTAAAGACCCAAATGAAATAAAGGCAATAATCAAAATTGTTTAGATCTGAAACATCAATATTCTTGTGTATTCAATCAGTCAATGTAGTACTCACAGACTGCAATTCAATCAGTACATTCTGTCAATATTAAGTCCATAGACATAGAGTTCACTGGTCTGGAGAATGGAGATATCACAAATTAAAGTTCATTATCATAGTCCAATGGTAGATGATGTGCATATGAAGAGCGAAATCATATCAAGTGGTGCCAATGTTTAGAACATCAAAAGCCTGGTTGACGGCAGCATAAGGAATCCTTCTCCGTTTCGCACCGATAGGCGCTTTATCAAAACCACTATCACAATATGGCAACTGAGGCATCCACCGTTTCACAGTCTAGTAGATAGTTATGCACGGGCCTTACTCCATGGAGTTTGGCCCGTGCATAACTATCTACTAGACTGTGAAACGGTGGATGCCTCAGTTGCAATATTGTGATAGTGGTTTTGATAAAGCGCCTATCGGTGCGAAACGGAGAAGGATTCCTTATGCTGCCGCCAACCAGGCTTTTGATGTTCTAAACATTGGCACCACTTGATATGATTTCGCTCTTCATATGCACGTCATCTACTATTGGACTATGATAATGAACTTTAATTTGTGATATCTCCATTCTCCAGACCAGTGAACTCTATGTCTATGGACTTAATATTGACAGAATGTACTGATTGAATTGCGATCTGTGAGTACTACATTGACTGATTGAATACACAAGAATATTGATGTTTCAGATCTAAACAATTTTGATTATTGCCTTTATTTCATTTGGGTCTTTAGCCCACCATATGACACAGGGCTACTTCTGGAAGGGTTCCATAGGGCTCTGTGATGACTTGGTCCACCCAATTACTTAAATTCGCTACCACCAACCTAATAGTCTTATTAGGATTTTGAATAAAATAAGATTTTCAGTTAGGCCCCTAATAAAATCACCCACTGAGAGGAAAATGAAAGAAGTATGATCGAGGCTTTCTTAAAAGTTAACAACAAAAGAATTTATTAACTTCAACAGACTTTAAAACAAAGGCACAGATCTTAATGGTTCTTCTATAGAGGCAACGAGAGCGTATGGTTACAAAAGATTGTTCAACAGCGTGATGGTTTACTGGATATAAAAATGTGCTGGAGCGTATTGGTTTCAGTAGAGGTTTTTTTTCTTAGATCTTAGACAATTCCAGTCAGTGCTAAAACTTGACTGTAAAAGCTCTGTCACACTAATATTAAAACTAGTAATGAACAGGGGTTTCCAACTTGGAACTTCTAACCCTAAAAGTTCCCTGAGTCTTGTCTTGTCTGAATGAGCTAACAGACTCGTGCTAGCTCCCAGTCTCAGAGCCCACCTTTCTCTCTATATCCAGAGACTCCAAAGTGTCCTGACTGACTATCCCAAGTCAGCCCTGCCGGCTCTAAGCGGCACCCTGATTCTCTTCTGACCCTAAGCGCTGTCAGCTTCCCTGACCCCTTAGTTCAGGCTAATCCCTAGGTGTTTCGCTATAGAACAGACTGATTCAGACCAACAGCTGAGGCTTGGATGTTACTAGTCCAAAACCTAGCTCAAGACAGACTGCTAAGGCTTGGATGTTACTTTTCCACAGCCTAGCACAAGACAGACTGCTGAGGCTTGGATGTTACTCTTCCACAGCCTAGCACAAGACTAAACCTTTCTGACAGGATTCCTCCCTCCTAGTCAGCTCAGCTCCTCCCCTATGGCTCTCAGCCAATCTCCTGGGAGACACTGTATCTAGACAGAGGAGCTCCAAAACCACCACCCCCACCCCCCGTCTCTGGCAATTACCTTCCTCTAATGGTTGCTGTGTGGAACTCCCTTCTTAAGATGGATGCCAGCTATTCTAACCAGGGAGCCAAACTGCAACACAGGCTTCGGCCTGCTCAGAATGGGTGAGTCCTTACAGGCTCCATGCCAACAGTGTGCTGGCAGTGTTCTGGCAATGCAGAGAAACAGAGCCCTGAGGAGTTGGTGTACACCCAACTCCTTGTAGAACAAAGCTGGAGTAAATGAAGAGAAATCAGGGGACAGTGGGGAAACGTTGTGGAAAGGGATAGAATGACCCTCAATGGGTAGGGAATGCAATGTGGCACTGCCCCATGATTTCCCCTGCTGTTCCCTACTGCCCCTTAGCTTCTCTGATTCAGTGTGATGAGGTCCTTAGATATTTGCTGCCGGCCACAGGTATTCATAATTAAAGGCACCATTCTAGTTCCAGAATGCTATCATAATTGGAAAGGATATGTTTCACAATCCATTCCTGAGGAATTTTGCATCTCTATAGAAATCTGGAAACACTGATGCCTGGAGAATTTTGACTGGTTAGTTAACCAAATTCTACATGATGGTGCTGGATAATGCACAGTGTTTTTGAGGGGCATTATATGGCACTTATACTGTAATTTGGGCAGTGCTGACTCCTGAAATCTTGCCTCACACTTGATAGACACTAGCTAAATTGGGGAGACATTGGTATTTTCTGGTCTGGATTAATATAACTGTATTGGGTTTGTATGTGTGAGAGAGATGTACTACACACTTCTTTTTCACTCCCTTTCAAATCCATTTTCATTTTTAATTGGTCTACATGAATGTTTATTCATAACAACTTAGTGTTGGATCCAGTGTCTATCAAGTAGTCATTGCTGCTTATGCAACTTTAGGATTAAATCCCCAACTCAGCACAAGAGCACATTTTTATTGGGAAAGTTAACTGGGCCTGACAAGGCTTGCAACTTTTGTGGTCCAGATTATTTATTTATTTATTTTTCACTTTTATATACTGCTCCTCCCTGCAAGCTCGGGACGGTTTACATAAAACAACAGTATACAACAAGATAAAATACAGATAAAACAATTTGTTATATAAAAACGCAGGGCAAAACAGATTTGTCAGGAAGGGTCGTCTTGCAGGCCCTCCAGATAGCGCGAACTCCGTCTGGTAATGCCTTCCATAAAGTCGGCGCTACCACAGAGAAGGTTCTTTGTCTTGTTACTGAGAGGTGGCAGAAATGAACTAATGGAATCACCAGAAGATTTTGTTCTTCTGATCGCAGTGATCTCGGGGGAACATATGGGGTGAAGCGATCCCTCAGGTACACTGGCCCTAGACCATACAAGGCCTTAAAGGTCAAAACCAGCATCTTGAAAACAATCTGGCACTCTATTGGCAGCCAGTGCAATTGCTGTAAGATTGGTGTGATGTGCTCTCTTGCAGGTGCTCCCACCAGCAATCGAGCAGCAGCATTTTGCACCAGCTTGAGTTTCCAGGTTGTCGACAAGGGAAGGCCAATGTAGAGGGCATTACAGTAGTCTAGCCTCGAGATGACCGTCACCTGGATTACCGCGGCTAGGTCATTCCTGGATAGGTAAGGAGCCAGTCGCTTAGCCTGTCAGAGATGGAAGAATGCAGATCTGCTAACCGCAGAGACCTGAGTCTCCATCGATAGCAGTGGGTCTAGTTGGACCCCCAGGCTTTTTACCAAAGACAACGGGCTTAACCGCTCACCATCCAGGGTAGGCAACCAGCACTCACCAACACCAGGACTACCCAGCCATATTTATTTATTTATTTATTTTCGGGATTTTACCCCGCTCTTCTCAACCCCCAAGGGGGGACTCAGAGCGGCTTACAGTATGGCACAATTCGATGCCCACATAATAACAATATAAACCCCAAAACACTTCAACAATTAAAATACATTAAAAATACATTAAAATACAACTACATTAGCACCATACACATTCACTCTGGATTAAAACAATGTTCAGTCCATAAAAACATTGGCCATAATCACACACTTTCATTAAAAACCAATCTAAAATGCTGCCTTGTGCTGGTGTACAAATGCCTGGTCCCACAGCCAGGATTTTACTTTTTTCCTGAAGGCCAGGAGGGATGTGGTGGATCGTACATCAATAGGAAGCGCATTCCACAGGCGGGGAGCCACCACCGAGAAGGCCCTATCCCTCGTCCCCACCAGCCTCATCTGAGATGTAGGCGGGAGCGAGAGCAGGGCCTCCCCGGATGATCTTAAATTACGAGGTGGGACATAGCGGCTGATGCGTTCGGACAAGTAAGCTGGGCCAGAACCGTATAGAGCTTTAAAGGTCAAAACCAGCACTTTGAATTGAGCCCGGAATTGGACAGGCAGCCAGTGGAGCTGACACAACAGGGGGGTGGTATGCTCCCTGTATGTAGCTCCCGTTAGCAATCTGGCTGCCGCCCGCTGGACTAATTGCAATTTCCGAACTGTCTTCAAAGGCAGCCCCACGTAGAGTGCGTTGCAGTAATCTATTCGGGATGTGACCAGAGCGTGGACGACCATAGCCAGATCAGACTTCCCAAGGTACGGGCGCAGCTGGCGCACGAGTCTTAACTGTGCAAAAGCTCCCCCGGCCACCGCTGAGACCTGGGGTTCCATAGGATCTCCGTCTTCGATGGATTTACCTTCAACCGGCTAGAACGCAGCCATCCAGTCATGGCTTCAAGGCATTGATGGAAACAATCGGGTGTGGTGTCTGGTCTGCCATCCATTCTCAGCACCAGCTGGGTGTCATCAGTGTACTGATGACACTCCAGACCAAAATCACGAACCAGTGACGCAAGTGGACGTATATAGATATTAAGCAATAAAGGGGAGAGAATAGCTCCCTGGGGAACCCTACAACTTAATGGGAGTCTCCCAGAAGCCATCCCCCCCTCTCCACACGTTGTCCCCGGTCTTGAAGAAAGGAGGCCACCCATTTAAGGGCAGTCCCCCTAACTCCTGTCGTGGCTAAACGGTGGGTCAGTAATGCGTGATCTACTGTGTCAAAGGCTGCCGTGAGATCTAACAATACCAGCAGCGCTGGTGTTACAGATGAAAGCAGTGATAGCAAAGAGTAAGATTCTTAATTAGTAGACACAGATGGTTTCTGGAAGTCCACAACTTGATTTATACCAAAAAGTAATAATTCTACATCTAATTTGTTATATTTAAAAGTGCATCCCATTAAAAGAAATGTGGGGAGATAGGCAACATCAGTACTGGGAGAGTGCAGATCAGTGGTAAAATACATACTTTGAAGGTATGAGTTTCCTGCATCTCCAGGCAGGCCCCGAAACCTTGATGCTAAGGGTAGGAAAGACCCTTTCATAGAGATATTTCTTTAATCATACCTAATTTGCATGTATTGAACTTACTATGAATTGAAATATATGAAATGACACTTTTCATGTTTTTTTTAATACAGATCTCCAGTGAAAAATGTGTTAATCAGGAAAATTTGCACATAGAATTTCTGAAAATTTCACATTTTATTTTATGAAATGCATTATGATGAATAAAGGGATGCTGCTTACCAAAAGGCACACAACGATTAGTACCTTAATGTATAAATAAGAAAATTTGAAACTTTTTCCCTGAAAGACCGCCTTACCCTATACGTTCCCCTGAGATCACTGCGCTCGGAAGAGCGAAATCTCCTAACGGTACCATCAATCCGCTCCTGCCATCTTTCTAGCACAAGGCAACGGGCTTTTTCAGTTGCTGCCCCGACACTGTGGAATACATTGCCAGACGATGTCCGGGCCATGGCTGAGCTCATTCCATTCCGGAGGGCATGCAAAACTATCTTGTTCAGGTTTGCCTTTAATTGAAGTTCCCGGATACTGTAACTTGTCCACTGCTTATTGTTGTTGCATTTTTTGCAACTTTTACCTTTTGCTGTTTTATAGTGTATTGTTGTTTTATAGTGTGTTTGATATGTGTGTGAACCGCCCCGAGCCTGCCGGGAGGAACGGAATATAAAATCGAATAAATAAATAAATAAATAAAATAAGTGTTTTTTATGATTACAAGATACAAGTTTGCAAAACTCAAAATCCTAACAAAATATGCAATTGGTTTGGCCAAAATGATAAATGGGGTTGAGTAGAAGTCAGCAGATTCATCTATCCATGTCTGCTGCTACTCAGTGCAGCAAATACTGACTGGAACAACTAAATATAAGTCAGCTTACTATGTTCTTGCATGCATTTGGAAAGGCTTCCTATTTCCTGCCTAGGTCCAAATATGGAATATGAAATATGAATGGCATGATGCATATATCTCTTTATCTAGAATTGGCCAAAGATAATAAAGAGTGTATATGTTGTATTATAGACCAATTGCTCCAAGACCATGGCATCTATACACCTTAAAAATGGCACTTTGTGCTAAGGGGATGCATGTGGATCATTGAGTTTTAAATATATATCTTCCATTTTTAATTAATTTAAATTTATATTTGTTTGAAGCATGCTGTTTAAAATAACTGCTGTCTGATGTCGAGGAAAGGAGCAAAAAGGTACACCCTCCCTTAATTTGGGGAAAGATTGTGCACAGGCATGAATTGGGCAGACCTCACTCTAGGGCGGTGGTTCTCAAAATGTGCTCAACAGAGCTCTTGAGGCTCTATGAAGCATACAGACATATAATATACTTTATAAACATTTCTAAGGGCTCCATGAGAAACTTTAACTCCAAAAAGGGCTCAGCATCTGAAAAAGATTGAGAACCCCTGCTCTAGGGGATTACAGGTACCAGGTGTACTTAACAGTACCAATGGTCATGGCCATATAGCATTTCTAAAACCTTCCCATCTTGTTCTCTCATCCATAGTGTTTACTGAGGACACACTATGTAAGCTACATAGCAATTGCTATGGTGGATGCAGGCATGTAGCCAGGGGGGCTACATGCCTGCTTCCCCCCGAAATTCTCAGGGTGGTCCGTGAAAAGGCCCTACTGGTACATTATTTAAACTGTTATGTTTATTCATATCATGATCTGATCACCATGCTCATTATATCTTACATTAATGGGGTTATTGGGATAACAATACAAAAGGTTTGCTAGGGTAGACCCTCCTCCACCCAGTCTCAGCCCCCCGACCCACCCTCAGCCCCCCCCCCGAATCAAACTCCGGGCTACGGCCCTGGGTGGATGTAAGACTTTTTGCACCTCACACTGAGATCCTGTGTCAATGTGCATTCCCAAGACCCCAGTGTACATGCTTCTCAGTATACATCTTTCCCATGTTCCTTTTTCAAGAGTCAGGAAGAGTAGACTCAGATTAGCTTTTGTTTGTCACCCATGTGCCCTACACTACACTCTAGATCTATACACACTTGAGTAATGACTAAAAAGATAGGAAAGGGCTTAGTAATCCCATAGTCTGATCCTCTCACATGTGCATGTGCAGGAAATAATGCATTGTGTCCCACGTCACATTTTAAAACTACTCCTTTTCTTTATCAACACAAGCAGAAACATATCAATTGCTATCCAAGGGAATTTCATACCCCAACATCGAATGTGTCTTAGAAATAAAGCCTTGACACAGTGTGAAAAATAGTTCATTTACTGTACCCTTTCAAGATTTTGCAATGGTTATTCAGACAGAAGAAAGGCTTTATTACAATGTATTCTACTATGCAATAGAATACTTTGGAAGCATGTCATTCTTGTTTTCTCACTCTTTGCATATGGTTTGTGAGGAAATTCACAAAATACTTCAGCTGGAGTCAGCTCATGAACTTTCAAAAAGTTTAATCCATCAAAAATAGCAATATAATTAGAGAGACATTGTTTCAATATTTTCTCATGGAAGTACTAATTTAAAAGATATTTGCAAGTAAATGCCTTTAAGAAATAGGTGATAATTTCACTGTACTTAGTATTTGAATTGCAAGAGAGCATGAGATAATTTTCTCTAGATCTAGACCTACTTAAAAATTATACTTGAAAAGAAATGTCTGTTCAATTATCAAGAGAAATAGTGCCCCACATTTAAGCTGCTTTCTAGTTTTTGTTGCCTTATTAAAGACTTACCTGACTCATCAAAAACTCTCTCAACTCCCAGAGATGGAATGAATTATCAACAAGTATGCAAGTCTACAAAGAGGTGTTCTGGGCTGGCATTGGGGATGCGTGTCATCAAAATGAAGGGTAGTCTTTGCAATATTATAAAAGTGTTCTAACTTCAAGGATTGAATCCATTCTTTAGCCCCTCCAGTCCCATCCAACTAACGTACAAGGTGAAATTTTGCTCACTGTGCTATTTATTTATTTATTTATTGGGACTTCTAACACCGCCGACTCCCAGGGGCTCGCGGCGGCTCACAAGAACCAATGGCACAGCGCCAGAGGGTTAAAAACAGAACACTTAAAAACATCATTAAAACATGCAACAACAATAATTAAAACGAAAGCAGCAGCAATGTAATGGCCCAGTGGATGTATAGACGAGCCTACTCACCGAAGGCCTGCCTAAACAAGTGAGTTTTGCAGGCCCGTCTGAACGGGAGTAGGTCCCTCAGGGCTCTAGCTTCGGCCGGGAGGGCGTTCCATAGCGTAGGAGCTATCACGGAGAACGCCCTCCGGCGAATAGATGTTAAATGAGCCAGCTTCACAGATGGTATTACCAAGAGGTTGGCCTCCTCAGACCGGAGTGATCTCGATGGGCAATATGGAGTGAGACGATCCCTCAGATACGCTGGCCCCAGGCCGTGGATAAAGAAAGAGATGTAATGGAGCCAGGACTCAAAAGGCTGAACTCCTAGGACTTTTTGATTGGTAGTGAGTACTATCTGCTACTCCTGGAGCCCTCTATATTCTTTGAATTTAACTCCATGGCACATAGTAGTTGGACTCAGAACTGATTTTTCTAGCTGGAATTGTATATGATGAGCTATCCATGTTTTAATTTAGAATATTCTGGGATGACTTGGTTTTGAGTAGGCAAGAACCATTAGCTTTATAGAAGAGGAGTGTTTGTTGGAGATGAAAAGTATATTTGAACAAGAGGAGGGAGAAGAAAGTTAGCTGAATGCCAAAAAAGCCTCTGGCAATGAGAAGCCTAATGCATTGTACTGTATGTAGTGCATACAGTACAATGCATTAGGTATGACAAAACATGCAGAAACATACTATGTACTGTTAAGAGGGTGTAAGTCAGTTTATTTTATGAATTTCAATCATTATCTTATTCTGTTAATAAAACTATTTATACCTAACGTTTGATTTTGAAGTTTTTAATGAAGTGTCCCTTATTTTTGTGGAAAATCTCATAAATGTCCCTTATTTCTTATATCAAAAAGTGGCAACCCTATCCACAGAGCCCATCGGGCTCCATGAAGCATACTCAGGGGCTCTGCTGTTCACTCCTCTTCCTCAGCCTCCAAGCTTTCCCTCCTCTTTTCTGCTCCTCCCCCTCCCCCATCTCCCTTGCTTCAAAAGACTTTAACCCTTATCTTCCTTGCTTTCAAAACCCTATTTCCCTCTTACCACTCAGGGGGTGTTTTGATTGTGCCTCCAGTCCACTATGCAAACATATTAAAAGGCAGTTGCAGGAAAACAATAACTTCCCCAAAAGACTGTGGTGATGATTAACATTATGCTTTCCCTCCGTTTTGGACTCAAAGCAGCTTACAACACTATGAAGACCTGCTCCAGTATTCCATCAAATATACCTGTGAGGGTAGCACAACAGGGAGAAGAGCCTTTCCAGAAGATCTCAAAACACAGGTTGATTTAGAAGGGAAAGTACAGGCCTTCAAATGATCTGGGCCTGGACTGTACAGAGTTTTATATGTCATCATATGCAGGAATCAGTTGGACTTGCACCTGCATATTTCACTATAGTTGTGCCTCCAGATTTGTGGTTTTGACTTTTGAGTATTTAATTATTCATGGATTTGACTAAAAATGTTCTCTCTAGGAATCTCTGAGTCCTCTAATGTGACTCTATGGTCACAGTGGAGAACCAAGAGATTTCTAAAGAGAATACTTCTCTAGGAATCTCTGAGATCCATGTACACTGATCATTTAATGCAGTTTCAAACCCATATTAGAGAAAGTGGTTTTGCTGTGCTGATGATTACATAGAAAATCCTGGAAACAGTTTGAGCTCAAAGAGGGGTCCTATGCCCCTTAGCCCAGCAAATGTGGAAGGCCAACAGTAGTCATGCATATGTCTTAGGTAATTTACCAAAAATATTCACCTCCTTTCTTTCTACCCCATCACTCACATATTTAAAATGACCATGCCATTGGAAAAACAGAACATGAAGTATCTTCATCAAGTGTGTCGCAGGGAATTCAAGCTTTACTCAAAACACTTTTTTTTAAAAAAAATGACACAATTAGAGATAATAAATTGGAGAGACAGCCATTTTGGTCCACCCTTATTCCAGTGCAAATACATTGTAAGAATCCTGCTTTTTGGTCAACCTTACAGCCTTGCAAACACACTGGATAAAGCAACAACTGAGGGCCTTTATACACAGGCACAAAACCCATGATTGGTAACAATCCCTCAGGTAAACTTGGATTAATCCAAATAAACTGTATCTTCCCAGTTTACTCCCGATTAATAAAACACCTCAACAGATCCAGAGCTTATTTGATGATCCCGGGGTGAATTCCAACAGCCAAACCAATTCTTCGGGCTCCTTGATTTCCCTTCCACCCCACCCCACTTCCTGATACATCATTTTCAAGCATCAGAGGGGGCTGTGCTGCTGGAAAACCCCTCCGGTAAGTTTTATTTGGGGGGGGGGAATGGAGGCAGGGATGACTGGATGCCATCCCAGGTCAACCTTTTCCTGTGGGAAAGCCCGGGGTTATGGGAGGGGGTGGGAACTGAAACATGCTTCCTCTTGGGTTTTAGTTAAGTGTAGAAGGGCCCTGATAGTAAGGTGTTGATATGTAGATCAGTGCAGACATCTGAGAGTAAGTAATAGCAATCAAAAGAAATTGGTAGCTGCCCCACCATGTAATATTACATCCAGGAATTTTTCTGTCAGCAGAGAACTCTCTTTACTCACTCAATCCAGGACAGTGCAAAAGTAGGTGCTCATCGTAAGAGTCTGGTTTGTTTTTGCTTTTGTCCTTTATGAAAATTATTGATTGAGGCAGATTTACATGTAATAACAGCAATTTCCTACTCAGCACTGCAATTACTTAGTTTTGGAATATTGTCAAGTCCAGGTCTCAAGAGCAGGATCAGTGATTGGGCAGAATGCATGGGGAAGGATTTTCATGACTATTTCTATGAAAAATATGGAAAGACAATTTTTCAAGGTCCTTGGCTTAAGAGTCGCCAAGACTAGGAATCCTTTTACCCTACCATCTAAGCAGAACTAACTGGCTACTGGGCAAGATAATGTAACCTGACCAGCCCTTCTCCAGGATATCTTCTGATGTTTGGTCTATAAGGTGCCAAGAACAGCTCTTTAACCTGATATAGAGCCTTAAGACACAGCACACTTGCCCAGATCTGGAAAATGAATGGGCAAAATTCTTGGAAAGATGTGTTTACACCATCTATGCTGAGCTGATTTCTACATGAGGATATGAGTTAAACAATTTAAAAGGTTGATGATTTATTCAGAGAGTTGCAGAGGGTCTAGTATCTGGCATTCTTATTCACTTTGCAAGTACAGAGGCTGTTCCTCGATGACTTGTGGATCAGATAGGTTCAAAGGCCAGCACTTACATTTCCAAGATTATTGGGAACTAAATTCTGTGGACTCTAAAGTTCAACAGTTCTTCCTAACCACTCCCATTTACACTCTCTTGTTGTTTATTCTACTATAAACAATATGGCCACCTTTTTGCAATTTCAGAAGGAAACAGTTATTTCAATACTGCACATTATAAGTAGTGCTCTTGTGCAAACTACTTTGTATGCATTAAAAAGTATTAACACTTTATAAAAAAACCAGGATGATGTAATTGTATCACATTTCCTTTAGTGAAGCTAAGGATTGCTGCATTATGGAGGTAATGGTTTATACACATGTGTCACCTGGAATGGAAGTTTCTCAGATACATCACATTAAAATATATAAATCTGCATGATGATGGCAGAACCCCTAATGTGAGGAAGATAGGAAAAACATTATAATCTGCATTTCCAAATTGAATAAGAATTTTGCTCAGTAGAAACCTCTTGACTACAAATAGTCTGGAATTACAACCTGCTGTTTGAGATACCTGAGTATGTCTTCCTTGTTTATTATATGCATGTATGCACACATTTGTGTACATATTTACTTTTTAAGAGAGCAAACTTTATCCCGTTTCTTTGGACCAAATGACATTGAAAATCATAAATCAGTAGAACAACTCATTCACTTGGAACCTACGCATGTTGAAGGCAAGTTGTTTCACAGCTATACCTATTTTATGCTGACTCAAGTGATGAGTCAGCCTCCTACAGATAAAGCTCTCAAGGCTGCTCTTAACAACCTCCTAATGAAATCTGCAGCTGCCCCAAGGGGGTGGGGAAATTACAACAACTTTTAAAAGGAAAACAAAACAACAAAAAGGAAAACAAAACAATGAGAAAAAGGAAACCCTGCAATAAAAACTCAACTTTTGCATAAATACCAGAACAATTAACTTAGCTTCTTATGAGGGCACAAACCAAATGTATGTGGACAGCAGCCTGCACATAATGTTTCCACACAAGGTAAAGTACAGAAAAGAATGGCCACACTGGATATATTTATAACTTGCATTCACATTATGTTGCCTTTCTTCTTTCTTGTGCAGAAGAGGTAAGTTTTGCAATTACTTCTATGAGATTATGGAGAAAACCAATGGCAAATACACACACACACTTTGCTAGAGAAAAAGAGACCTTCATATAGGCACTTTACAATATTGGTCAGGTTATTCAACCCAGTTCAGTTCAATAAATATGTAAGTCCTAACTATGAAGACAAATTGTTTCTGATATAGAGACAAGAAATGACAAGAATGTGTATTTCATGTACATTTATATGCGAGATTTGAAACTGGTGTATATTTGCTGGTAGAAATGTTTGCACTCTAGGAATGTTTGTGCTCACTCAAGGTGCATCTATATTATATATACATATATAGTTTCAGTGCAATTTTACACAGGCATTACAATACAGTCTGTACCATTTCAAGAATGTGATGGCCACAAAATGTATACTCTCAACATGTGCTGCAGCATGCATCCAGTCAGAAACAACCTATTTTAAAACTTCACTGGAAATTCCATAATAAGCCATAAAATCCACTGCATCCAATCACTGTATATCTCATGCAGAGCTGGACTTGAGACAGAAAAATGCAGAGCACTCAGCAGCATAGGGATAGTGCTGATGCATTGAAAAACCCAGAAACACAGCTTGTTGGAAGGCAAACAAAAAATCCTATCCACGTCCCCCCGGAGAGGAAGCCACAGCGTTCCCATTAGAATGTCCACTTTCTACTCCTTTTTGCTGTGCCTTGCTTTGTTCTGGTGCTGATTGTGATCACACATGCTGCTGCCCATCATTGCCTACTGCCAGATGATTAAAAACACACAAAATTCCTGGATTTGGATCAATCTACAATCAGTGAATCTTGGTGGCCACCATCCCAGCCTCCAACTGGTTCCTGGGGTGCCTGTGCAAGTATTCCGCAGTGAACCAGTTTTCTTTAATCCACATCCTGACTTGGTTTCAATGGCTGTGCAGAACCACCCCAAATCTAATGTTATATCTTTCTGTGTCTTTTCTAGGATGGATGGCATAAACACTCATGATACGTGAGATTTTAAAATATTTTTTAGTAGTAGATTTGGGATGTTTATTCACCTCTTGGATAACAACTATTATCTGAGAGTGAATTCCCTTTTCATTTATTAAAGGAGTTACAATATTTCCCTATGCCTGCTATGGTTTTCATTGATTTATTCTTATTTATTTTAGTGAAGAATAATGCTGCATGCTCCACTGCTATTCTGTTACATTTGTTATGCAATTATTTTGCTTGAATTCCGATCAGCTAATTAATGCAATTGGGATCTATGTCTCTCTCTTCTGATAAACGGCGACATGTTTTCATCTTCTTATGGTTTATAACTGCACAGTAAGCTTTCACAAAGCTAAAAATTTACTAAAAGAAAGACAGCATTACTGCCAGGGTGTAATTTTGTTGAAGGGTTTATGTACCACAAATGCCAAAATTATGATGTAGTAACATTACTAAGTTTTAGTTCAGTCTTTATTAATCACCAGACTCCCTAGCTTTACAATAGACATAGCAGAACACATTTTAAGAACAAATTATTCTCAATTTGTTTTACTTCACACCTGATTTTCAAAGAGAGAATTCAGGGGAATCCCCAGTCCCAATTAGTAGACTGGTGTCGAGGGAGCATTACTAATAATATTACTTCAAACACAATCACTTTTATCCTGTAAAGGGAAGGGAAATGCCATTATTTGAAGTTGATTGTTAAGCCATTCCAAGACACACTGTGCTGCAATCCTCCATATGTCTACTCAGAAGTAACCCCTAATGATTTCAAAGGGACTAACTTGTAGGTCAGTGTATATAGCACTACAGACTAAAGCCATTCTCAGAGATTTTGACAAGCTTTTAATGAACACACATGGAGTGAAAAAGTACTGCTGCAGCAGGTTCCTCCCTGACCTACTTGCATTCATTATAATGTGTGAAAAGATCCTTTTCTCTGTACAGGTAGGGTGGGGTGGAAGACTCTTACATGCATCACAATGACAAAGAAAAGGCCACTGTGCTGCTTCCCAACTCCAGATCAGGTGATGAACATTTCAGTAGGAATCAGACCTCAATCTTGTATAGTTTCACCTCCTGTGACCCCTTTGCTTTGTTACATCCACTTAAACATAACCATCATCCATCTATTCATAAGTCAAAGCAGGCAGTTGACTGCAAAGTTCTAAAGCCCTATTTAGTAAGTTTGACTGAATCAAAGGAATCCCAATTGCAAAAAAATGGGCACAGGATTTCAGCCTTAGCTTGCTTTATTTTTTTTTTAAAGACAATTGTCATACATAGCCATAGTTCGGCACATACCAAATTATTGGAAAATTGCAAGGAGAGAGAGGGAGTTAATACAAAGTGACTAATCTACTCTAGCCATGCTAAAAACAAACAAAACAAAACAAAAACCAAACATTCAAGGTGCATTTACACTGTAAATTTAATGCATTTTGATAGCACTGTAAGTCTAATTGCCCAATAGTATAGAATCATGGAAGATGTAGTTTTATAAGGTATAGTCTTCTCTGCTAAAGATAGTGGGTACCTCAGCATACTACACATCCTAGGATTCCACAACATTGAGACATGGCAGTTAAAGTGGTGTAAAACTGCATTAATTATATTGTGCAAATGCACACTAAGTGACCCGAAACAATGCCATCTCATATTCATTCTAAATTTAACTTGAGTTAATTCAGATTTCCTGTCTCTATATGGATTTTTGTTATCAAGAACTCATACTCAGTACAAACACATATGATTTTTTTTCTAAGTAATCCATAGAATTCTCTCAGATTAAATCAGGCTGGGTCTACCCTGCCCTATATCCCAGGATCTGATCCCAGGTTATCTGCTTTGAACTGGATTATATAAATCTACACTGCCAAATAATCTAGGATAAGAAGGTAATCTGGGATCAGATCCTGGAATATAGGGAAGTGTAGATCCAGCGTCAGTGTTGGGGCCCATCTACACAGCACTTAAAACATGGGGTTTCCCAAGGTAAAAGGGGGTGTGGCTACGTGACATTAGCGCTAAAAGCACACCGATTCGCTGCAACAGATGAAAAACACAGGGTAAAAGGTCCCCTTTTATCCTGATTCTACCCAGAATATGTGCATATTCACATCACTATTTATTTATCCCTGAACTCAGGAAAGCATGTGACTTCCTTCCCTCCCACTATGAAGCCCAAAACAACTGATCGGTTGATTGGGTTATGAAACAAGACACACAGCTGATTTAAAGGAAGCCCAAGTGGAGAGCAATTAGAACTCTCAGAAATTCATTATTTTAAACTTTATGATATTTAAAAGAGCTTGAATAAATAATTAGGGGAAGAGAAAAATGGGGCGGACTTAAAAAAAAACCCTGTGTTATGTGCTGAACCTCATATGCACCCATGCAAATCTCTTTGTATTTATATTAAGGTATTTCCATGTGCACATATATGGTTCAGCTCATATCAGAGTGATTAAAAAACACCTTCTGCTGGATGTCCCTTGTCCGCCTTCCATCTTTTTCCAATACAGAGGAAGCCTGTAAGGAAGCCGGGGTAAGAAATCCCAGGACAGTTTTTTCAGGGAGGGAATTAAATGAATTAAACCAGATAGAGATAAACAAGGAAGATGTTCTCACATGCCTTACTAAACTAAATGTCAACAAATCACCAGGGCCAGATGGCATCCACCCCAGAGTTCTTAAGGAACTCAAGTGTGAAATTGCTGAAATTCTAGCCAAAATATATAACCTTTCTCTAAGATCAGGCACTGTACCCGAGGACTGGAGGGAGGCAAATGTAACTCCGATCTTCAAGAAAGGATCCAGGGGTGGTCCAGGAAATTATAGGCCAGTTAGTCTGACCTCAGTTCCAGGCAAAGTGATGGAGACCATTATTAAAGAAAAAATTACTAAGCACATAGAAGAACAGGCATTGCTGAAGGAAAATCAACATGGTTTCTGCAAAGGCAAATCATGTCTTACTAACTTGATAGAATTCTTTGAGGGTGTAAATAAACACATAGATAAAGGGGACCCAGTCGATATTGTTTACCTTGACTTTCAAAAGGCTTTTGACAAAGTCCCTCACCAAAGGCTCCTAAATAAGCTCTTCAGCCATGGAATCAGGGGACAGGTCTTGTCCTGGATTGGAACCTGGCTAAACTGTAGGAAACAAAGGGTGGTAATAAATGGACACTTCTCTGGATGGAAAGAGGTGAGAAGTGGCATACCCCAAGGTTCAGTTTTAGGACCGTTACTTTTAATTTATTCATAAATGATCTGGATGTAGAAGTAAATTGTGAGGTAGCAAAGTTTGCAGATGACACTAAACTGTTCAGGGTAGTTAAAAATGAAACTGATTGTAAAGAGCTCCAGAAAGATCTCTCGAAATTGAGTGAATGGGCAACAAAGTGGCAAATGCATTTTAACCTAAACAAGTGTAAAGTCATGCACATCAGGGCAAAGAACCCCAAATACACTTATCAACTGATGGGATCAAAGCTTTCCGAGACAAACCAGGAAAGGGATCTTGGGGTTTTGGTGGACAGCTCAATGAAGATGTCAACCCAGTGCGCTGCAGCAGTGAAAAAAGCAAATTCTATGCTTGGCATGATCAGGAAGGGAATCGAAAATAGGTCGGCAAATGTTGTATTGCCTCTCTACAAATCTATGGTGAGGCCACATCTGGAGTACTGTGTACAATTCTGGTCACCGCACCTTAAGAAGGATATAACGGAACTGGAAAAGGTACAAAGAAGGGCAACAAAAATGATCCAAGGGATGGAGCAGCTCCCTTATGAAATCAGGTTGCAACGCCTTGGTGTTTCAGCCTTGAAAGACGACGTTTAAGAGGTGACATGATCGAAGTGTATAAAATCATGCATGGGATAGAAAAGGTGAATAAAGAAAAAATATTTTCTCTGTCACACAACACTAGGACTAGGGGGCACTCCCTAAAACTCCAAGGTAGGAAAGTTAGGACTAATAAAGGGAAATATTTCTTCACCCAGAAGGTCATTGGGTTATGGAATTCACTTCCAGAGGAAGTTGTGACAGCTGTCAGCCTGGACAGCTTCAAGGCAGGATTAGACAGATTCATGGATACCAAGGGAATCAGTAGTTACTGAAATGGACATCCAAGTGCCACCTCTGTGTTGATTGAGGCAGGCAGGATTTTCCCCGGGTACTGGTTGTGGGGGGTCGGGAGCAGGTGAGGGTTTTGCCCTCCTTCCTGCTAGAGATCCCTGTGTACAACTAGTGGGCCACTGTGTGACACAGAATGCTGGACTAGATGGGCTGAGGCCCGATTCAGCATGGCTCTTCTTATGTTCTTATGTAGGACTGTCAGGTCTCTGTGAGGACATGTTCTCAGGTCCTGGGATTTTTAGTCCTCCCTTTAAAAACTGCATTTCATGTTGTCTGCAAGAACCCTTGGATAGCTGAGTTTTCTCCCTTAAAATACATATTACATTAACAATGAATGTATGTGGTCACAAATCTACTCCCCTGCAATAAATTATATACAGAAACAAATAATTATGAGCTGTAGGCTTTCAAAGAATCTACCAACCTTTTTATCCTCACACTCATCCGAAAGATCTGGTGCATCTGCTTTAGACCAAGGAGATTCAGAGAAGAATATGTCTTCAATCCTCAAACGCCTTCAGAGTTTACAACAGAGAATAGTGATACGGTAAAAATACTCCAGATGCAAAAGGAATGAATAGACATTTCTTCTTAAATGTGTTCCCACTTGTCAAGGCTGCAACAAAAAAGAGAGAGAAAAGAAAGTTATTCTGAAAAAGCAGCAGCATTTATGTAAGTCTTATGCAATAATATACAGTACAACTCTGTGCATCAGCACTGCACCTCTATCTCTTTTTTGATCTTAATTTGAATTTATCTCTGCAGATTTATCTCTGCAGTTTTTTAAACAAGCTCCATATAAAACCACATTTCTTGATGAAACAGCAGAATCTATAAGAACAGAATCACACCCAGGTTCTCTGATTCAGTTAAAACAGAGGTGGGCAATTGTTCCCAACATGACTGGAAGTATCATGATAGCAAGTAATTTTATGTTCAATCTTTTTGTGTTTGGGATATTGGAGCATTAGCAGGAAGGTTGAGGCCAATCTGTAGCCATATGCAGCCATTTGAGGACAGTAAACTGTCTGCAAAAATAATGAATTTGATAACAGGGTTTGGGCTGTTGGAAGAGCAGTAAATGAGGTCTCAGGGACCATATGAAGTATAAGAAACACTGTTCCTCATGTACTGAGTAAAAACAATTAATGAATGGGAGCAAATATGTGGATCCACAACTTGTCTTTAACTGGATATTGTGAACATGCAATTTTTTTGTAAATACCTAGAGTCCTGAGTACTACACATGCAATTTTGATAATAACACACACATACAGTCAACTAGTGCCCATCATTGTTCTGAGTTGTGTTTTATTATTATTATTATTTTACTGACACAAAATCGCAGCAAATAGCAGCAAATGAGATATATATGCTGGATTTCGTATCACAAAATCACAAGTTGAACACTTCCCAAATGGCTAGGACTGTGTGATATATTTTCAAATTAAGTGCTCAGATCCAAGTAAGGTGGTTTTTTGCAGTTGACAGATCATGATTTTGTCAATATTTTTTCCAAATGCCAGCCAAGATCTTTTGGCACGGCACCCAGTGTGCCGATTACTACTGGGACCACCTGGACTCGTTTATGCCAGAAACTTTACGGTTGGATTTTGAGATCTTGATAACGCCTGAGTTTTTCCTGTTGTTTTTCTTCAATGCAACTGTCACCTGTTATGGCAACATCAATAAACCATTTTTTTTTCTTTTCCACAATTGTGATGTCTGGTGTATTGTGTTCCAAAACTTTGTCAGTCTGGATTCGAAAGTCCCACAGGATTTTTGCATGTTCATTTTCCACTACCTTTGCAGGTTTATGATCCCACCAGTTATTTACTACTGGCAGGTGGTACTTGTGACATAAGTTCCGATGAATCATTTGGCCCACAGAGTTGTGCTGCTGTTTGTAGTCATGATGATGATGATGATAATGCATTCTAGCTGAATAGCCTCCATGCTTTCATTCAAACAGGTGATTGTTGGAATCAAAGACTAAAATTGTCAGCCATATATTGGGAAGAACACACTCAAGGTCCTAGTTCTCTGCTTGCACATTTCTGATCAATATACATATTGATTATACATATACAGAAACACACATATGGGGGAATGGAAACATATATTTTTGTTCACTTAGGGAGGGGACCTTGCATTGGAAAAAAGTGAAACCCAGAAGCAACATGAAGGATTAGGATTGTACATGGCTTTCTAGAAGGGCATAGGTTGCCAAAGGGAGGTTAGGATGGATAGCAGCCATTCAGAAAATGGGAAATAAAAGGGCAAAGGGTCTGATAGGAAGTAATGATAGTTGTGCCTTCTAATTTTCTGACAACAAGGTAATTTGGCAATCCAAAAGGCCATTTTTGTCTTTAAGTCACAGAATTTACATCATGAACAATTCCTCCAAATCAGCACTGAAAACTTGGAATTTACCTCATAAAATGATATTTGCTAAGTGTTCCACCATTAAGTAAAATACTTTTCTGACTGCAATATTATGTCTACTGAACTTTCTAAAACTGCCATGCAAGCAAAATGCTACGAAAGAACGAATAAGTGCTATTCACAGAGTGATATAAAATATACTGCATGAACCACTTTTCACAGTACTATAGATTCCACATATCACACAGAAACCTTTTAGTGTTAATATGAAAATGGATGTTAAACCAAGACAATTCAGAACAATGGACAATGAAATCTGTTCCCTGCTTTTTATTCACAGTGAGATAATTTGTATACACAGCTCTACTCATATATCAATCTGTAATGGTTTATTCCTGATGTTTTATACTTGATTGCAGTTTAGGATTACATTTTCCTGGAGACTAATATTAATAATGTATTGAATAAATTATTTTAGATTGAACATTTCAGAAACACAAGTAAAACAGACATAAGGTCATGAGATATCAGTGAGACACATTTCACTTTCCTCATGAAAAAGGAGGAAAATAAACATTTCTTGCTACTACAAGATTCCATGACCGATAAAAGGAGTACCATGAATTGAGGCAAAAATACTGTAATCTATCAAGGCACATCCTGAGTCAAGTCAAGGGACTTATCTTTCTGTTCCTCCAAACCTATTCCCCACACATGATATACTTCTGGGATGATCTAGACTAGAGGCCTTTTCCTATCCCCTATGACTCAAGGCATACTTCAAGGACAATGAAACCAATTTACTACACAAAGAGACCGCCTTGTTCTCCACAACACAAGACTAAAATAGGGAACCACACCAATATACAACAAAATACCTTTCAGACTCAGGAAAATAAACGCTTCCTGATGGCCCACTATATGCAATAAAAATAAATCTATATATATATAATTGCTCAGTCCGTTTAATGTCGTATATAGACAAAGAAACTATGGCTCCCAACACCACCAAACTTTACAGCCGACTGGACCATTACTCTAGGTACAGACAACGCCAAAAACACCGGACCTACATACCTCCCAACACCCCAAAAAACGATCCCCAAAAATTGCCAACGGAACTCCCACCCCGGCAGCTTCGCTGCCAGCGCAAACATTTAGAACGTTCGCACATGGAAGCCAGAGCGCCTCCTCCGCCTCCTACTTTGATCAGGAAGTGCGGCAGGGGGGCCTGGAAGGAGGAGGGGACACCCCTCCCCTCCTCCCCAGCCCCTCCCACCTTCTCACGCCCCCTGCCGCCTTCCGGTAAGGAAGAGTGGTGGGGGGGCGTGGCAGGAGGCGGGGACACCCCTCACCTCCTCCCCAGCCCCTCCCACCTCCTCCCGCCCCCCCTGCCGCCTTCCGGTAAGGAAGAGCGGCGGGGGGGCATGGCAGGAGGCAGGGACACCCCTCCCCTCCTCCCCAGCCCCTCCCACCTCCTCCCGCCCTCCCTGCCGCCTCCCGGTAAGGAAGAGCGGTGGGGGGGCGTGGCAGGAGGTGGGGACACCCCCCCTCCCCAGCCCCTCCCACCTCCTCCCGCCCCCCTGCCGCCTTCCGGTAAGGAAGAGCGGTGGGGGGCGTGGCAGGAGGCGGGGACACCCCTCCCCTCCTCCCCAGCCCCTCCCACCTCCTCCCGCCCCCATGCCGCCTTCCGGTAAGGAAGTGGCGGGGGGCGTGGCAGGAGGCGGGGACACCCCTCCCCTCCTCCCCATCCCCTGCCACCTCCTCCCGCCCCCCCTGCCGCCTTCCGGTAAGGAAGAGTGGTGGGGGGGGCATGGCAGGATGCGGGGACACCCCTCCCCTCCTCCCCAGCCCCTCCCACCTCCTCCCGCCCCCCTGCCGCCTCCCGGTAAGGAAAAGTGACGGGGCGTGGCAGGAGGAAGGGACACCCCTCCCCTCCTCCCCAGCCCCTCCCACCTCCTCCCGCCCCCCCTGCAGTTTTCCGGTAAGGAAGAGCGGCGGGGGTGTGGTGTGGCAGGAGGCGGGGACACCCCTCCTCTCCTCCCCAGCCCCTCCCACCTCCTCCCGCCCCCCCCCCCTGCCCCCTTCCGGTAAGGAAGAGTGGTGGGGGGCGTGGCAGGAGGCGGGGACACCCCTCCCCTTGTCCCCAGCCCCTCCCACCTTTTCCCGCACCCCCTGCCGCCTTCCGGTAAGGAAGAGCGGTGGAGGGGGCGTGGCAGGAGGCGGGGACACCCCTCCCCTCATTCCCCAGCCCCTCCCACCTCCTCCCACGTTCCCCTCCAAAGGCCTGGGCTAACTTGGGCCTTTTAGGGGTTTTTGGACTTCAACTCCAACAGGCCCAAGTTTGCCCAGTTGTGGGAGTTGAAGTCCAAAACACCTGAAAGGACCAAGTTTGCACAGGCCTTTGAAAGGGGCCTGAGGCTGTGAGGAATTGTGGGAGTTGAAGTCCAAAATCCCCTGAAAGGCCAAAGTTCTGGACTTCAACTCCACACACCTCACAGCCAGTTCCTTCCAAAGGCCTGGGCTAACTTGGGCCTTTCAGGGGTTTTTGGACTTCAACTCCAACAGGCCCAAGTTTGCCCAGTTGTGGGAGTTGAAGTCCAAAACACTTGAAAGGACCAAGTTTGCACAGGCCTTTGAAAGGGGGTCTGAAGCTGTGAGGAATTGTGGGAGTTGAAGTCCAAAAACCCCTGAAAGGCCAAAGTTCTGGACTTCAACTCCCACAATTCCTCACAGCCCCAGTTCCCTTCCGAAGGCCTGGGCTAACTTGGGCCTTTCAGGGGTTTTTGGACTTCAACTCCAACAGGCCCAAGTTTGCCCAGTTGTGGGAGTTGAAGTCCAAAACACCTGAATGGACCAAGTTTGCACAGGCCTTTGAAAGGGGCCTGAGGCTGTGAGGTGTGGGAGTTGAAGTCCAAACCCCTGAAGGCCAAAGTTCTGGACTTCAGCTCCACAATTCCTCACAGCCCCAGTTCCTTTCGAAGGCCTGGGCTAACTTGGGCCTTTCAGGGGTTTTTGGACTTCAACTCCAACAGGCCCAAGTTTGCCCAGTTGTGGGAGTTGAAGTCCAAAACACCTGAATGGACCAAGTTTGCACAGGCCTTTGAAAGGGGCCTGAGGCTGTGAGGAATTGAGGGAGTTGAAGTCCAAAAACCCCTGAAAGGCCAAAGTTCTGGACTTCAACTCCCACTGAGTCAACGGGGAAGCCTTGAAGGGTGGAAGAGCTGGCAAACTGCCGGGTGGGCAGGCGCTTACGGCGAGAGGTAAGCTGACGACACCACGATGGCCGTTTCGCATAACACACGCTTCCTCAGGGCTCTCTGAACTTCTGGCCACTCCTCCCCAGGGTTGTAGTCACCAAATTAGGACTCAAAGTCAAAACGAGAGGTTGCTGAGTATGGAATAGCAAATAGTAAGCATACCGCTACATAGCCAATGCTCGGAACAATTCACATACATATATTGCTATTCCATACTCAGCAACCTCTCGTTTTGACTTTGAGTCCTAATTTGGTGACTACAACCCTGGGGAGGAGCGGCCAGAAGTTCAGAGCGCCCCGAGGAAGCGTGTGTTACGCGAAACAGCCATCTTGGCATCGTCAGCTTACCTCTCGCCGTAGGCACCTGCCCACCCGGCATTTTGCCAGCTCTTCCACCCTTCAAGGCTCCCCCGTTGACTCAGTCTCAATCCGTGAGTGAATCAGCTCCGGATCACCCATAGGGGTACACGGACTCTATGTATGCGTCGATATAGCCCATTGATTGTTTGTAAGGGCATTGTAGTAATGATTGTTATTTGTGATATATGGAATACATTGCACTAAAAGTGATATTGTTATGATATATAGCACTGCTATTATTTAGAATACATTTTGATATGTTTTGCTACAATACGACTCGTCATTACTACAGTATACAGGTCCGCCCCGTTAAATATGTATGGTTTAGCGTTGTCTATTAGCAGTTTGCATAGTGGCATATTCTTAATGTGTATTGGATAACTTTAGTTAACACCCAAGCCTCATGGGGGGTGTCTTGAGCGAATCTCATCTCCTTTCAGGTTCCCAGCTAGCATCACATTTATTTATATTTATTTATTGTTCCTTCTTATATTCCGCTCCTCCCAGCAGGCTCGGGGCGGATCACAGCATAAAACCCGGCTAACATGAGCATTCATGTTGCCGTACAATAAAAACATAAAACATACAACATTGGTCCCGAGATTAACAATTGTGTCAAATCATGGCATTCCAGTGTCAAAGTGGAATCACATCACATCCTAATAGCTCCATCCATCACTCATAAGTTTCTGTATCACCCTGGCTTTAAGCACAATTTTTCCTCCTGCCGTTGTCATCCAACAATGATGATTAAATCTGAACTTGTCACCCCATCACTTTACCTACATGTTTTGCATTTCTATGGCTACTCACACATACATTTTGTCTATAAAGATTTGTTCCTAGACACTTCACTCCATGTATTTGAGGAAGTAAGTCTAGTCTACAAAAACTTATGCTATCAACTTATTTTTCTCAAGTAGGGCTTGTCTATATGAGCCAAAAATGCTAAGTGGACCAGAAGTTGATCCTGAAAGTTCACATGCCATCCAGAGATATCTGATACTTAGCGTAGGATAACCCGGGGCGAACTGATTTAGTCCTACACTAAGGGAAGTCAAGAAATGCAGAGCCGCTGTAGTAGTAGTAGTAGTAGTAGTAGTAGTAGTAGTAGTAGTAATAGGAGCAACTCCAGGGGCCATCCAGTCCACTTCAGCCATGAAGGAAAAGCACAATTAAAGCAGCCCAATTCAATGGCTACCCAGCCTTTGGAAGAAGAAGAAGAAGAGCAGAAACCCCAGGAACCATCCAGTTCAACTCTCTTCTGACATGCAAGAAAGGCACAAAGCATCCTCTGAGTGGTGGGAGGAAAATAGGGTTTTGGAAGCAAGCAAGGTAAGGAAAAAAGGAGTTTGGAGCTGAGCGGGCTGAGAGAAAAGGGCTTTTGGGCACAAGGGTAGTGGTGGGGAGGAGCTGGAAGGAGGAGGAAAAGCTGGGAGGGGGGGGGAGAGGGAATCACAAAGTCCCTTAGTATGCTTGGCAGAGCCACTTTGAGAAACACTGCTCTAGAGTTTCACCAATGCTCCAGAGCAGCCCCACACTTTGAGCACAGTTTGAACAGCAGACTGCCTCTGATGTGAACTTGTCTGCTATCCAAATGTTCTAGTGCCACTATCTCCTTTTACATGTCCTTACCAGATCATTAGTGCAGATAAAGGGGGATGTGTCCAGCCTGCAGCACCCCAATCACTGCTTCCAGACATCTGCAAAACTCCTGGCTGTTCCCACTCTCCTTCCTGGTCACGTGAATACCTTTGCTGATGACAGCAAATTAACCCATACAGCCAGGAGCTTTCCTGGAGCTCTGTGATCATCCTGCAGTGTTGCTGGTGGCAGGAAAGCATGAAAGGTGACAATTTAGTGGGCTGATTCTGCCATGCTACGGGTCGGGGATGGCACGTGTGCAGCATCTAGGAGCATTTTGTTAAGAACTGGCCACAGTCTAATTACCTGATATAGACAAGACATTAGTCTCTAAGGAGTTACAAGACCCCTTTGCATAAGGTCACGATTGCAATGCTACATTAAAAGAAACCCATATAGCAACGTGAACCATTACCACACAGTCATTCAAATTCTTGGTTTGAAAGCAAATATTCTACTGGATATCAATACATAAAAACACTGCTAAGGAAAAAAATGATTGAAACAACAGCTGTTTCTTTGCATAGAAGCCATGATCCAGGATTGCATAAATCCACAGAGTATAAGAGTATTAAGACATGAGGCCAAGATTTCTTTAAAAGCTGTTCTCATCGACTACAGCAGGGCTTCAGCCAAATCCTTGATGGAACATCTTCCCCTCTGAGCTTTTTAGAATCTCCCACTCAATATCTCTTCATTGTCTTCTATGCCACTGACTCTCAGATTTGTCCACTGCTTTCAACTCAGCTAGGCAGCATTGCTTTATTTCCATTTACAGAAAGGGAGGAAAAGAAGAATCAGGGGGTAGGGAGAGAGGGAGAAGAATTGTAGATATTTGCATTATTGAAAAGTATCATTACAGCATTTCTCTATGCAGAAGCTTACAAAATGTGTCAACAATTGCTGCTAGCCCTTGACACTACTACACACCATACTAACCAATTCATCTTGCTCTTCCTTCATCTTGTTTTGTCATATGTACTCTATCACAGCAGTCTGCAAGTCAGCATAATTTTACCACCTTCAGTTCACATTTCTACCATAATCTCATTCTGGTCTAAATGTTGTCAACTTCAATTATATTTACAGCAGTTTTTGAATACTTTGTGGAGGCGAAGAGACAATGAGTTGAGGGAGGGAGAGAGAAGAGATAAATCCTAAGCAAATAGTTGCAATTCATCCTAAAGCATGGCATAAATTCCTTGATGTTATTCTATCATTTTAGACCTATGCTACATGAAGATTGTGGATAAATGTGTGTATGTTGAGCAATGAAAAGGTGTTTTTCATTGGTATGTCATGCATTTTCTATTCAGTGTAAACCAGTAAGCAATCTCTATTTGGAGCGCACAAATGGAGTATAGAAGAGGTGAGGAAAAAGTTATCTTCCTCTTACCTCCATGAATGCAGAGTGCCTGAATGCCGGGAAATTTTGTAAGCACTTTCAGCTGAACAAATTTGCAAACCCTTTCAGATTCTTGTATTGAACACCTGAACCATCTCTAAGAGCAGCCAGATGCAGAGAGATATTAAGTACAACATTTGCCTCCCAGCTGGATCCAAAACAAGTGAAGTGCATCCGGTGAGCTGTATGCAGCCCTAAGATAAACTCCCTATCCCTAAAGAACATGTTATTTTATTGTCAATGGAAGAGTGGTGGTTTTACATTTAAACAACTAATAATGATATCATCAATTCAAAACCACTTATGGTCACTTCTTGTTTTAAGGTTTATTTGGGGTTTTTTTGTAATTTTCCAGGTCTTGCGCAATGCCTTGGGGGCAAATGTTGTACTTAATATCTCTCTGCATCTGGCTGCTCTTAGAGATGGTTCAGGTGTTCAATACAAGAATGGGCTTTGGGATCATTTGAAGTTACTATTGTATATCTGGATTAATATTTCATGTAGCATAGGGCTTAGGTCAGGTGTGGTTAGTCCCGCATCCCAAACATCCAATACATAGGCCACACCATCACTTGGTCAGAAACAGAAGCAAGGAAGCACCATTTCCAGTTTCAGGAATTTATCACCTGATTGGTTGATTGACTGATTGTGGAGCATTTGATCAATGTATAGTTGGAAATGTGGGGGCAAAACAATGGCATTTACCAATTGGGAGGGGGCAGGCAGCATGGAATGAAAAATAACCTGTAAAAATTATTTGGCCGATCATAAAGGTATTGGTCACCAAAATGCAACCTCATGGGCCATAGGATCATGTCTTTAATATCCCCGCCTTGTATGAATGTTTTAAAAAGTTTGGCATGCAATTAGGTAGTAGAGAGGAAGTCTGAGTATTTTCAGGAAGGAAAGGAAACTGCAAAATAAACTTTCCCAGGCAATAACCTTAAATATGTTTTTCATTCCTTACAAATACAAAATAATATTTTCATTAACCCAAAGGCAATGTAATGTCCCAAGGTAGTAGAAACATCCTTTAAAAACCCAAAATAACTTGAGAGTCCTAGAGAATGTTTTAAAAAGATAATTACCAATGTGTACTCTCAGTGGCTAACTTGTATCTGCTGTTCAACATGAAGCAGCTGAACATGTTGAGACAATAACAGACACACATGAGAAATTCTCTTTATAATAATGATATCAAACATTACAATAGCATATGAAGGCAACGTGGAGCCAAATTAAATCCAATCAATTAATGTATGATAAAATGTGAAGTACACAAATAACCCATTGTTTGAAACATAACTATTTCCCAATTAAATTTTATTCAACTATTTGTAAATATGGAATGTGATGTCAAACTAATTTTGATTTTTCACATTTTTAAATTACAATTAGTTACTGAGGACAAGGGATTTTTGGTTTTTAGAAGACTTGTCCATGAAAACACATTTATATATTTGCTTCTCCCAGAAGTCAAGGTTGCTCCACAATGCAAAAAACACAAGAGTTCCAATATAAAATACTAGCTGTACCCGGCACGCGTTGCTGTGCCCTATTTTGGAGATGCGAGGAAGTCTGAGTATGTAAGTTGTTGTTGGGGTCATGGCTGTGTTGTTGTGGGTTGTTTTGGTGGGTGGGATGTTGGAGTCCTGTGGAGTTGTTGTTGTGTGGTGTTGCTGGAGTTCTGCATAGCTTGTGGATATGCAATGTTTTTTGTCTTTCCGTCTGCTGTGTTGATGTAGAGGTTGATGCGTGTGTGGGTGGGGTACTTGAAATCCCATTATCCATGGTGTGTCCTCCTCTAATCTGCAGTCGGATGGAGTGTGGGTCATGGGGTGCATTATTTGCCAAGTTTGGTCTTTATCGGTCTTGGTTCTTGGACACAGTGGTCTGTGGGGAATGATGGGTTTTGAAGTACTACAAATCCCATTATCCATGGAGGTACTTCAAGTCCCATAATCCATGGTCCACCCTCCTCCAAACTGTAGTATAATGTAGCATGGGTCATAGGGGCTCTGTGTGCCAAGGTAGGTTACTGTAAATTCAGGCCATACACAGTGTCCCATGAGCTGAGGCCTAGTCAAGAACAGCAAGTTAATGAAGCCTTACTGTCAATTCAGGCCATACACAATGTCCAATGAGCTGAGGGCTAGTCGGGAGAATCAAGTTAATGAAGCCTTACTGTCAATTCAGAGCGTAAACAGCATTCCATTAAGTGAGGCCTAGTCAGGGAAATTAAGTTAATGACGCCTTACTGTCAATTTTGGGCGTGGTCTGTGATTTGTAGGGGTGTAAATTTTGTGCCTCAGCCCTTTGCCTTATCCTCCTCTGACAGTTTATTATGGGTCGGAATGTTCATGTTGGCTGGCCAGTACAGGAGTTATGCAAATCCACCCTTATTGGCAGCCAATCATGTTGTCAGAATGTAGAGGCTGGGAGAGTCGTTGGCAGCCCCGGGGGATGCTGGGAAATGTAGGTTTTCTTTACCCGTTGTTTTGGGGGCCTTTTAGGTTTTGGGGGGAAAGTTTCTTTGCTACAAACGTACCTTGTCTGAGGCCTATTTCTGTTGGCAAGTTTGGTGTCTCTGCGTTGTAAGGTTTCTCTGTTTGGGACGGTCTTTCCATGACGACTTTTCCTTTATAAATATAGATAGTGCGCATTCATGTTTATGAGGATTCCTATACAGTGCTTAGAAATCTGTACTTGCCACTGAAGATGTCCCATACTTTAGATGATCTCAATGTAAATGCAACAATAAGAGGTTAAGTAAATTATGGAGGTTTCATCGTATGTTCTGCCGTGATAACGCAAATGGTAGAATGAGCAATAATTAATATTTACAGAGGAGGTAGAGTTAGCAGTATATTGTATCTAGTGTAAATTTATGCAATAAAACAGCTTTTAATTTTCCTGTTGTGGGAAAGACATTCATGGCTGCTGCACTTTTACCCTGCCACCAAGTTTCTATTACCAGGCTGCATAACCTTCAAGATGATTAGTGGGAAAATGTTGCAGGTGGAAATGCAATAAAGGAGCTACCCAATTCTTCCTCGCCACTTAAGCAATCCACACTTTTATTTATTTATTTATTGTATTAGGAATGTACCAAGTGTACAGATGTAAAGTATTTAAAAAACCCACAGAGTTTAAACACTTGACAATTATATTAAATATCCTTTGACCAGTAGATGGCCACTTGGAGTGCCTCTGGTGTTGCTATAAGAAGCTCCTCCATTGTGCATTGTAATAGGTGGTCTGTGCTTTGCTCTTCTCCACACTTGCATGTTGTGGACTCCACTTTGTGGCCTATTTCTTAAGGTTTGCTCTGCATCTCGTGGTGCCAGAGTGTAGCCTGTTCAAAGTCTCCCAGTCTTCTGTGTGCCCCCCGGGGTGGTGGGGAGGGAGTCTCTCATCACGGTATCAGCCACTGATTGAGGTTCTGGGTTTTAGCCTGCCACTATTGGACTCCTGCTTGCTAAGGTGTTCCTATAAATATCTCTGTAGATCTTAGGAAGCCCTTTCTTGATTTAAGGCATTGGTGTGCTGACTGATCCAAACTGATGTGGTAAAAATTAAATTTTGAATAACCTGCTGATTAATTCTCTGAAAACTTCACAATTTGATTTTCCCCCAAAATGTTTGTAGATGCTTCAGATCCATTTAAATTTTATTGTAAATATGAATCCAAAATGTCACACCAAGGGTGGTTGTGTGATGACTTTAAGCAATATAAAATAAAATAAAATAATAAATAGGGGTTGAATAAATGCCAAAGCATTTTCCTCATTCTCTTCCTGGTTCTCTAATTCAAAAATTTCAAGTCTTTGTTAACACATGGTTAATCTTTCCTTTAATTTAGAAAGTGGCTTGGCAATGGGGGTGGGGAGAGATATTGATGCTAACAAACAAGTTAACATTCAAGAAAAGAAGTACACTGTGTCTTGTGCAGTCATTATCCTTTCTTTGAAAGAAGACTGCCATTATATTTAAAAGATTATGTATGCTTTAGCAAAGAAGCTTTTAAAAATGTTTTCTCCCAGTGAAATCTTGAACTCAGTATTTAAGAGAAAAGCTAAGCTGAAAGGAGACTAGATTTGAAGGGCGGGCTTCCTTTTTTCCCAGAGAATATTTTTAGCTCACAGGACACAAATAAATAACTCTACATCTAAGTTAAGATGCAGTGTAATTCAGTGAAAATGAAGGTGTTGATATAAAATACTCTACCCACAGAACTATATCCTAAGAACTGAAAATCTTTCGAGGGTTTGTAGTCTTCACCTCTAATAGAAATGATACTTATTAAATCCTATGGAAAATAAGTTAGAAATACATCTGTGGCCTGCTGTTTCCAAGATTTCTCCAAGAGTGGTATTTTCAGTACATTTTTTCCACACAAAAAAATAAGTTGGACTATAAGGAAGGCTAGATGCTTTTGAACTTTGGTGTTGGAGGAAAATTCTGAGAGTTAGTCCATACTCCAGGAAATAATGCCCAACTGCTCACTGGAGGAAAGGATATTAGAGGCAAAGATGAAGTATTTTGGCCACATTTTGAGAAAGCTTGGAGAAGATAATGATGCTGGGGGAAATGGAAAGAAAAGGGGGGCCGACTAAGGGCAAGGTGGATGGATCTAATCCTTGAAATGACTGGCTTGACCTTGAAGGAGCTGGGGGTAGCCATGGCCAACAGGGAGCTCTGGCATGGGCTGGTCCATGAGGTCATGAAGAGTCGGAAATGACTGAACGAACAAACAACAAACAAGTTCAACTATTATGTTTCTATTTTGTCTTTATTACTGTTCTCCAAACTGAACACTGATGTATTATACAGAGAAACTGTGACTTTTATTTCCTGTGCTGTTCTATGACTGAAATAAATGATTTGATTAATTGATTATACAGAGAACACAGAATCTCCCATATTTGATAATTATGACATATACAGTGCATTACTTGCATCTTCTTATTTATCCATTACAAACTTAGCATAAATATTTGTCTCCTATGTCAGTTAGCAGATAAAGCTGCATTATAGAGATTAAAACTGCTCAAAAACATTCCATTTGTCATTTCCAACAAAGTTCCTATCCTGCAGGCGATCTAGTTTTTAACCTAAAGCAGCTGAACTGTAAAACTCTGCGCATAGAAGGCAAGTGAGCAATACAAAAGCAGCAAGTGTTGCTCTAAAATCTGGAATTCTGAAATAAAATATAATTAGACCTATAGATAGCAATTTAGAGCAGACAGTTTGTGAATTAAATAGCATATTCTGACTTAAACTACAAAGTAATGTGTGCTTCTTTCTTTTGCTGAGTGACAAGTTGACCCATTTCACATATTGTGGCAAACTATGTTCCCAATGGAAAGCAGACATGTTGTTTTTAAGCAGCGTACTGGTGCTTCCTGCCTGCTTTCTGCTACCTAAAATACCAAATGGCTAAACAATTGTGATGCTTAACATGAAGTATAAGCCCAGCAGGATGTTGTTTCTCTCCCTAGAAAGTCAGAGAAAGAACCCATGGGCTACTCTTAGACTTTTTTCCTTGTTTTCAGGTTGTTAGGAGATAAACAACAGCAGATATACTGTCTCCAAAGTTATGGACATCACACTGAACATATTGGCTAGCATCCTGTTAGGGATGTATGCATATGAAAGTTTCTCTTGCAGGTGTGGATGTCCTAAAGTCCAAAACACCCAGAAGTCCATATATTGTGCAGGCCTGTATTAAGACTATGCTGAGCCATACAGGATTGCAACTGTTGTGAACTGAATGTTGAAGGACTGATTAACCCCTATTGCCTAGCGGAGTAGCTCATATTTAACAAGATGATATTCTTCAGCAACATCCAAACTGCACAAGACAGGTGACTATGCCATTCAAAAAATGTTGAATGTCAAGTTTTACTCTTCATTTACACTAAACCCACACTTTATATTAAGTTTATATAAACTAGAACTGTATATTTTAGTATAGTGGGACACACATTTTCTATATCTCAAAACTGCATCCTGTACTTTCAAAACTGGGTTTGGCAGCATTTACAAGCTACAATCTAAATCAAGCAAAGGTTATGGCAGACCAAGTCTAGTCCTTTCTCTCTAATTGCCAGAATCCCTAATAATGGTTGGGATGAGTTTGATTTCCCAGAACTACATGACATGTAAATGATATGTTAAAGTGAAAAAATGCAAGGTAAAATGCTCATCTCACTGAGGTGAGGGAATTTTATGGAAGAAAGATCTGAATCTTCATCTTTCATTGGATTTCCTTCCCAAAAGGCTAAAAGTGTGATAGGAGAGGAACATTAAACAATAGGTTAGAACGTATTCAGAAAATATTTTCAAAAAGACTGCTGTCCAAGTAGAAAAGGTAAGTATGAAACTTTACTACATTGGTAGGAGCAAGGGATTAGGAAAGGTCTTTGAGGATTTTGTGCAGTAGGCTCAGTGTACTTGTTGCCATGGGGTATGATATATTGAAGAAAGACAAAAATCACAATTTTAACTGCAAAGGAAATCCCAGCCTAAATCCCATAAGACAGATGGCCTGAATTAGCCTCAATCCTTAATTGTGAGTATAGAGTCTATGAGCTATGTGTGTGCATAGGTTCTGTGCAGGGGAACTATGAGAAGGTTGGAGTGGGGCCTTTACATATTGATTATTCCCAACCTCTGTTGATATCAGATTGAGGTGCCCACAATAGCCAAGAGTTGCTGGAAACAGTGACACTAGTGACACAGACACTCTCTGTTCTCCTTTCCTTGCACTAATGATTTCTGTCCCATGTGGACAGAGGATTGATCCAAATAAAACCTGTTCCCGTTGCCCACAGTACCTTAACGCCATGGAGATACTACAGTGTTTTGAGCAAACTCTGGAGTATTTCTCAACTTTAATAATGTAGGGCTAAAATGGATCAAGCTAGTTTAACACGTAATGTTTACCAAAGATAGAGAAACATTATGGGGATAGCCAGAGACCAAAACAGACTGAGTCTGGATTTTAATGCCCATGTAGATGAGCCCTCATCTCTGGAACAGGAAGAAAACAAGCTTATTCATGATTATACATGATAACTTTTCAGATATTTAAAAATGGCTATATTGCTACCTTTCAAATCTTTCAATATATCCAGTTCTGGAAACCCTTTGATTTCCAGATATTTCACTGTATTGGTTGTTCTCCTCTAGATGCATTCTAGTTTGTCAGTATCACTTAAATAAGCTGCCCTGAATGGGATGCCATATTCCAGGAGGGGTCTGACTAAAGTAGAATAGATTTCTTCATCTAAAATCCCAATTATTACAATACAACATAACAATCACAAACTGAAGCTATAGATGGGAAGAAATAACAAAAGTGATTTGCTACCTAAAATTTCATGCATATGTTTTTAAAAATCTGGATAATACTGATAGAGTAATAATATAAATCCATCTTAAGTGAGCAGTTTTAAGGAGAAATAATTACTATCCTGCCAAAATGTTGACATATTCAAGCTTTGTTTAGCTTCTTTGATCTATATGCAATTCCAGCACATCAAAATAAGCTGCTGAAATCCAGATTTTTTTGAAAAAGAAAGAATAAGTGTATTGTTTGTAAACTTCTTGATTAGCATATCAACAGAAGGGAGATCGGAGTTCCTATACAGTAATCATTTTTCTTGAGTGTGACAACACTCATTATCGACTCAAACATGTTGAATTATAATTATGAAATCAGTAATTTAATTGGCATCTACTGCAATGCAAACAAGCTAAACCTATGTCATGATTGGAGCGGAAGTACTGAGTGCTTTCAAAACTCAGCTCTGCACTCAGTCAACAGACAGGTTGAGTAACAGCATCTTAAGATACTTTTAAAGTAATTACCTATAGCTCCAAGGCATCTAAAGTAATCAATTAGTTTTTCCAACTCATTACTTTCCCATTTATCAAAAGCAACTAAAATACCTTTGTCTTTTGGGAAAAGGAGAGTGCTATCAGCCACTGGTTTACAGGACAAAATACACACCCTAATTTGTGTCATTGTTACTAAATGTCAGTGTCAGATGGCTAGAGAATCCCTTCCATAGCAGTTAATAGGTGAGCCTGCACTAGGTTACAGACTAAATTTTAAAGGCAGTATCCTAGGAAATGAACTTTGTCCCCAATCTGGGGTCAGCAAATTGGATGGCTCCTTTCAAATTTGGACTGTAACCTGGAGCAAATTCTCCACCTCACATGAGTGCAGGGAAAAAACCAGGAGAGAGAGTTAATTTGTGCAAAAGTTTGTGAATGTTATTTCTTCACTGAGTGAGGTGCACATCCAGTGGCATGAATAAGTCCAGTCTTATCCCTCACTGGACTGCGTCCAGAGGGGTCACCACCCTGCAGCCAAAAAAGAAAAATGAACTTTGGGACATGGAACGTATGGACACTGTTGGACAACACTGACAGTGAACACCCTGAACACAGGACTGCTATTACTGCAAGGGAGTTGGGACGCTTTAACATCAACATAGCAGCACTTCATGAGACCCGGAGAGCAGGAAAGGGACAACTGAAGGAAGAAAAAGGAGGCTACACCTTCTTCTGGAAGGGACTGCCTGAAGTAGAATGAAGAAAACATAGAGTTGGCTTTGCCATCAGAAATGACCTGATGAAGCACCTGACTGAAGCACCTATTGGCATTAACGAATTACTCTCAACCCTCCTAATTAACTTTGCCAAAAACCAACTGGCACCCATCATAAGTGTCTACACACCAACACTAGATGCTGATGAAGATATCAAGGATTTTTTTTACTGTCAGGTGGATACCTATCAGAAATCCCTAAGAAGCAAACGATTATCCTCCTCGGGGATTTTAGTGCAAGAATCATACGAGACTTCGACCTGTGGCCAGGGACCATAGGAAAAGACAGGGCTGGAAACAGCAACTCGAATAGCATCCTGATTCTCACCAAATGTACAGAACACAACTTTGTGATCACCAGGACGCTTTTAAGACAAAAAAATCAGTTCACGTCATCATAGAAGCAACCCCAGTCAAAGTATTGGTGCTTCTTAGACCAGGTCTGGGCACACCCAGGCCTGGGGGGCCGGATGCGACCCCTTGGGCTATTTTCTCAGACTCTCCTCTCTCACACAATCCTATCTTTCCTTCCTTCTTTCCTTCCTTCTCTCACGATGGACATCAAGATCACCGCCACATGCAGACTCCAAGGAAGAAAGACAAAGTGAAAAATGAACACCCAAGCCCTTCAAGAGTCCTCCAAACGAGCCCTTCTCCAGACAACACTAAAGGATCAATTAGCCATAGAACACCCTTAAAATACTGAGGAACACTGGAACAATCTGAAGACCTCCATGATCACAGCCTGTGACGAAACCATTGGATATCTAAGAAACATCCAGACTGGTTTGACAACAATGACAAAGAGAGCCAGCAGCTAATTGATAAGAAAAGGAAAGCCTTCCAAACATGACAGAGAGACACTAACTGTACTGCTAAGAAAAAGAGCTATGCTAGTGCAAAAGCTGAGGTCCAAAAAAGGACCAGAGAACTGAAGAACATCTAATGGATAAAAAGGCTGAAGAAATCCAACATTTTGCAGATATCCATGATGCTCAGGGTATTTTTTAAAAGTAACAAAGATAATCTACGGACCAAGAAATCATGGCATACACCTTGCAAGAATCCTTTGGAAATCTCCTTCTACCTGCCTCAGAAGACACTCTCCTAGAATCCCATGATCCCAGCAGATTTCAAGGATGCCATCATCATCACACTTTTCAACAAGGGGGAAAGAACAGACTGCGGAAACTATCGAGGTATCTCCCTTCTAACCTCCGCTGGGAAAATCCTCGCAAGAATCCTTGCAAACTGCCCTCTACCTCTCTCATAAGACACCCTCCCAGAATCCCAGAATGGTTTCCAGCCCAACAGAGGAACAGTGGACATGATCTCCACTGCACGACAGCTTCAAGAAAAATGCAAGGAACAAAATCAACCTTTGTACATGGCATTCATTGACCTTGCAAAGGCATTCAACACAGCGAATGGCAGTGCTCTTTGAACCATTCTCCAAAAAATCGGATGCCCTGACAAATTTGTGAACATTCTGTGGCTTCTCCATGATGACATGAGTGATTATATTGTTTTAAAATAGAACCACTGTTCTACTTGTTAGCATCATTAAATTTTATATAGTTTTGCAAAAAAGACCAAAAGGAACAAAGATTTGAAAACCAAGCCCTATGAGAAATGGCTCAGGAAGCTGAGTATGTTTAACTTGGAGAAAAGGTTGGGAGGGGACATGCTGGCAGTGTTTAAATATTTGAAAGGATGTCACAGTAAGGAAGGGCAAGTTTGTTTCTGCTGCTCTGGAGGCTAGGACACTGAACAATGGATTCAAGTTTCAGGAAAAATATTCCCTCTGAACATTAGACAGTAAGAACCGTTTAGCAGTAGAATATGCTGCCTCAGATCATGGTGGAGTCTCCTTCTCTGGAGGTTTTTAAACAGATGCTGGATGGCCATCTGTCAGGGGTGCTTTGATTGTGTGTTCCAGCACAGCAGGGAGTTGGACTGCATGGCCCTTGTAGTCTCTTCTAACTTTATGATTCTATGATTCTAAGTTCTGTCCCTTTAGTCATTACCAGCTTGTGCTGATCTATCAAAAATAGAACCTGTTTCAAATTCCTAGACTGAAGTACTTCCATTGCATATTTAAATATTATTAAGTCATGCTAAATCTGAATCTCAATTATATGTCATACCTCAGGGATGATCACTGCAAAATAATTAACATTTCTGTCATTAAATGTTTAAATAACACAAAATGGAAGGCCACAAAATGCCACTATAGCTATATTGTGCCATAACACATTGGCCTGTTCTGAAGCATAAAATGTCAGGCAGTTATGTGCTACATCAAGATTTCTATGTAGTCTGGGTATTAATACCAGTCTTCCAGTAACAACAAAAAGGTTAATTTTAGAGTATGTGCTAGGAAAAATAATGGACGACTCTTAACAGGAGGGTGAAATGGGAAAATGGTACCATGAGGACCCACAATAAAAAAACAGCTAGACTTAGATTTTCAAGGACAATACTCCACTGAACCTAAATATCCTAAAGGCACCAAATCCTGCCTGATCACGGAAGCTAAATAGAACCAGTCCTGGATAGAACATAAATGGAAGATCGCCCACAAATACTGTGTTATAGATTATATTTCTGAGAAAGAAACTAGCAAAACTACCACTGAGTATTCCTTGTCTAAGAAAACCTTATGAAATGGCATTCCCAGAAGTCAAAAAGCAATTTGAGGTATGTATCATATACACATAAAACATGCCGTGCATATAGATATTCCTATACTCAATTCCCCCAAATTTTGAAAAGACTAGGAGTTATAAAGAGCTTGTTCCAAATAAGAGATAACCAGTAGTCTGGGCACCCTTCTGTGATGTGCAAAAATTCATCAACAGGGACCAATGCCACTTGCTGATTCTTTCAGAAGCAGGAAGTAGTAAACACACACAATAGAAAAGAAATAAAGAGGAAAAGCAACCTGAAAACTAGTTATAATAATCTCAATGACTGGCATCTTATTAGATGTTAAAGGATCTCTTCACACTAGAACAGTGTTTCCCAACCAGTGTGCCATGGCACACTAGTGTGCCGTGAGTGATCATCAGGTGTGCCGTGTGGAATTGACACTCTCCCCCCTCCTAGCAGCCCCCTCACAGGTTTCCAAGAAACAAATTGAGCCTCTCTGCTTGTTTTTTTTACTATTTTACTGGATTTTTTTGAGAGTTACCCCCCAGGAACTGTTTATTAAAGCTTCATGACATCCATAGTTAACTGGAAGCAAGTTTCACTCAGGGTGAAATTTCACAAAGGTCTGGAGAACAAGCTCTATGAGAAGCGGCTTGAAGAGCTGGGCATGTTTAGCCTGAAGAAGAGAAGGCTGAGAGAAGACATGATAGCCATGTATAAATATGTGAAAGGAAGTCATATATATGTTGTGTTCATCGAAACAGGCCCAGGTTTGACACTGAATGTATAAATACATTTAAAAACATATTAACTATATGTATTACTGTGTTAGAGTGTCATTTTGTGTCATTTTGGTTGGTGGTGTGCCCCAGGATTTTGTAAATGTAAAAAATGTGACACGGCTCAAAAAAGGTTGAAAAACACTGCACTAGAGTATGGATCCACTCAGGACTGAATAGTAGTAAGTGAAAAATTTTTTGGTGCCCTCTGGCTCTTCAACCTGGTGGAGATGGCGCATGTGCGCGCACCCGTGCACAAGAGCACGCATGTGCACAGCCAGCTAGTTTCGTGCATGCGCTATTGGGACAGAGTGCTTCTGGTGGACGGAGTTGATAAATGCACTCCCAAGAGGATGAAAAGGACGGGGAAACATGTTGCAGCTGGGGTGGAGCCTCCCACCTCACGTCCTTGTGCCAGCCCACAGCAATGGCGCGGATTCATGCGCCGAACCTGGCAGCCGTGGCTGGATGCACCTTTGGCCACGTGGCACCCAGCAGCGGCTGCTTACTTTGCTTACACTTAGATCCACCCCTGGATCCACTTTAAATCCAGTTTCTGCCTCCTGCAGAATTTTGGGGCTTGTAGTTTAGGGAGGGGCCTTTAAACTGCTCAGCCAAGCAGATCCAGGGTCTCACTAAACTATAAACCACGGAATTCTATAGGAGGCAGAAACCAGATTTAAAGTGGATTCATGCTCTGGTGTGATAAGGCAGTAAGTAAGATGGCTTATGATCATGTAAAGGTTAATTGTGATGTTGAGTAATACTCATCTTTTAGTAGAAGAGATGTAGCAACTTTTCCACTTGCAAACAGAGCCAATGGCATGATGATTGTATCATGGACCCCACTGCACTGAGAACATTTGAGATGGCCCATTACATAATGGGCATCCGAATGCCAGTGCTATGGAACTCACTGGCCAATGAGTACTCCTATTGTACAACAAAACATTGTGCAGGAGTCCTCGATATGCATTATCATAATTCACTAGAAGGCTTGTGTGTTCTGTCAAGCACACAGCAATGATATGACGTTATGAATCAAAGCTCTGATGCAGGATATTGGCCTGCAATAACATTAATACTGAAATGTAAGGTCGTATAGGAAGATCAATCACCACATTGGGAAATAGTCTGCTGCTGACGCAATTGAAGAGGCTAGAAGCAAGAACATCACCATCCAACTCCTCTGTTGGTTGCTTCTAGACTGCTCATGAATACACTGCAGCCCCAGGCCTACCCTGGGTGTGACTTGGCATTTTCTGAGGAAGAAGCAAGTATAAAGCTTCTTCCTTGGTTGGATATTGGTTGCTCGGGAACTGTTACACCAGTTGGTAGTGAGAGGGCCAGCTGAAGGACTGGGTAGTAGTGAAAGGGTTACTCTTCCTCAACTAAGCCTGGGAGGACTTGAGTCTGCTACTGTTGCTGATGATGATGCCAGAAGCAAGAGCATCACCATTCAGCTCTTCTGTTGGTTGCTTCTGGACTTCTCATGAGTAGACTGCAGCGGTATGACTCATCAATCTCTGAGCAGGGAGCAAATATAAAGCTGGGCCCACACAGCCTAGGAGGACTTCTTCTATTTTAATGTGTTTGTAGAAAAGCATCTCATTGGGTGGATACTGATGGCTCTGGAACTGTTGCACCAACTGGTAGTGAAAGAGCCAGCTGAAGGACTGAGTAGTAGTGAAAGGGCTACTCGGAACCATCTAGTTAGCTAGAAGGCAGTCCCCATTGACTGTGTGTTAAGTGTTGTTTTACTATTGTCTTCTAATTTATCGTTTGTCTTCTTCCTTTTTTTGCTATGTGTGGTTTGATGTCCTTGTATTATTTTTAGCTCAATGTATATGGAAACGGAGGTGGCAAATACAAGTCATAAAGGGCAGAGGGAGATGTGAAGCAGGGCCACATCTGTATACCTTTATAAAGCGGAATGTTTGCATGTATGTGTGCGGAGGGCGGGAGGGCAGAAGGGCGGGTATGTGGCAGCCACTTTCACAGGCCACAGCGACCAGCGCGGGTGATGGACCTGCACCAAACTTGGTACACATAACCCCCCTAACCCCCTTTACGTCCTGGTGCGGTTCGGGGGACATGACCCACGGATTATGGGATTTGTAGTACTTTCAAACACTTTGGTTCACACAGACCACTGAGGCCACCACAAAGGACCAATACAGACCACACTTAGCACACACAGCCCCCATGACCCACTCTACGTCCTAGTGCAGTTTGGAGGATGATGGGACTTGAAGTACCTCTACTCACTTTCCAAGTCCGCTGCGACCCTCATCCAATTACTGATCGAGACCACACTTGACACACATAACCCCCATGACTGCCTTCATGTCCTGGTGAGGTTTGGGGGAGGACTGACAATGGATGATAGGATTTGTAGTACTTTCACACCCCTCTGTTCCCACAGACCACTGTGGCCCCCAACAAACACTGATAAAGACCACACTTGGCACACAGAGCCCCAGTGACCCACTCTACATAATACTGAAGTTTGGAGGGGGCCAGAACATGGATGATGGGACTTGCAGTACCTTTCCTCACTTTCCAAGACTGCTACAAACCTAATCCTATGACTGATCAACACGAAACCTGCCACACAGAGCCCTCATGACCCACTCTATATCCTGGTGCTGTTTTGTGTGAGACGGACCATGGATGATGGGACTTGAAGTACCTTCACTCACTTCCTAAAAACACTGCAACCCTCATCCATTCACCAATACAGACCAAACTTAGCACACAGAGCCCCCATGACCCAATCTACATCCTACTACACTTTGGGGGAGGGTGGACCAGAGATGATGGGACTTCCACTACCTTCAGTAATTTCATGATACCACTGCAACTCCCAATAATGATAGATCAAGACCAAACTTGGCACACAGAGCCCCCATGACCCACTCTACATCCTGCTGCACTTCTCAAATGACCCAGGCACCGCTGGGTCCCCAAGCTAGTGTTCTTATAAAGGAGGGAGGAAAAGGTGTTTAATACATATCTCACTTTCCAGTCACCCTGCCAGCCTGGGGAACTTGGGAGAGTAAGCCAGATGACCCACAAAACCTTACCTTGTTCTTAAGCAATGCCAGGTCAATGGAAAACAAGGCACATATCATCTATGACCTCCTCAAAGATGAGGAGGCTGACCTGGCATGCTTCGCAGAAACTTGGCTGCGAGATGATAGTGCTCCAATCTGGGCCCAGCTCTCCCATCTGGGAACTGCATCAGTGAGCAGGTGAGAGAAAGTGGAAAGGGGAGTAGCTGTGATCTATAAAGACTGGGGACTCTGTTACTGTATCGCCCACCCCGCTGCCTAACAGACCCCATGGCTGAGCTCACAGAACTGGTCTCAGGGGTGTTGTTTTAGTCACTCAGACTGTTGCTTCTGGGTGACTTCAACATACCACTGGAGGACAGTTTGTCAGTGCAGCTCAGGAGTTCATGGTATAAATGACAAACATGGGCCCAGATTGGAGCCCATGTTTGTCAGGACAATTGTTTTCAGGACCAACACATTTGGAAGGTCATACGCTTGATGCAATTTTAAGCTTAGAACATACAGATCTGTGGGTGTAGGTGATCAATACCACCGAGTTGTCATGGACAGATCACTTTCTGGTCAGGGTTCCTTTACAGGGGTGGAGGACCTATTAAAATGGTCCATCCCTGAAGGCTAATGGATCATTTGAGATTCCAGGAGGTCTTAGGGGAGTTCTATGACTGGCACCGATGATCCTTTGAATACTTGGTCAATACATGGAATCAAAATCTACCCAGGGCTAATGACATGGTTGCTTCCAAATGTCCTCTCTGACCCATGACAAAGCAGGCTCCCTAGTATAGAGGCCCACAGAGAAATGAAATGGAAAGGATGATGACTAGAGCACAGATGGTGGAAAACTCGACTTTTATGCACCAAGACATGAAACAGAGGGCACCTTCCCTCCTATAAGGGGGCAATATGACAGCGAAAAAAGCTTTCTTCTCTGCACACATTGCGTTGGCAGATTCACATCCATCTGAGCTGTTCAGAGTGGTGAGAGGCTTAACCCAGGTGCTCTCCCCTCTGAGCTCATTGTTAGAACCTTCAGTAGCTCAATGTGATGCTTTTAACAAACACTTTGCAGATTAAATCTCTTGTATAAGAGTCGACTTAGATGAAACCATTGAAGCAGAGGCCGGCAACAAGGTGTCCAGCAACTCTGTGAGTGGGATTACACTGGATCAGTTTCAATTCATCAGTTCTGTGGATGTGGACAAGCTGCTGAACGTAGTAAGGACAACTTGTTTTCTTGATCTCTGTCCATCTTAGCTGGCCATCCAGGGAGAAGATGCAATTCAGTTTCAAATATAACAAATTATTAATGCATCTCGCAGGGATTTTCCATCCTGTTTCAAAGAAGCAGTAATAGATCAGTGTCTAACCTCCCTTTTTAGGCAAGGTGATTGAGAAGGCAGCTGCCATCCAACTCTAGGCAGTCTTGAATAACAGGCATTTCCTTGATCCATTTCAAACTCGCTTCAGAGCAGGACACAGAGCTTGATGAGGAAAAACAAACTGAAACTGAATCCAGACAAAACAGAGGTGCTTGCCATTAGGGGTCCCAATCTGGAGAAGGAGGTGTGTCAAACAGTTTGATGGGGTCACACTCCCCCTGAAAGACTGTGTTCACAGCTTGGGAATGCTCCTGGATCCATCTCTCCATGTGTCAGCCCAGGTAGATGTGATGGTCAGAAGTGCTCATTATCAGTTTTGGCCGATACACCAGCTATGCCCCTTCCTAAATTTGGAGGACCTGGAGATGGTAGTGCATGTGCTAGTAACCTCAAAGTTGGACTTCTATACATTGGACTACCTTTGTACCAAGTTTGGAAACTCCAACTGGTGCAAAATACAGCAGCCAGATTAGTTATAGGAACATCTAGGAGTGAGCATATTGCCCCATATCCTAAAGTGACTCCACTGGCTGCCAATTAATTTCTCGGCAAAGTGTAAGTGTTGGTATTGAGCTTTCAAGCACTACATGGTTTGGGTCCAGGTTAGCTACTGGATCACCTTCTCCTGTACAATTTGCCTAGCACACTTAGGTCCCTTGGCGGGAGGGGGGGTGTGTGTCTGCTCCAGCCTGCCAGAATCCAGTTCGCAACCACCACACAGAGAACCTTTTCATCAGCTGCCCCAAGACGGTGGAACAATCAACTGGAAAAGCTTCAACAGCTAGATCAACTGTTGGTATTTAAGACACAAGTGAAAACCTGTCTCTTCCGGCAGCCCTATCCAGACATTTTTAATGACACATTTTAAACTTACATTCTGTCTAATTTTTCTTTTGTGTATTTTAATATGTATTTTATGAAATATGTTTTAATGTGTGTATTCTATGGAGTGTTTTTAAATGGTCATGTGCTTTGATTATGTATCTTGACAGTGTTGTAACCCACCTCGAGCCGTGAGGAGAGATAAGAAATAAAATTATTGTTGTTATTATTGAATTGTATAATCAGCATTGACTAGCACTGAAATCATGCACAGTACCCTGCAAAGCATGCTTCCAGAAACTACTCTATTTTGGTGATGGAATTTGGAGAAATATATGGAGTTACCTCTTCAGTGAAGAAGCTTATAAACTGCTGTGTATCTATTGCTGGAGGTATCTTTTTACACATATTTGGATCCTGGGAAAAGTTAGAATAATAGCATGAGTTCTTAATTCAAACTTGAATTAGGTCTGATATGAGCCTCAATAGATCTCTAGGTATATTAGAGTAAATTTTACTCTGTGGAATTTTGCTAAGGCGCTTTGATAAAATTAGATTTGTATATGCCATCCTTCATAAATAGCCCAAGGCAACTTGTAACTTATGTGAAACATAATACAATACACAAATCTCATTTAAATCATAACCTTAAAGTTAATCAAATACAATAAAACCATGAGAAAAGATAAGCATCAAGCACCTGAAGTGCAGGCCTATCCCTCAATAGCTTGCACAATGGCATTTTCAACTGACATTTCAGTTGTAACACTGAGGTGAACAACTGGATTTCTATGGGGAAAACATTCCACAGCTTGGCTGTTAGCATCAAAATGACCCTGCTATATTACGTCTTAGGTGAAATCACATTTTCACACTGTTGATTATGGACCCCATATTTACTATGGGATGCAGTAGTAGACATTATCAGGCAATATTGTTAAAATGTAATAATAATCAGATAATACAGAACTCAGCAGATAATGAAATATTGTTTTTGCTTTGCCAATTAAAATAAATGTTGATTGCTTTAGGCTACACTTAATTTAATTTAACTCTCATTTATACATACCAAATAGAATAAATTGTAATAATTGGATATAAAAAAAGTAAGAAGGATCCAGAGAGTCAAACAGTGTCTCCTGGGAGTGTTTCATATTATTCTACCTCTGTTCCAGTGCTATTTCTTCTGCTATAAATATAACACAGAGCTGACAATATTTCCAATTCCACTGTGGCCCATCTAAATGGTACGTGAGTTTTGAGAAGTGAGCAATGGTAGAGAGAGTACAGTTTGTTAATGAATATCTAAGTGACAAGAGAATCAAAAGAAAGATTTTGGGCTTTTTAGCTCACTCACCGCCCCCAACTTCTCTAACTGTAATTGGAATGTTAACAAAGAGAAATGAACATAAACCTCGACTTCTGAAAGAAATATTTTCCTGGTAGTAGCAGAAGCTTCCATTATGGCTCATGCTACACTTTACAGAATAATTCTGTCAAATATTGTAAATTATTTTGTTTTTATTTCTTTGTCTTATATAATAAACCATCAGTAATATCACAAAAATCAGACTGATGGTCAAAGAGGCAGGGAAAAGTCAGAGAGAAAGAATAGAGGGAGAGAATAACAATTGACTTTCATGATACCGTGTTTCCCCGAAAGTAAGACACCCCCGATTGTAAGACGTATCGGGGGTGTCTGGGGGGTCGGCTTATATAAGCCATACCCCGTATATAAGCCGTACCTCGTCCCGCCGCCGCCGCAGAATCGGAGGTGTGCCGCGGCACACCTGCGGCACACCTCCGTGGCACACCTCTTCGCCAGGGCTCCAGGCAAGGAGGGGGAAAGGAGCCAGGGGCGGGACGAGCGATGACGCGTCACAGTGATGCGTCGTCCCTTCTCCCGCCCCTGGCTCTCTTCCTCCTCCCTTCCAAGGGTGGGAGAAGAGAGCCAGGGGCGGACGAAGCGATGACGCGTCACAGTGACGCGTCGTCCTTTCCCCGCCCCTGGCTCTCTTCCTCCTCCCTTCCAAGGGAGGGAGAAGAGAGCCAGGGGGGACAGATGATGACGCGTCACAGTGACGCTGTCGTCCTTCTCCCCACCCCTGGCTCTCTTCCTCCTCCCTTCCAAGGGTGGGGAAGAGAGCCAGGGCGGGAGAAGGGACGACGCGTCACTGTGACGCTGCGATCCTCACCACGCCCCTGGCTCCTTTCCCTCTCCCTTCTTTCCTCAAGCAAGGGGGGGGGAAAGGAGCCAGGGGCGTGGTGAGGATCGCAGCCACAGTGACGCATCGCTGCTTCCTCCCGCCCCTGGCTCCTTTCCCCTCCCTTGCCTGGAGCCCTGGCGAAGAGGTGTGCCGCGGAGGTGTGCTGCAGGTGTGCCGCGGCACACCTCCAATTGCGGCGGCGTGGCGGCGGCGGCGGTGGCGGCGGCGTGGGCGTGGCGACGGGGTACGTCTTGGGTTATATAAGACGACCCGAAAGTAAGACGTAGGGGGACTTTTGGGGGGGAAAAGAAAGTAAGACGCTGTCTTACTTTCGGGGAAACACGGTACCACCTGAAAGTTATGTGCATTGCGAACAAATAGCTTCTGCCTCATAGTCACCTTGCATGTCAGTTTTCATGACAAAAACCTTAAAAGAAAATTGGTCAAAAATCTTTTTGTTCTTTTTCTTATTTGGATTCTGAAAAATACAACTTATGATTGGGAAATGTTGCCAGATTAACAAATAAGGTGAAGTCAAAATTTATGACGTGCAGGGTTGACTATCAGGAAGATGCTATTAACATATTTGTGTCCTACCTATATTTCAAATAAAAGTATTTATTTCAGTTAATTTAATCATGAGTTTCTCTGTAAAATTAATATATTATCCATATGGACAAATTACAGAATGCACACAAATCTGCCATGAAAGTCCTACATCTTCCAAAATGAGATCTTATCCCTACTATAGAGAAGAAAAGCTCTCCAACCTTAATATAAGATGAAAGCTTTCCAACTGTCCAAGTAAGAGACATCCCTTATAATAAAGCAGGGCTGTCCAACATCTTTTGGCCCAGGGGCCGGACTTCCAGTCATTGATCATCTGGGGGGCCGAAGGGTCTGCCCCTCCCCCAGCTCTGCCCCCTCACCGCCCCTCCCCCGGCTCCGCCCCCTCCCTGCCCCTCCCCCGGCTGTGACATGCCGACTTCCTCAGAAGGGCGATTTCGGCTGCTTCGCCCTTCTGAGGTGGCCTGCTTGCCACGGCTTTAGGAGGAAGGGACGAGCTACGGGGGAGCCTCTCCCCGCAGCTCGTCCCTTCCTCCTAAAGCCGTGACATGCCGGCTTCCTTAGAAGGGCGAAGCAGCCGAAATCGCGCTTATGAGGAAGCCGGCATGTCACGGCTTTAGGAGGAAGGGGCGAGCTACGGGGGAGCCTCTCCCCACGGCTCGCGCCTTCCTCCTAAAGCCGTGACATGCCGGCTTCCTCAGAAGGGCGAAGCAGCCAAAATCGCCTTCTGAGGAAGCCGGCATGTCACGGCTTTAGGAGGAAGGGGCGAGCTACGGGGAGCCTCTCCCCACAGCTCGCCCCTTCCTCCTAAAGCCGTGACATGCCGGCTTCCTCAGAAGGACGAAGCAGCCAAAATCGCCCTTCTGAGGTGGCCTGCTTGCCACGGCTTTAGGAGGAAGGGACGAGCTGCGGGGGAGCCATTCCCCGCGGCTCGCCCCTCTCTCCTTGCCGCCACGGCCGGAGATGCCGCCCGTCACGGTGGGAAGGGAGGGAAGGAGGAGATGAGCAGGGAGGAGGAATAGAGCTGGCTCCTCCTCTCTGCACCGCCCTCTTCTTCCCTCTCTTGCTGGCACCGATGCAAACCGGTTTGCATCGGCGCCGGCGAGAGGGACAAGGGGCGGTGCAGGAAGGAGGAGCCAGCTCTTCCTTCCTCCTCCTTGTACCACCCCTGTCCCTCTCTCACAGGCCGATGCGATCCGGTTTGCATCGGGCGCCGCTGAGAGGGACGAGGGGTGGTTCAAGGAGGAGGAATTGAGCCAGCTCCACCTCCCTGCACCACCCTCCTTGTCCCTCTCTCACCGGCGCTGATGCAAACCGGTTTGCATTGGCGCCGGCGAGAGGGGGAAGAAGAGGGCAGTGCAGGGAGGAGGAGCTAGCTCTCTTCTTCCTCCCTGCACCGCCCCTTGTCCCTCTCTCACCGGCGCCGATGCAAACTGGTTTGCATAGGCGCCGGCAAGAGAGGGAAGAAGAGGGCGGTGCAGGGAGGAGGAGCTGGCTCCCTTCCTTCTCCCTGCCCCGCCTCCTCCTCCTCCCCTCCCTCTCCCCTGTCGCTGCGATCTCGCAGCAGCGGTGCGGAGAGAGGGACGGAGGAGGCGGTGCAGCGAGGAGGAGCTGGCTCACATCCTCCTCCCTGCCCCGCCTCCCCCCCCCCGGCCACCAAAATTGAAAAAATATTTTAAAATGGCACCCGGGGGCATAGCGGGGGCCGTGTCCAACAGGCTGGGGGGCGTGTACGGCCCCCTGGGCCGCCTGTTGGACAGCCCTGTTATAAAGGACACCTGGCAACATTATCATGAGGTCAGTTTTGCTTCCATTCAAAGTAGAATGAGGAAGTATTTTAGTTATACTGATCGGAACTGATCCAGCTTTCTGTTAACAACGTGGTGAATTCTTTTATTTTCATTCCCTTGTCTGACGAATCTGACCAAACATGGGCTAGAGCCTCACTTAGGGCCTACTCTGCAGTAATAAAGGCATTCAAGAAGGTTCACTCAGCTACCTGCATTGTGTCTGCAGTCAATAGATCAGCTGAGCAGTTTCGAGTGGTCAAAAGGTTTCTTCACCCTGATCCTCAGGGTGGCCCCTTGATCACTCAACAGTTTAATGTGGCGATTTCACCCATCATTTTGCAAATAAAGTTGTTCAGATTCGCTCCGACTTAGACACCAGCATTATGGCAATTCCAATAGATGTACCTAAGGCACCTGTCTGCCCTAGTTTTATGGATTTATTTTAGTTTGTTCAGACTGATGACATGGACAAGGTCCTTGGAGCCGTGAAGGCTACCATGTGCAATCTGGATCCTTGCCCTTCCTGGCTTCTCAAACAAGCTGGAGGGAAATTAGCCAACTGGATCACTAACATTGTTAACACTTCGCTGGGCCAGGGTAAAAAACCATCCAGCCTGAAAAAGGCTGTTATAAGATCAGTCTTAGAGGAAACTTCCCTGGACCCTGCAATCCTTAACAACTATTGGTCTATTTCCACTCTCCCCTTCCTGAACAAGGTAGTGGCCACCCAGCTCCAGGGATTCCTGGATGAAACCAATTATCTTGACCTGTCACAGTATGGTTTTAGGCCTGGTTACGGAATGGAGACAGCTTTGGTCACCTTGATGGGTGACCTCCGCAAAGAACCACAGGGAGAGTGCATCCCTGTTGGTTCTCTTGGATCTCTCGGTGGCTTTAGGTGAATCTTAGACATATACCTATTAAGGGTAGAAGTGAGGAGTATTGGGAGATGGGGACATTACTTCAAAATAATGCTACAAATAGGAGATCAGTAATGCAAATTTACACTCTTGTATTAGGTAGAGCAAACCCAGAGTGGAGTTCAATAGTCAATGACCTTGTGTCAAGGGTCCCTGTAGTGATTTGTAATGAGGACTGGTTGGTCTCATTACACTCATTACATCGACATACACACAGGAATATTTGAAAATATATATAAATGACCTCTTCCAGTTTTCTCAGTGTAGCAAATTTAAAAAATTAGACTTAGTAACATGGACCACATGTTGGTTGTCTTCTCTACTCTACTTTAGAAATGGTTCAGAATGTTCCCTTCCCCCAAAACATTCAGGCATTTTGTGATTTAATTTTTTTTATTTATCTGAGTCTGTGTAAATCAAACACCTGAGAGCTTAGTTAGTTTTTCTTGTCAGTTGATTTAATTATAAAGTGTGGCAACGTAATAGAAAATAAAATACTACTGGGCAAGGAACGCCATAATTATTTAGGCCTACATAGCATATGGATGAAAGTCAACATGGTGTATTGGTTTGAGCATGGACTATGACTCTGGAGCACTGGATGATTCCCTGTTTGGTCATGGTAATCCACCTTGGGTAAGTCATAGTCCCTTACTCCAGAAGCGTCTGTGATAGGTGTGCCTTGGGTTTGCCATAAGTCAGAAATGACTTGAAGGGATACAAAAACAACAACAACAGCCACAACAACAACAAAGTATGTGGTTTTAGTTTGTATGTTTGCTTGTTTAAAAAGATTTACAAACATTGCAACACTCCCAGTAGCTTGGGAAGGTTACTGTATTGAGATTTATGTACTGAACTAGATTCTGGCTTACGGAGCATAATACAATGAATTGTTCTTTTCAAGGACCAGAATACAATACTTCTTGGGTGTGTCTTGATATGTTGTTTTACCTGAAGAAGAGCAGGCTCAGCTCCATGGTCATTATATGATGCACGGAGCTGATCTGGCACACCTTAACCCATGTTACCTGAAATTGTTAAGATAATTCATAGCTCTTCCAAAATTCCAGATTATCCACCGACATTGTGGCTATGTAATTAGCACCGGTACATTTCCCTCCTGGGGACTGATGCCACAGTTTTACTGCTCTCAAGCAGAGCCTTCTGATGCAGTCACAACAAGGCACCCAGTCATGTGAACACCTGAAACAACATCTGCCACAAAGCTGCTTCTGACTTGTGAAACAGCAATGCGTCTTTTTAATGTGTGCACATTGGATTGCCCCAGATGTAGCCTGATCCAGCTGTCCACATGTCAAAAACACCAGAAGTCACTCTGGAGTTTCCTGGAAGCTCCGGAGTAATCTGCAGTTCTTGTGACAGGTTAAAGGGTGCTATGGAACTGGCTGGATATTGCATGGATTGTTCACAGCAGGTCTGTAGTGAGAATGTATTATTTGGCCCATGTAGCTATGAGGTATTTATGGTCTTAACAAATCTTGCTTCCTTGTTTTCTTCTTTTACTCTGAATATACCCACAGTCTTTTTCTGAGCCTATTGTACATTTAACCCCTATGATCTGCCCTCTACAAATATTGTCTACGTTTTGGACTTTTTCTTGATCATATATCCTTTCTTCCATTTCTCAAATTTTTCTTTCCTTTGAGATTTTATCCTGGTTTCAATATCTTTCAAGAAATTTCTGTCCATCATGAACCTCCTTAATTTTTTGTATTTATAACCATGAGATATCATCTATGATTTCCTTAAATTTATTAATATTGGTTTTCTTAAAGTGCAATGTGCATCTCTGGCAGCACTCCGTTTTCCCTTACCTCTATAAAATAAATCCCAGGACACTTCCTGCCAATGTTTCTACTACTTCCACATCATTGACCTGTGTGAGGACTCTCCATATTTCACTTTCAACTGTGGCCGGGTAGTTTTCTTATTCCACCCTTACCACCAATTTATATAAAGACTTATTTTATTTCCACTTGCTGCAACCATATAATGTAATAAGTATTCACACAGGTCAGCTTTCTCACTGACCTTTCGATTACTGTGTCAGGGCAGGGTATCTCTCTAACCCAAACTCCCACTGACACTATTTGTTAACTTTCGCTGCCACCATTCACTATACTTGGCTACCCACTAGGAAGAAGTTGTTTTCGAGCCTTGTGTGTGAAGGAACTCTGCGGGGAGATATCTTTGTTAAAGAACTGCAAAGTTGATTCAAACAATGTTCTAAGCGTGGAGGTTTCAGAGTTCAAAGCTTAGGTGGTTACAGTATCTTCTTAGAGGCACGTATCTTAAGGTTACAATACACTAACTATGGAGATGCAACTTGATACTATATAGCTGTACTCTCAGAACCAATAGCTCAGCAGTCTTTACACTAACTGCTTGTCCTTTAAACCCAACTACTTTCCTAGCAGTTCAAACACAGCTTTTCTTCTACTCTCTCACAGAGTAGAGTCAGAGTCCTTTTTAAAAACCGGCTGACAGCTGGCTAAAACAGACTCTAACTCTCCACACACCCTGTCTCCTTCAACTTTCACTCCCAACTGCCAACTGCTAAAGTTTGAATTCGAAGATTCTAAGGCCAGTTGCAGGCTCCGCCTCCTTTTTCCATGGTAACGGAAACCCTGCATGCTAATATCTCTGTTGGAGATATCGGAGGTTCTGCACGCTAATATCTCTGTTAACCCTTTCAGGTTTGCTAAGTTTTTACACCTTCAACATATATACATACTGTATATATAAATATCAACCATATTTAAAACCTGTAATAAAGAAATATGACTTCACCACAACCAGTTTGTCCCTATTGGGAAGAATTTCTAAAATAAGTCCTAACTGATAACATTGATTAGCCAAAGGTAATGCCTAATAGACATGGTTAGGTTCGGTCGGAATCTTTGTAATTCAGAATTAGGAAATACTCACTTTTTGAAGTAATTTCGAAGTTTTTAAGGAAACCAGAAGTCCCTTTGCCCTTCCGAAGCTTCCCCCCCCCCATTTCTGTTATGAAGCAGTGAGTCAGAAATGATTTAATTCAACATTTCCCCGCTTTCTCTTCCCTGGTCCCGGCTCAAGACTAGGAAGCTGTGTTTAAAAAAGCAGCCTGGGTGAATGTCCCCCCCTTCCTTTCTCCTCCCATTCTGCCTTGGTCCTGGAAAGCTGTGTTAAAGAAGCAGCCTGGGTGAATGTCCGTCCCCCCTTTCCTTTCCCCTCCCATTCTGCCTGGGTCCTGGAAAGCCGTGTTAAAGAAGCAGCCTCGGTGAATGTTCCCCCTTTCTTTCTCTTACTCTCCATTCTCCTCTCCTTCTTCCTACTCTTTTCCTCCTCTTCCTCCACTTAAGCGGCTGAGGGGGGAAAGGAAAGGGCCTGAGGATGTTAGGAATGGTGGGAGTTGAAGTCCAAAACACCTGGAAGGAATATCTGATCTGCTCTCATGCCCCATATAAATTGCCATGTAATGCATCTTGAAACTGCATTATGTATATATTCAGTGATGTATCATGTAGTTTAGCTGCCTTCTATGAGTCTCCATAATGCATAATGCAGTAGGTCTGAAGTTTGAATCTGGTTAAGCAGTTTGAATCCAATTTTGCAGTTTGAGGTGCCGGCGGGAAGGTAATGGCGCTCTATACAGTCATGCTGGTGACATGACCTTGGAGGTGTGTATGGACAACATGTCTCTTTGGCTTAGAAATGGAGATGAGCATCACTCCCCAGAGTGCGACAGGACTAGACTGAATGTCAAGAGGAAACATTTACCTTTACTTTGATAATCTGAATTACGTGACAGGAGGAGGATCACCTCCTCCTCCTCAACCTCATCCGTATTGACAGCCAAGGCAGGCCTAGAGTGTAAGAGCCCCTCAGTCAGGAGTGGAAGAACCCTGAAGTTTCCCCAGTACCAGTGCTGTTTTTTGCCAACTGCACATGCATGTCTACCATTAACGACGCTATTCCGAAGATTCTGAAGTTTTGGAAAGTTATGGATTTTTGGGGAGAAAAAAAAATCAGAATTCAATTCTGAATTGAACCACCAGCGTCCCCTACTTCCAAAACGAGTTTCGAACAATTTTTTTTAATCAACCAAGCCTAATGCCTAACTCTTTCATTACTATAATATCTTTGAAAAATAACTTCAGAGTTTTGTTCTGTCTAACTTCATAGCTTACTTTAATTTTAAAGTGCTGTGACAACTTTCATTTCACCTATACTGAACAGGAACAATGATCTAATCTGTCATTCATTTTGACAGCCATGTAAAAGATTTCTGAAACTTTAATTGCAAATGAAATTCTCCTATCTTACAGAACAACTGTAATATGTTCTGTAATCCCAGTTTTATCTAAATTCAGTAAATACTATAAGTGAAGAAAGCAGGCACTATCACTTTGAAAATAAAGAGTATGGGTTTTGGAATTTCGACAGAGCTACAATACAATCCATGATGCAAGAAATAAAATACCTCCTTTTATAAATGGCAATTTGACCAGGGTCTGAAATAGATACAGAAAGTACTGCATTAAAAGGAACAAATGTGTAAATTGCATGTTTCTATAGCCTTCTGAAAAGCTTATATTTCAGCAACCTTGCTATTTTTGCCACATCTTGTGATGAGAACAAACTGTCCTTCAGCAATCAGTCTAAAGTAGCAAAGACCTTTCAGTGCCTATAATAACAGAAAATATATGTATAAATCACTTTGCAGAGATGTTAAGATAAGATGAATTCAGTGCGCTGAAGTACAACTGAACTAGCAATTTATTATATAACACTGTTATTATTTAACTGATAAGAAAGAACTGTAAAATGTATGTAAATTACTTTAAAAAGTAATTTTATAAAGCTTTCTGACCTGGCCTCTTCAAGAAAAATATGAAATATACCTTCAATAATATAAAATATGCTGCCAGTAAACTGCTACTTGAAATTCTTTAATGCAATCTACATTTTTTAAGATCCATTATAATTAACATGCAGACAGCAGTCTTCAAAAAGCATTAAATACTGCATGATTTGGCTTTTAAAAGTATTTCCCTTATCAAACATTATATCCACTGCATACAGCTCTGTAAGCTTTAAAAGACAAATTGTTTAATCTATTGTTCTTTTCAGAGGCTCAGAATAATTAGCTGCTCATTGTACTTACAAAAGATTCACAATCTTTTCTAGACACAATTATTATTGAATGAATGGAGGCTTAGTCTAATGGCCTCCTACAAATCATACTCTTCACCTCCGGAGCAATGAAGAACAGGATGAGGTAGTCCCTGAAACATATTTCTGATGGCCAAAATTTCTCAGTCATCTTCACATTTTTCTTTTATTCCCAACACTTGAGAAGGGATGAATACTGCCCAAATAGTTCTAGAATTGATCAATTTCTCCTAAAGCATCACATTCTCCATGTTCCCATTGTAATCTTTGTTACTGAAAGCAGCTGCAGTCACCTAATGTAGTATTTGTAAGTATGGGAAGCTGTGACAGGTATGACTAATACTATACTTGGTTATTGACAATCTTGTTTCATTGAACCATACCCTGATCACCTCCTGTTTGAGGCAAAACTCAGTGATTTATTTTACAAAGTCTTTTTGTGTCTGCCCTTTCCACCCTCATTCTCTGTATAACTTAAAGGTGTTTTTAATATAAAAAATAACATGGGCTTTGGGAGGATGTGAAAGAGAATGGGAGAAGCCCACACTTTCAATATTAAGCTCAACTACAGTAAATAGTTAAACAAAGCCTGGGCTGAAAAGAGTGGAATCATATTCTAGCTCAGGCATGGGGGATGTGGTCCTTTGGGCTCTTTTCTCAGGCCCTCTTATTTTACCCTTCCTTCTCTCTTTCCTTCCTCCTTCCCTCCCTTCCTTCTCTTTTTCCTTCCTCCTTTCCTCCTGGGGGATGTTTAGCTGAGAGAAGAGGGTAGAGAGTGAATATGAGAACCATGTTTCCAGATTTAAGAGGGTGTCCCATTGAGAAGGAAGAGGGAGAAACTGACTTTCTGCTGCTCTCAAGAGTAGCGCAAAAGGGAGCAATGAGTTCAAATGGCAGGGAAAGAAATTCAACTGAAAATATTGGGAAGAACTTCCTGAGAGTAAGAGCTGTTGGATAGTGGCATAGGCTGCCTGGGAGTGTGGTGACGTCTCCTTCTCTGGGGGCTTTTCGGCAGAGGTCCCCTCCTCCCGGCCTGCCCAACCCACTCCGGCCCGCTATGCAGCCCCCAAGTTAGAAAGTTTGTCCATGCCTGTTCTAGCTGATGCTATTGTAAAGTTTAATATAATAATGACCAAGGTAAATATCAGCTGCCTCCAGAATCCCTTATTGAATGTGTGAACTACAAAACAGAAAGAAAAGGGAACAGTAGATAAATCTGTTTCACCAGCTTCTCCCAAAATGTTAAAAAAAGCACAGACCACACCTGGCCACTAAAATTGAAATTTGTAAAAGTAAAAGTAAGAAAATTGGTAAAAGTAAGAAAAAATTTCCCTGGATGCATTGTGAAGAAACCTTTAAATTTCTATAGAGCTAATTTTCCCAGGCCTAACTGACTTGTTATTTCATTTCATATATGCATAAACAGTGTTCTCTTATTGTGGACACACTGTTTTGTGGATTTTAAAAAATATTAATTTAAAATATATATCATGGTATTTTCGCTGTTTGTGGGGTCTTGCTGCCGCCACGCTCCAAGTTGCTTTCCCTCCTCAGTCCTCCCTCCCTCCAGCCTTGAAGGGCCTTTCCTTTTACCAATGAAAGAAAGCTCCACATCAGGGATTAAACATCTGGGTATACAGTATATGAATCTGCTACGGGATGCTGAATTTAAAGCATCTTAAATGAACAGTAGGATGAATGTTAAGTTGCATCAAATATCTAGGGCAGCAAAACTAAGCCTTTCCCAGCTAAGCAATAACATATTTATGGTAGCAAGGTTAGCAAAGAGTTAGCATTTTAAATAGGCAAATGAAGGAAGATAAAAAAACCCTGGTATAATTTTACCATCCACTCTCAATTTCAAAGTTTTTTATGGGTAGGTTTATGAACCATATCCATTAGACACATGGCCAAATTAGTCTTAAATAGCTAATCTATTTCTAACTTGGCCATTTCTTTAGATAACAAATCTTTATGTGACTGAATTATTGTTTTTCTAAAAAATCTTCATTTTACAGATGAACCAGGTCTGGTCATTTAATGCTATTTGAAAATGGCTTATCTAGCAATGTACACCCAAAAGAATTTGTGATTGCTATATTTCTTTAAAGAGGTTTAAAAGTAGATGATTGAATGTAGTAATTAAGACAGTATAGTGTACTTGAGTTATTAAAAGTATTGCTCGATGGCCAAGCCTTAAGACTTTATCGATATCAATGATAAGGAGGCACATGACCTAAATCTGGACATTTCTACATTTATATTTTACACACACACACACACACACACACACACACACACAATCTTAGCAACAGATAAACTTTTTAAAAATATTATATTTCAAACAATATATGGAGGACCACACCTTATACACCAAAGTTGTGAAATGAAACTTTTTAAATTATGCCATTGCAAAACCAGAAATACAAAAGGAATGAAGACAAAATTAGAACATTAAAAGGTCATGACTGACTTATTATCCCATTAAAAAATGAAAAAAATCCAGCAGAAATAATTAAAATGCTTATATTATCTCTGTCAGACTTTTCCATATGCACAAAATTAATACAGTATCAGTCCATTTGAAAGTACCCCCATGGATCATCTAGTTCAAGTTTCTTCCAATGAAGTAATCTAAGTTTTATCCCTGATAGCCATGAAACAGCTGTTTAACAACCTCAAACCAGGAAAAGTCCATTCACTTCCAAAGTTGTCTATTCCATTGTGCTTACTATGAGGAAGTTCAGATGGAATCTCGTTTCATGTAATCTGAATGTTCAAGCAGTCCCTGAGTTACAAACATCTGACTTACAAATGACTCAAAATTAAGAACAGGGGTGGGACAACAGGAAGTGAGAGAAATCTACCCCTTGGAAGGGAAATTCACTCCCCACAAACTGACTAATATGCCTTGGCGCTAATGTAAAGCAAACCCACAAGGAGGTATCTGGACTTTTAGGGACTACACATGTTTCAAAGAATTATCAAAGTTACAGATAAAGGTTCTGAAATTACACATGTAGTGCCTTTAATGCCCTTAGATCCAGCTCATCTAGCCTTGAAGACTGAAATTTTATGTGCTCAGGTGTTCCCATAACACCTCTTTGCCTATATTTACTTGCAGCCTCCACAATCATTCTGCTGATACAAGGATAAGCACTGCTGTCCTGCTGAAAGAATACAGAGGCAAAGCCTCTCCCTCTTCCTTGTTGCTGCTCATAAGTGTTGGCATCACCATCTTTATATTCCATAATTTCTTCAAACCAGGACTCCATGTGTCAATTGCATAATTCCATCTTCCTTGGGATAAAGTGGAGTCCTCAGTGGTGCAATGGATTAAACCCTTGTGCTGGCAGGGCTCAAGACTGACAAGTCAGAGATTTGAATGCAGAGAGAGCATGGATGAGCTCCCTCTGTCAGCTCCAGCTCCCCATGCGGGGACATAAGAAACCTCCCACAAGGATGGTAAAACATCAAACATCTGGGCATCCCCTGGGCAACATCCTTACACACCAGAAGAAAGTTTCTGAAGTCATTCCTGACATGAAAAAAAAATCTTCCCAAGAACAAGACCTTCTGTTTCCTTGTTCTTTCCTCTGTTTCCAACATAGTTTACATACCTATCTTAATTACTTTAATCATTCTTGCAAATTTGAGCTCAACCTGAACTTTAGTCTTCCAGAATAGCCTACAAATATTGCCTACTTGCAGGACATCACCAAATATATTCACAAGAATGACACCAATCCAAAATACCTTCATAGCACTGGAATGGGGGCTCTTCCGCCCAGCCCTATATCCCTGAATATCAATGCAGAAAATCCCACAATATCTGCTTTGAACTGGGTTATCACACTCAGTTAATGTGGGATTTTTCTGCCTTGATACTCTGGGATATAGGGCTGTGCGGAAGAGCCCCCATTCCCGTGCTATGAAGGTATTTTGGATTGGTGTCATTCTTGTGAATATATTTTGTGATGTCCTGCAAGTAGGCAATATTTGTAGGCTATTCTGGAAAACTAAAGTTCAGGTTGAGCTCAAATTTGCAAGAATGATTAAAGTAATTAAGATCAAAGCAAATATTGTGGGATTTCTGCCATGATATTCTGGGATATAGGGCTGTGTGAAAGGGTCCTGGGTGAAGTGTTGTAGTTGTGGTTATGTGATTTCAAGTCAATTACAACTTATGGTGATGCTACCCTAGGATCTTGTCAAGACTTGTTCAAAGGAGGTGTGTCATTTTCTTCCTCTAAAACTGAATGAGTGTGACTCAAGGTCACCCAGTGTGCAGACACTTGAAATCTGGCCGCCCAGAGTTCTTGTCAAAAACTACATGCCACACTTTCTGGGTCTGTGTTTGTGAAGGAGTGCCTTAACCCAGCTACAATACCCAATCTAAATAGTTGTTTTGTACAGTGTTAAAACTCTTCCTATTGCTTTCCTATCTTTGTTCCATCTCCATGCATTGTAATTTGTCACACATTACCTTGTTTCCCATTATATACCTGTCCTTCCACTATAAAGGTTTTAACAGTGAAATGCACTGGGTAATGTTGCCCCAGTGCTTGTAAACACATGCTGGTGAATGGACTGACATAAAGGAAAGAGAGCTACATGGAATTGTTTGAGTTTGTAGTAAATTGGTACACTCAAAAAAGGAACAAATGCTACCATGGTTTATACCATATTGAGTAACTAGTTTGATATTTGTGTGAACAAAAAAAACCTTTTTTGTGCTATGTTATGAATTAAAAGAGAAAAATGAAGGGAAGGGAAGACAGTGGAGAAAATCACAAAAAGTTAAAATTAATTAATTAATTAAACCATTAAGTCTTAAAGGTGCTGACATAATTATTTTCTTTCTTTTCTTTTGCTGCCTCTTCATCCCTACATTTTGTGCTGAAAGAGACTAACATGGCTACTTAAAAAAAGTAATTGGTGAGAGTATGATGGCCCTGTTTGTACCAAAAGCAACCAAAATGCCTATCAAATATGAGCAATCCTTTTTAATTTTGTGAAGACACCTATATTTTCCTGCACAAGAACATGTTTCTTTCCCCATGTCATGTTTCCCCTTGTCATGGAGCTCAGTGGCCTTGTTTTAGAGATGGGCGCAGGACACTCCTTCTTTTGCTGCGACAGTGTACTGATTAAGAACACTGTAGATTTAATGCAGTTTTACACCATTTTATCTGCAGTGGTTCAATGCTATGGAATCATGGGAGTTGTAGCTATACAAGATTTTTAGCCTGCTCTGTCAAAGAGTATTGGTGCTTCCCCACAATACAAGCCCCATGATTCCATAGCACTGAACCATAGCCGCTAAAGTGGTATCAATGCACCCTAGGTCTGACTCTCAGGCCTATTTCTTGATCACATGAAGGAATGTGCCATTTTAATATACAGATGACTATTTCACTTAAGAGCATTACAAGCACAAAATAATGTCAGTGATTGACAGGGCCAGAAAAAAAGTAGGGCTGCTTAAATAATGAAGTATACTATACCTCTGCAGGGAATACTATACTCTACTACTAAATCTTTCATCTTAAATTAAGTCAGACTGCTATAAAATGCAACATTTGCATCAATAAATAAATGACTAAACCAAGCTTTTGAAAGGTATGCCATATTGCCTTAAAAGCATCCTTGGAGTATTAGTTGCTTGCTTCATTTCCAAGAGAGGTACAAGAGTCAAATCAAGCTGGCTTTTGTCAGTAATTCAATTTTCATTCAGCTAATGCCATAAAATTGTTTGCTTTTCAGCAGAGTTAAAAACAAATCCAAGGTTCATGTTCATGTCACAAAGTACAATCAAGAATGTAGTACTTATACTAAGTACTGAATTCCGAAGAACTGCATTCAGATAATTCACTTCTCCTTGAAAATAGGGCAACCAACATATTCAGTATAGCCAAGAAACAACATATATTTTGCTTGTTTTGAAGAGGCATAGTTGTACACTATTGACTAGAATCCCGTGAGGCTAGCTTTGGCTAAAGTTTTAAGAGTTCTTCAGTCTGTATGTTTATGATAGTGTGATTGTTCTGTATTTCTGGTCAGTCAAATGTGTGCTGTAATTTCAGTAATAATAGGCAGGGTGAGATATGGTGGTAGGCAGGCATGTAGCCGGGGGGCTAAGGGGACTTCAGCCCTCCCCCCCCCAAATTCTCAGGGTGGTCCGTGAAAAGGCCTTACTGGTACATTATTTAAACTGTTATGTTTATTCATATCATGATCTGATCACCAAGCTCATTATATCCCACATTAATGGGGTTATTGGAATAACAATATAAAAGGTTTGCTATGGTAGACCCTCTTCCACCCAGTCTCAGCCCCCAAACCAAACTCACCCCCTCCCCCGAATCAAATTCCTGGGTACGGCCCTGGTGGTAGAGGTATAATAAGCCAAAGGAGTAGATGTGGGGAGGGATATCTTGAAACTATTCCTTTTTCTAGTTCACTATCCAACCAACAGATTCCTGGCTACTTTAGTCAAATTTCATCAGGCCACAAAGTATTGTTGCTTATTGCTGAGGAAGTGCTATGATCCAGTCAGATTTTTAATTGGAGCAGCATGCAAGATCTGATGGATGGGGAGGAGGAACTGTGGTGATCTACCATGAGTCCATCCCTCTATTGAGGTACCCTGTCTGATAATCTCCAATGCCTGCATCTATACACTTGGCAACAGAGCAACAAGACAGGATGGAGATCCAGTTGGTGTACCATCCAATGACAGTGGCTTCCAACTTGACTTGGGGAAATATGTCTGAATAACCACTTTCTCCCATACAAGCATAAATTTTAGATCTTTAAGTGAAGTCTTGTTTTGTGTCCCAACACATTATGAAGCTAGGTTGGTACACACATGGAACAGAGCTTTCTCTGTGGAGTGTCCTACCCAAGGAAGTGATGCTGGCTCCTTCTCTTTTAATTTACTGACATAAATCCAAAACAGTGTGATTCTACATGGCATTGTGTGAAATTGTTAAGTGTTTCAAAGTTGGGTTATATGCATGTTTTAGGCCACTTTTGGTTTTTTTTTAAAAAAAACACCAGTACATGAATTCAGGGAAGGAAGCCTATTGTATGCATATAAAAAGAGAGAGGATGTGAAGATGGGTAGGTATGGGAAAGGAAATAGAATGGAAATATGATATATGATGTGTGCCAAGGAACAGTAAAAGCCACACTTATAAGACGTACTAGTCAAACACCCTTATATAATTTCCCCAACTATGTCATACTCATTTCAATTTTATCTTCTCATTAAATTGTAATATTTAAGTCCATGTACAAATCACTAAAATGAAAGTATTTCTTCTAAAGGTATTGCATTTGCTCTCAATTGATAAAGTATTTTCAGCACATTAACCTGAACTCCACACAGATATATCAATTTGATAACCTGTTCAGAATACAGATTTCTTCAGCATGTAATGCTTAACAAACAATATCAAAAACAATCTTCCCTCTCAGTAATTTTCTGAGGCTGAATATAAAATAAATTTACAAGATTCTGCATATGCATGGTCAGCACTTAGTTTTAAAAAGCACTGAATGCCATCGGCATTATAGGCCAAATTTAATTTTCAATATTAAATATTTATTTTGAATATTAAATCACTTATTTCTGATTAAAAACTAGTCAATTGTTTCAGGACTAGATGATGTCACTACTTAGCTAAGAATCTTTCTGTTTGGTGAAAATATTCTGTTTTGATCAATTATCTTGATTGTTTCTTACAAATATTTTTGGCTTATCTGTCCCAATTATGTTTTGCTACCTTTTCCTGTTCCTGGGAAAGTTAGAATCATAGAATCATAGAGTTAGAAGAGACCTCATGGGCCATCCAGTCCAACTCCATGCCAAGAAGCAGGAAAATTGCATTCAAAGTACCACTGACAGATGACTATCATGTTGTTCCTAGGAAGCTGGATTCAAAATAGCTCTCCACTATGGCCACTCTTTGGCGCTCCCTAGCATATATACATAAAATCAATCATCATGAAACAACAGCAGAAGTCAGCAGTCAACTCTTATAAATCAGATGTTTCCTAAAATTATTGAGATGACTTGAAATAGAACTAAGGTAATTTTTCCACAGGTGTTTAGAACTACTGACTAGCTAAATGTAGCTTAAAGGATGAAATCAGCATGTGGGGTTGCCACATCTCGGGACATAGTCCTCAGTCACCAGTATTTATGGGTCATTGCTAGGCAGGAGAAGAGTTCAGCTCCAGGCCAGAGGAAACAGCTGTGCAAATCTCTAACTGAGCTAGTAGAGCAGCAGCTTGTAACAATGCTACATTAGGACCCCACTAATTTTAGATCGAAAAACAACTTTAAAAAATAAGCAATTGAGATACTAAGTTGTTACTCTGTACTCTATATAATCATTGCTTGAGATTATAGCTATTTAGAAAGCTACAGGTAAAATTGTTTAAAAAGATTAAGAGGACCTATGAAATGATTACAAAACAAACATTACTGAGCCTGAAATCATTTTGTTTTGTAATCTTTAAAAAACAGAAGTAAACATTGCTTATGCTGATATGCTATATCACAGTGGGTGGCACATGTTATGAATTAACTTGTCTTGATCCATTGTGACATGGAACTTTAAAGTAACAGTTCAATGATTATTAAAATAAAGTTGGACAGAATAATAAAAGATAATATGTTTATCTCAATCTATGCCTCTCAGGTGACTATTTTCATACTGGATTTATTTGACTTCATCCCAAGCAATTATGTTATTTCTGTGTGTGTGTCTCAGGAGTGACTTGAGAAACTGCAAGTCACTTCTGGTGTGAGAAAATTGGCCATCTGCAAGGATGTTGCCCAGGGCCGCAGGCATGTAGCCCGGGGGGGGGGGGGCAGCCTTGAGGGGCTCCAGCCCCCCCAAATTCTCAGGGTGGTCCACGAGAAGGCCTTACTGGTACAATATTTAAACATGTTTATTCATATCATGATCTGATCACCATGCTCAATATATCCCATATGCATTGGGGGTATTGGGATAACGATATGAAAGGTTTGCTAGGGTAGGTCCTCTCTCACTCAGACTCAGTCCCCCCCGTATCAAACTCACCCCCCCCCCCGGATCAAAATCCTGGCTATGAACCTGCCCAGGGGACACCTGGATGTTTCACCATCCTGTGGGAGGCTTCTCCCATGTCCCCTCATGAGAAGCTAGAGCTGACAGATGGGAGCTCACCCCACTCCCCAGATTTGAACCACCAACCTTTCAGTCAGCAGTCCTGCCAGGACAAGGGTTTAACCGACTGTGCTACTGGGGGCTCCTAATTACATTATGAGTGATCATCAATATCATGGATAGCTTTTCAACTGATGGTTAAAGTTGCCATGGTCTAGCAAGAAAATTCTTCACAAACATGGAACAAGTATATTTAAGGCTAAAACAACTATGCCAGAGGTACACAGATTAAACAAAAGACCAATGGGAGAATATTTATTTTATTTATTTATTATTTGCATTTGTATTCCGCCTCTTCCCGAGGGCTCGTGGCGGGTTACAAGACATACATAGTGATCGGCAGGCAACACTCATGCCGACTCACGAACAAAATATAGTTTTCACATCAGAGGAGCATGAAGATGAATGCAATGAACTTGTTCTCTACGTTACTACCCTTCACTATGACACAACTGGGATTTTCTGTCAACTAGGATCTAATAAGAGATGAGCAGGAAATGGAAGAAAAGTGCCTTGGATGATAAACAACTGGGAATTTATATGGTGAAGCAGGGTTGGTTTGTGATTTACCTACATTTAAACAATGAGGCAGAAATGAGAGCAATAAATACTATGTGTCTATCTGTGTATCATATCTACTATAGTTATTAGACACAAGAAGATCAAATGGGGGTGGAATAAATCAATGTACTTTATGAAAGATTCTCTTAATGGGATAATTTAATAATAAGTAGATTAAGTTCCACCGACCGCAAAAGGGAATTGGAGTGATGACTTCCTCTTGATCCTATCCATGTTATACTACTACATATATTATTGATCCTATGATTCCTGTAAACTTGCTGAATGCCACAAAAATTAGTCTGAAGAAAAAACATGTTGTACAAATTACATGCACAAAATTAAGTGCACAATGCTTATAATTAAAGCAGTAAATGAAGAACAAATGTACCTCATTTAATGAAGATCTGTATACCTGGGCATTCCTTTTTTAACTAAAACTTTGGTGCCAGGGGTAGAAATAATCTCTGGTTAATGGAAAGACGAAGGAAAAGGTCCCTGATCCACAAAAAGTAAGAACAGTTCATGTTTTAGCAAACTTTTATTCCAATCAAACATGATGGACATGTATAATGAAAGAACTGAGTTCAGCCTTTCATAACTAAAGAAAAAAAATGAATTTTCTAGACCACATGATTGGCTTATTTCAATATGCATGCTGGAATTATTATTATTTCTTTCAATAGCCCAGATTTGTATTTTCTTCTGATTTCCATTTTTTTAAGTTAAACGTATGCATCTGTATTTTTTTCAACATGCCAGGACATCTGGTGAGGCAATATTTATTTATTTATTTATTTACCGTATTTATATCTCACCCTTCTCACACTGAAGGGGACTCACAGCAGCTTTATAATTGACAGCTATTTGATGCCATATCAACAGACATATAATAAAATAAACATATACATTAAAACATAAAATTTAAAAGCAATGTAAACATTAAATCCCATTATTAAAACCATGCAATCCAAAGTCATAGTCAAAAGCAGCTCCGGTCGTTATTGCATATATTAATAAATAAAATAATAAAAAACTTTATTTCTATACCACCCTCTCTCCCCGAAGGGACTCAGGGCAGTTTGCACATAAAAAGAGGCAAGCATTCAATGCCTCAAGTGAATAGAAACACATCAAAATAATACACAATAAAGCACAATAAGAACATATTCCACTTCCCTTATTACACTGCACTATTGGCGAAAGGCTTGTTCTTACTTTTTTCTCAAGGTCAGGAAGGAGGGGGGGGGGCTGACCTGATTTTCTTGGGAGGGAGTTCCATAGGCAAGGGGCCACCACTAAGAAGGCTCTGTCTCACGTCCCCACACCTGTGAAGAAGGTGGAACCGAGAGCAGGGCCTCCCCAGATGATCTTAACCTCCAAGATAGTTCATAGAGGGATATGTGAGCAGAATCAGATAGATAAGCTGGGGAAGAACCGTTTAGGGTTTTATAGGCTAAACCCAGCACTTTGAATTGTAAGAATTGAGCTGATGTAACAGGGGACTTGTATGCCCCCTGTATGCTACTCTGGTGAGAAATCTGGCTGCCCCCATTGAACCAGTTGAAGTTTCTAAACAGTCTTCAAATACATAGAGACTATTTCAGTAGTCTATTTGGAATGTAACAAGAGTGTGGACCACCGTAGCCAAGTCTGACTTTCCCCATTGTTTTGTTGTTCATTCATGCTCAGTAAGTGATTCTGTAGAACATCTTGCTTGTTCTATGTAAGCACAAAAGCTACTGAAAGATTATCTAGACTAGAATCTCATATTTTCCTGGGTGCATTGTTTACTGCGGAAATGTAGCTATTACTCAACAGTGAATGTTGTCACCTTTACCATCCCCTTAATGCCAATAATGCAGAAAAACTTCCCACTAGTCAGAAGACAGGAAATGATGGATTGAGCTTCCATAAAAATATACTGCAAAAAGGAACTTCAACTATGGGTGCATCTACCCTGTAGAATTAATGCAGTTTGATAGCACGTTAACTGCCCTGGCCATGGAATCCAGGGGGTTGTAGTTTGGTGAGGCACCAGTCCTATTGGGAAGACAAAGCTACAGACCTTGTCAAACTACAAGTCCCATGATTAAGTCCATATTCTTCTTTTTAACATTACTAATACTATACCTACACAATATAGTACTTATCTTTCTATGGAAAAGATGAAGGAAAAAGCAGCAGACCTGAAAAAATGGACGGAGCTCTAGTCACACTAACACCAATGTTGTTTTTGTGTTCCTAACCAATTAATCTGTAACTGCAGCAACCCATTTCATGATTTTTTAAAATCATTAGTGAATAAAAACTGTAAAGGTTTAAGAGACAGTTTAAGAAGACGCGTAGTGCCATACTAGATTAAACCCAAGACCTATCTGATTCTTATTTGTTTACCAACCAATTGCCAACCAGATATGTATTCAAATAGGTCTTGAATACAATGACATTATTCTATGCATTCTTCTTAGCAAATGTTATACATGTATTCATTCATGTGCTCATCACAACAAAGAGACATTGATATTCCTACTCTCTATTAACCTCCCAGACTTCTTTAAGTATGTCCAAGTTGGTGTTCACTATTATCTGACTTCTGGTTTTACAATATATGGAATATTCTTTGTATTCCCTATGATTCAGCCTATAGGCCCTGGAGATAAGTCAAAAGTCTAGTTTTGTAACTGCATGAGAAAATAATCTACTTCTCCACTCCCTGAGCCTCCTTTTGTAACTCTAAAGTATCTTCTTTAGTTACTGTGATGAAAATGAAAGATACCATTTATTTGTTTATTAACTATATAAAATGTACAGTATATCACATCCAATTTCAGAAGATATCAGGTTAGCATACAAAATACATTTCCATAAGCATTTCCTATGTGGTGAAGTAAATCCTGGATTTCCTCAACTGGGACAGATACAGTATACATGTATTAACATATATTGTTATGGTCATATGTATCAACCCCAGCAGCTCAAAGATAAATTATTCTTGCATTATGGTTTAGTAAGAAAATGGTGAATCGTCAGGCCCATTTGTGCAAAACTTGTCATAATTGTCTTGGGACTTTATCACACTAGAGCATGGATCCACTTTAAATCTGGTTGCTGTCTCCTGCAGAATTCTAGTGTTTGTAATTGATTACAGGCCCAGGACTTCTCTGTCTGAGTAGTCCCTTAAACTACAATCCCCAAAATTCTTCAAGAGGCAGCAACAGGATTTCATGTAGATAGATGTTCTAGTCAGTGTAATGAAGAAGTTAGGTTACCTCTATACAACTGCATTTACTTCATTCTTGAGGCCAGGAGCTGATAGCAAATAGCACTACATATGTTGTTGGATCTGTTTTCCAGGGTATTAACTTAAGAGTTTTTCTGTGCTGTTTCCACTTAAAGCATTAGTATTTTCCTAGACACTCAGCATATTTTTAAATCTATTTTTAAACATTTATTAGTCTGTAGTGAATTTGGTGGCTAATTTAAATCTTGACCTTCTCTTTGCTGTTGCAACAAGTTAATTGACATTAATTGGGAATAAAGTACACCCTCCATTTTGCCTGTCTCCACTCTACAACAGAAAAGGTCATTACAAATATCTAATGTTCTTAAATGTGTATTCTGTCAAAAGAAATACACAAAAAGGCAAAAAGAGTACAGTATGTGATTTGCAGCAAATTAATCACTTCAATCAATAGATGTATTTTATATTCTCATTTTAAAAGGTCATTATTTTATATTTTTCTGTTTATTTCAACAAGTGGCAATTCTGACACTAGGTCGTACTCAAATGTTTGAAGACACTGATCTTCAATGTAAAGTTCAGATTTAAAGTTTAATGGGCACTCCTTTTTATGAGAACGTTGAGCTCTTGATTTTGTCTAATTCATTGCATAAATCACCTTGAAGAAAGATGTTCCTTGTTCACTTTCCAATCTTGTTTGGAGCAATTGCTAACAGCTTTTAATTTGGGAAGTCTGTCTCTGAGTTGACTGCGCCTCACTGGTTTCAGCTCAATTGTTTCCCTATCCAGCAGAGCATTTCATTTTTCCTGAAGGTCACTGCAGACTGCCAAGGCTTTGAAAGCACACCAGTGTTTTCATTGATGCTGCAATCTAACATTGCAGCACCATTAGGATAAATGGAAACAGGCATTTGCGCATGTGACTTTTCCTATTGACAATTAATGTATTTATTATAATACAAAGTAAACAAGGTCATCAACAAAGGAACAAAGGGAAATAGCCTGTCTTCTTGAGTTTGCTTTATTCTGCTTCTCTTGGAATCATTATAATTTCTTCAGTATTATTCAGCTGGGTGGAGTGTACAGTGAAAGCACACACATTGCCTTATAATGTCATCAGCTTAGATAAATGGTTGGTCCAACAATAGTACTACAAAGCTGCAACAAACAAGGAAGGCAGTTAGCAACATGTAGAATAAATAGAGACTCTCATCAAAAGAGTAATATAGTGGCCATCTGTCGAAGAAGAGATGCCATTAGCTATTTAAAAAATTGTGGAATAGATCCAGCATTGTTTATTCTCATTCTCTCTCTGTTACACACACACACACACGCACATGCACACACAGATTAAATAAATTAAGCAGGAAAAATATGTAACAGAAGTCCTGCTGTGATTTAGTCAAACAGCAGTAGAACTATATGCAAAACAAAAGAACAATTACTCTTTCACAATACAAGCATATTTCTTAACAAAGCCTCTGACAAAAATAGCCTTTTAAAAAAGTTTTCTTTCTTTCTCATGCTGGGATTCTATTGAAACTCTGTGTGCCTTCTTACAACAGTCAAGGAAAACAGAAGCTGCCTCCAGAATCCCTTTCTGACCATGCGTCAACAGCAAAAGAAAGATAAAATGTGAAAGCAAGTAAGCTTATGTCACCAGTTACACTAGCAGGTTTAAAACAAAAAGCTTAGCTTTGTAAATGAAAATGAAAATTATAAAGAAATTTGAGGCTGATGAAAGAAAAATAATTTTGGATGCATTTTTGGAAGAAGCTTTTAAATGATCTCTAGAAGATTCATAACTGTTTTCTGTATTTATGCAAGGCAAACCTGATCTTTCATAAATGCATACCATTAGTTTAAAATAAAACCATTGTTCAAGCATACTGAACTGCTCTCCTTTTATTTTGTGTGGTGTTAGATTCATAGAATAATGGAATTGGAAGAGACCCCAAAGGCCACCTAGTTAAACCCCCTTCCATACAAGAACACCAAATCAAAGTACCCTAACAGATGGCCATCCAGGCTCTACTTAAAAACCTCCAGAGAAGGAGACTCCACCACACTCTGAGATAGCATATTCCATTACCAAACAGCTCTTACCATTAGGAAACACTTCCAAATGTTTAGATGGAATCTTTCCCCCCATGCAGCTTGAATCTATTGTTCTGTGTCATTGTCTCCAGAGCAGAAGGCAAGCTTTCCCCCCTCCTGAATGTGGCATCTTTTCAAAGATTTAAACATGATTATCTTTTCTGCCATGTTATTTCTTTCTCTAGTACCAAAGTTTCTGTTAAACAAGTAAAGCCCACTAATATGTACTTCATCACCTGAGATGTATCTGTATATTGTACCTGTTGATAAAAGATCACAGTGTGGCCTCGTGCAAATGCACAGTAGTACTTGATTCTCTTGTCTGAGACTAGTTACCTTACTGAAAATATTAACTCCAAATTATAAGGTCAAATGACATTTAATGAAGGAAGGCCAGAGTTGTGTTTTAGAATTGTGTGGTTTGTTTCAAAATTGTTTAAAAAAAACACCAAAGGAATAGTGTCTCTTGTTTACAGACTGGACTCTGTTCCAGTCCAAATAATATTGCCTCCTGTTGTCATTTTTCACTTTCTCACACACACCCTCCAGATTGTTCCATTTTCCAACACTGTCCAAGTGGCTCAGAGTATGTACTTCAAAATCATATCTCATCCACCTCTTCTGTTAGTGGGAGAACTCATGGGATTTTAGGATCAAGATGTAATTTTTGTACCGCACTTGTTTCAATAAACATAAATGTAGTGTTCTGCTATCCTGAACTCTGATTAATCTAAAATGAAAGTGAATATTTCCAATCTCTCCCCCGTGGCTTTACCAAAAAAGAGAGGGGAAATATTTGAACCCAGGCTTGCACAGATTAACCCTCATAATGCTAAACTGCAACTTGACATGGCCTGCAGGTGCAATCACAGGCTTCCTCAGCTTTACTTGGGAGCAGCAAGTGTGCTTATTAGGGTTGGGTTAGAACCCAAAAATCACGGTTCTAAAAACTAATGGGGGGGGGCTCTTTTTAATGCTTAACGTAATGACTTACAAAAAAATTTCAAAAAAGTTCTTAACTGTTTTGTAAGTAATCACAAATTTCGTAATTAGTTCTAAATTCCCCAAAGCAGGGAAACAGGACTGACATTGTTTTAAGCACAGGCAAATCAAGGGGCAACATTTCCCTTCTTCTCTGGAGTGCAATTCACTGGGACCTATTATTATTATTATTATTATAAAATGCCTGGGCCTGCTCGGAGTGAAATATAATGAATTAATATTAATATATTATTATAATAATAAGCCTGGGTTTCCTTGCAGGGAAATATAAGGAATTAATATTACTATTACTATTATTATTATTTATTATAATAAAAGGCCAGGGCCTCCTTGCAGGAAAATATAAGGAACTAGCTGTACCAGGCACGCGTTGCTGTGCTCTATTTAGGAGATGTGAGAAAGTCTGAGTATGTAAGGGTTGGAATTGATGTTACTTATGGTCTTGGTGGGTGTGTGCATGTGTATATATGTATATGTGTGTGTATATGGGTGTGCATGTGTATATGTGTGTAGGTATATATGTGTGTGTATGTGTATATGTGTGTATGTATGTGTATATCTGTGTGTGAAAGGGGGAAGAATGACATGGGAAAGAGAGGGTGGAACATGGTGAAGGCTGGGAATGGGAAGTGGAGGGAGAGGGGCAGGAGAATGGGGGAAGTTAAGATTGGGAGAGGAAGGAGGAAACTACAAAAAGGGAAGAGTGGGGTGGGGAATGAGTGGCAGAGAAGTGTGTGTGACTGTGGAGGGGGAGTGAGACGGGAAGGGAGGAAGAGGTTTGCCTGGGGCTGCCTCCTCCTCCTTTCCCCATTCCTCGAAGGGAGAAAGCATTGAGGGGAATGGAAGCAGGGAGGCGAAGAAGATCTTGGAGGGGGAAGGAGAAGCAGCAGCGCACCTCTTCCCGGGCCGCAGCCTCGCAACTCTGCTGGGGGAGTTCCCCCTCTCCTGCTCCTGGGAAGGCCTGTCTGCCTGCCTCTCTCTAAGGTGAGGGGCTACTGGCGGGGGACCAAGCGGGCATGGCCATGGGACTACAGTTCCCAGAAGGCCCCGCATGGCGACTTCCTGTTTCTTCGCCCTCCTTGCCATTGAGCCGTGCGGTGCCTTCTGGGAAGTGTAGTCCCGTGGCCGTGTCGGCTGCCTCTGCTGTCTCCCTGCCGCTTCTGAAGATTCTGAAGATTCTGAAGATATATTATTATTAATATATTATTTATTATAATAAAAGGCCAGGGCCTAATTTCCCTGGGGTTTAAATGGCTTTTTTCCTCAGTCCTCCCAGCCGCCCTAAGAGTCGCGCTGTGTGGTTCTGGCTGCTTTTTCACTTCCTACAGGAAGGCCTTTCAACTAAATTAGGCTCTGAGAATGGAAAGGCCCCGATCTGACTGTGAGTAATGTCTTGAAAGCTATTTTGGAGGGGATAATTTTCCTGTTAGGGGGACATCCGAAATAATTACAATAATAAAGAACTTTTGGGCCCATGAGGTGCGTTAAACAAAGTCCCCTTCCGGGAAACGTGCGGAAAAGCTCAAAATTAGCATTTTGAACGGATCTCATACGAACTAGTTTATTTTCTTTTTCCGAAAGCCCAACCCTAGTGCTTATGTTAAATGCCATTACCCCGCCCTAGTATACTGTTATCTGTATTTATAGAGATTTCCAAAGGAAGTGCAAGTGCTTCCACTTCTTCAACTCTGAGTGTTTTCTCTACTGTCCCAAATGTTTACACCTGAAATAAATATTACTATTTTCCAGAAAGTACTTCATGCTTTCAGTTGATTCCAGAGGAGAGAAGGGAGAAGCGAAATGTAATTGCATATCATGTGCTCATACCAAGCCACAACTTATGAAACCTATGAGATATCCCTACATATTTATTTATTTACCCTACTTATACCTTGCCTTTCTCTGACCCAAGGGGAACTCAAGGTGGCTTACATATGGCAATTCTTCAACGCCTTAAACATATTCATTAATGTATTTAGAGGTGTGTTTTTTATGCCAGAAAACTTGAATTGGCAAAAACATGGACTTTATTCTCCAATAAACATAAAGACCCAAACTTCATTTTCCCAATAAACCGAAAGCAGAGGTCTCTTTTGCGCTGTATATCTACGGTTGTAAAAATGGTAGGTTCGGTTTTCTGATTTGCTGGACAAACCTCTAATGTAAGGTGAGAAACTGCAGTACTGGAGGAAATAGGAAGTCATTTTCTACTAAAGGGCTAATTTTGATTAATGTTAGATGAATATATGTCACTTTCTATTTGGGCCCAACCACATCTCATCTAATGGTCATATAGCTTTTCTCGGACTATGCTTTCTGCAAGTAACTCAGCAATTGCCGTCAAACTAAAAACCAGTGAAGTAGGTAAAATGCAATAAGTTAACTTAAACTTGCTTTATAAAATTCTGAAAGTCAATGTGAGTGATACTTTTCCTTGATCTTCTTCTTTTCCCATTTGTCCAAATAGTTTCCATTTTTATATCTGTATTTTTAGTTTTATTGCTGTAAAAGAATTTCTCTCTACAACCCTTCCTGTGTGCGGCATTACATAGTTGCAGGTATTTATGCCCTTGGGTTTTCTCATAAGATGCTTAGTTCTGTGTTTTAAGCTGTGGGCAAGAAAAACAAAAGATTTTTCTCTCTATTCTCCCTAGAGCTGGGCAGAAGAGATGATTCAGAATCTCTCCAAAGAGCTATGCAGGCTAATGTGTTCTGATACTAATCTGTATTCCTTGTGGGGATATAGTGGAAAGCTCTTATGAAGAAGGCAGTCCACCACTTTGAGAAAGTCAACCTTCCCCAAGGTCTGATGCAAGAATATATTCCATTTAGAAAAGTGTATCCATTTTAATCAGAAAGATGTTTTTATCCACATTTTTTCTTTTGGATTTTTAAACTCTTACTCTATTTTATGATAGATTTAAGTACAATATGCATCAAAATGAGTTTTTCTTTGTCAAATACTAACTAGTATGAATCTAAACTAATTAATGGATCAGTTACTTTTAAATATGCAGTTAAAATACTAAGATTTCACAGGATCAAGTATATTAGCAGGAACTGAGTGCTTTGATTTAACTCTCTAGGTGAGGACTATTGTAAGGAACTCTAAAATATGCCCATTTATTTTGCATGGTGCTTTTGTTGTTTATTTGTTCAGTCACTTCTGACTCTTCATAACGTCATGGAACAGCCCACACCAGAGCTCCCTGTAGGCCGTTGCCACCCCCAGCTCCTTCAAGGTCAACCCAGTCACTTCAAGTACAACATCGATCCATCTTGCCCTTGGTTGGCCCCTCTTCCTTTTTCCTTCTATTTTCCCCAGCATCATTATCTTCACTAAACTTTCCTGTCTTCTCATTATGTGGCCAAAGTACTTCATCTTTGCCTCTAATATCCTTCACACCAGTGAACAATCAGGCTTTATTTCCTGCTTGAATCTTCTTGCAGTCCAGGGCACTCTCAGAATTTTCTTCCAGCACCACAGTTCAAAAGCATCTATCTTCCTTAACTCAGCCTTCCTTATGGTCCAGCTCCCTCACCCATAGGTTATTTGGGGGAATATCACTGCTTTAACTATGCAAATCTTTGTTGCCAGTGAAATGACTCTACTTTTTACTATTTGATCGAGTTTGGTCATTGCTCTCCTCCCATGAAGTAAATGTTTTCTGATTTACCGGCTGCATTTGCAATAATCTTCATGCCTAGAAATATAAA